>CM057351.1:299166415-300371644 GCA_030015575.1 Agapanthus africanus | reverse complement strand
ATAAGACCTTCGCCAAGGCAGTTGAGATTTACTGATTGTGAGATCAGTAGTTTCTCGGGATGGTTTTGAGCCACATCGACACGACTTATTGGTTTATTAGGGGTATGACATTTTCCACTACCCTAAACCCAGTATGCGATACTCTAAGACGAAGAGATCGGACTGTACGAAAATTGTCACTTTCAGGCTCAGTAGGGAAATAGAAAAGTTTGCTTGTCGGCCTTCTTTTTGTTCAATACCTGGGTTGCCGTTATGTACAGCTAGTGCCGCTGATGTGTTTGTGGTTAAACTCACTGTCGGCGTATTATCGAGTATTTAGAGTCCCACAAAGGGTTTCCTAGTTTAGGCGAAACGATGTAGTGTACGTATTTTGATACGTATTTGGGTTCGATTAAATACGTGTTTTTGTACACGTACTTTTAATCCGACATTTTGTTAATACTAGAAGATTTGAAAGATAGCCAGGTTATCACATTTGGATGAAATGTGAGCTGGTATTATATATCTCTTTTTAGTATCTCTCTTTTCGTATTCTTATTTTGATAGAATACAGTATTTATTACGAATACAAGTATTTATATAAATACGTATATTTGTGTCTTGATACGAATACGGTATTCATATTTTGATACGAATACAGGTGTATGTATTTGTAGCATATACTTGTATTAGTGTATTTGTGTGTGTGTACATATGAGGTGGCTCTCTCTGTTCTTCTCATCTCTTCTTGAATGTGAGAGAATGGTGTGGGCTTGTAACTCACCATGATGAGTCACAACACCATCCATTTTCACACATAAAGAAAATAGATGAGGATTATTATTGATTTGTGTCATGCTCACCCTCATCACCATGATCATCTTCTTCCTCTCTTGAGTTTTGAAAAAAGATAAAGGAAAAGATAAAGAGAGAAACACTTAGAGATAGTCACTACTACATCCTAGTGATCTATTCCTAGAAAGTTTAGTTCACTGGTTGTTTCATTTTTTACTTTGTGTGAAGCTATAGCCTTTGCTAGGGTTCTCTTGGATGGATCTTCTTCGACAAGAAAGACCGACATCCAAGCTCGTTCCCGAAGTCCCTACGAGCGCAAGAAGTGAAAAGAAGATGAAGGACACGACTATAAAGGTAACTAAACTTCAATCCGAGTAGTTAACTCCTTCTAATTTAGCTAGTTTAGTGTTTGAATTCGATTCTAGGTCATAGAAGTTCGTACTCTCGTTGTAGAAATTTTTGTTTTGTATTTCGCCTTGGTCGCTAGTTAGCGGCACGAGCACGAGTGTCTACTTACAGTGTGCAGGGTATACGATGTGTCCAGGATACACATTTAACGAAGATACTTCAGCAGGTAGGAACTCTCCCTCACACGAGAGATCCCCTTTATGCTAGGGAAGCATATGAAAGTGAGACGAAGTTCGTACTCTCGTTGTAGAAATTTTTGTTTTGTATTTCGCCTTGGTCGCTAGTTAGCGGCACGAGCACGAGTGTCTACTTACAGTGTGCAGGGTATACGATGTGTCCAGGATACACATTTAACGAAGATACTTCAGCAGGTAGGAACTCTCCCTCACACGAGAGATCCCCTTTATGCTAGGGAAGCATATGAAAGTGAGACAAAGTGATAGACGTCATCAGCTCGGAGCAGTGTCTGTATTGTTGCATACTAGGTATGGCGACAATGGGAGCACTTAATAGGGTCGCTCTGACCAGGTCAGTATGAGGTTTTCTTGTGCTATAGGCCGAGCGACCGAAGTGGTTATCCTATGACCACTTTACTTGTTTACATATAGCCGGACTATGGGTCTGACTTGTCGTACGGGGTGCGATCTTGTTGGGAGATCCCAGACAAATCGCAGGGCGATATGGCAGGGCAAGTCAATCATAGGGTGATTGGACTTGGGTCCATACGGTATAACTTTAATGGCGTACGCTCTTAGGGAGAGAATTTTATACCGTAGCACGTTGTCATATGACGTACGATTGGATCGTGCACATAAGGAGGTTGAGAGATGGATCACATCTCCCTCATCGTGTGAACCCTTATGACGACCTTCTTCACGGAAGGACGGGCAGTCTATATACGACACTGGGCTGTCTGGGTAGGCATGTTATGAGCGTCTGCTATTTTGGCTGTTGTTTCCTACTGCGATGACAATATACCGTACATACGGGGCAGTGTCAGGAAAACGAGTGAATAGCAGATCTAACTATTCAGAGCCGGAGGAAGATCGATTGAAATGTCTACCGATTGCATCGCAAGCACAACTCTTATTGACGATATGATAGCGAAGTTTAAAAGTGCGATGAATTGAGAGATATACCCAGATGTTCAAGTACACTTCTGAGAGGGATCAAATGTACTTGAGTAGACATGTCTGATCAGATCTGGGATATGAGATTTTGCGAGCCTAACATATTTTTGATTTATGTTGTTTTCATTTAGAGAGATCCTTGTGTTGGTCCTAACGGGTCTGGCTGTAAGGTTACCCACTTGCAGCTTCTCAACGGTCTACGCCGCACCAACATAACATGCATGGGTAAGAACAAGGAAGAGATGGATGAGAGTTTCGGGAAGACAATTGATTCAGGGAATCAATGGTTCAAAGAATCATCTCAGGAAGCTATGAACGGCACCCACTCGAATGTGTGAGTGGGAGTATGTTAGTCATTGGGCCCGATCCAGTCCAATATCCGCCCATATGAGTGGGTACCCTATATATACACATATAGGGGGCTAGAGTTTCACATGAGTCATATAAGATATAATATAGGAGACATGCAATATTTCTTGAGAGAAAATCAAGAGAGCCGTCGTCTCCTTCTTCTTCCTATTCTACTATGGTTGGTTTGCGGAACAATCACGTGGGGGATTCTCGATTTTTCAAACTGTGGTTTCCCTCCGGCCGTTGCATGGAGGCGTGAAGAGAGCGGATCTATAACGTGACGTGGACGAGGATATCGATCCCACCATTCGGATCAGGTATATCGGTAAAACTTTAGGGTAGATACATATTTTTCCGCTGCATATAGATCTATGTTTATGTATCTACATACCTAAGGTGAACATTATTAAAAAATGGTAATAGGTACTCTTTCTTTATTTTGTATTTTCTTTTATCACCGTTCAAGGAGATATACAAAATATATAGCTGATGAAGAATGTTCATGTGCAATGGTGATTTCGGTGTTTTGAACCGTTGATGGTTACATTTGTGTTTTTATTGTCTAGTAGTATTTTTTGAGCTACTTGCTAGTGACTTTAGTATATAGCTTTTATTTGTTAAGTTAATTAGTTTGGTTACCATACTTTCTATCAGAAATTAGTAAAGTCATTTCTGAAGAAATAATTTAAGTTCCTCTTATAGTTTGCTGTGAGATTTATCAACTTGTAACGAAAAGCACTAATGAAAGTTGAGTTTTTCATTTTATCATGCAATTAAGCAAGAAACTCGTTTACTAGCTAGCCACTCATATGGGAACCTATCTATAAAACTTTTTATAGGGAGGAGGATCTACCGTACACGTAACAGATTGGATGTGAATCTCAAAATAAAGAAGCGCGCTATTGCGGTAGATCCACACCCAATCTGCCACGTGTACGGTAGATCCTCCTCTCTATAAAAAGTTTTATAAATAGGCTCCCATATGATTTTTTTCCATTCAGAACCATAAGTTAAAATAGAACTTTATTCTTCTTCAAATATTTTTTTTATTAAGACTCTAACCATATGTAGTTCTATTTTGTCATGGTAAATGTGACCGTACTTAATTAAAAATATTTGTTTAAACGTGTCTTATATATAATTAATTAAATCTCTTTTAATTATTATCTCTTAATGGAATTGGCCTAATTTGAAACCTAGCTACAATCATCAAAATCCTTTTGCTCAATTAATCTTTGTCAATTATTTAGAACGGGACAACCCTCTAGGCCAAAAATGGACGAGACAACGAGGGCCTTCAATTTTGTAGCTGTGTAGGGTATAACCAAGCATAGGATACTATAAATTCCTCTAATTCTTTTTTAAAAAAAGAAATTGACATCTCTAATCATATATCAATCATAGCATTTATATTCGAAATCTATCACATTCAAAACAGAAAAAAAAACGAAGAAAGAAAATAAAAAAGAAACCATCACTCATTGGATTTGTGTAACAAATCTCCAATTCTATTTATGGCATTGCTTTTTGAAGGTAAAATCATAAGATTAACCGATTTCTTCTAACATTAATTGAGGAAACTTTATGTATAGTTGCTTCTATGTAGCTATTACTATAAATTATCAGAATGGCTAATAATGTTGCCCATACTTTTAAGATATAATGGTTAATGATTTGTTTCATAAATGTTGAGGTTTGTATTCTCGATACTAGTAATTTGTAGGCATGATGGATGCCCATATCTAAAATTCCAACAACTTTGTTTGTGTTTTTTTTTTAAATTTTCCATATAATATAGCCTATGTAGTTTTAAGCGATGGGATCAGTTTTTTTTGAAAACAGGTGATAAAGTTGGTTGCGGTTATGAAACTTGGATGAGTTTTTATGATATTTTATTAATTTTTCTTTTTGAAAAATAGAAAAACCAGTTCAGCAATTAATTTCAAAATAAAATTACTTCCTCAATACTTTTTTGTACTATAATAGCAGATAGCTGACGAGCCTATAAAGATTTCGCAAACTTGAGGGGGGAAATTAAGTCCTAGCAAAGCAAAGATGGTTATTCCTAACAGTAGTAAAAAGCAAAGAATAATCCTTGATATAACTTTGCTTAAGTAGAATCTTAGATGAGTTAATCTAAGTTATTCTACAATACTTATACACATTTATTTCGCCTAAAGTAGAAGCTCAAAAAAGATGTTTGAAATTACCATGAAAGACATTCGGATGCAGTTCTAACACCGTCTATCATTGAAGGCAACATTGAAACAGTATTTCAAACTATTTCCCTACAAGACGACGTAAGAAATGATTAGATATGATAGCTTGCACTCCAATATTATATATTACTAATTGATCTGGTTATAATTTAAATCTCAAATCATGGCGAACCTTTTTATTTTACAACGGTCGGGTCCATACATTATTGCATAAGAGTAGCTCAATGATCTTATTATTTGGGATTATGAGTTATCGCAGGCTTGTATTTTGGAGTGCATATAAAAAATATTCTATAGGAAAAAAACATCGTCACCTCCTATTTATCTACTGAAATTGCCTCAATCTAAATAATAAAAAGGGCAAATTGTCAAAACTGCTCAGTATGCCTTCCATTCCGATCCCTATTGATTTTCCATAAATTCAGACTTATCTACAAGGCAAGAGACAACAAGTTCAGATTTATCTACAAGGTAAGATATAACAGATTCAGACTTATCTATTAATAAGGTGGATATTTATTAGTTGAGAAATTAGTTATTTAAACTTATCTCTAATTATTTAAACTTATCTCTAGCATACTATATATTGTAGTATTTTCTAACCCTTCTAGAGATTGATGCATTTGAGATGGGTTTTTTTGAGAGAGAACTATTTGTGAGAGGGATTTGTATTCGTCCATGTTTGTACTCCTCCACTTTTGCTTATTAATAAAGCTTCACCTTCACATAATTAGTAAGTTTTCGTATTTTATATTTGTATGTGGTTTTGTTTCTTCTCTATACGGTTTGTTTTGTTTCAATGATCGTATTTGTCGCAACAAAAACCCTACAAGCAAGATTTTCGGCCGACAAAAAACCCCGGCCTCGAAGCGGCTGTCAAAAATCTCCTGGAAATTTTTCTTGCAGTATATGTTCGGCTGCATGCTATATCTAAATATGTCATATATATCGCAAACAACTCTATAGATATTGCATAATAACTAGATATAGCAGGCAACTACAAAGAGACTGCAAGCAGGTATTTATTTTTTGACAACTGAAATCTTTTTCAGCTGGCTTTTTAACAAACTGTTCGGATTCAGCAGGAAATCCTGGTTGGAGCAGGTTTTGACAATTTACCCTACTAAAAGATGGTCACAAGGAAACCGACTATTGTGTAATTACCATAATCAGTTGGGGTTCAATTACTTTACCCAAGTGAAAAATGCGATTAACAGTCTCTTAGCTGGTAACCATAATGCTTGTACAATTGACTTTTACCCCCTTTTCACATGAAAATTGAAGAGTAGAAAGCAACCGATCACCTCCGTTGCTCTCTTTTCTATTTAAAACAGAGGGAATGCTCCTCTTTCTCCCTTAACAAAAATAAAGAGGAGAAGAGAGATGAGGGGAGTGAAGGTGTTGGCAATCTTTGTGGTGCTTGTATTGGGAAAAAGTCACCAATGGAATAAAGCTGAGGGTGCAGATGGGGGATTCATAAGGACAAATGGGTTGCATTTTGTGGTGAATGGGAACCCATTCCTAGCAAACGGGTTCAATGCCTACTGGCTCATGCTCCTTGCCTCCGACCCATCTCAGAGATCCAAGGTCTCCGATGCTTTCAGGGAAGCCTCAGCCCATGGCCTCACTGTTGCAAGGACCTGGGCTTTCAGTGACGGCGGCCCTGTCCCCCTCCAGTACTCCCCCGGTTCCTACAATGAGCAAATGTTCGAGGTATTATTAATCTCTTTTTCTTATTTTATTATATTCTTATTATTATTTTAAGAATGCCATAAAAATCATGTTTTTTTTTCTTTTTGGTTGGGGGTGAATTAGGGGTTGGATTTTGTGGTGGCCGAGGCTGCAAAGTACAAGATTAGGGTGATAATGAGCATGGCGAATAACTATGATAGCTTTGGAGGGAAGAAGCAGTATGTTCAATGGGCAAGGAATCAAGGACAATACAGTATTGCATCTGATGATGATTTCTTCACTAATCCTGTTGTTAAGGGCTACTACAAAAATCATGTTAAGGTATTTAATTACTCCTTCTTTTTACCCCTCATTTTAATTTTCCAATGTGCATTTTAGTTTTAATTGGTATTTTATTTTATAATATATTATTGAAGGAAGGAAGGTTTTGTCAAAGGTTTATATCTTGTTAATGAATCTTAAATTGTTTCTTGTTTTTTATTCATGCAATTTTTTAAAAAATTAAAGTATGTTTCTAATGGCTCTGTAATAATGATTATGATTGTTGTGAAGGCTTTGCTCACAAGATACAACACCATAACTGGGGGTGCTTATAAGGATGATCCAACAATCTTTGCATGGGAGCTGATGAATGAGCCCAGATGCCCTTCCGATTTATCGGGAAACATGATACAGGTTTGCGAAACTAACTTTGACGTTTTTTTTAATAAAATTTCTCAATGTAACATGATATCGACCGTCTCTTAATTAGCATCATATTTCTTAATTGAAAACTACGGACAAGAGAGGAAGGCCTGTTGACATACTTCAAATTCTACTAAAGTAAAGACAGAACGTTGCGAGTGCCACTTTAACATGGTAGTTAAGCCTATTTACAGTTCAGAAAGAGATCTGGATTCAAACCCCACTTGCACCAGGTTCAGGCTTATTATTATTATTATTATTTAAATGAATGAGGAAGTTTCTTCTGTTTGATCAAGGAGTGGGAAGGGGCATGCTAAAAGCTCCTTCCCCATGTTTAGACACTTCCCCAAAAATAAATAAATATATAAATAAAGAGAGACAAAGAGAAAAGCAAAGGAAGTAAAGCTATATTCCTACTTTATATTTTGAGCTCCTTGAACTAGAAGAAAGAATCTTATGTTATGTTTACATAAAACAGAAAGCAAATATCACTTTTTTCATCATAGGCAAGATATATTCCCAATTTAATCATTCTAATTTTATTTATTTATTTGTTGTTATTATTTTGGTGTGTAAAGGCATGGATTACAGAAATGGCAGCTCATGTGAAATCCATAGACAGCAATCACTTGCTAGAAGCTGGATTAGAAGGGTTCTATGGCTCCTCTTCGCCTCAAATGGAGCAAACCAATCCGTCCGGGTATCAAGTAGGAACCGATTTCATATCCAACAATCAGATTCCCGGCATCGATTTTGCGACCGTTCATTCATATCCTGACCAATGGTAATGACATAACAACACCGATCGATATGAACTACATTTTTTTACTCTTTAACATGTTACTAAGTTATGACTTAGAGGGCATATTATTAACCATCTTTAACCGTCATGAACAGGTTGGCCAACACAAACGATCAATCACAACTATCCTTCTTAAACACCTGGCTCGACACCCACATTGCTGACGCGCGCGACATCCTCAAGAAGCCGTTGCTCCTTACCGAATTCGGAAAATCATGGAAAGACCCTGGATTTAGCTACTCGCAGAGGGACACGCTATTCAACACTGTCTACACAAAAATATACATGTCGGCGAGAACCGGCGGGCCTGCCGCCGGCGGCCTCTTCTGGCAACTCCTGACACGAGGCATGGACAACTATAGAGACGGATATGAGATTGTTCTCGATGAGAATTCATCAACTACAAATGTTATCACTGTGCAAAGCCGAAAACTTCATTACCTTGGAAAGTTGTATACTAGAATGAGGAACATCGAGAGGTTGAAGAAGGCGAAAGAAATAAGGAGGAACCAGTGGCAGAAAGATAACGGAAACTAAGTAGTGATATAAGGTAGGTATTCTCTGTGAGATGCACTATTTTTCGTCCGAGCGCGGGAAATCTTTCTCGACTCACAGAGTTAGGATGTAGGATTCCCAAGAGAAGCGACTTTTATTTTATACTAAGGATCTTAAGGGTGCAGATTTTACGCGTGGAGTGGTTTGTAGCGTCTCTTATCTTATATGAGGATTGCCAAATTTATTGTACAGTCCTACATATTAATGTTAATGCAGTTTGGCTATGTTGTATGTTGTTGCTGAAATTTGCCTGCAATTTCGCGCAAGAATACCCCATTTCGCGCAAGAATACCCCTCGAAGAATTTCAGATAGTTGTTTTTGTTCGCAACAGCGCAAATTGTCCGAAAAAAATAAGTATATTGAATTTGCAATCAAAGAATAAATGATTCAAAATTGGCTACAAGCCTCTTATTCCCAGAAAACTAGTACATGAGCTGCCCATTATTGATGATACAGAAGCTCTGAACACAATACAACTTTTAGTTTACATACATGGATTGCGAGTACATTTTATATTCCTACTAGACCTCGCTTTATCACAGATAGCTTCATCTGTTTTCGATATTTACACCGGATAATTACTTTCCCTTCTTGCTATATAAGCAACCAGAAGCCATTATCCGAAGAGCGTTTAAATTTCGATTCCGTCCTTGATGGTAGAATTCTTTGTTATTATTGTGATTCCGGATCGGATGCAGAATCCTTCGCTTGGTCTATCAGATTCCTGAACTCCCTGTTTCAAGCATGAGTATTACACAATTAACATCTAAATATGCAATCGAAAATATTTAGAGCGGTAGCTATGCACTTACATCTTTATTTGCAATAAGCACATTTTTTCCGATTCTAGTGTTCATGTCGATGATGCAATTCCTATAAGAAAAAAAAATTGAGTATCCAGAACTTCTTTTTATAATATTCAAGTCGAATTATAATAATTAATAGCAATCCTTCGTACACCTTACCTGATCTTGGTATTTTCTCCGACACCAATTGGAACCTTACCCTGAGCCAGAAGAGATGCAATTTCAGCTTCGGTTTCATAGTAGTCTGCGCCCATCATCATGGTATCCTGATGCCCAAAGATAAAAAATAACTTTAAAGTTAAAAGATTTGGTGCACATCTATTCAATAATGAAATAGTTTCCAATGATCAGAATTTTTCACAAATTATATAATTCTCATAGCAACAAGAACAACCTTTAGTTCTGCTCCATGGTCTAAACGTGAACGGACACCCACAATCGAATGTTGAATACTACATTCATGTAAGAAGCAGCCGTGCGATATAATTGAATCCAAAATCTGAAAATATAATACGAACAATGAGGCTCTATATGCATGAACAAAATATTAATAAGAATTTAATTGCATATTAGTATACCCTGCATTTTTCAACTTTACTCGGGGGTAGAAACCGAGGGGATGTGAAGAACGGGGTCTCCGGATCATAAAATTGAAATTTCGGATGCTGCAACAACAACCAATTTTTTTTTAGTAAAACCATCAACTTATCTTAATATATAGAACAAGGACGATTTACTACAAATGGAAAATAAAAAAGAAGCGGGCGTATCATTTTGAAAAGTCTAAATTTAATAGCTTTACGCAGACTAACCTGACCAGTGAGTGCCATATTTGCATCAAAGAAGGATTTAATCGATCCGATATCCTCCCAGTAGTCATTATATAAATATGCCTGTCATGATAATATTATTAAAACAACTATTTAAATCAATTTTAAGGAGTATAAAAGTTACGATACATTGTAAAATTAATTCGTGGTTCCAATACCCGTCTTACCTGGACATTGTACTCCTGCACGGCCGAAGGAAGGATTTCTGATCCAAAGTCGTTCGACTTTGGATACTTCCACCTTGAAAAAAGGAATTATCAATTATGAGAACCTATATGTTGGGAATTATTTTTTTTGTTAAAATGCATGCAACTTACCTAAGAAGCTTTAAGAGAACGTCTCTTCGAAAGACGTACACTCCCATTGAAGCAATGAATGGATATTTCATAGCTGCTTGGCGAGAGAGTCTGAGAATTGTAGTATCAACTTTCTGAAACTCACCACAAAAAAAAACACGTATCGGATATAGTGTTGCGATAGAAAGAGCATTACAATTCAAATTGGTAACTAATGAAATCGTTAGGGTTTAATTAGGCTTACCATGGATTCCAAGTTGGCCCCCTTGGGTTTTTCAGCGAATTGGATGATTCGGCCTACCTTGTCAATCTTTATCAATCCAAAGTCGGACGCCCGGCTTTAAGATAACAGATAATGTAAATTCAGAAAAATAAAATGGAGGGAATTATAATTTTGAGCTTGACATTAGTAAAAATATCGATTGTACATGTTAACATTGACATTGAAGCCGCGATGATCAAATTATGTACCTGTCATTCACAGGTACACAAGATACCGTAATGTCAGCGCCAGTGTCCACGTGTTTCTGCAGGCATTAACACGTGTTATATGTTGATTTTTGATTATAAAATCAAGTTCAAGATTAAATGCTAAGGCTCAAGTATTGAATCCCAAGAAAAGCCCGAGAATTCAATTTAGATAGAAGTGAAGCAGCAGCAGCAGCAGCATGAAGCATGAGGTCAAAGAAGCAATCTCGTGACCATCTCCGAGCACTAAGGAGGACACGTGTCATCCTTAGGCTGGCCGAGAGAAGTCCTTTGTCGTTATTGTGCGAGTATAGCTTGGAACAGCTGGTGATATCGTGGTGATTTAAAGAGCGGTTATTTGAGATAATCTGAAATTTAAATCTAACTTTATCTCTAATGATCTCTGCCTTGCCTATATATGTAGATAGATTAATTAAACATAATTTATTGGTTAGAGAGAGATTGAGAGATTGTATTTGGATGAGATCCGAGAACAAATTTCTTTCGTAATTCTTTCGTTGAATAGTAGAAACGATTCGTCGTGATTAGATATGAGTTTACACATGGGTAATATCTTGTGTCCTTTGCTTGATATGTTTTATTTTATTACTTGTTGCTTTTACGTAGTTGCTGCGATAGATCTTTTTCATTAATTCCGATTCGCACGTTACGATCATCCGCAGCATATTTTGGTGCATATTTTCACAACAAGTGGTATCAGAGCTTTTGTTGTGGTGTTTTCGGATTATTGGGAAGATAGATTCTACACATTATAAGATCGATAAGTTTGACGGAAAGAACAATTTCAGTCTATGAAAATTGAAGATGACGGCGAGTCTGAAGCAGTAAGAAGTTTATAAGACGGTCTTCAAAAAAGAGAAGATTCCTTTGACGACCACATATATTCAGAAAAGAGATATAGAAGATGAGGCTTTCAGTTCGATACAGTTGAGATTGGCTAACGAGATTCTATACGAGATTGCGCAAGAGACAACGGCAGCAGGATTATGGCGCAGGCTAGAATCCTTGTTTATGAAGAAATCTCTTACAAATCGTCTCTATCTCAAGCAGCGTCTATACACATTGAAAATGAAGAAAGGTACATCAGTGAAAAACCATCTGGACGAACTCAATCAAATTATTATAGATTTGCTCAATGTAAAAATGAAGATTAAAGATGAAAAGTTATGATCCTGCTTTGCTCTTTGACTTCTGAATATAGCCGGATCGTGAAATCGATGGTGTACGGCAGAAATAAAATTTCTTTAGAGGATGTTAAAGCGGGCTTACACAGCGAGGTGTTGAGAGAGAAGGTATCGGGTGATAAAGGTGTTCAGGGCAATGCGCTGGTTTTTAAAGCCCGTTTTGAGAGACGGTTACATAGTGGTTCCAAAAATAAAGCGATGCCCAAATCAAGAAATCGCATAAATGACGAGTGCGATTATTGCAAGATGAAAGGCCATTGGAAGAGAGACTGTCGGTAATTCAAGAAGAATACTAAAAAAGAGTCTAGTACCGCAGTTGTCATTGATAATTCATATGATTGTAGTGATTGCTCCGTATTATCAGTTTGTGCAGTCGACGACGTACATGATCTTTGGATGCTAGATTCGAAGAGCTTTTTCCACATGACTCTAAATCGGAGGTGGTTTGCAACTTTTTGTTCTCTTGATAGGGGTTCAGTCTTGATGGGAATAATATGGCGTGCAAGATCGGGAGGATTGGTTCTGTTCGGATACGTAAGTGTGTAGTCGATAGGCGTTCCATAAAAATTTCCAAAGGGTCTCATTGTCATGAAAGGAAAGAATGTGAAAAACTTATACTTTCTAGAGGGGCAGTCGGTTACAGATGATGTTGTTGCGGTATTTACACGTTTAAGTGATTCAGATTCGGCTAAATTGTGACACTTACGGTTGGACCATATTGGGGAGTCGGGTTTGGAGGTGTTTCGCAAAAGGCAGCTACTTGTAGATGGAGATTTTGACTGTCTTGATTTCTGTGAGGAGTGTGTCCTACGAAAGCAGACAAAGGTGAAGTTCGGGACAACAGTACATGATACGAAAGGTATTTTTTATTATGTCCACATTGATAAATTTTCGAGAAAAGTCTGGGTATACGTTCTGAAGACTAAGGCCGAGACTTTTGAGAAGTTCAAGACGTAGAAGGCTAGGATGGAGAAGCAGACTGGTAGACACGTAAAGGTCGTTCGGTCCGATAGCGGCGGAGAGTTTAATTCTCATGCATTTGTAGAGTTCTGCAAGTCAGAGGGAATTGTGCACCATTACACCACTCCGGGAGACGCCCAGTCAAATGACGTTGCAGAACGCATGAATCGGATACTACTAGAGAAAACCAGATGTTTGTGGGTTACAGCTGGGCTTCTTAAGAGGTTTTAGACCGAAACCCTATATACCACAGTGTACCTCATCAACAGATCACCATCGGCGGCAATCGATAAGAAAATTCCTGAGAAAGTATAGACCAGGAAAGCTGGAGATTACAGACGGTTTCGTATATTTGGGTGCCATCTTATATTCAATAGAGGAGTGAAAATTTAGAGCTGGGAGATAAGAAGTGTGTCCTACTCGGTTATGGAAGTGAGGCCAAAGGGTAGATACTGTGGTGTCGTGAGACCCAGAAAATAGTAATCAACCAGTGTGTTACATTCGATGTGTCTGCAATGCTTCATAGAAAACAGACTCAATCAGATGGTGAAGAAAGAACAATTGAGCCACTAAGCGAGATAGAGATCGAGGTTCCGGTTCAGGATAATAAGAGAGATGAGGTGATTGATACTCAGATTCAGGCGGAGGATCTAACAGAGCCAAATGGTCCATTACAGACAGAGGGGCGAAAATCTACACGAGCTAAGCATCCGCAGTTAGGCGTCCGCCAGTCAGACTTGATTTTGAGGAAATGACCGCTGTTGGTTTCGACGACGTGGCATTATATGCACTGACTATTGAGCACGAGAAACCATCTAGTTATAGAGAAGATGTGCAGTCTACCGATTTTTCTAGTTGGAGAGTTGCGATGGAGGAGGAGATAAAGTCTTTTCCTTAGAAGGATATGTGAGACTTAGTTGCTCTACCAGAAAGCAAGCGCACTATCGGCTACAAGTGGCTTTTTAAAGTAAAGAAGGGTTCATCAGAGGCAGAGGGCATTAAATATAATACAAGATTGGTGGGTAAGGGATTTGAACATAGAAAGGATGAAGACTACAATGAAATCTTTTCTCTGGTGGTTCGACATATTTCGATTCGTGTTTTGTTAGCCATGATTGTGGTTTATGATATGGAGGTAGAGTAGATTGATATCAAGACTGATTTCTTGCACGGTAATCTAGATGAGGATATTTATATGCAACAACCGGAGGGGTTCGTGGTCACAAGGGTAAGGATGACTATGTTTGCAAACTGAAAAAGTCACTTTATGGTTTGAAATAGTCTCCGAGACAGTGGTGCAAGTGATTTGATTAGTCCAGGTTGACGATTGAGTACATGAGAGATATCAAGGATCGGTGTGATTATGTGAGGTTGCTGGACGATGGGTCCGGGATTTATCTCCTATTGTATGTGGACGATATGTTGATGGCATCACACAACATGTTAGAGGTCAACAGGTTGAAACAGTAGTTAAGTCAAGAGTTCGAGATGAAAGATTTAGGGCTGCGAAGAAGATACTTGGCATGAAGATTGTTAGGAATAGGAAGCGAAGTGAGTTGCGTCTGCGACAGTAATAGTATATCGAAAAAGTTATCGTTCGGTATAGGATAGAGAAGGCAAAGCCCGTGTTTACTCGTTTAGGGGAGCAATTCATGCTTTCGACGAAGTTATCACCAAGATCAGATTCAGACAGGGAGTTCATGTCTAGAGTGTCGTATGCGAGTGCAGTAGAGAGTTTGATGTATGCAATGGTTTGCACGCGTCCAGACATTGCACATGCAGTAGGGATGGTCAGCCGATACATGGCTAATCTGGGCAAGGACCATTGGCAGGTTGTAAAGTGGATTCTGATGTATCCAATGGATACTACGGGGTTCAGCTTGTTATTCAACAGAGACAGTACAAATGATTGTAACGTGACTAGGTATTGTGAATATGATTTTGCTGGTGATAAGGACAGACGGAGATCGACGACGGGTTACGTATTCACGTTAGGCACTAGTGCAGTGTCATGGAGATCGACGTTATAGTCCATTGACGTATTGTTGATGACAGAGCTAGAGTTGATAGCTGCTATGGAGGCTGTCAAGAAGGTCATATATTTGCGTGGAGTGATGGATGGTTTTGGTGTTTCGCAGGATAATACGGAAGTGTTTTGCGATAGTCAGAACGCAATTCACTTGACGAAATATCAGGCTTACAGTTCGAGGACTAAGTATATCGAGATGAAATATTTTTTTTTTGGAGAATGAAAAGAAGGCTATTTCCCTTACGAAGATTAGTATCCATGAAAATCCGACGGACGCATTTATATACGAAGGTGGTCTCAGTTTCAAAGTTCACGCTTTGTTTGGACTTGATTTGCCTAATTGATTGATAAAGGCATGGAGACGACAAATTGCAGAGTTCCAAGTTATTTTCACGGAAGTACAGAAATTTTGTGAATTTTTTAATTAAGATGGAGATTGTTAATTTTTTATTATAAAATCAAGTTAAAAATCCAAGTTCAAGATTAAATGCTAATGCCCAAGTATTGAAGCCCAAGAAAAGACCACGACTTCAATTTAGAAGAGAAGCAGCAGTAGCATGAGGTCAAAGAAGCAATCTACGTGACCATCTCGGAGCACTAAGGAGGACACATGTCATCTCGCGGCTGGCCGATAGAAGTCCTTCGTCGTTATAGTATAGCTCGGAACAGGTGGCGATCTCGTAATGATTTAAAGAGGGGTTATTTGAGATAATCTGCTATTTAAATCTAACTTTATCTCTAATGATCTCTGTTTATATACGTAGATAGATTAATTAAACCTAATTTATCTCCCAATTGTTTTCTTCCGCGGCTATTAAAATCCAAAGAAAGTAAAGAGAGACAGAGATTCAGAGAGAGATGAGAGATTGTATTTGAACGAGATCCGAGAGCAAATTTATCCCGTAATTCTTTCGTTGAATGGTGGAAGCGATTCGTCGTCGGTATGTAGAATTAGGTGAGAGTTTACACCGAAGCTGAGTAATATCTTGTGTCCTTTACTTGGTGTGTTTTCTTTTATTACTTATTGCTTTTACGTAGTGGCTGCGATAGATCTTTTTCATTATTTCCGATTCACACGTTACGATCATCCATTGCGTATTTTGGTGCCTATTTTCACGACATTATATAGCTATGGTGATTTGTCGACCAAATACATATAGAATGAAAAATAAAGAGATTTAACTAAAATTATGGAATTAAATTTAGGACATGCCTGCACAAAGTCCATATAGTCCATCCGATATAGGTGATCGCCAGACAAAATCAGTATGTGCTCGATGTTCTTATGCCTGCCATCCTGAACAAAAACACATGTATGCGTAACCGATGTATTGATCTAGAGAACACTTGATAAATAATAGGACATATAATCTTGGTCATTACCTCGAAAACCCAAGTGAATTGTCTTACAGCATCTGCTGTCCCTTGGAACCAATTCATTCCAGCTTCACCAGGAGTCTGCGTCGCGGCCAAAACCTGCTTATCGAGTTAGATCATTTTCTTTATTGTACATCAAAAAAAAGATGAGAAAGAACTGGATACAAAAACTGTACGTTTGATTGATACCTCGACGAATCCATTCCCGAAGTTGACGCCATTCCCAAGATTGTAAGTCCGAGCAATGTGGCGATTGAGAGATGCGGAGTTGAATTGAGTCATGACGAATATCTTGTTTATGCCACAGTTGATGCAGTTGCTCATCGGGATGTCGATGAGCCTATAACATCCTCCAATAGGAACCTATTTGAGCCCACGTATCATGTTATTTCAGCACATCAATTTTTCCATATAAAAAAATTTACTACAACTTTCTTTTTTGCTACTTATTGTAATATTGGCTTTAGTAATGTAAACAAATTATAAACAATCTAGTTCAAATAAACCTCTGGCTAGATGTGAACCAGGTAGCTCAGATGCCATTTTATAGCTTATCAAAACCCTGAAGTTAAGATGAGGGTTTGGAGACATACTTCTATATTCCAACGCTTATTAGAAACAAATTAAAAAAACGGAAAATAAAAGAAAGAAGCTCTTGGTTATGAATATGATCTCCTGGTCTTAGGAACATGGATAGGTCACATTGACCCCGGCCAAATAAATATTTAATCGAGAATACGAAATGACATTAACAAAACCACAAAATGCTTAAGAGTTGGGCAAATTCACTTCTCGAAAAGGTAAATAAAACATAGTTACCTAAGTTTAATTTAGTTCGCTACCAATCAACAACAAGTCAGCATCACGTGAAGGAATGCCATTATAGCCTAGCGGTAAGGTTTCTTTGCGGTTGAGTAAAAGGTCTTGGGTTTAAACCCTGCTTGCAACAAGTTATGACCTTTTAATTAATTTATTTATTTTTGAAAAAAGTAAATCATATACGATCGAAGACTTGGATTTCTGTCCGCCCCCAAGCACACAAACACAAGCAGAATGTCATGACAAAGCATAGTAGAAACAACTTTGACCTGCTCCGTTTAAGTAAAGTATCGATCTAAAACAATCAAAACCAACCATATTGGGTTCAAGCAACACATTACTTGGGTTCTTGATTCAAGAAACATAATATTTAAAATAGACCAAAAATTGAAGAATAATCTACAAAGGAGCACAAAGGGGGTATTAATCTTACAGCAGGTGTGGCTCTAGTGCTTGTGAGAGGGAAAAGCTGAGTCCCTGCTCCTCCCCCTAATATGATGGATGCCACATTCTTTGGCTCTACCTTCTCTTTCCTGAACGATGGCGCTTGAAATATCTATCCATCATCATAAAAATTGATTTCAAAACCAAAAACATAATCACACGATCACACTAACAACATATCATAGGAAAGTTAGAACTTTTACCAAGGTTTCATTGTTGACATCAGATGTGAGAACAGAGAATGCAACCCCTGGCCTTTTCGGTACACTTGCATTAGCCTTTCTCCTCTGGCCACTTCCAAAACGCTTTCCCAGACCCCAAGGAAACCAACTTCCCCAAACCCCACTTCCTTCACTTCCCACACTTTCCTTCTTCGATAGTCTAGGAACAAAGCCTGCATTTGCTTTCAATGCTAATAAAGCACCCACATCCATTTGCACTTTATTTAAGTTTTGAATCACAGGCTTCACTCTGATCTCTCTCTCTGCTCAAAAGTTGAAGAGAGAAAGAGAGGAACTTTTATAATGGGTTTTGTAGGAGGTTGCTGCGTTAATTATTTGCTTAGATTTGGTAAAATAAAATAAAAAATCAAGAGGAATGGAGACAGAGAGGAGCTGTTGAAGTGATGAGTTTTAACGGCGCTGATGGCTCTTCGCATGTGGAAGGATCATGTTACATGCTGCAATTTTATTTTAATTAATCAATTCTTTTAGTTTTTTTTAGTGGAGCTTCATTTTATATGGAGTATATTAGCTTGGTAGTATTATTTTGATTTGATGCTAATTTTGGGGTGAAGTGTTTGTTTGGGAATGAGATGGCCATGGGACACGGAATAAGCATGTTTCCTCTTAAAATTAGACAAAAGTATATAAAAAATAATAATTTTACTCATTCCGTGGGATCTTGGGATAATTTCTTTCTTTATTTCGAATTTTTTTGTGCAACAATTCCCATGAGACCTTGGGATAGGAAAAAGTATTATATCAAGGATCTCGTGATTGATAGTAAATTCGTGTTTAGTTGACAAACTAATATATAATTTAAATTCATGAAATGGGCTGAAATGCAGGAAGCCTGATCAATATTATCTGAAAAACCAATAACCCATCTTAATGTGACAAATTAATATATATTTTAAACTCATGAAATTCGTGTTTAGTTTACAACCAAGGAAAACCTATGCTTTAACCCGTTGAGCACTATAGTTTCTCGGGGTAGATTTCTCAAAATGCCCTTTAAGCCTTCCACACATTTCTTATCTTTCTTTTTCCCTAAACTTTTTCCATTTCAAATTTCTTTCTAGTCCTTCTTACTTTCTCTTCTCGGAAGGACCGGCATGGATTCAAAAAAGTAAAGATTTGGATACAATGAGTAAAGTGTAAGTTTTCAAGAGGGAATTTCTTATTTTCCTAGCAAAAGTAAAGCTTGAAATTTTGAATTAAGATTCTGCGATTAAAGGTTAAGTAAATACAAAATGTTTGAGCATTAAAGACTGTACCTTAAGTTAGTCATTCCGAATTAAAATTATTAAAAGTTGTTATATATAAACTAATAATCTCCATACATTAACATATTCAACCAATACACTATAAGACTTGAAGGTAATAAAAAAAAATTCTAATGGTGTGGGGAATTAGCCACGGGCAACAGCCCCAACACGAGCGGGGCCAATCCCAACCTGATGGAGCTTCGGGATCTTCTTCGGATGCAGTCCTCCGTCGATCCTGCAATGGCGGTTTTGGACGGCTGAGATTTGGTTTTGGTGTTGTTGGGTGTGGATCTCAATGGGTTGGTGTTGGACGCCAAGTTACCTGCAAAGAAGTCCCGGGTGGGCGACCACCGTAGGACCCTCCGACGATCAAGTTAGAGCCGAGAAATAGAAGCAGAGTAGCAGTGTATTGAGATAATTCGAGTTACTCGAGTCGTCTGAGAGAGGGGTTTATATAGGGGTCGTATGGAGCGAGTGGGTGCAAGATCATCGCCGTCAGTTACGACCCAGCGTTATTCTCGTCTTGAACGGCGGGATGCGCCCATTAACGGCGGGATGAGCCCATTAATAGAGGGATGCACTAGTGTGGGACACGGATCGTGGGGAGATGGATATCTCGCCCTGGCAATATATGTTGAGCCGTTGTGGGGCGCATGAGATCTGTGCTCCCGATAGATCGGGGGAGGCCGAGGAAGCTCGGAACGTCGGAGGCTCGGAAACGAGCCTGGAGGCCGAGAAAGCTCGGCACGTCGGATGCTCGGAGACGAGCAAGGAGACAGAGATAGCTCGGAGGCTAGCTGTTGGTAGATTCCTAGGTGAAGGTGGAATGTATTCATGGAGGTCTCCTGGAAGGTCGGACACGTTCCTCGGGACGACGTCCAGAGGAATCCTCAGAATGCAACTCGTTTATTCCACCTTCGTAGATTTCGGGACACGTCATCTGCCACGTGTCGTAATCCGATGAGACACCACTTGTGAGCATCATCATTAGCCCCCTACTCTCATTTCGACCTATCCAAGGGTCGGGTCGAGAGTGGTCTGCTTGGTCTTTTTTCCGCTCAATTTGGCGCCAAGGATCATGATGCGGAACGCATGGGAACGGCATGGCGTTTGGTGGTCACGTCATTTCAATCTTTTGGGCCCACGTGTCGTCTCGTCGTGCGCCTAAATCTTCGCGCGTATCCCCGATGGCATCAGCGGATCAAATGAAATGATCGTGCTTTAAAGAGGGGACGCCGTTTTAGTCGGTCGCCAGTTGGGATATGGGCCACGTGTCGGACGCCGGTTGGCGGACGCGACAGGCTGTCGCTGCCACTTGCAACCGAAGGGATGTCCCCAATGGCCGATCGCCACGTGGAGCGCTGACGGCTGGCAGACGCGACGTTTCGTTTTGGCGGGAGTCGATCTGGGTCGTCGGATGCTTTCTTTAGGGTGTATAAATAGGAGGGGGCCTCTCCAGGGCCAACACTTCCGCCATAACTTACTTTCGTTGTCGAAGATTGCTCGGCGCTCCTTCCTTTCAGATCGGATCACCCGTGATTTTTCCTTGGCGAGCCTATTCCCTTAAATCAAGTTAGATGTCTTCATTTGAGGAGTCTGTAGAGATAGTTAGGATTGAGTTGGATGATGAGACTCCAGTTGTTGGAGCCGAGTCCAGCAGATCTTCCTCCCCCCGGCTTCAGATATATGGAGGGTTCTTCTGCTGTGTCATCTGTGTCGGGCTCGTCCCTGAAACCAGGGTCGCCCGTGTCGTTTGCCGTCGGTTGGCGACAAGGGCCCCTAAGGCGCGCATCGGGAACGTCCGCGATGCGCCTTCTGTTTTGAGAAATGTGGACGAGCTTACCGAGATTCGGGCTCGATTCCATATTCCCTCCAACTATTCACTTCACTTAGCTAGAGAGGGTGAGCAGGGCAAGAAGATTTCCCTGTATTTAAAAGCATTCTGGGCCAGAATGCATCTGCCTTTCTCAGCCGAGCTATGTGGGGTGCTTCGCTGCTTCCATCTTGCTCCGGTCCAGCTAGCGCCGAACTCGTGGAGAATCCTCCTCGGGTTTCTGGTTCGGTTGAAACCTGAAAATATCCCCTTCAGTTTGACCCTCCTCGTTTCTTTCCTCTATTATAAGAATCACCCTGGCACCAGCAAGGATGAGCCGAGCTGGATGTATTTTTCCTTCAAAAAATGTAAGGACGGGATGGCCGGGTCGGGTGTGGTATCCGTCCCTTCTTCCATCCATGAATAGAAGGAGAAGTTCATTTTCGTCGGGCCACCCGAGGGCGAGGATTGGCCCGTGCCTACACAGTGGCATAGGGCCGACTGCCCGAGAACGAAACAATCATCTTCACCCGAGGCAAGTGCAGTGTCTTTGTGGTAGCCGATCCAGCGGGCCGACATCCTGCTTTCTGAGCAGGCTCTGAGCTGGGCTGGGCTCAACCCCGCGCGCTTTCTGGGTAAGTTAGGGCAGTAGACGGTCCATTTAGACTTTGATGAATTTTCTTTGCCCTTTTCAGCATCACTAATTCTCTTTGTGTATTCCTCCTTTTTTTGTAGAGAAAATGGACCGATCCAAGTTCTTAGTTGCCATGGCTGCGAAGGCCCAAAAGAAGACTGGGGGCGGAAGCTCGTCCCGACTGGGTCCGAGCTCGGCCCTGAGGCCTGCCCCACCGAGCAAGCCTTCAGCTGAGTCACCCCGAGTCCCCGAAGAGCACCGCGAGGGGGGGAGGGGGGTAGAAGCATGCGCGGGATCCGGCTCCCCGGGCGAGGGAGGAGGAGGCCGAGCCCACCGACGCCCCCCTAAAAAGGCACAAAAGGATGGCTTCTCGGGTGCCTTCCGTCGGGATCCCAATGTTGGATATGTATGCCCAAGAGGCCATTATGTATATGCATACATGTGGATGCTAGGGATATGTATGTACAGGACATTCTTACTCAGTTATATAGTATATTATTTGAGATGTCTTTGTCAGGATATGTGTATTTATTTCTATTGATGTTTTATCCAGCTTGCACATATTGATAAAGACTCGATACAGTATTATACTATTATGGTTTGTCTTTATCTTAACATGGCATATGTTATACATGTTATTACATATTGCGGTTACATGTTGATAATGTTAGTTGTATGTATTCCCTTAAGGCCATTATTGTACATGATTGTATACTATAGTGGATGGTTGGACATATATAGAGAGGACTTTTTTGCTCGACATGATAGTATGCTATCTGGTTGCTCTTTATCTTAACATGTAGACTTGTATTGTGATACTGTCTTTCTCTCACATGTTGATAAAGCCCTTAGGATGTATACTTGACTACCAGGATTATGATGCAGATCATACTAGTGGGGCCAGGGTAGTCCATAAGTTCATCTTTTAATTGTTCCTAGTTGAGGGTGTATCGAGATGGGGCATCGATATTCCGAAGTAGACTAGCATATATGCTTCTTGACCCATTTAATGGGCGATGGATGATCCCATATCCATTAGTGTTTGACATCAAAGATGGTATACGGGTGCTCAGTGGAGACTGGATACACTGAACAAGACTCGCCGAGAACTCCTAGATGGTATTAAACCTAACGTCAGATAGCAGTTCTCTGGTGACACTGGTACAGGTTAGTCTGTAGACCCGAGATAATCATAGAGTCTTGTGTGATTCCCACCGTGCTCTGATTACCACCTTACCACGTTCAAGAGAGCGTGCAAAATGGTGGTTTTTGGGTACAGTCCCGAGTCATATGGAGGCAATGAGCGATAGGAGGGGTTTCGTCTCTCCCGGTATTGGGGGTTGATGTTGCGCTGTGCTCGATTGGCTATAACAGGAAGTCCCTGGATATGGCTAATACGGAGATTTACTGGTAAGTGTTATCAGTAGTTTCTTGACCCATTATAAGCCTCACATCGGCATGACTTATCAAGTTACCGGGGTCTGATGTTTACCACCCCTAGACTAGATATGCGACATATCGGACGAAGAGACTGGACTGTACGGTAGTGTTACTTATTGGATTCACAGGAGTATGGGCTGCTTGCTTGTTGATCTTCTGATCGCTCAATACCCGGGTAGCCGTTACGTCCAGCTAGTACCGCTGACGGCTTCTGGGTAACTGATATGATTATTACCTACTGCCGGCGTATTGACGAGTCTTTAGAGTCCTACACAGAGGTTTCCTGGCTCAAGCGAAACAAAGTAGGGCATATATGTGATATGCACGGGACCGATATTAATACATGTATGTGATACCGTATTCTAATCTCGCGATATGTGATATCGGTCAGTTATATGTGATATAGCCGGGTTATTGAATCAAGTGTTGATTCGATAAGTTGATATTAAATGATATTAGTCGGTTGTATGCGATACGGCCGGGTTATTAAATAAAGTGTTGATTTAATGGTCTAATGTATAATAATATATTTGATATATTAACATATATTAACTAATATTAGCTCACTTAAGAATTACTTTTCTCATTATACATTTAATATATATGTGATATATGTTAATGTATTTATTTTGTGTCATGCTAGATGATACATTGGATTTGGGTGTATGAGACTCATACCATATTTAAGAAAATGTGGGGATTTAATTATTAAGGGAAAATCAAAATTAGGTGGAAATTAGTCATGGCTTGAAGCTTAGAGAAGCTTGTGGAAACCATTGACTTAGTCCACTAATTTTGTTTTACTTTAGATATTTATTAATCCAACCATTATCTTTAACATTGGTTAAGTCTCTGCATGGGTTATATATGATATTTTCTCACCCATGGTTCACACTTGATCATTCTTGAGTTTCTTCTTCATCCCCTTCATGCTCTCTAGCTTCAAGTGAGGTGAAGAAAAAGAGTGAGAAAAATTATTCTAAAGTTTGCAAAATTCTTACTTCACCAATCTACACTAAACTAGCCATTTAGTATAAATTGTTTCCTTCACTAATTCTCAATTAGTGAGGAGGTAGCTTGAGTTGGAGATTTCTCGACGTAGATCATCTTCGGCCTCAAAGTTTTTCAAGCAAGCTTGTTCCTTTCACCTAGTGGAGCCTTACGAGAGTCCGGGAGACCACTACTTGGAATGAAGGGACTACTACACGGAGCTTTAGAATTGAAGGACCAGCCTACAAAGGTTGTATTCCTTGTTCACTTAGAGTAAAAATGTTTACTTGTATAGCTTAACCCTAATTCTCTAATTAGATCCTTGGTTTGGGTTTCTTTGCTCTCTAGATTTTTTAAAATTGCATGCTAGATGCCTTAGAAAACCTAGTGAGAGTATTAAGAAACCCTTCAGTGGTATCAGAGCCAAGCTAGAGAATTAGACGATGTTATTAGAATTACGAAACCGAAACAACTCCGAAACCTCGAAACCAAATCCCTAGTTTCTGTCGTTTTTAAAAAGTTCTCTGAAATTTTTTTAAACAGGTGCAGAATGTTACATGAGATGTAATATGAACACTAGAGAAAAATGAGCCCAATCCACCGATTTTTGGCCGGCGAAACATTGCAAAAAACCGTATGGCCGGTTTTTTAGATGAGTTTGGGCTTCGATTTTCTTAGGTGGTACAGTCTCTAGGGTTTGGTATTTCAGGTATTTTTTGATTTTGCCAAGATTGCATGTGATGTTATCTTTTCTGTAGTGGCAATTCAGAGTATTTTGTATACGTAATTTTAACATCGTTTCGGGTTTGATATTGATATGTGATACAATATTTGGAATCCACAATAATTAGTTTTGTGAAAACTAGTTTGAATTTTGTAAACCTAGCAATTTAGTCTCATTTGATCGGTTGCCACGGGGTTTTGATATGGATCAAAACTCTGTCGCAATCACGTAGTGTACGCGGATACTCGCCGGGTAACATTACTAGATAGCCACGCCACAAAGCCCCGACCAAGTGACTTTAGGAGAACCCCGTTGCTAAAAGCATCCTCCCGGGTGCTCGCGGCCGCGGTAATCCGCCTATGTGCACTTCGTCGACGACATCTTGGGGTGCGGCCATCTACTAAAGTTTCCGACGAGCATTCGATCAGGTTGTCGGGAATCTTGTTGAATTACCCGACTTGTTATTGAAAAGTGTTTTCAATATTGAGACTAAAATGCGGGGTTTATAAGATTAGTCATGAAATTCAGAATATGAGATATTCCGGGTTTATGATATCTAAGCAATTCATTTAGTTAGGCATGAAATCCGAAGTATGTGACATTTCGGGTTTATGATGTCTAAGATGGTTGCAGATTCCAATTATTGTAGTTTTCACTTTCTTTTCTGCGACCGTAAGTGTAATATGTGGTGTATCGCCGGTTTCGTTGCTATACGTCAACGACAATTGGGATATGCATATTTACTTACGTTGATGACATGTGATGTTATGCGTTGCTGTGATATGTTATATTGGATCGTCGTGTTTGAATACCGTTTTTTTTTTTGCATTAGATGAGAGTTTTTTATTTTCATTCATGTAAAAACTTGTATGTAATATTCTTTTATTGGGACACTTCCGGATTGAGGATGATGTCATTATTGATGTATATGAAGGGTTACACTAGCGTCCCGGCTATCCCGTGGCCAAATGCGGAACAAATTTTTTTCTACGATTAGAAACTTGGTGCTAGAATAACAATAAACCCGGATCTTAATCATAAACCTTAACTAGCAAATTAAGAAGCTATCTACTATGAGAAGAGTTTATACCAAGAGGCTCAAGTACTTCGGGTCTTCACTCCACTCCTTTAATATACTCCTTGTAGTGTCCATGATTAAGCTTGAACTTCGGCCTCCTCGCGTCAATGATGATCCACCCGAGAGTACCAATTAAGAGCTCCTACCTCCTAATTGAGGTAACTAGAATACTTAGCTTGCTAATCTAAGTAGACTAAAGTGTGTAGAGAGTGATTATGGAATGCTTTGTCTCAATAACCCTAGATTTCTTAACTTATGAGACAATTAGGGTTAGTTTTAGAAGAAGAGAGCAAGGAGAAGATGAGAGTGTAGAGTGAGCTCAAAAAATGAAGAATGGCTAAGTGAATGAGATAATCATGCAAGCAAAAAAATATCTTCACAAAATATCAACCATGGAAGAATAGTAAACCATGAGTCATGTAATGAGTCATCAAGCTAGCCATGCTTCATTTAATGAAAATGCACACCTCATTTCTCCACCTCATTAATCCATTATCAAAAATGGGAAATCTAAATAATGAGGAGTCTTCTTCTAGAAGTATCTTGTACAATTACAAGAATGCCCATTATCGTATATACATACCCGTATTCGTATTCCGAAAAGTACGAATACAAAGAGACAAAATAATCCAAGAATATAATACTAGGATCCGGCTTAAACCAAAGCCTGCTATTATTATCCGTCCGAATATCATACGTGCACAAGTGTACGTATGTGATCGAACCCTACCGTAAAACCATACGGCCTCTACATCGTTTCGCCCGAAACAGGGAAACCCTCTGTGTGGGACTCTAAAGACTCAATAGTATGCCGGCAGTGGGTTTAACCATAAGCACGTCAGCGGCACTAGCTGTATGTAACGGCTACCCAGGTACTTGTCGAAAAGGAAAGCCGACGAGCAAACTCGTCCGAACTCCTACCGTGCCTAACCATGAAAATATCCGTACAGTCTGGTCTCTTCGTCTAAGAGTATCACATACCGGGTCTAGGGGGTGGTGAACGTCAGACCCTAATAACCTGATAAGTCATGCTAATGTGGCTCAAGACCAATCCGGAAAACTACTGATCAGCCTATCAATAAATCCCAACTGCCTTGGCCAAGGTCTTATGGTCCTGACCAATCAATCACTTTGAGATATCAACTCCCAATACCGGGAGAGACGAATCCCTAACAATCGCTCACTGCTTCCATGTAGCTCGGGACTATACCTAACCAAAACCTGTTTGCACGACTCAGTAGAGCCGTGGTAGGGTAGTGATCAAAGCTCAGTGGGAACTCACACGAAACAAATGCCGATCTCAGGTCCGAAGACTAACTTGTACACATGTCACCCGAGAACTTCTATTTGACGATAGGTATAATACCATCTGGAAGTTCTCGGCGAGTCTGTCCAGTGTACTCACACCCAGTGAGCACCTGTATATGATCTTAGGTGCATCAGACTAATGGATGCGGGACCAACCATCCCCCACGGGGCTAAAAACGTATACACCAGTCTACTCTGGAGTATCAATGCCCAGTCTCGATACTCACGCCATTAGGGACCATTTAAGGATGTGCTTATGGACTACCCTGCTCCCACAAGTATGATTGCCATCACAACGCAGGTAGTCAAGTAAGATCCTACAGGCTTTATCAACATGCAACCGCAATATGTAATAACGAGTATAACATATGCCATGTTAAGATAAAGACAAACCATAATAGTATACTACCGTATCATGTCTTTATCAATACGTGCAAGATGGATATATCAACAATAGAAATAAATACACATATCTTGACAAAGACAAGCCAAACAATATACTATAAAACTGAGCAAGATTGTCCTGTACATACATATCCCTAGCATCCATATGTATACATATACAATACTGTCCTCTAGGGCATACATATCCAACAATCTCCTACTTGCACTAAAGGCCAGTAATTGGTGTATCGAATACCCAACGTCTGCACTAAGACCAGCTGCTGGCGTACCGCATACCCAACATCTCAAAAAGTCACTCGAACTGCGCTTGAGGGAGAGCCTTTGTAAATGGATCCACTGTGTTTTCTTTTGTATCCACTCTCCGGACCTTGATCTCCTGGCGATCTATGATCTCCCTGATCAGGTGATACCGCCTTAAAATGTGTCTGGATTTCTGATGGGACCGTAGTTCCTTTGCTAAAACTATAGCCCTATTGGTATCACAATACACAGGTATCGGATCAACAATGGACGGAACTACCTGAAGTTCAACTATGAACTTCTTCATCCAGACCGATTCTTTTGCGGCATCACTTGCAGCAATGTATTCGGCCTCCATCGTTGAGTCTGCGACGGTGCCCTGTTTGGAACTCCTCCAATACACCGCCCCTCCGTTGAGGGTAAACACAAAACCCGAGACAGACTTGCTGTCATCCTTGTAACTCTAGAAGCTTGAATCGATAAAGGACTCGACCCTGAGGTCTCCATTACCGTAAATCAGGAACATCTCCTTAGTCCTTCTCAGGTACTTGAGAATGTTCTTCACTGCTGTCCAGTGGTTCTCACCTGGGTTCGAATGATACCGGCTCACCATGCTTAGCGCGTAAGCTACATCTGGTTTTGTACATAGTATCGCATACATTATAGATCCTACCACCAAAGTGTAGGGTATAGTGCTCATGCGAACCCTCTCTTCATCAGTCTTGGAAGACATCTTCTTGGAGAGGGTGATTCCGTGCAATGCGAGTATGTTACCGTGCTTGGAATCTTTCATACTAAATCTCTTTAGTATGGTCTCTATGTATCTGGACTGTGAAAGTCCCAGTAATCTCTTGGATCTATCTTTGTAGATCTTAATCCCCAGAATGTACGAGGCATCACCCATGTCCTTCATGGAGAACCTTTGTGATAAGAATAGCTTGACCGATTGTAGTATAAGAATGTCATTTCCTATCAAAAGAATGTCGTCCACATACAAGACTAGGAATACGACAGTTCGTCCTACAATCTTCTTATATATACATGGCTCATCTTCGTTCTTGATGAAGTCAAAGTTCTTGACTGTCTCATCAAAACAGACATTCCAGCTCCGTGATACTTGTTTCAATCCATAAATGGATTTGAGCAACTTGCATACCTTCCCGCTACTCCCACTGTCTACGAAACCTTCTGGCTGATCCATATAAACGCACTCTTCTAAACTTCCGTTCAGAAAATCCGTTTTTACGTCCATCTGCCAGATCTCATAGTCATGGAAGACAGCAATGGCAAGTACGATCCGAAGGGATTTGAGCATAGCCACTGGAGAAAAAGTCTCGTCATAGTCCAATCCTGGTCTTTGACGAAAACCTTTTGCAATAAGTCTAGCTTTACAGGTCTCCACCGGCCCATCTACACCAATTTTCTTCTTGTAGATCTATTTGCATCCAATGGATTTTACCCCAGGTGGAGCAAGTTCCAGGATTCATACTTTATTGGCGTACATAGACTCCATTTCGGATCGCATAGCATCCAGCCACTTATAAGAGTCCCTACTTGTAACGACCGTGTTTTCTAATACCTAATAAAATATTTTTTTTTAAATTTCTACTATCAAATAATTATTTATGTGTTTCGTTAATAGAGGAATAATTTTTAAAATAATGTTAATAATTTTCAAAGCATCGAAATATGGTTAAAGGAATTTTCTAAAATCTATTTATTATTTTTATAGGCTTAAAATGTTTTAGTAAGATTTTATAACGCCTTAAAATAATCTACATATTTTTATTATCAATTAAAGTAATCAATTCATAATTAAAAATATTTTAAAGGATAAACGAGATATTATATAATTTCAATAACTAGCTAAAACCATAAGAATGGATATATTATTTAGTTTTAGCCCAAAATTATTTTTATACTTAAGATAACAATAAAATATATTTTCTAAAATTTTTCCATAATTTTCCCGTATTTTTAACTATTTTTTTTAAAAGCCAAATTCAATTTTTAAAATAATAAACAATTATTATTTTTATAAAAAAAATTAAATTCCCCGTAATCCTGGACCGTTGGATCATAAGATTCAACGGCCCAGAACCCACAGATGAGCCCACGTGGTGGGGACCACGCGAAACCGCGTGATCCCCCATGCGTGACACGTGGCGGCGGCGGGGCTCTTGGCGGCGCGATCCAGCCCGTTGGATCTCAATCCAACGGTTGAGATGAGAGGCGGCGGGCGCAATCATGAGCTAATGATTCTGCAATCATTGGCAGCACGGATTTTGATGGGGTTTTAACTGAATTATTGGATTTTATGGTTGATGAAAAAACGCTATAAATAGGCACTTCAAACACTGATTTCTCACGCTTCAGAACTCCAAAAATTCTGAAAAAAATACCAGTGCCTTTGTATCAACGACTCCGACGCTACGGCTCTACCCAATCGCCGAGGAAAAGTCGGGGCGCGGAACTATTGAGGATTTAGTACGAGCCTACGTTTTCAACCCATCGGCATCCGACTCAAACAAAAGGTAGGATTCACCTCTCTCCTCTTTTCCTGTCACCTTCTTCTTTCTCAATAACCTAGTTCCAACCCCCTATTTAAAATATTGTTATAATATCCGTGCATGCATATTCCTTGTATCCTAATAATGATAATGTTAGCCCATATTTTAAAACGGTGTTTAATTTTCTCTGTACACAAAAATATATTGCACTCTCATACTACCTGAAATCTGATATGTTTAATGTCATAACCCATGAATTGTCAATTCACCTCTGACATACCCACACTTACCCATACTATCAAAATGATCTCGAAATAGGTTACTTCCACAAAATACCCTCGTTTAATTAAAATATTATATTTGTTTAAAATATCCATAAGAGATAAGATATGTGAAATAAATATTTTAGATACGACATACGTATATTTTGCCTACACTTTTTCATCAACTACTATAATATTGTTAAACCCCCTTCAACCTTTTTAAAGAAGAAAATACTAAATTTAAGTAACGACATATGGTTTTTCCAAAACGAACGTATTTTCTAAAACGTTACCCCGAATCTAAAACACTATAATTTCATAAAATTATCAATTTCATTTAAATACCTCGATTTTTATTGAAGGGCCATTTTCAACAAGGACCATAATCCGTATAACGATATCTTTTCAAAAAAGGAATATTTAGTATCTTATTAAAAGGTAATTTTAAAATAACACCAATCTAGGACAAAGGAAAGGTTGTAGGCATCGGTCATTTATCTAAACCAGACTTTGTGGTGCTTAGGCTAGACAAGTGGGAAAGGTAATTTTAAAAGGCCCGTCTCACGGTGATTCATGAGCGGATCCCTCCTTTCCTTACTTGTGCTTACCTGGCCACAATTGACGGTGAAGAGGCGATTTGAGGACCTCACAACTTGTCCTTTTGGAACAGTTAGGAGCAGTCTAGATTTTCAAATAAAAAAAAAACTCTTGCAACTTGTCCTTATAAAAATCTCTTACAAAAGATTTTCAAATAAACATCACAACCTTTTATCGAAAGAATATTTTTCCGTAAAATATTATGTTTTTCCAAAATGATAAATATCCCAAATCTCATGTTTTTTCCTAAAAGTAATAAAAGATAATTAAACACTATTATTCTTTTTACTAAACATTCCCTAAGATGACACGAAGTACTTTACAAACTTTAGAAAATAAAACGAGTGGTTGTGGAAGGCCATATTAAACGAGATCAATACTCTTTCTAAAATTTCCAGTTTATGACAACATGACATATACAAAACATGATACGGTTAGGGTTAGAATGCGCGGATCTAGGTATGGAATACTTATTATGAAGATCCATGCAGGCAGCGTGACCAGTCCAATATATAGGCGACTATACAAATATGAAGATCCCGATATTCCGGGTGACCAGTCCAATATATGGGCGACTATACAAATATGGAGATCCCGATATTCCGGATGACCAGTCCAATATATGGGCGATATACAATGTGGAAATTCCATGCCTAGAGGTATACGCACTAACTCTAATTCGTCCGAACCTTTATACTGAACCACGGGGATGGGTAGTTTGATTAGGCAAGAAGATTCGGAACTCGGATTCCCCTACTACTCGATCATGATCCCGGGAAGTGAAACGGTATATTTCACTTCCCTAGTTGTTGTTCCGTGGCCACAACGGAATAATCGCGAGTATCCGGACCCTTATTTAACAAACTAAAACATTTACAATACCTAATGACGCTCAACACTAAACTCACATCATATACTATACCTACCTGTTTTCTTATCTACCTTTCTTTTTGAAATACGAGTTATTCAGTATCTTGGATGTGGATATTCTATTAGTTTAGACTTGTTGTTATTACGGAACTAAAGGGTGGTAATACCTGTGCACTTGAGTGATATTCACGCTAAACAAAGCTCCATCGTGGTCATGAGACACCTTTCAGGGATGTTCACGCTACCACATTAATTGCCATCCCAGGCATGAGCACCAGCTCATACTACTTCCAGCTAGTCATGGGATACCTCAAGGATACGAGTATGTTCACCCGTCAATTCCATCCATACACACCTTGTTTAACCTGATCTAACTCTTAGACTGAATATCCGTTTGACTTGACTTGAACCTTTACCAAACATATATCTCACCCAACCTACTCATATTCACAGATCTAATTTGTATATAACCTCATACCTTTATACACATGTATATCATATTCATTATATACACCTGTTCGTTTCTATACCTTTACTTTCTTATGAGGCAATCCTACCCGAGTATAACTCGCTGACGGACTTTCCTTCTCTTTCTCTATCTTTGGAATGTCCGTCAGATAAGAATGAGTATTATGGCGAGAATCAAGGTGTGAAGCCAGCTTATGAAGATTATGCAGACTGGACGATGGAAGATTAGCTAGATTTAATTTTTGTTGTTGCCCACATGTTTAAGGCTTTTGTTTCTCCTTTGATGTAATTAAACTACTTAGTTTATTTACTCTTTCTTTTGGGATGTAATAAAGTTTAATTAATGAAAATAAATGCCTTTCGCTTTTATTATTTTTGTTTTGGTACACATCCTGTATGTTATATATTCATACGCTTAACGTAACTGTATTGAATAGACCACCTTCAATACAGTTAGGTTGCGGACTTTGCCACGTCATCCTTCACCTTCTTTGGGAAGCGGAGCGTGACAGGTTTTTGTGGTGGTTCATGCAGGTCTTCTTGTGTACTAAAATGGAACCATTAACTGAATTATTATATTTGTGAATCTCATCCATTCATACCGATTTCATAATTCTCCTATGTCCCTTACCCCTTCCTTGACATTCTGTACCCTGTCCATGACCTTCCCTTCAGATCATGGAAAATCTTTCCAACGAGGATGACATGTTCGATATTTCTTTTGAAGCTACATCTGGAGATTCAGACGATGACGTCGTAGACTCTCAGGCGGTTATTTCCGATAGCAACTCGGAAGACGAAGAAGTCGATACTGTAACTCCGGAGCCTGCGATGGCTAATGACTCCGAAGACGAAGAAGAAGATCCCGTGGAAGAGGAGCACATAAAGGATGGGCCAGAAAAAGAAGCTCCTGCGGTGGGAGAGAATCCCATAGAATACAATCCGGATGAGGAGGCCCCTGCAAAAGAACAAAACCCTATAGAGGTGGAATCAGAGAGCGAGGCTCCTGCCAGGGATGAGTCGAAGGACAAAGTTTCGAGTGAGGAGGAACTCGAGACCGAAGAAACTCAGGCAATTTTCCCCATAAGGCACCGTGGGAATGGCCGTACCTTTCGTAGTGCGAGGACCTATCGCACTTGTTGAACTCCCATAATCGAGACTAATAAGTCTTTTTCCTTTTCTTTGGCCGAATAAAACGGTGTATGAATAATAGGGGCATGTCCTTACTTTTCGGCTGTACTCTCCTTATTGAAGTTAGATAATAAAATCTTAGTTTCGAGCAAAAAATCTCTCTTGTGTCTCTTGCTCTTCTTATTAGTCTCTCTCTTGCATTCATTGTTGTTCTTCCATGCAAGTTATTATCTTGTCACCTCAGCCGTTTGTAATCTAACCTATTCTGATTCGGATCATCAATGGCCAGACGACACCATGACCGCAACCGAAAGGAAAATGAAGTCAATGAAGCCGCTGCTCAGCAAGCAGCTATACTACATGATGCAAGGACTACTGGAGCAACAGCAGCAGCAGACAACTGCCCTTCATCAGGAGCTACGAGAAAGTAGGCAGCAGCAAGCAGAGATATTAAGTAAGGCACTAACCCCAGTTTCTTAGGGTTCGGCAGGAGTGAAGCAGTTCAGATCACTCCACCCTAAGATTTTTCGGGGAAGGAAACTCCCTTAGAAGCTGAGTAGTGGCTCAAGGGAACAGTCAACGATTTCGGTGCCGCCTAAATTCCGAAGGATGCATGGGTGAACATCGCTAAGCTACAACTTACGGATAATGCCAGGATATGGTGGGAGACAGAGGAAAGTAGATTGAAGGAGCCCATCGACTGGGAAACGTTCAAACAACTTTTTGATACCAAGTATTTTCCAGTCGTGTCACACTTAAGGATGGAAAGAGTGTTTATACATTTCCAACGAGGGAGCATGTGGGATGAGTCGGTTCACGCATCATCTAGTGGCAACCCCAGAACTTTATGCTAAGAGATTCCGACAAGGATTGGACCTGAAGACACAGTCCTCCATGTCTTCTGCTACTCTTTCGACTTATGATGAAATCTTAGAGGCGGCACAAAACTTTGAAAACCTTCAGAGACGCATAAGAAAGGATGATCGATTGACAGGCATTAAGCGACCAGCCAATCAAGTTCTTGGGGGATCGTCTTCCAGATTTCACGAGAGGCAACAACCTAAGAGACCAACAGGACCGGCTACTTTCAGGAAACCAACAATTATATGCAACCATTATGGTAGGATCAGACACTACAGGAGAGACTGTCGCATTGTGAATAAACCTTGCATAGTCCATGGGTCTCCGGATTATGCTGTTAGGGACTGTCCTCAGAGAGGGAGACAATCAGGCCCTGTCAACAAGCCGGCTAATTATGGGGAACCAACACAGGGAAACCGGCCACTTTCCGCCACTAAACCAACCGATCAAGGGGCATCACCAAAGGGACCACTCTTGTCATCACAGGAGCGTGTTTTTCAGCAAGCGCAGAGGAATGGACCCAAACGCCAGACTTTCACCATGACAGCCGAGAAGGCTGATACCATGTGGCAAGACAGCAGAGATACTCTTTTCTTTTTCAACCTTTCTTTTGATACCATGCTTATTTATCTTTCGATGCAAATCTTAGTTGGACTCACTATAATTTCTCTAGTTTTCGTAATTTCGACTAGTTGCCTTTATGTTATATCACTCAAGTCTTTCATCAATTCACAACCTTCCTTCAACTTCCAAACCTTTCTAACCAGAAGCAACTACTGATTTTACATTTCCAATTCCTTATACCTAAACCCTTCAGAGACTTTACATGCATCAAGTGATACACCAACTCGCGGGAGCGACACTTGCAGCAAAGAGGATTCCTGACAGCGTTACTAATTTCCGTGCCTAGTAGTGGCTACTCCTTTGAAAATTTCAAATATGAAATTATTCTAAGGAGGATAGATCGTAACTATCGCAACCATTCTTGCAATTCTTAGCAAACCCAGAAGTTTTAAATATCCACAACGATTTTCGGAGAGGGGACTTGGTGATGTGATGTATCAGTGCGACGATATAGTCGCATATGCGTCAAGACAATTAAAGGTGCATAAGCGAAACTACCCAACGCACGATTTAGAATTTGCCACAGTTGTTTTCGCACTCAAGATTTGGAAGCACTATTTATTGGGTGAGAGGGTAGATATTTACACCAATCACAAGAGCTTGAAGTATATCTTCACCTAGAAAGAACTCAATATGAGGCAGAGGAGATGGCTGGAATTAATGGCAGATTTTGACGTAAATTTACAATATCATCCGGGAAAGGTGAATGTAGTCCCGGACGCTTTGAGTCTCCAACCAATGATTTCGAGTCTGACTACTCATTGGAGGAATCACCAAGATCTTAATGAACTAGAGACCGGGTTGATAATGCCCGAAATGCTTACATCCTTCATGAATTTGCAAATTCACTCAAAATTAGTAGAACGGATCAAGACGGCTCAAATGGAGGACCCGAGGTTGCGGAGAATCGGAGAACAAGTGGACGCAAATCTGCGGACGGACTTCATTATCCACGAAGATGGTTCTTTGAGATATGGATGCAGAGTCTGTGTACCTAAGGGGGAGATGAGAGAGGGATTATTAAAAGAGGCACATAGTTCTCCATAATCTGTTCATCCGGGAGGAACAAAGATGTACAAGGACCTCAGGCAAAACTATTGGTGGCATAGGATGAAGCGGGAGATAGCCAAGAGTGTATCCAAATGTCTTGTTTGCCAACAAGTAAAAGCCGAACACCACATGACGGCAGGTCTATTACAGCTGTTACCAATACCCGAATGGAAATGGCAAAACATTACTATGGATTTTTGTGGCCGCACTCCCTCGCGACTCTAAGGGAAACGATGATGTATGGGTGATTGTAGACCGACTCACCAAGTCGGCGCATTTCATCCCTTTTCGAGTGGGTCAATCAACCGAAAGCCTTGCAAAAAGGTATATGGAGGAGATTGTCAGATTGCACGGCGTACCGATTTGCATCGTGTCCGACCGAGATACATGTTTCAGATCTCAGTTTTGGCAAAGCCTACAAGAGAGTCTGGGCACGAATCTGAGTTTCAGTACCGCCTACCATCCTCAGACCCATGGCAAATCAGAAAGGGTTATTCAAATTCTTGAAGACATGCTCCGGGCCTGTATGTTGGATTTTAAAGGATCTTGGGAAGATCACCTGCACTTGGTAGAGTTTGCTTACAACAATAGCTACCAGTCTAGTATCGGCATGGCACCTTTCACCGCTTTGTATGGACGAAAGTGTAGGTCACCGTTAAGTTGGGACGATGTTGGGGACCAAGAACTTCTAGGCCCCGAGATGATTGTCAAGACAGTGGAGGTGATTATAACCATCAGAGAACAATTACGCATAGCACAAGATTGGCAGAAGCATTGGGCAGATACGAAGAGAAGGCCACTAGAGTTCCAACCAGGAGAACACATGTTTCTGAAGATTTCTCCTAACTGGGGAGTGATACGTTTTGGAGAACAAGGAAAGCTCAGCCCATGACTCATCGGCCGTTTAACATCTTGGAAGGAGACGGTGGGTTTGTGTATAGACTAGCTTTGCTATTTTCTATGTAGGGTGTGCATAATACTTTTATATCTCACAGCTAAGAGGGTATGCTGGCAACCCTAGTCATACTTTTAATCATTCCAAGATTATGGAAATGTTGGCGTAATCTACAAGCAGCAACCGGTCGGGATACCAGAAGGATGAAACATTGAGGGACAAGATAATCCAGCTGGCTAGAGTTATGTGGGGAAGGAACTACCAGGCAAGATATACGCGGAAGCGAGAAGACGGGATGAGAGAGCGAGACCCAAAATATTTAACCGCGATAATCCCTTCTTAGTGATTTCTTCATTTCCTTAACCTACCTTCTGAAATTTCGAGAACGAAATTATTTTAAGGAGGGTAGATTGTAACGACCGTGTTTTATAATACCTAATAAAATATATTTTTTTAAATTTCTACTATCAAATAATTATTTATGTGTTTCGTTAATAGAAGAATAATTTTTAAAGTAATGTTAATAATTTTCAAAGCATCGAAATATGGTTAAAGGAATTTTCTAAAATCTATTTATTGTTTTTATTGGCTTAAAATGTTTTAGTAAGATTTTATAATGCCTTAAAATAATCTACATATTTTTATTATCAATTAAAGTAATTAATTCGTAATTAAAAATATTTTAAAGGGTAAACTAGATATTATATAATTTTAATAACTAGCTAAAACCATAGGAATGGATATATTATTTAGTTTTAGCCCAAAATTATTTTTATACTAAAGATAACAATAAAATATATTTTCTAAAATTTTTCCATAATTTTCCGATATTTTTAACTACTTTTAATAATTTTCTTTAAAAGCCAAATTCAATTTTTAAAATAATAAATAGTTATTATTTTTATAAAAAAAAATTAAATTCCCCTTAATCCTGGACCGTTGGATCATAAGATCCAACGGCCCAGAACCCACCGACGCTCCCACGTGGTGGGGACCACACGAAACCGCGTGATCCCCCACGCGTGACACGTAGCGGCGGCGGGGCTCTTGGCGGCGCGATCCAGCCCGTTGGATCTCAATCCAACGGCTGAGATGAGAGGCGGCGGACGCAATCACGAGCTGATGATTCTGCAATCATTGGCAGCGCTGATTTTGATGGGGTTTTAACTGAATTATTGGATTTTATGGTTGGTGAAAAAACGCTATAAATAGGCACTTCAAACACTGATTTCTCATGGCTCAGAACTCCAAAAATTCTGAAAAAAATACCAGTGCCTTCGTATCGACGACACCGATGCTACGGCTCTACCCAATTGCCGAGGAAAAATCGGGGCGCAGAGCTATTGAGGATTTAGTACGAGCCTACGTTTTCAACCCATCGACATCCGACTCAAACAAAAGGTAGGATCCGCCTCTCTTCCCTTTTCCTGTCACCTTCTTCTTTCTCAATAACCTAGTTCCAACCCCTATTTAAAATGTTGTTATAATATTCGTGCATGCCTATTCCTTGTACCCTAATAATGATAATGTTAGCCCATATTTTAAAACGGTGTTTAATTTCCTCTGTACACAAAAATATATTGCACTCCCATACTGCCTGGAATCTGATATACTTAATGTCATAACCCATGAATTGTCAATTCACCTCTTACATACCCACACTTACCCATACTATCAAAATGATCTCGAAATAGGTTACTTCCACAAAATACCCTCGTTTAATTAAAATATTATATTTGTTTAAAATATCCATAAGAGATAAGATATGTGAGATAAATATTTTAGATACGACATACATATATTTTGCTTACACTTTTCATCAACTACTATAACATTGTTACACCCCATTCAACCTTTTTAAAGAAGAAAATACTAAATTAAAGTAACGACATATGGTTTTTCCAAAACGAATGTATTTTCTAAAACGTTACCCCGAATCTAAAACACTATAATTTCATAAAATTATTAATTTCATTTAAATACATCGACCTTTATTGAAGGGCCATTTTCAACAAGGACCATAATCCGTATAATGATATCTTTTCAAGAAAGGAATATTTAGTACCTTATTAAAAGGTAATTTTAAAATAACACCAATCTAGGACAAAAGAAAGGTTGTAGGTATCGGTCGTTTATCTAAACCAGATTTTATGGTGCCTAGGCTAGACAAGTGGGAAATGTAATTTTAAAAGGCCCGTCTCTCGGTGATTCGTGAGCGGATCCCTCCTTTCTTTACTTGTGCTTACCTGGCCACAATTGGCGGTGAAGAGGCGATTTGAGGACCTCACAACTTATCCTTTTGGAACAGTTAGGAGCAATCTAGATTTTCAAATAAAAAAAAACCTCTTGCAACTTGTCCTTATAAAAATCTCTTGCAAAAGATTTTCAAATAAACACCACAACCTTTTATCGAAAGGATATTTTTCCGTAAAATATTATGTTTTTCTAAAATGATAAATATCCCAAATCTCATGGTTTTTCTTAGAAGTAATAAAAGATAATTAAACACTATTATTCTTTTTACTAAGCATTTCCTAAGATGACACGAAGTACTTTACGAACTTTAGAAAATAAAACGAGTGGTTGTGGAAGGCCATATTAAACGAGATCAATACTCTTTCTAAAATTTTCAGTTTATGACAACATGACATATACAAAACATGATACGGTTAGGGTTAGAATGCGCGGACCTAGGTATGAAATACTTATTATGAAGATCCTTGCAGGCAGGGTGACCAGTCCAATATATAGGCGACTATACAAATATGAAGATCCCGATATTCCGGGTGACCAGTCCAATATATGGGCGACTATACAAATATGAAGATCCCGATATTCCGGGTGACCAGTCCAATATATGGGCGACTATACAATGTGGAAATTCCATGCCTAGAGGTATACGCACTAACTCTAATTCGTCCGAACCTTTATACTGAACCACGGGGATGGGTAGTTTGATTAGGCAAGGAGATTCGGAACTCGGATTCCCCTACTACTCGATCATGATCCCGGGAAGTGAAACGGTACATTTCACTTCCCCAGTTGTTGTTCCGTGGCCACAACGGAATAATCGCGAGTATCTGGACCCTTGTTTAACAAACTAAAACGTTTACAATACCTGATGATGCTCAACACTAAACTCACATCATATGCTATACCTACCTGTTTTCTTATCTACCTTTCTTTCTAAAACACGAGTTATTCAGTATCATGGATGTGGATATTTTACCAGTTTAGACTTGTTGTTATTATGGAACTAAATGGTGGTAATACCTATGCACTTGAGTGATATTCACGCTAGACAAAGCTCCATCGTAGTCATGGGACACCTTTCGGGGATGTTCACGCTACCACATTGATTGCCATCCCAGGCACGAGCACCAGCTCAAACTACTTCCAGCTAGTCATGGGATACCTCAAGGATACGAGTATGTTCACCCGTCAATTCCATCCATACACACCTTCTTTAACTTGATCTAACTCTTAGACTGAATATCCGTTTGACTTGACTTGAACCTTTACCAAACATATACCTCACACAACCTACTCATATTCACAGATCTAATTTGTATATAACCTCATACCTTTATACACATGTACATCATATTCATTATATACACCTGTTCATTTCTATACCTTTACTTTCTTATGAGGCAATCCTACCTGAGTATAACTCGCTGACGGACTTTCCTTCTCTTCCTCTAGCTTTGGAATGTCCGTCAGATAAGAATGAGTATTATGGCGAGGATCAAGGTGTGAAGCCAGTTTATGAAGATTATGCAGACTGGACGATGGAAGATTAGCTAGATTTAATTTTTGTTGTTGTCCACATGTTTAGGGCTTTTGTTTCTCCTTTGATGTAATTAAACTACTTAGTTTATTTTACTCTTTCTTTTGGGATGTAATAAAGTTTGGTTAATGGAAATAAATGTCTTTCGCTTTTATTATTTTTGTTTTGGTACACATCCTGCATGTTATATATTCATACGCTTAACGTAACTGTATTGAATAGACCACCTTCAATACAGTTAGGTTGTGGACTTTGCCACATCATCCTTCACCTTCTTTTAGGAAGCGGGGCGTGACACTACTGATAATGGCCTGCCCGTAACTAGTAGGATCATCTTCTTCCAAGATGCAATCCTCTCGATCCCCGTCTATGAGAAAACCGTAGTATCTCTCAGGCGGATGAGAAATCCTACCTGATCTGCAGAGTGGCTGAGGTTCGTTCGGGACTATTGAATCTAACGGTTCTACCAAATCTTCAGTCATAGTTTGTCCTTCTAGAATTTTTTCCAATTCTTTCATGCCCCCACTTATTTCTTTTTCAAGAAAGGTGGCGTGTCGATAAACATAAACCTTTTGTTCATCGACATGGTAGAATAGATATCCATTCGAATGCCTAGGATATCCTACAAACTTACATAAAACTGACCGTGCCTGAAGTTTGTCCGGATTCTGGTTTTTCACATAAGCCGGACAACCCCATATCTTAACCCTTTTAAGACAAGGTCTTTTATTACTCCATATTTCATATGGAGTCTTAGGCACAGATTTAGACGGAACCTGATTCAACAGATACGCTGTTATTTCAAGCGCAAGCCCCCAGAATGAAAGAAGCAATTCTGTATTACTCATCATGGAGTGAACTATATCCAATAGGGTACGGTTTCTCCACTCCGATACACCATTGTGCTGTGGTGTATACGGAGGAGTAAGCTGAGAGAGAATACCATTCTCTTTCAGAAAGTCCCTGAATTCCTTACTTAAGTACTCCCCTCTCTATCAGATTGAAGGATCTTAATACTTTTTCTAATCTGGTTCTCTACTTCTTTTCTGAATTCTTTGAATTTCTCAAAAGCTTCATATTTGTATTTCATAAGATACACATATCCGAACCTAGAGAGACCAACAGTGAATGTGATGAAGTAGGAGAACCCACCCCGTGCATGTATAGATATGGGACCACATACATCACTGTGTATGAGTCCCAAGAGCTCTCCCGCTCTTTCTCCGTATCCGGTGAACGGAGATTTGGTCATCTTTCCTTTGAGACAAGACTGACAAGTTTCATAAGATGAAAATTCAAACGTATTCAAGAGTCCATCTTTATGTAACTTACTTAGTCTTTTCTCTCTGATATGACCAATTCTACAATGCCACAAGTAGGATTCGTTCGTATCTGAACTCTTCCTCTTGCATGTGTTTTGTACATTGAGAACTGTTCTGATTTAGAACATAGATACCATTACACAGTGTACCTTATGCAACCAATACCTTATTAAGGTAGATGTTCATGATATTTCTATCAAGAACAAAATTATATCCATCTTTATCAAGTAAAGAAACTGATATGATGTTGCAAACCATGGAAGATACATAGTAGCAATTGTTCAAAATCATAGTATTGCCATTTGGCAATACTATGTGATATTCACTGACGGCTGCAGCATTAACTTGTGCTCCGTTCCCTACTCTGAGGGACATATCACCAAGTCCAACCATCATACTTTTTCTTAGTCCCTGCAATAAATTACAGATATGAGATCCTGATCCAGTATATAGTACCCAGGAGGTAGGACTGACCGAAAAACAGTTCTCAACTACAAGAACACCTGAAGGAGATGCAATAGTATGCTTCTTATTCGAAGAGGTCATTAAGGAATTCATGCTTTCCTTTTTCCCTTGCTCATACTTATGACTGCTATCATAGTTTAGAACCGAACTGACGTTCCCCAGCCCCGAATAAGAATTTGGATCGGTCAAGCGATACATTTTATTATCTTGATTAGGGCGTGAAATGGTTGCTACCCGGGGAGAGAGAAAAGAAACGCTTAGAGTGCACTCTTGCAATATTAGATTGATTATTATTTTATCTAATCAGGATGGCTCCCACTGTTTCATCAAATTCTTCTTCAAACCTTAAAAGAAGAACTAGTCAGGATTAATCGCACGTTATAATACTTGCTTAACCTTTCAGCCAGGCTAGTGTTGGTACTTCGAAGGAGGTTTTCCAACGCTTTCGCGAAGTTTCTTAATTATATAACCTCTTTTCCCTGGAGGCGTAACCCCGCTAACACCGTTCTAGACACCTACTTGGTTTATAGCATTGATTGTTTAGTGAAATAATGTCCCGAGAGTAATCCTACTCATCAGTGGGATTAGGATCCAACTATTATTGTGTGATGACCTAGATGGAATCCACTCTAGTCACCACACTCCAGAAGGTATGCTAAATCTGCAAGTTTCCTGTATGTTTGAAACTCCCGATGTGGTTTTTGCCCCTAACGACATATGGTCTTGATAGAGACCAACGTACTATAAGTCGCAAGTCAAGTTCAACCCCTCATTATCCTGGATTAACTTAGACCCACCCGCATAAGCCCTTGATAGAGACTAAAGTGGCTATGCGACTGTCCTAATCAATCGCATTCTAAAACGCAACAGATAAGTAACACTTAGCTACCGTTCACTATGCCTTGATAGAGACCAACGTACATAGTACGAATACTAACTGCTATTTATCTGAAATGACGGAGGTCTACGGCTAAGTTTTTAGCAAAAAACTCGTTAACGTAATGAACTTGATAACGTTGAAGGAACCTGAGCGGTTTGAAAAGGAGGGCTTTAAGCTCCGCTTTTGAAAACTAATGGTTTTGAAGAAAACCGAGTAATCTATTGATGACAATAGTGCCATCAAGGTAATTATTTTAATCGCAGGCTGGTGATTATGATGATTGAGAGATGACTGATTCGTCTTTTTTTATATATGTAGTTTAACTGCAATCAGAACGATGTCGCGAGTAGCTAGACCGAGGTGAGTACGGGTCGTCTTCAGGGAAACGTGGAACCTTTTATTCTTACTTTAGGCGTGTTGAGAAAGGGAAAGAATAAAGAATGGTGGAAATAGTTTCTAGATCTACGTTAAATAAGGATGCAAAATATAGATCTAGATTAACTACGGAGGTAAGTTTAATATTAAAAGGGGGCTTGTAGGGTTCATTAGGATTTAGTAGTTATGGATAATTAATTAAAGATTACTCTTTTTATCCTTTAATAGATTTAAAACTAGAACGACAGTGATGCATGTAGATTAGGATTTCTGGAGGGAAAAGGGTTCCACTCTTAACCCCTATCTCGACATGAAACTCCGTTTATATCTAGCCTTTACCAAAACAATTGTTAATCTAATCTCTAATCGTGGTTGCGATTATCAAGAAATTGATGGCGCGCCCAATTAGGATGTTAACTATTCTTTCGATAGAGTTTATAAACTTTATAGGACTTAAAAAGAGTTTAAAGATCTTCATCATCCATTAACCTACCCTAATCCCATGAACCCTAACAAGCGAAGAATTACTCGCGCATATTGGGAGAAGAAGAGATGGAGAGAGAAATCATATTAAAACTACAAAGAGATAGAATAAGAAAACTACTACCTTTATTAATCAACAAAATTCATTTACACTTTATTCCCTTAGAAAATGATTACAAAAATGCTACTTTGCTTCTCGATCTCTTCTAAGGAGGTAGACGAACAGTTGATGATCAGCCTGGATGCATGAGCCTGTCGTGGACTTCGTGATCTCTTCAGCTTGATGATTTTTCCAAGAGGCTCTCGGTCCTTATTTATAGTCCCAAAGCCAGAACCCTAGCTTCCTAATTTGGAAACCAGTGGTTAAGATCCTAACAGAACAAATCTCAACTCCCAACTCGTCCAACACACGGCGGAACCGCGGCCAATAGGTGGGTTTGGCCGCGGTTCGGCTGCCAAACAGGTAGATCGTCTATTAGTTTTTCTGAGGCTTTAACTTGATGACACGTGGTGATCTTTTCACATCTCTGGAAACTGAAAATCTTCTCTTCGTCACTGCTAGACTTGATTTCTTTAGTTTACTTTCTTAATTAGGTAGGTTTGTTTCGCCAACTTTAATTTTCTTGATTTCAGTCCTGAAAATTCTGCACAATAACTCAACAAATAATATTAGTTTGTTTTATAGAGATATTAACTTAATCATTAAGAATTGGTCAAAGGTTTTTAATAAGGTAAGCATATTTAAATGGGCCAAATGTCACATGGATATTTATGCTTACTTTTTCTTACATAATGTTAATTATAATATATAAACACATGAAAATAGTATTTTTACAAATAAACCTTCATATGTGTCATATATTATAATAAACACCTTTATTATATAGAAATAGTAGGAAAAATGTCATATTAAATGTGCAGTTTTATCAACTGAACAATGACCTATACTGGTAGAACAGTCTTACTTGAGATCATAGTATGCTATCTGCTTTGTTTTTATCATCATGTACATGTTGATAGAGCCCATATGATTCTTGCCTGACTACCAGCATTATGATGGCGATCAAATACGTGGGAGTTCGGGGTCTATAAGCATATCCTTAAATGTCCCTAGTCGTGGGAGTATCGAAACTGGGTATCGATACTCCAGTGTAGACTAGTGTATACTGATCGAGACCCCGACAAGGGGCGGTGGCCAGGTCTCACAAGCTATTGGTGTTAGTTTGTTCACCTAAGATAGTATACAGGTGCTAATTGGGTTATGAGTACACTGGACGGACTCGCCGGGAACGTGCTAGTTGGTATTATACCTATTGTCAGATAGCAGTTCCTAGGTGACATGTGTACAGGTTAGTCTGTCGACCTGAGATCGTCATTTGTCTCGTGTGAGTTCCCACTGTGCTTTGATTACTACCCTACCATGGCTCAAAGGAGTCGTGCAAATAGGTTTTAGTTGGGTACAGTCCCGAGCCACATGGAGGCAGCGATCGGATCGTCGGGGATTCGTCTCTCCCGGTATTGGGGGTTGATGTCGCGTTATGCACGGGTGGCCATCACCAGAAATCCGTGGCCATGGTGGACGAGAATTACCGATCCAGGATCGATAGTTTCTCAGGTGGTGATGTGTTTCATGCCGACACTAAATATCGAGTTGTTAGGGGTCTGACTTTATCCACCCCCTTAGACTCGATATGCGATACTCTTAGACGAACAGACCGGACTGTACGGATATTGTCACTGTCAGGCTCAGTAGGGGTTCAGGATGAGTTTTCTCGTCGGCCTCCCTTTCGCTCAATCCTTGGGTAGCCGTTACGTACAGCTAGTGCCGCTGACGTGCTTGTGGTTAAACCCACTGCCAGTATATTGACAAGTCTTTAGAGTCCTACACAGAGGGTTTTCACGGTTCAGGCGATATGGTGTAGATGACGTATGTTGGTACATACAGGTGTCTGATTAAATATATGCACATGCTGCACAGACTTTAATCGAACGGTTGATAATACTAGCGGTTTAGGATTAAGCCGGATTATTAAATCAGGTTTTGATTTAATAATTTATATATATATATATGTATTTATATATATGTATTCTAATATTATTGTTCACTATTCATTTTCTCTCTTGGCTATTCGTATTTTTGTACGAATATGCGTATATGTATTTCGATACGTGTACCGGGAAGTATTCCGTATTTATACGGAATAGCTTCTAGAAGGTGGCCACCTCATTATTGGATTTTCTTTTTAGAAAATCAAATAACGAAATGAGGTGGAGGGGTGAGGTGGCATGAGTATGGGTCTTGGACATGCAGAGAGGCATGGGTCTTATTTGTTTATTTGAAAAAGAAAAGAGATATTTTTGTGTATGGTTTTTGTGCGTGAGAGAGAGAGAGAGGGAAGCCACCATTCTATACTTGTGCCTGCTCATTTTCTTGAGTTGCTTTTTCACTTGCTTCATTCTATTCTCATATAAACACTTAGCTATTTCTTGAGTTGCTCATGCCATTGTTTCCTCACCTCCTTCATCTTCTATGGTTGCTCATTGAATACATTGTGATGAGAGAAAATGATATGACACATTCCTACACTTCCACTCTCCATTGCTAGCAACCTTGGAGCGTCGGTTGCCTCGTTCGACGGGACCGAAGCTTGTGCCGTTTCCCTCAGGTAGATCATCATAAATGGAGGAAGACCGGCAACCAAACTGGATCAAGGAGCCACTAGGAGCTTGAGGATGATGGTTGAAGACCGAAGGACACGGATCAACTCGGTATAACCATCTAACTTCTTATATAAAGCTTGTTAGTTTAGGGTTTAAGGTAGATCCGGGCATCGGGTAATGGTAGCGCCAGTTTAGTAAATTTTTTGTTCCGCATTTTGCCACGGTTTGATGGCCGCGGTGCTGCCGTAACCCAACATGGTATCAGAGCCAGCCTTTAAACCCCTTACTAGTTTGTTTAGACAATGTAAAAGTATCGAAATTGAAACAGCCCAGAAACGATGCACTGCAGATTCCATTCTCTGTCATTTTTTAAAGTATTCTAAATTTTTTTTAAACAACTGCAGAAGACTTCTTATATGACCACTAGAATATACCCCAAATACGAACCCATTCCATGCAACTTGACTCGAGCACATTGCTCAAAAATCCGAGGAGGCCGGCCCTAAGAGGGAATTTGGAGTTCGTATTTTTGGTGTTGTTTGGTCTTTGGAATGTTGGTTCAATGGTATTGTTTGTTTAGCCCACTTTGGATATGGTTTTATCTAGTTGTTTCGGGATATTCGGGGTTATTTCGAACTTGATAATTTCTAACATTGTTTAAAATTTGCAGTACATACATTTCTATCTGCGACCGTGAATGTCTTTGAGCGGTACAACTCGTCTAATTGCTATATGTCTTTTAGACGGGTCTGCGAACGTGACATTCACGTTGATGTTCTGTGTTGTGCTGTGTTGTGGTTGGATCATCATGGTGGATAGCTATGGTGCAATATTAGTACAGTTTAGTTTCATTTGTATATTTGTTATTGTGGGACGAGTGTCCGACATGTGGACTATCGTCACTGCCAGTTTGTATATTATTTATTTGGGGCACGACTGGGTTGAGGTCGATGTCACCCTTGTACATATTATTTTCTTTTCTGTACTAGGATTACCCCGCGGTGGAGTGCACGAATAGCCAGGTTCGAGAGGACAACGGGTCCACATCTCATAGAGTTGAGATGGAGGGGACCTTACTCTAGAATTGGTGGGCTATTCGCCACACTCGTAGGGGGTATAGGTTGACCCAGGAGGAGTGCTCAAGTTACCGGATTCCGTGAAGTGCTGGGTGGCCCATTCACTTTGCTGAAGGGGGTTGCCTCATTTCTGGTTTTGGCGGATAACTTGCCGTGCTCGTAGGGGTCTAGATTTCATTGCACAGGCTATCCACACGACATGGAACGTCAGGTCTCATTTGCGGCTCAAGTGAAACCCGGGGGTTAAAGATTATCCACCATTCTGTGTTGCTTCTGTGATATTGCTTTATATCATGCTTGGGACGATTGTGAAAGTTGACCTTAGCACCGTCAAGGGGTTCAAGAGGCATCAAGCATGCCAATTTTTAATTTTTCTAGATGCTAAGCTAGACTAACAAGATCACCACTAGAATTTTAGGTTTTTTCCTTTGTGATGTGATAAAACTTAAGAGAAAATTTAAGAGCATACAACCTTTGTAGTTTTTGTCCTTCTCTTCAAAAGCACCGGGATGAAGTCCATGCGACTATTCAAAGCTTCTCTCCAAGTTGAACGAACCTCCTTCGTGATCTTCGCGCTAAAGATGATCCACCCGAAATCCACAAGCACAAGCTTTTCACTATACTAAAGACTTTTAGTGTAGGAAACACACACCACCAAATTGCTTGTTTGGTATGGGATGATGAAGTAGGGGATAAGTAAAGCTTACTAAGGTCTCACAAGCTCAATGATTCATATCTCATGTGAGGGTTTTGAGCTTGGTGGTGAGGTGAAGAAAATTGTAGAGAGCAAGAGAAGAAAAGAGCTCTTGAAAAATGGCTAAGGTATCAACCATGAAGCAAGTGTAGAATGAATAAAATCAATCATCTATTTCCTCACTCATTCAAGCATGGAATAAAAATGCAATTAAAATTGCAACCATGCTTGAATAGTGAGTCAAGAGTAATATAAAAACATATAAACCTATGCCCTGAACCATACCACAAATATCTCCACAATTTACACCACATTTTTCTATTTTCTAAAATATAGAAAAACATGCCATGCTTCATATAATAATATATATTTATATATATCAAATATACATTAATATATATATATATATATATATATATATATATATATATATATTAGTGAGCTAATGATATTAGTTAAGATATAATTATATCACATATAATATATATCACATTATTAAATCAACACTTGATCTAATAATCCGGTTATATCACATATAACCGACTAATATCATTAATCTGAATATCACATTATCAAACCAGCATTTGATTTGATAATCCGGTTATATCACATATAACCTGGTTGATAACAGATAACTGCGAGATTACAATACGGTATCACATACTCGTATTTAATCAGGCCCACACACATATTATATATGTGTCCTACTTCATTTCGCTTGAACCAGAAAACTTCTATGTGGGACTCTAAAGACTCGTCAATACGCCAGCAGTAGGTGATGATCACATCAGTCACCTACAAGCCGTCAGCGGTACTAGCTGGACGTAACGGCTACCCGGGTATTGAGCGATATGAAGATCAACAAGCAAGCTCATCCATACTCTCCATGAAGCCTATCAGTAACACTACCGTACAGTCCGGTCTCTCCGTCTGATATGTCGCATATCATGTCTAGGGGTGGAAATCTTCAGACCCCAGTAACGTGATATGTCAGGCCGATGTCTGGCCTATAACGGTTCGAGAAACTGCTGATAACACTTATCAGTAAATCTCGGCAGCAGCCCTGGCCAGGGACTTCCAGTTATAGCCAATCGAGCATTGCGCAACATCAACCCTCAATACCGGGAGAGACGAAACCCCTCCTATCGCTAATTGCCTCCATATGACTCGGGACAATACCCAAAATCCACCTGTTTGCACGACTCCTTTGAGCCGTGGTAGGGAGGAAATCAAAGCACAGTGGGAGCCACACAAGACTCTATGACGATCTCGGGTTTAAAGACTAACCTATACCAGTGTCACCAGAGGACTGCTATCTGACGATATGTATACTACAACATAGGAGTCCTCGGCGAGTCCTGTTCAGTATACCCAGTCTCCACTGAGCACCCGTATACCATCTTTAATGTCAAACACCAATGTATGTAGGATCATCCATCGCCAATCATATAGGTCAAGAAGCGTATACGCTAGTCTACTCTGGAATATCGATGCCCTGGTCTCGATATTCCCACGACTAAGAACTGATTAAAGGATGTACTTGTGGACCACCCTGGCCCCACTAGTATGATCTCATCATAGTCCTGGTAGTCAAGTACATATCCTAAGGGCTTTATCAACATGTAAGAGACAGACAGTATAAATACTAGTCTACATGTTAAGATAAAAGTAACTTGATAGCATACTATCATGTCGAGCAAGAAATTCCTCTATATATATGTCCAAGCATCTACTATATCATCAATAATGGCTTCTAGGGCATATATATTACTAAGAATCTCCCACTTTCACTAAGGCCAGTTATTGTAGTATCTCATACCCAACGTCCCAAAAAGTCTCTCGAATATCATCTGGGGGATGGCCTCGGTGAGTGGATCCGCTGTGTTATCCTCTGTGTCAACTCTCCTGACCTCGATCTCCCGGAGATACAACTATCTCCTTGATCAGGTGATACTGTCCAAGAATATGTCTGGATCGCTGACGGGACCGAGGTTCTTAGGCCAAAGCCACAACTCCATTGTCATCACAATACACGGGTATTGGATGCCCAATGGTAGGAACTTAGTTCATCTCATGAACTCTATTCATCCAGACAACCTTTTTGGTAGCATCGTTGGTAGCGATGTAATTAGCCTCTATCAACGAGTTTGCTACGATATATAGCTTGGAACCCGTCCAACATACCGTCCCTCCACTGAGGGTGAAGACAAAACCCGAGACTGACTTTCAGTCGTCCTTATCACTCTGGAAGCTCGAATCGGTAAAGGACTCCATCCGGAGTTCACCTTTACCGTACACCAAGAACAACTCTTTAGTCTTTCGCAAGCACTTCAAGAATGTTCTTCAGCTGTCCAGTGATTTTCCCAAAGATCTTTTCGATACTTATTCACTACACCTAGTGAGTAAGCTAAATCTGGTCTTGTACATAACATCGTATACATGATTGACCTGTCTGCCAAAGCATAGGGTATCCCTTGTATGCGAGCCCTCTCCAAATCAGTCTCGAGAGACATCTCTTTGGAGAGAGTGATTCCTGAACAAGCAGGTACATTACCACGGTTAGAATCATCCATACTAAAGCTCTTTTAGCATGGTGTCTATGTACCCGGATTGGGACAATCGTAAATCCATTTAGATCTATCTCTATAGATCTTTAACCACAGAATGTAGGAGGCATCAGTTAGATTTTTCATGGAGAACCTGTGTGATAAGAGGTGCTTGACCGAGTGTAGCATAGGAACACCTTTTTCTATCAAGAGTATCTCATCCGCGTACAATACGAGGTAGACAACCATACTCTCTACAACCTTCTTATTTATACATGGTTCATCTATCTTTTTGATGAAGTCAAACTCTTTTACAGCTTCATTAAATAGATGTTCCATCTCCGCGATGCCTGCTTTAACCCGTAGATGGGTTTAAGCAGCTTGCACATGCTTCCGCTGCTCCCACTGTTTACGAAGCCCTCTGGAGGTGTCATATACATGCTCTCTTCTAAATCACCATTTAGAAAAGCGGTTTTGATATGCAGTCTACCAGATTTCGTAGTCATGGTATGCAGCAATGGCAAGTAGGATCTTGATGGACTTAAGCTTAGCGACAAGTCTGGCTTTGAAAGTCTCAACTTTTCCATCTACACCAATTTATCTTTCTCAAAGATCCTCTTGCTCTCGATGGGTTTTACCCTTTCAGGAGCAACATGCAAAGTCAACTTTTTGCTGATGTATATGGATTCCATCTCAGATCGGATAGCATCCAGCTATTTCACATAGTCTCCACTTGTGATGGCCTGCCCGAAACTAGTTGGGTCATCATCTCCATGATGCAATTCTTGCTCCCATCGTCTATGAGAAAACCGCAGTATCTCTCAGGTGGATGAGGAACCCAACTAGATCTGCGGAGTGGCTTCGGTTCGTCAGGGACTATTGAATTCTTCGGTTCCACTATCGTTAGTTATAGTTTTCTTTGCTAGAACTACTTCCAATTCTACCTCATCGCCACTAATTTCTTCCACAAGAAATTCCTTTTCTAAAAAGGTGGCATGTTGAGAAACAAAACATCTTTTGTTCCTCGGTGTGGTAGAAGATATACCCTCGCGAATGGTTGGGATATTCTACAAACTTACATAGAACTGACCTTGCCGCGAGCTTGTCCGGATTTTGCTTTTCAACATAGGCCAGACAACCCCATATCTTAACTCGTTTAAGAGATGGTCTCTTACCATTCCATATCTCATATGGAGTGGCTGGCAACAGATTTGATCGGAACTCTATTCAATAGGTATGCAGCTTCTCAAGTGCATGTCCCTGAAAGAAAATAGGCAACTCAACGGTACTCATCATAGAGCGCACCATATCTCATAGGGTGCGATTCCTCAATCCCGATATACCGTTGTGATGTGGTTTATACGGAGGAGTAAGCTGAGAGGGAATCCCATTCTCTTTTAGATAGTCATGGAATTCCGTGCTCAAGTATTCTCCTCCCCGATCAGATCGAAGGATTTTAATACTTTTACCCATCTGGTTCTCAACTTCATGCTTATATTGTTTGAATTTCTCAAAAGCTTCAGACTTGTATTTCAATAGGAACACATGACCGAATCTTGAGAGATCGTCAGTGAATGTAATGAAGTACGAGGAACCATCCCTGGCATGTGTAGACATAGGACCGCATACATCACCATGTATCTGTCCAAGAGTTCAGTAGCTCTTTATCTGTTTCCAGTAAACGGAGATTTTGTCACCTCGTCTTTGAGACATGACTGGCAAGTTTCATAAGATATAAATTCGAACGAATTCAAATATGCATCCTTATGGAACTTTAGCTAGTCTTGTTATATCGATATGACCCAGTCTACAATGCCACAAGAAGATTTCGTTCATTTCTGAACTGTTCCTCTTGTGTGTATACGTTTTAGAACTTTAGTTTGATTCAGAACGTGTACACTGTTATACAACATACCTTACCCAATCAACATTTGATTTAGGAAAATATTCACAATATTTGTTGGTATGAAATAACAGTCGCTAGGAATCAATGTATTACCAGTTGGTAACACTAGGTGATATTTTCCAACTGCTTTGGCTGCAACAATTGCACCATCTCTACTACTAGAGATATATCACCCTTTCCCAGTTCTCCACCTTTCTATACCCCATGTAACAAATTACATGTGTGGGATCATGATCCGTTAACCAATACCCAGGACGTAGAGGTAAACTGAGAAACAGTTCTTAGTAACGAACACATCCGAAGACAATGTATCAACATGCTTTTTCTTTGTTTGGGTGGCGTGGGAATCTGAATATTCCCCTATTCCTTACTCAGAATTATGACAATCATAAGATAGAGTGGAACTTAGCCCAGTATAATAAGTAGGTTCGGTCAATACATCCATATTATTATCTTAATTAAGGCATGACATTGGTCGCTACCAGGAGAAAGAGAAGGATAATCACTTTGTGTGCGCTCTTTGCAAGATTAGATTGGTTATTTTTATCTAATCAAGATGGCTCCCACTGTTTTTATTAAATCTTCCTTCAAACCGTAAAAGGTAAGACTAGCTGGGATTAATTACACTTTACAAGTTCGCCAATCTTTCAGCCAGGCCAATGCCGGTACTTTGAGGGAGGTTCCCCGTGTTTCGCACGGACCTAATTAAAATAAACCTCGTTTTCCCAGAGGCATAACCCCGTTAACACCTTTCTAGACACCTACTTGATCAGCTAATTGTGATGTGTAAAATGCTCTCAGGAGTAACTCTTACTCGCAGTGCGTATCGGGATCCAACTATCTTATAGAAGGTATGCAATCTCATTGCAAATTTCAACACTTGAAATTACCGATAATGTTTTTACCCCTAACGTCCTATGACCTTGACAAAGGCCAACAAACCATAGGGCGCTAGTCAAGTTCAACCTGTCATTTCCCGATTGAATTAAACCCACCTGCACGACCCTTGACAAAGTCCAACAAGGTCGCACAACTACCCTAATCCAATCGCATCATATGGTTACGGATAAGCACTAATCAGTTACCGTACACTACGCCTTGATAAAGGCCAACAAACACAGCACGAATACTAAATGGTACTTATCTGAAATGACGGAGGGAGACGCAGGTTTTTAAGAAAACCATGAGCGTAATGAACTTGATATCGTTGTAGAATCTAGTGATTTTGAAAAGGAGTGTTTTTGAGGCTTTTGCTAGTCTCGCTAAAGAGGTCACTCCCGGTGAAGGGATCTCGGCTCTTTCCTCATCGAATGAGGTGCAGGATATTCAGGAATACCACTATGCAAAACAAGAACTAGAAAAGCTATCAAAAACAAAACCGAGTGTGTAGCATTTGCTAGTTTTGCTAAAGAGGTCACTCCCGGTGAAGGGATCTCGGCTCTTTCCCCATCGAATGAGGTGCTGGATATTCATCAAGGAATACCATTACGCAAAGCAAAAACTAGAGCTACCCTTTTTGAAAATTTGATTCTACAACATCTTTTGGTTTCTTACTTTTCATTAATCATATTAATGAAGTCCCATCATTTAACGTTTCCTAAACATTACAGAAAAAGAAACGAAAATAGAACGTACGCTTATGCCATCCGCATTCGCCACAGGGCCCCGTCATGCACCGTTAGGTTACTTAACTACCGGCAGAGCGGGGGATGGACTAGCGCGGGTGCAAAACATAAGCACCGTTTATTATATATCATATATATAATATAACATGATCATTTCACGGAAACAAGCAGCAGAAGCAACATATGAAATATCGGATATACTAGGATTTTTGTGTTTTAAATTTAGCCAGTAATGTAAAACACGGATTCCACAGTCATGATGAATAGCCAAACCCACATCCCATAGACCCCTACGAGAGCGGCAAGTAACCCTACCAATTCTAGAGTTAGGAGACCCAGTCTCAACTCCTTGAGATGGTCTCCCACTGGACTCTATAACCCGGTTACTTGTGCTCCCCACCTTGAGTCTATCCTAATACGGAAAAGTAAATAATATACAACAGTGGTGACATCATCCTTAACCTGGAAGTGCCCCAATAAAAGAATATTACATTGAATTTTACATGAATGAAAATATGAAAACTCTGATCTCACATAAAAAAAACCCGGCTATTCAATCACGACGATCCAATAAATCATATCTTAAGCAATACATAACATCTCATGTCATCAACGTAAGTAAATATGCGTATCTCGAAAACTCTTTGACATATAGCAACGAGATCGGGATACTGCACATATTACACTTACGGTCGCAGAAAAGAAATAGAAAACTATAATGATTAGAATCCGCATTATCCTTAGACATCATAAACCCGGAATATCATATATTCCGAATTTCATGCCTAACATGTAAAACTTGCATTTTAGTGTCAAATTGAAAACACTTTTCAATAATATGTCGGATAATTCAACAAGATTCCCGACTAGGTGATCGCATACAATACGCAATTACAACGGAGTTTTGATCCGAACCAAAACTTCGTTGCAATCGATCAATTGAGACTAAACGGCTAGATTTACTAACTAGTTTTCATAAAACTAATTAATCCGGATTCTAATAATTGTATCACATATCACAGAGCTTGTAAAGTAACCGCAACATTAGAATTCCGCACACAATTAGCAAACTTAAACCAATTTTTCCAACACTTGAAAAACAGTGAGCTAAAGTTCCAAAACCGATCGTTTTAAGCCAATCCGGGAGTCGAAACGAACTCGAAACCCACCTAAATCTTCGCGGGGGTGAAGACCCACAAATTAACTCCGAGTTGGGGGCGTAGAAGGGGTACCCCACCCCCGAGGCCACTACGATATGGTCAGGGGGTGAGGCAGACCCGAAACTGCCTCAAGTGGGGCAGTTTCGGGTCCCCACCACCAAGAACACCTTGTGGTGGTCTTGGGGAGTAGGCCCAGCTGTTCGGTCCCACCCGAAGGGTCCCCGGAGTGCAAAATCTCCACCCCACGGCTACTCGGTTCAAACCGTGAGCCCGCGGGGTGTGCAAACAACTTAAAACATCAATTTCGGAACTGTTTTTTCGGTAGTTTTTGCACGATAAAAACGGCGGATTTCTAACGTTGCTACAAGTAATCCTAATATTCTAGCTTGGCTCTGATACCATGAAAGTCGACCTTAGCACCGTCAAGGGGTTCAAGAGGCATCAAGCATGCCAAATTTTAATTTTTCTAGGTGCTAAGCTAGACTAACAAGATCACTACTAGAATTTTAGGGTTTTTCCTTTGTGATGTGATAAAATTTAAGAGAAAGTTTAAGAGCATACAGCTTTTGTAGTTATTGTCCTTCTTTTCAAAAGCTCCGGGATGAAGTCCACGTGACTCTTTAAGGCTCCTCTAAAAGTTGAACGAACCTCCTTCATGATCTTCACGACAAAGACGATCCACCTGAAGTCCACAAGCACAAGCTTTTCACTACACTAAACACTTTTAGTGTAGAAAACACACCATACCAAATTGCGTGTTTGGTGTGGGATGATGAAGTAGGGGATAAGAAAATCTCACTAAGGTCTCACAAGCTCAATGATTCATATCTCATGTAAGAGTTTTGAGCTTGGAGGTGAGGTGAAGAAAATTGTAGAGAGCAAGAGAAAAAAAGAGCCCTTGAAAAATGGCTAAGGCATCAACCATGAAGCAAGTTTAGAATGAATAAAATCAATCATCTTTTTTCTCACTCATTCAAGAATGGAATAAAAATGCAATTAAAATTGCAACCATACTTGAATAGTGAGTCAAGAGTAATATAAAAACATATAAACCCATGCCTTGAACCATACCACAAATATCTCCACAATTTACACCAAATTTTTCTATATTCTAAAATATAGAAAAACATGTCATGCTTCATATAATATATATATATATATATATATATATATATATATATCAAATATACATTAATATATATATATATATATAAATAAATAAATTAGTGAGCTAATGATATTAGTTAAGATATAATTATATCACATATAATATATATCGCATTATTTAATCAACACTTGATCTAATAATCAGGTTACATCACATATAACCGACTAATATCATTAATCTGAATATCACATTATCAAACCAACATTTGATTCGATAATCCGGTTATATCACATATAACCTGGCTAATAACAGATAACTGCCAGATTACAATACGGTATCACATACTCGTATTTAATCAGGCCCACACACATATCACATATGTGTCCTACTTCGTTTCGCTTGAATCAGGAAACTTCTGTGTGGGACTCTAAGGACTCGTCAATATGCCAGCAGTTGGTGATAATCACATCAGTCACCTACAAGCCGTCCGCGGTACTAGCTGGACGTAACGGCTACCCGGGTATTGAGCGATATGAAGATCAACAAGCAAGCTCATCCATACTCTCCATGAAGCCTATCAGTAACACTACCGTACAGTCCGGTCTCTTCGTCTGATATGTCGCATATCATGTCTAGGGGTGGAAATCGTCAGACCCCAGTAACGTGATAAGTCAGGCCGATATCTGGCCTATAACGGTTCGAGAAACTACTGATAACACTTATCAGTAAATCTCGGCAGTAGCCATGGCCAGGGACTTCCAGTTATAGCCAATCGAGCATTGCGCAACATCAACCCCCAATACCGGGAGAGACGAAACCCCTCCTATCGCTCATTGCCTCCATGTGACTCAAGACTGTACCCAAAATCCACCTATTTGCACGACTCCTTTGAGCCATGGTAGGGAGGAAATCAAAGTACAGTGGGAGCCACACAAGACTCTATGACGATCTCGGGTCTAAAGACTAACCTGTACCAGTGTCACCAGAGGACTGCTATCTGACGATAGGTATACTACCACATAGGAGTCCTCGGCGAGTCCTGTTCAGTGTACCCAGTCTCCACTGAGCACCCGTATACCATCATTGATGTCAAACACTAATGGATGTAGGATCATCCATCGCCCATCATATGGGTCAAGAAGCGTATACGCTAGTCTACTCTGGAATATCGATACCCTGGTCTCGATATTCCCACGACTAAGAACTGATTAAAGGATGTACTTGTGGACCACCCTGGCCCCACTAGTATGATCTCATCATAGTCCTGGTAGTCAAGTACATATCCTAAGGGTTTTATCAACATGCAAGAGACAGACAGTATAAATACTAGTCTACATGATAAGATAAAGGTAACCTGATAGCATACTATCATGTCGAGCAAGAAATTCCTCTATATATATATCCAAGCATCCACTATATCATCAATAATGGTATCTAGGGAATACATATTACTAACAATCTTCCACTTTCACTAAGGCCGGTTATTGTAGTATCTCATACCCAACGTCCCAAAAAGTCTCTCGAATAGCATCTGGGGGATGGCCTCGGTGAGTGGATCCGCTGTGTTATCCTCTGTGTCAACTCTCCTGACCTCGATCTCCCGTATATACAACTATCTCCTTGATCGGGTGATACTGTCCAAGAATATGTCTGGATCGCTGACAGGACCAGAGTTCCTACGCCAAAGCCACAACTCCATTGTTATCATAATACACAGGTATTGGATGCCCAATGGTAGGAACCTAGTTCATCTCATGAACTCTATTCATCCAGACAACCTCTTTGGCAGCATCGTTGGTAGCGATGTAATTAGCCTCTATCAACGAGTCTGCTACGATATATAGCTTGGAACCCGTCCAACATACCGTCCCTCCACTGAGGGTGAAGACAAAACCCGAGACTGACTTTCAGTCGTCTTTATCACTCTGGAAGCTCGAATCGGTAAAAGACTCCATCTGGAGTTCACTGTTACCATACACCAAGAACATCTCTTTAGTCCTTCGCAAGCACTTTAAGAATGTTCTTCAGTTGTCCAGTGATTTTCCCAAAGATCTTTTCGATACTTATTCATTACACTTGGTGAGTAAGCTACATCTGGTCTGGTACATAACATCGTATACATGATTGACCCATCTGCCAAAGCATAGGGTATCACTTGTATGCGAGCCCTCTCCAAATTAGTCTCGAGAGACATCTCTTCGGAGAGTGTTATTCCTGAACTAGCGGGTACATTACCACGGTTAGAATCATCCATACTAAAACCCTTTTAGCATGGTGTCTATGTACCCGGATTAGGACAATCGCAAATCCATTTAGATATACTCTATAGATCTTTAACCACAGAATGTAGGAGGCATCGGTTAGATCTTTCATGGTGAACCTGTGTGATAAGAGGTGCTTGACCGAGTATAGCATAGGAACACCTTTTCCTTTCAAGAGTATCTCATCCGCGTACAATACGAGGAAGACAACCATACTCTTTACAACCTTCTTATTTATACATGGTTCATCTATCTTTTTGATGAAGTCGAACTCTTTTACAGCTTCATTAAATCGATGTTCCATCTCCGCGATGCCTGCTTTAACCTGTAGATGGGTTTAAGCAGCTTGCACATGCTTCCGTTGCTCCCATTGTTTACGAAACCCTCTGGAGGTGTCATATACATGCTCTCTTCTAAATCACCATTTAGAAAAGCGGTTTTGACGTGCAGTCTGCCAGATTTCGTAGTCATGGTATGCAGCAATGGCAAGTATGACCTTGATGGACTTAAGCTTAGAGACAAGTATAGCTTTAAAGTCTCAACTTTTCCATCTACACCAATTTATCTTTCTCAAAGATCCTCTTGCTCCCGATGGGTTTTACCCCTTCAGGAGCAACATGCAAAATCAACACTTTGCCGATGTATATGGATTCCATCTCAGATTGGATAGCATCCAGTCATTTCACATAGTCTCCACTTGTGATGGCCTGCTCGAAACTAGTTGGGTCATCATCTCCATGATGCAATCCTCGCTCCCATCGTCTACGAGAAAACTGTAGTATCTCTCAGGTGGATGAGGAACCCAACTAGATCTACGGAGTGGCTTCGGTTCGTCAGGGACTATTGAATCCTTCGGTTCCACCAAATCGTCAGTTATAGTTTGCTTTGCTGGAACTACTTCCAATTCTACCTCATCGTTGTTTCCACCAATCAGAGCAAGGCTCTACTGAATTTTGAAAATTCAAAATTTGAAGCAACGCTTCGGTTTCCGTGCGCAGTGCGCAATTTGCCACATGGCAGAAGCCAATTCGGCAGCGTAACGCCCGAGACGGTGCGTCCCATCAGAGCAAGGCTCTTCAGAAAACATAATTAAGACTTAACTGCGCAAATGCATGGCAGCGCGACACGTGTCTGCGCAAGCGCACAGATGCGTGACACGTGTCTGCGCAGTTGCGCAATCGCAACTGCGCAAGCGCACGGATGCGCGACACGTGTCTGCGCAAGCGCACAGATGCGGGACACGTGTCTGCGCATCTGAGCAATCGCAACTGCGCAAGCGCACGGATGCGCGACACGTGTCTGCGCAAGCGCACAGATGCGGGACACGTGTCTGCGCAGTTGCGCAACCGCAACTGCGCAAGCGCTCCGATGCGCGACACGTGTCTGCGCAGTTGCGCAAGCGCAACTGCGCAAACGCTCGGATGCGCGACACGTGTCTGCGCAGTTGTGCAACCGCAACTGCGCAAGCGCTCGGATGCGCGACACGTGTCTGTGCTGGTGAGTTGCGCAGCAACTGAATGAAAATCTAAGTGAATCTTTTCTGTTCTCCTGTAAAACAGGGACCCTTGGATCTCTGATCCAATGGTGGGAAAATTCCCAAAATAATTCAGGAAAGATTTTGTTAACAAATCCAACAACTTTGTGGGCACTATAAATAAGACCCCAGACCTCATTAAAAAGATATAAAAACTTCAGAGAAAAAAAGAAAGCTCTTGAAAATTAATCAAGAACACAGAAGACAAAAAAAAGAAGAAGGTAAAATTTCTGAAGAACAGAAAATAAATAGTGCCTTGCACTTGAAATGAACCCCTGGTTCTAAAGAAAAAAAATAAATAAAAGAATAATAAATAGTGCCTTGCACTTGATATGAACCCTTGGTTCTAAAAAAATAATAAATAGTGCCTTGCACTTAATATGAACCTTCGGTTCTGTATGATCAGGAGAAAACAAGAACTTGTTTTTCCTTTGATCCAAATTCAAATCAAAAGTGCCATGCACTTGTGTTCTTCAATCTGAAGATTTCTAGGGTTTCTGCAACCCCTTGTTTTGGGCCAGGCCCAAATTAAATTGAAATAATAAAAGGGCAAGGCCCTGTTTGGAAAAATTCCTGAGTTTCTGCAAACTCATTATTTAAAAGGGCGTGGCCCAAATTAAATTGCAGAACAATAAAAGGGCAAAGCCCTGTTTGTAAAAATTTCTTGAGTGCCTGCAACTCATCATTTAAAAGGGCCTGGCCCAACCAAGAAAATTATTGAGTTTCTGAAACTCATTATTTAAAAGGGCAAGGCCCTGTTTGGAGAATTCCTGAGTTCTTGTAACTCATTAAAAGGGCCTGGCCCAAATCAGACTTGCAAAATAATGAAAGGGGCAGAGCCCTGTTTAAATCGATTCTTCTAATCGGGCAGAGCCTAAAAATAAAAATTGGACTTAACCCAATCCTGGCTGTAAGTCCTTAAATTAAATGCCTCTCCTAAATCAACTTACATCCGGTTCGAGGGTACATCTCCGAACTCCTTTGACATCCGTCGTTGTAATTCCTCAACGACGTCAAAGAGGTGACGGGTCCCACCGACCGCACATCGCTATGGACTGCGGGGTCCTTAAACTCGTGGACCGATACGTCCTTTAAACTAATATCGGATCGAAACGTCCCTAAACTAATAACGGACCGAAACGTCCCTAAACTAATATCGGACCGAAACGTCCTTAAACTAATATCGGACCGAAACGTCCCTAAACTAATATCGGACCGAAACGTCCCTAAACTAAAGATGGACCACCACGTCCTTAAACTGGCGACGGACCGAAACGTCCCTAAACTAATAATGGACCACTACGTCCCTAAACTGGCGACGGACCACCACGTCCCTAAACTAGTGCAATAGGGCCCAAACGCTCTTTTGTCGGATCTAAACGGTCCCGCCTAAGTTGATCTTAACCCCAAATACGGTTAACGTGTCCTTAGACATTTTAATAAACGACAAAACTCCAAATTAACTTTGGTTCAAGGGTACATCTCTGAACTCCTCAGACGCCTGTCGTTGTAATCCCTCAACGACGTCAGAGAGGTGACGAGTCCCGACGGCCGGATAATTAAATCAATCGGTCCCGTTAAGTTGACCTTAGTCTCAAACTGGACTAACGTATCCTTAACGAACGTTTAAGTCGATCCTAGTCGCAAGGCGACTAATGTATCCTTAAACTAAAAAACACCAAACCCAAATCTAAGTAAATACGGATTTGGACTAATCCACGTCCTACGGGTGACGATATCACTCAGTCTCCGTATACAATCCACGGGCAATCACAAACAAAACAAACGCACACGACACGAAGTGAAATTCTGGAGTAGGAGAAAGTTGTTACCGCGATGCGGTAGCGTAATTAACTGCAGGGGCTTGCGCCTGCAGGGAAGAGCGTCCCCACAATCAAAAACCCCTCACCCTGAGGGGGAATCTGACGAAGTCTGCTACATCGGCCGCATCCGTCTAAACCTCCGATACAAGGTGCTATAAATCAACTTGGCATCTTCGGAGAGGTAGACAGATAAAAACCAAATAGCATCTGCCCCGAACCTCAGGCACGGGACGTCCTAACGTCTCGGCCGCCGTTCGGAGGGGAACAGATTCTGGCACGCCCGGTGGGACCTCTTCCTCTTTCCACTCCATACTTCGTGTGTCGTCTTCGCGAACCTATCGCGGTTTGTTAAATGATTGCCTTCGGATTTCAAGTTGCTAAGATTTGGTCTTTTGTTTGGTACAGAACTCAAGCATTCAATGGCCACCAACTGCACCAACTGCTCGAAGTGCAACTGCAACGGACGCTCCACCTCACCTAGAGGTATAGCATATGGGCCCCAGGCGGCTTCCTTCCTGACCCTGCCGGTAGGCCAGTTGACTCAGGCCACCACCGGCTTGTTCTTCGGGACCATGGTCCCACCTACAAGCTTCTCGGCGCCGATACCCACACCGGAAGCGAACAAGAAGTCGGTGTTCGACCGGCTCACTGCTACTCCGACCCCTGTCAGCGGGTCGCCTGCTACTGGACCAACAGCCTCCGTTTTCACCAGGCTGGGCCAGAACTATAAGGTGGCTGTCCCAAAGAGGGCAACGGCCGCTGCTTTGGAAGTCGTTAAAACGGCTTCTCCCATTAGAGAGTCAGTCTTCACAAGATTGACGGTTCCTACTCCTCCCTCAGCTGGTCAGAAGGCGTCGGTCTTCGATAGGCTGACATCAACAGTTACCCCACGCTCAAACAGGGGGCAGCAAGAAACCATCTCAATCTCCGAGCCGATCCCGGCGGCTCGTCGTGCGCGACGTCGCCATTGGCAGCGAGTAAGGAAAGCAGGGGGCAACTCCCCCTCAGGGCTAACCCCACCTGCTCCGACGGTGGAGGTCGATGCTGCTGTTCCAACTGGGAACAGCTTTGAAATGCTGAGGAGGGTGAGAAAGAACTCCCCGGTAGCTACGTTGAAAAGGTCTCCTCCACCCAGGGAAAAAGCTCCGGAGATGAAACAGGAACAGCCCCCTCAACGGCTGTCAGCGAAAGTTTATAAAGTTTGGCGGAGGGTTCAAGACTCCGTGATTGACTCAAACCACTTCCGTCGCCAGAACAGGGCAAGGGTGGAAAAAGACAAAAACCACCCCGCTCAACGGCAGGGGGCAACAAATGCTAGGATGCCCGCTTCAACGGCTCCTTCAACCTCAAAGGCCCATAAAAGGAAGAGGCCAGAAAAAGCTCCCATAACGCTGACAAAATCTAAGAGCGGTGAACCTAAACGCCCCAAGTCAGGGGGCATCACAGTTCATACGGTCTATATGGCTTCGGGGAAAGAAGAAAGTCGTACTTCTATGGGTCACCGGCCGCTTACCCGGTCAGTGACCAAGTCTCAGGAGCAGCAACAAAAGCTCCAGGAGATGATGACTACCATGGCTGCGCTCACGGGGCCAAAAGAGAATCCTGAGACGTCCTTAGATGAACGTCAAGAAGAAGAAACCGACGCCGAGTTCCTTCACCGAATGCTCGAAAAGAGAGACCAAGAGGCTGCTGAACAAGCAGCCAATATACAGCGCATGGGCCTTCTCTTCCAGGATATGATAGGGATGATGATACAACCAGAATCCCCGACTGAAGAACCCCCGATCGTCCTTGGGGATGATAGGGGAGAAACATCAAACCCTCAGCCCGTTCTATCGACGGCTAAAGAAGACACAATCTCTAAAACAGATCTGGACGAATATATAGCCCAGCAGATAAAAGTTCATCACGCAGCCGAAGCAGCCGGCCACGTTGTAAAAACGGGGCGGCCATATCCGGGCTGGTATGACCAAATCAAGTACCCGCCAGGTTACACAATTCCAAAGTTTCATGTCTACAAGGGGACCGGCAATCCCCATCAACATGTTGCCCAATTCAGGGCGCTTTGTGGTAACACTGGAGGCGACGACAAGCTCTTGCTGCGCCAGTTTGTTGGAAGTTTATCAGATACGGCTTTCGAGTGGTATTCCGAACTCCCCAACGACTCCATTAAAACCTTCGCAGAGATGGAGCTGCTCTTCACCCAACGCTTTGCAAGCGCCAGCGAACGTACTCCGATGACGGCGCTGATTAACGCCAGGGTAAAGCCCGGCGAGACATGGGTCCAGTACGCTATACGGTGGCGTAATTTATGGTCTAAATGTGAACAGCGTATAGAAGAAGCCCCTGCGGTGGGAATGTTCGTCGGAACCCTTGATCCACAAGCAACCATTTCGCAGTTTATGATGTTCTTCAAGCCAACTTCTTTCCAGGCTTTGATCGACAAATTGGCGCAGATGGACCAGATGGGCCATAAACCCCCTCTCCCGAAGCCCGACTCTCGAAACGACAAAGGAAAGGGAAAAGCTATCATCGTCGCTAATGCCCAACAGCAACCGAACGACTCGAAGCCGGTTGCTCGTCCAAATAACACGCGCCCATACGTACCCCTTGAGGACAGGATGGGACGTGCTTACTCATTCCCCCGTGATAAAACAAGGAGGTTATTTGAGTTGGCATTGCGCAATAGGCTTATAAATCTGCCGGATCCAAAACGTCCGTCATGACCAAGTGACGTTAACGAGCCTAATTATTGCCCTTACCATCGAGTGTTAGGACATCCAATCGAAGACTGTTACGTGTTCAAAAATTGGCTCGAAAACCAGTACCGTCAGGGCAAGTTTGCGCTATCTGACAAATGGAAGGTGAATCCTCCGCAGCCCCACACCTATAAGGGAACGAATACGCCGGGGGCAACATGCTCCGTCATTGAAGAAGCTCCCTGGGAGGTTGTATTATCAGCCAAAACGAGGAGAATGCTAAATGATCTGCAGACCTGTCCAGCGGTCAAGTGGAAGAACCCCTTCGAGCCGCAGGTTATTGAGGGGATGTTGAAACCACGTCCGACTCCGAAGGCCGATGACGGTAGTTCAAGCGTCCATAACCAGCCGTCAAAATCTTCGAAAAAGAAGAAAAAGAAATCTAAGAAGCCCGTGAAGCCTAGCGACAAGCGGACGGACTTACAGAAGCAGATTGACTCACTGGATGAGTACAACCAAAAGGCGCGGACTCCCATTACGCTCCAAGATTTCCTTGATCACGTCTTTCAAAGAGAAGATGAGGAAGAAACTTCATCGGATGAATCCGACGAATATGTGGCAAGCTGTCATATGATCTCTCACTCGACCTCGAACGATGAGGGGACTTCTGGCACCAAAACGCCGGGGGCAAATACTGAGTCAAGGGTTCCGGAATTATCAATAGAAATGATTGACGCGTTTCTTAGTGAAGCTCGATTGAAAAGTAAAGCTGATCAAGAACGCGAGACGGCGATATTCGAAACGGCCAAGCGCCAGCGACTTGAGGGAGGAGCTGAGATGATCCCACTGGAGCAAAATGCCTCCACCGCTGACAAAAGCCAATTTAAGATAAAAAAGAAGTTCGCTAAGGCTATATCGATGGGCATGAAGCTACCACCCTCAGAGGGAAAAGTTACTAGCGTGGTAGAAATGCACCCCTCTTATTGCTTATATCATCAGAAAGTCTCACATTCTACTCAAGAGTGCAAAGCGTTCGATAAATGGTGGCAAGGATACGTCGCTAATCAACAACGCTTTAAACGGGAAAAGCGCAAGGTGCGTCGGGAGCAAAGAAACACGACCAAAGTGCTTGAAAGAACTGCCGGCAACTGTCACATGGTTAACACTACCAGGTCACAAGTGCCCACATTTGGGAGCGACTCTGATGAGGAACTAGAGATTGCCCCTCTCTTTAAAGAGTCAACTTCGGGAAAAGAAGAAGAACCGAAGTCTTGCGAAAATATACAGCTGCGGAATCGGACACTGCCTGAAAAGAACCTCGGACCCTCGAATAGAAAAGATAAAGGGAAAGAGAAGGTCTCTGAAGACATCACTTTGGATGACCAAGTCGCGGAAGAGTTAACCGCCAAAAATCCGCCAAAGAGGAGTAAGGTGGATTACAATGTTTTAGCGCATCTGAGGAAGCTACCCTCACAACTCAGCATCCTCGATGCCTTGTTACTATCAAAGGAGGCGAGAGATTCTTTGATTAAGGCGCTGCAAGATCCGGACCAGTTCCAAGCCTTCTTGGCCGAAGAAAAGATGAAAGACGAATTGGAAGAAGTGCACACAGCCGACGTTGCTTTTGGTGATGAGGACCTTCTTCTCGGGACGTGTGAACACAATCGCCCTCTTTATGTCTCAGGATACTGCCATGACATAAAGATAGGTAAAATCTTGGTCGATAACGGATCGTCCGTCAATTTACTCAACGTACGAGTGTTAAAGGAGATTTGCATGAGTGTCCAACACCTTGCCCGGGACAAGATCACTATCTCCGGTTTCAACTCTCAATCTTCAAAGACTCTTGGATCTGTGATATTGACGCTACGCTTCGGGTTGCTCGTCACAGACATCAAATTCCATGTTATAGATGCCAAGACGTGCTATAATGCTCTGCTCGGCCGACCATGGCTACACGAGTACAACATCATCCCTTCTACACAGCATCAGTGCATGAAGTATTCCAGGGATGGCCTCGAGTACACTGTGGCCGGAGAGTTGAATCCGTTTTCCGTGAACGAAGTTCGCAAGTATGAAGATGCCAAATACTTCTTGCCGAGTTTCGAAGACACGGAAAGGTGTCACAAACCGGAAAACAAAACTAATGCCACCATCCCTGTCTTCGGCAGTGACACCGAGGAGGAGGATATAATTTATTCAGGTCCATCCCAATCTACCAGGCCAGGACCATCCGTTCCTTCGTTGATCTTCGGTAGTGATTCAGAGGATGAAGTTCATGCTATATTTCCTGCTCGGCCTTCGATACGGATTTCCGCTGATGAAGAGCGAAGTCTACAGATAACCATGGTGCCACTTGAGCATTACAAAGAACTGGATGCACTCGACACCAACAGCGTAGAAGAATTGCAGACATTCTATATCCCTCCCGGACGAAGAGGCGAGAAGGCAATCTTATTCTACCGTTCTGAAGAAAACAAAGTAGAAAAAGAAGTTTGGCATGGCGCGGATCCCACGCTCGACAGGCTTCAGCCTATCCGTCTTCCCCGGTATTATACCGAAGGTTTGAAGAAACTGCTAAAACGCCAGGGGATGTCCTTTACACAGACCGTTAGAAAAGCCAAATTCTATGACAAGGTCTGGAACATTCCCGGGACCCAATGCAAACTGCCTAACGGGAAAGTAGAAACCAAAGGGCTTGGGTACATCCGGCCAAAGAAGCGGGAGCTAGTAAACAGCTGTTATGCCATGTATGACTTCGATGAAGAGGCGGATGCTCAATGGGAGGATGCTAATCCTGAACCAACAAAAGTTCCTGATGCAAAACCGCCCAGTCCATCGTCCGAAGACCAGATGAGCGAACTTATAAGGGATGCGAGTCAAAAAGCCCGAGATGATCACGATCGTGAAATGGCAATCTATGAGAAAGCTAAGACACAGCGCCTCCTCCAACAGGCAGTAAAGAACGAAGATGCCGCTCCTTGTCAACCTGCTACAAAAAAGGTTCGACGCGAGAACAAAAACAAGTCGAAAGGCAAGAGAGGCGCTCGACAACTACAAAGCAGAGCTAAGAAGCCGCGCATCCGAGAATCGAGCGTTATTGACTTAGCCCTCGGGAAGAAAATGGGTCGAACATACTCTTTTCCTCGGAACAAAACAAGGAAAATATTCGATCTCGCTCTAAAACATCAAATGCTTACGTTGCCAGAGTCTAAACACCCTGAACAAGCAGGCGAAGTCTCCAACCCGAAGTATTGCATTTACCATCGAGTAGTAGGGCATCCGCTTGAAGATTGCTTCACCTTTAAGAATTGGGTTGAGGACCAATACCAGCTTGGCAAATTCGCGTTGTCTGACAGTTGGAGGGTAGCGCCGCCGCAAAAGCACGAACCCGAAAATACAAGAATAAAACCAACTCCGCATTGGGATTGGCAGAAAATTTGCACCTGCCATGTGATAACAATATTAAAAGAAGGGTCCGAGGACATGAACAACCTCCCTTGGTGTTTTGAAAGCGGCAGCGATGAGGTAATCTCAGAATTCCCCCCAGCGCCTAAAGAACTGGAAGATGGAATCCATACCACTGCAGATAATCTCAAGAAAATTGAGTTGGGGACGGAAAATGACCCGCGACCGACATTCATCAGCGAACTGCTATCTGAAGAAAGAGTGGCTGCGTTAAAGGATGTGCTTCTGCAGCACAAAGATTGCTTCGCGTGGAACTATTCCGAAATGCCGGGACTAGATCCAGAAATTGCAGTACACAAGTTGGCGATATCCCCGGACATTAAACCAGTCAAACAAGCGCCGAGAAGAATGCGACTCGAGCTTGAGATGAGCATCAACGCCGAAGTCAAAAAGCTGATAGATTCAGGCTTCATCCAAGAAGTCCAATACCCTGAATGGATCGCCAACATTGTCCCGGTGATGAAGAAAAATGGGACAGTGCGCATATGCGTAGACTTCCGGGATCTCAATAAAGCCTGCCCAAAAGATGATTTTCCAGTGCCAGTCACCGAACTGATGATAGACAACACATCCACTCATGAGGTTTTCTCCTTCATGGATGGCTCATCGGGGTATAATCAAATAAAAATGCACCCTGAAGATCAGAAGCACACAGCCTTCAGGACTCCGCTTGGTATATTTTGTTATAAAGTGATGCCTTTCGGTTTGAAGAACGCCGGTGCTACTTATCAGAGGGCCATGACGAAGATCTTCGACGACCTTATACACGAAATCGTTGAATGCTATATCGACGATCTCGTGGTCAAGAGCAAATCATACGAGGAACATCTCGAGCATCTGAAGACTGTATTTCAACGCCTTCGGCAATACAACTTGAAGATGAATCCTCTTAAATGTGCGTTCGGGGTTTCCTCGGGCAAATTCCTGGGATTCGTCGTTCGGCACCGAGGTATTGAAATAGATCCGTCAAAGATCAAAGCGATCATGGAAATGCCTCCGCCGAGGACTCTCAAACAGTTGCGGTCTCTCCAAGGGAAACTCGCGTATATACGGCGATTCATAGCCAACCTTTCAGGAAAGTGCCGTCCTTACAGCCACCTGATAAAGAAGGGAACCCCATTCGTTTGGGACCAAAAATGCCAGGGCGCGCTGGATGAGATCAAGCAATACCTGCAGAACCCTCCGGTGTTGGCTGCTCCAGTTAAGGGGAAGCCTCTTATTCTTTATACAACCGCCCTCGAAGGTTCTTTAGGCGCATTATGGGCACAAGAGAACGATCAAGGGAAAGAAAGAGCACTTTACTACTTAAGTCGAGTCCTGCTGGGGGCAGAAAGCAACTACTCTCCCATTGAAAAACACTGCCTGGCGTTGATCTTCGCAATAACAAAGCTTAGGCACTACGCGTTGGCGCACGAGGTCCGTCTGATTTCAAAAGTGGACCCTCTTAAATATCTAATGTCAAAAGCCATATTGACAGGACGACTCGCTAAATGGGCCCTGCTCTTGATGGAATTCTCGATAACGTATCAACCTCTCAAGGCAGTGAAAGGCCAGGCCATCGCCGACTTCCTCGCTGAGCATCCGATACCCGCCGATTCTCCTCTGAATTGCGATCTTCCAGACGAACATGCGTTCGATGCGATTGACGACGATAATATTCGATGGGAGCTTTATTTCGATGGAGCATCTTCCATGAAGAAACGCAAACAAAGTACCCCTATAATTAAATCAGGGGTAGGACTCATCTTTGTAACTCCACAAGGAGGAATAATGCGCTACGCCTTCTCCCTAACGGAGCCGAGAACAAACAATGAAGCCGAATACGAAGCTCTGATAGCAGGCCTCGAGATCGCCATTGACATGGGAATTGAAGATCTCCTCATATACGGCGATTCCCAACTGGTCGTTAGTCAAATAAACGGCGACTACCAAACGTGCAAACCGGAATTGGTAAAATACGGTGAAAAAGTGCAGCAACTGCTAACCCAAATTCCCTCTTACACGTTGGAAAGTATACCGCGTGCGGAAAACAGCAAAGCGGACGCACTGGCCAAACTTGCTAAAGAATTGGCTGACGAGAACCTCGATGACGTTAGAATCGTGATACAAAGCCGTCGAGTGCTCGCCCCAACAGAAATATCTCCGAAATCGTCTGAAGAAAAAGGAGCGAAAGAGGAGACAACCCTGCAAATAAAAGACTGGGAAAATACCGAGGACTGGAGAGAAGTCTTCATAGACTATTTCAAGTTCCACCGAATACCTGAAGAGGCGTCCACGCGACATCAGCTCACGAAACGAGCTCTGTCTTTCGCCTTCGTCAATGATACTCTATACAAGAGGTCATTCGACTCTCTGTGGTTGAGATGCTTAGGACCTGACGAAGCGAGAAGGGTCGTCCAAGAAGTTCACGACGGACTCTGCGGTTCCCACCAAGCAGGCCCTAAGATGAAGTTGAAGATAAAGCGGATGGGCTACTACTGGCCCACGATGATGCAGGATTGCCTGGAATACGCGAGGCAATGTCATCCATGCCAAATTCATGGGGACTTCATCCATCAGCATCCCAATCCACTACATCCGACGATGGCTAGTTGGCCATTCGAAATGTGGGGAACTGACATAGTCGGTCCCATCGAACCGGCATCGTCAAAGGGACATCGTTTCATCTTGGCGACGACTGATTACTTCTCCAAATGGGCAGAGGCGATACCGTTGAGGGAAGTGAAGACGGAGAACATCCTCCATTTCTTCAAAACGCATGTCATATACCGGTTTGGAACCCCGAGAAGAATCATCTCTGATAATGGGCCAGCCTATCGAAGTCATAAAATTAGCCGTTTTGCACAGCAGCACAATATAGACTGGAGATATTCCTCAGTTTATAACCCGCGAGCTAACGGTCTAGCTGAAGCCTTCAACAAGACCTTGACGAAGATCATAAAGAAAACAGTGTCACGAAATAAGAAAGATTGGCACGAAAGATTGCAAGAGGCTCTTTGGGCGTATCGGACTACGTTTAAAACGGCCACAAACACAACGCCATACGCGTTGGTATTTGGGACGGAAGCAGTACTCCCTCTCGAGATAGAATTACCCTCTCTACGAGTGGCAGTCCACTACGAGCTGACAGACGAAGAAAACGCTCACCTTCGGTTCGAAGAGCTTGACGCCCTTGATGAAATCCGGCTTCTAGCACAACAAAATCTGGAAGCCTATAAAGCAAAGATGACGCGCTCATATGAAAGATTGAGCCGCCCGAGAACATTCCACCAAGGCGAACTCGTGCTAGTAGTCAAAAGGCCCATGATCCCCAATCGCGCCAAGCGGGGAAAGTTTGAGCCAAACTATGAAGGACCGTACATCATTGATAAGATCTACCAAGGCGGGGCCTATCTACTCATGGACATGCACGGTGAAAGGCCTTTCAGGCCAATAAACGGACGCTTCCTCAAGAAATACTACGCTTAATGAGCCACAGCCTAGGTCAATGGTAGATGACGATGACTATGTCCGCTCGCTATCTTCCTAAGCTCAGGCTTTATAAGTAGTAGCCAACCCTCTCAACGGTAGACCGAAATGTCCTTAAACTAATATCAGACCGAAACGTCTTTAAACTAATACTGCAGCATCCTTGGGCTGACGAGACGAATAAAAATAAAAAAAATAAAATAATAATAAAAATAAAAATAAAAAAAAACGGTATGTCCATAAGCAAAATGGGCGCGGATGAAAACCCGAAAGGGCTCCGTGAGTAAAAACAGCAGGACTACCGGCGAGTGTTTGTGAAAACCTGAAAGGGCGCAACCTCGTTAAGAGCACTTATAGGGTCCTCTCGACCTTGTAAGGAGAAACCACCTGCGTGAGATCCTTACGACTCACAAAGGAGCAGCACACTTAGGAATCCCCACGATTCCTAAGGAGAAAATACGCTTACGAGATCCTCACGACTCGTAAGGAGAGCTCTCTTATGGGACCCTCACGGCTCATAGGATTTGAAAGTCTTAAGTCACAGAGACCTAAACCTGTGCTTAAGCAAACCCCCGCAAACTTCCAATATTGCCCTACAAGTGGCTCAATACTGACCCTTGTATACAATCCACGGGCGCGAATAAACGTTTCCCTAACCAAGGTCCATCCATGACTGGGAATACGTTCGTATGGTAAACAACCCTTATAAATCCCCTCGATTTATGAGGAGAAAACCTTCCTGTAGGACCCTTACGACTTACAGAAGAACAAAAACACTTAGGAACCCTCACGGCTCCTAAGGAGAAAATACACCTACAAGATTCCCACGACTTATAGGGAGAAATACCTTCACGAGACCCTTACGGCTCATGAAGTCAAAAGCCTTAGCCGACGGGATCCTAACCCTGGTCGCTAAGCCTCCTTTGTTCAACAACGACAGAGGCAAATGATGATTCGCTCCTGGTAATATCCCAGTAGCAGCGGTGCTGATGCCGAAATCGGTATCCAATTTCAGATTGACGGCGAAAGCCAGTAGACCGCTCATGCATACGAAATAGCCGAAATGATAGGGCAACTTGCAATAAAAAGCAGCAAGTAAAATGTATGCATGAAAAATAGCCGAAATGATCGGGCAACTCGTAATAAAGAGCAACGAGTAAAAAAAACAAAATAATGAAAAGCCGAAATGATTGGGCACCGCGAAAAATAGCCGAAATGTTTGGGCAATCGCGACCTTCGCGATAGAAAAGCCGAAATGATTGGGCACCGCGAAAAATAGCCGAAATGTTTGGGCAATCGCGACCTTCGCGATATAAAAGCTGAAATGATAGAGCATCGCGGAAATAAAATAAAACAAAAAGAATAAGAAATGATAAAACTTCGGCCCTACAGTTAAGATCACATCGATCTCTGTATACAATCCAAGGGCGTAAACAAAGAAGAAACCATACCTCCCCAGTGGATTCCGTCAAATGACGAAACCAAGCCTCAACGGTCCATTTCAACCGAAGAAGCCAGTGACTTCAACGAAAATCCCTCGACTCACGGATACAAACACTCCTTGACGAGAGCCTTCTGATCCGCGTCGACCCGCAGAGCCACCAGTGCCTCCGTAGGAACCCTCGACTCGTTTCAAACCCCAAGGACACAAATAATCCTTATCACTCGGGAAACAAATAATCCCGGCAAATCCCTCGACTCACGGATACAAACACTCCTTGACGAGAGCCTTCTGATCCGCGTCGACCCGCAGAGCCACCAGTGCCTCCGTAGGAACCCTCGACTCGTTTCAAACCCCAAGGACACAAATAATCCTTGGCGCTCGGGAAACAAATAATCCCGGCAAATCCCTCGACTCACGGATACAAACACTCCTTGACGAGAGCCTTCTGATCCGCGTCGACCCGCAGAGCCACCAGTGCCTCCGTAGGAACCCTCGACTCGTTTCAAACCCCAAGGACACAAATAATCCTTGGCGCCCGGGAAACAAATAATCCCGGCAAATTTCTCAACTCACGGATACAAACACTCCTTGACGAGAGCCTCCTGATCCGCGTCGACCCGCAGAGCCACCAGTGCCTCCGTAGGAACCCTCGACTCGTTTCAAACCCCAAGGACACAAATAATCCTTGGCGCTCGGGAAACAAATAATCCCGGCAAACTTCTCAACTCACAGATACAAACACTCCTTGACGAGAGCCTCCTGATCCGCGTCGACCCGCAGAGCCACCAGTGCCTCCGTAGGAACTATCGACTCGTTCCAGACCCCAAGGACACAAATAATCCTTGGCGCTTGGGAAACAAATAATCCCTCACAAAACTTCTCAACTCACGGATACAAACACTCCGTGACCAGAGCTTCTATGACTCACATCTTGGGCAGTAAGGATTCAAAACTTGCTTCCTGAACAATGGGACCCTGCAAGTCAATCCTAAATGGTCTCGTGCATACTATCCACGGGCCTCACTCTCTGAAGTCGACTCTCGACAAAGAGGGAAACAACCGCTTACGAGCCTTTTCGACTCGTAAGAGGGGCAATGGGATCCTGCAAGTCAATCCTAAATGGTCTCTTGCATACTATCCACGGGTCTCACTCTCTGAAGTCGATTCTCGACAAAGAGGGAAACAACCGCTTACGAGCCCTCTCGACTCGTAAGAGGGAGAAATTCTCTTATAGGATCCTTCCGACTTATGAGAGGAAACCACACTTGGGAATCCTCACGATTCCTAAGGAGAAAATTCACCTGCGAGATCCTCTCAATCCGTGGGGAGAAGAGTCTCTATGAAACCCTCACGGCTTATAGAGTTGAAAAGTCTTAGGCAGCAGATTTGAACCTGCGGCCTAAGCCATCGTTATTTCTTAAGAAGGTCGGGATACTCGTCGCAATCGTCCGTCAATTATGGTTATTAAAGTGGCGTACTGATAATAAAAGAAAAGAAAGACTGAGAAACGACACAAGACATTACAAAATATGTATCTTTTATTCATAAAAATTGGTTGAGTACAGGATACATTATGCTGAAGAATAAAAAAAATATATACATATAATTTACAAAGACAAATGATACAAGGGGGATTATGGGGAAGGAAGCGTCTTGCACAGATGTAGCAATTGGTCGCATACGTCCTTCCATGCTTTCTCCTGATCAACTGCGACTGCCAGCTCCGCCTCTACTTGAGCCCGCTGTTGCGTGAAGGATGCGAGCTCTTCCCCAACAACCTGATGAGCTGCTTCTTGGCCTTGGGCATCGCGCTCAGCAGCATCAAGTTTCCGCTTCAACGCTAGCCCATTAGATATACGCTTAAGAAGACCTTCAAAGACAGCTTTCACCTCAGCAGCATTCGTCCTAACTTCGGCACGAAGGCAAGCGGTCGCGTTTGAAGATTTCTGATGCGCCTTTAGCCGTAAAGCTGCCTTCTGCTCCAAATGGCGGAGATAAGAGGTGCTTTGCTCAAGCCAAGCTATCCGTTCGGCGCTCGCGGCCAAAGCATCGGGAGAATGGCGTGTCGACTCCAACCGATGCAGGCGAGCTTCGATCTCTCTGCAGTGGTTAACCCACGATTCGACGACGCCTTCGTTATGGAAAGTTACGAGCGCCGCCAACATTGGGTTAACGTCCACAGCGAAATCTACGGCCGAAGGAAGGGCATCCATGTTGAGCTCTTCGATGTACCCGCTCAACATACCCAGGCTCATTACAGCACCCTTTGAAGACGGGCGTCGCAAGAAAGGACCCGCCGGTGAGAGGACATGAGATTCAAAAGGAATTGGAGCTGGGACAATAGCTGCAAAAAACGAAACATGGTCAAACAATGATTCGAAAAGTCGATGAAAGATCATATAAAAAGAGGAAAGGAATATCTGTACCAGTCGCAACGGACGTCAAAGCCGGAAGCGCCGGTGGCAGCACAAGCCCGGCGTCCCCTCCTTCGATCTGAGGCACTACAGTCAGGAAGAAGAAAAGTCAGATACGATCCTATATTCCCTCGAAAAAGACCAAGACGGCACTCACCGGTACCCTTAGAGGGAGAAGCGAGCTCGGATGGGAAGGAGAAGTGTGGGAGCAACACCTGATATAGATGATCAAAGAGCCCCCCTGAAAAGGCACAATGGCGTAGCATTAGTACAAAAGTCACATTTTTGAAAGATTAATGCATGAGTCGTGAATCCGTACCTTCCAACATCCGTGACGGCACGAGGGAAAACGGGGAAGTGACCACCGCCAAAGCAGTAGTTGACGGTGCTCCCTCAAGCAATGGAGCGTCGGCACTGACCGCACCTGTAAAGACAAGCTTGTTAGAAGAGATCACAAGATATATATAAAAAAATGGAAACGTTGGTGACTCGAAAATTCACCTGACGAGCTGCCAGCAGAAACTGAGGTAGTCCCTTCCTCCCCTGACGGAAGACCACCGCCTGTAGCTTCGTCACCCGACTCAAGGGGAATCGTTGTTACGCTCTCAAGCTCTGCAGGCGGCGGGGAACCATAGGCAGGAAGGGCCAAGATAGGAACATTGCCCGATTCCTGAGAAGGAGCGCCTAGCTCGTCTTCAGGAATCATGGCCACCTCACCTGCTGTTCCCTCAGGATCAGCGATTACAGCTGTCCCGTCCACCGGCACCACGAGGTCCCCAGCCTCAAGTACCTCGCCCTCTACCGCCTTCGGCTCGGCTAAGACAATCATCTCATCTGCCGCCACTTCGGGTACGGCATCAACGACTTGCTCCGCGGTAGGTTCTTCAATCTCGGCTCCAGGCCCCATGACCTCGACAAAGTTGTCCACTGTCGGTTCGGGTTCGGCGAGTACCGCGTCCTCCGCTCCCTTGGGTTCGACGGTCGTTTCCCCCTCCCCCTCAGTTGGACTCGACCCTACAAAATGGAATACGTATAAGCCAACAACTCTACAATTCGTACGACGAGATTCTGAAAGAAGTACTACCTGAAGTGGATTTGTCATTGGCACTCCGAACCGCGCGCGCCACTTGCCGACGAGCAGTAGACAGAGCCACAGGGGGCTCTTCAGAAGGAATATTATCGAGAGGAATAGTGCTAGGGCCCGCTCCTGCGGCCAAAGCAACTCTGCGCGCCTTAGCTTCGCGTCTAAACCGTTTCTGCTCCTCTCGAGCCGATGAGACAGATGCCACCAGGGCCTCCTTAAGGGAGGCTTCTTCGCCCGTATACAGGGATGCCTCTAGATCCTTCAAGGCATCCCTCGTCGCTCTATCAAGCTGAGGCTCTTGCAGCAGTTTCGACGGAACTGGGACTTCGGTGACGGGCTTGGGAAGGGTCCTTGCGCCGATTAATACAACCCCTGTAAAAAAAAAAAAAACAAGAGAAGGTCAGGTCGACTATCATAAAAAGACAACAAACTTTCCTTATAAAAGAGAACGAGGTAAAACATACCGACGCTTTCTAGGGCACGCTTCTTCTCCTCCGCTTGGAAAGTCTTCAGAGAGGCAGCAACGGCCTCCTCAGTAGATCCACCTGCTGAAAATGAGGCAAATATTAGCTAAAGATGATAATAAAAAGTAGGATAAAATGATAAATAAGGAGGCTGAGGGTTACCCGACTCAGCGAGTCTGCTTAACATTGCTTCGAGCCTCGCCGATCGCTCCGAAGCTGCAATGGCGGCGGCTAGGTTGGTGTCCTCAGGGTCCACCACGAAACCCTCGTTGCTGCCGTATTCACATATAGTCTCGGCAGGATGAGCCGCGGGCTCTAAATTAAGAATCGCGTCGAGGGATAAGGTGGACTTCTTCTTCTTCTTTTCACCAGCCTTGGATCCACTCGGAGCATCTTTGCGCTTGCCAGTTTTGGCAGTCACTTTCGGGCGGCGGGTCCCGATGTCCGCTCCTACACCCGACTCCGGCGAGGCCGCTTTAGCCGTCTTTGTCGGAGCACGGGGTACCATTGGGGCATCCACCGCAGTGGGCAGTGGCAGTCCACGCGGAGGGGCCAACACGCGTGGTCGATCAGCTCCAGCCTCTTTCGTCGGAGGGATAACCTGAACCCTGGGCTGCAATGGAGCCTTGCGATTGCCGCCGGGAGGCGCAGCCCTACGATCGACCAATAGACGTTTCTCCATTACGATGATTAGTCCCATCGCGTGCGCGTACCAGGCCACATACGAATTGAGTATCTTGGGGGTACAGCTGGGCTCACTGATGAAAAAGTAAGAGCCTGTATTTAGCCGGATGAAGTGATGCATCGCATTCCGTACCCCCTCTGGGCCGACTGTGGGCGTTCCCAAGAAGGCTTCCAATGGGACCCCTTGGTTATAACTCGATTGCCGGGCAAATCGATGCGGGTTATACCTCATGAAGAGGGCCGTGTCATTCTGCCTAAATACCAAGTAGCCCGGCCGAATGGAATAAAGGTGAAGAATTTTCCGAGCCTTCAACACGGAAACACCGCCTTTAAAGTCATCACGCAGCGACACCACTGACTTAGTGGTCTCGGAACCCATGGTGATGACCTTATCCACCAAAGAGGTCTTCGCCCCGACTAGATGCGAACGCAGAAGCAGTCCCCTGGACTCCCGCGGAGATGCAAACACGATGGAAGCCCCGACCAATCGCATGATCCTTGGAAGTTTGAATCTCTCAAAGAACTGAGGAGTTTTATGGGCACCAAACACTCCCCGAACATGCAGCTCTATCCAAGAAGTGAAGTAGTGCATCGGGAAGTTAGCAGGCTGTACCCCAGGTTCATTAGCGTCCGCCGCTATGCTAAGTCCGTTGTAAAGGTAAGCCAACCCGGCGATCCCCACTGATAACTGCAGGCCGGCCACCATCCGATGCGCCGGGTAAAATACAGAAGACCGCATGAGGCGTGGGTGCATGGGAAGCGCGAAGCTGCACAGCCACAGACCTAAGAATCCTATGAAGAAGGTCTCCTCATCCATGCCAGGGACGGCGATCTCTGAGAAAGGGACGATAGCAGTCCCGGGAAGATAGAAACTCCGCTGATCAATTTCTGATGAAGGCCGACGGTCCAAGCCGAGACCAAAAGGGTCAGCAAGTTGGGCGAACTTATCACCTCGCTCTGATAAAAATTCCGGGCGAATGAAGCGAGCAACGAAGTCCGCGAAACTAACGCCTCGGTCGCCCAATTCCAAATGAAGCTCCTCGTAAATCTCCAACACCCTCACCAGGCCCGGATGCTGATGCTGGATAGCATTTTCCGGAGTTAAGTCGAGTACCACCTGTTTGGTGGCAAAGACGTACTCATCAGGAGGAAGCAGCTCCTCATAATGCTCCCCTCTCGCCGGTAAACCCGAAAGCTCAACGAACTCCTCTAGAGAAATGGAAACTTCCCTATCCGCCGTCAGGAAAGTATGCGTGGGGATATTCCATTGTTCAATGAAAGCCCTTGTCCACCACGTTGGAGGAGTAGGATATTCAAAAAGCGAGACATAGACGGCGGAGTATAAACCGATCTTCGTCAGATGAGCTCTTTTCGCCGCTAAGATGTACCGGGCCCATGGCAGGTATCCAGCAAGCGGTCGCGGATTTAATCCAATATTGTAGGCCTGTCCCCAAGGGCGTGCTTCACCCTGACAGATTCGCCTTCCTAAGATGTCTATGGCCGGCGGCGGCTGTACCGGAATAGCGCCGATTGCAGGCTGAAGAAGATCGTCCGAATTCCAATTTTTAACCTCCACGGCATACTCCACCGGGGGTTTATCTGCGTAGGGGATCGTAACTATGGGTTCGGAAGGCGAGGCGGAACTAAAACTACGGCGGCCTTGGATAATCTGGCTGTACCACCTTCCCCATAGATGAAGTCTCTTACATTCAGGATCTTGATCTTTAATCAATGCGAACACTACCCGGTCCACTGGTGCGTGTGGGAACCCTCATTCTGAGCGAACGAAGGGAAAAGACAAGTCGTCAGACATCTTTCCTGCATAAAATATGTATATATCATTAATGGCCTGACGCTTAACATTTAATAAAAAATAATATATAAAATAAAAAAATAAAAAAAAATAATAATAAAATAATAATAATAAATAAAAAGCTGGCTCCACACTGTGATTCAGTGGGTAGGGGACCAAAGGGGGACCCACAAAATCAAGATGACGGCGCATCATTTGATGAGACAATCCCACCATTGAATGGGACTATCAATCAATAAAAAAGACCCCCAAGAGAATATCCTCATTGGGGGGGACCCCTAGAGACAAGGAGAAGATCTCCTCTTTTCAGAGCAAAGCTCTGTCACAGAGTGACATTTGTCAAACTCCTGTTTCAAAAGAATAAAACTTCCTAAAAAAGAGCCTAGCTCTGTAGCAATAATAAAAATTTATAACTCCTAAGAATTAAAAATTTTGGGATCTTAAAGATCCATGGAAACTTTTAAAAGAAGTTTTCTAATTGATCTGTGAGCAGGGCTCTGTTCATGGGTTAAAACCTAAGAACAGAGTCTCTGCAAATTTTTTAGAGCAAAGCTCTGTGAATAAAAGCCCCAAAGGGGTTTCCTCTAGATCAAAGATCTATAAGAGCAAGGCTCTGTTGTAGAAACCCCAAAGGAGTTTCCTTTAGATCAAAGATCTATAAGAGCAAGGCTCTGATTAATTAAATTTAATTTAAAATTAAATTAATTTAATTCTACCTATAATGGTTCTGAAGTTCGAACTTAGAAGTTCTTAAGGGAATTGCAAGAGCAAGGCTCTGAAAGTTCTCAAATAAGAGCAAGGCTCTGAAATTCAATTTCTTAAGAATGGTAAAAATTACCAAGGACCAAGGGTCCTATTTATAGGCGCCTGCGCCTGTTCAGATGACCCCTAGATCCGACGGTCAGGATCTTGCCACCGCTGCACTCACGCGCGCGCCACGTGAGCGCAACGGTGGGGGGGCATCTGTTTCCACCAATCAGAGCAAGGCTCTACTGAATTTTGAAAATTCAAAATTTGAAGCAATGCTTCGGTTTCCGTGCGCAGTGCGCAATTTGCCACATGGCAGAAGCCAATTCGGCAGCGTAACGCCCGAGACGGTGCGTCCCATCAGAGCAAGGCTCTTCAGAAAACATAATTAAGACTTAACTGCGCAAATGCATGGCAGCGCGACACGTGTCTGCGCAAGCGCACAGATGCGTGACACGTGTCTGCGCAGTTGCGCAATCGCAACTGCGCAAGCGCACGGATGCGCGACACGTGTCTGCGCAAGCGCACAGATGCGGGACACGTGTCTGCGCATCTGAGCAATCGCAACTGCGCAAGCGCACGGATGCGCGACACGTGTCTGCGCAAGCGCACAGATGCGGGACACGTGTCTGCGCAGTTGCGCAACCGCAACTGCGCAAGCGCTCCGATGCGCGACACGTGTCTGCGCAGTTGCGCAAGCGCAACTGCGCAAGCGCTCGGATGCGCGACACGTGTCTGCGCAGTTGCGCAACCGCAACTGCGCAAGCGCTCGGATGCGTGACACGTGTCATGTGCTGGTGAGTTGCGCAGCAACTGAATGAAAATCTAAGTGAATCTTTTCTGTTCTCCTGTAAAACAGGGACCCTTGGATCTCTGATCCAATGGTGGGAAAATTCCCAAAATAATTCAGGAAAGATTTTGTTAACAAATCCAACAACTTTGTGGGCACTATAAATAAGACCCCAGACCTCATTAAAAAGATATAAAAACTTCAGAGAAAAAAAGAAAGCTCTTGAAAATTAATCAAGAACACAGAAGACAAAAAAAAGAAGAAGGTAAAATTTCTGAAGAACAGAAAATAAATAGTGCCTTGCACTTGATATGAACCCCTGGTTCTAAAGAAAAAAAATAAATAAAAGAATAATAAATAGTGCCTTGCACTTGATATGAACCCTTGGTTCTAAAAAAATAATAAATAATGCCTTGCACTTAATATGAACCTTCGGTTCTGTATGATCAGGAGAAAACAAGAACTTGTTTTTCCTTTGATCCAAATTCAAATCAAAAGTGCCATGCACTTGTGTTCTTCAATCTGAAGATTTCTAGGGTTTCTACAACCCCTTGTTTTGGGCCAGGCCCAAATTAAATTGAAATAATAAAAGGGCAAGGCCCTGTTTGGAAAAATTCCTGAGTTTCTGCAAACTCATTATTTAAAAGGGCCTGGCCCAAATTAAATTGCAGAACAATAAAAGGGCAAAGCCCTGTTTGTAAAAATTTCTTGAGTGCCTGCAACTCATCATTTAAAAGGGCCTCGCCCAACCAAGAAAATTATTGAGTTTCTGAAACTCATTATTTAAAAGGGCAAGGCCCTGTTTGGAGAATTCCTGAGTTCTTGTAACTCATTAAAAGGGCCTGGCCCAAATCAGACTTGCAAAATAATGAAAGGGGCAGAGCCCTGTTTAGATCGATTCTTCTAATCGGGCAGAGCCTAAAAATAAAAATTGGACTTAACCCAATCCTGGCTGTAAGTCCTTAAATTAAATGCCTCTCCTAAATCAACTTACATCCGGTTCGAGGGTACATCTCCGAACTCCTTTGACATCCGTCGTTGTAATTCCTCAACGACGTCAAAGAGGTGACGGGTCCCACCGACCGCACATCGCTATGGACTGCGGGGTCCTTAAACTCGTGGACCGAGACGTCCTTTAAACTAATATCGGACCGAAACGTCCCTAAACTAATAACGGACCGAAACGTCCCTAAACTAATATCGGACCGAAACGTCCTTAAACTAATATCGGACCGAAACGTCCCTAAACTAATATCGGACCGAAACGTCCCTAAACTAAAGATGGACCACCACGTCCTTAAACTGGCGACGGACCGAAACGTCCCTAAACTAATAATGGACCACTACGTCCCTAAACTGGCGACGGACCACCACGTCCCTAAACTAGTGCAATAGGGCCCAAACGCTCTTTTGTCGGATCTAAACGGTCCCGCCTAAGTTGATCTTAACCCCAAATACGGTTAACGTGTCCTTAGACATTTTAATAAACGACAAAACTCCAAATTAACTTTGGTTCAAGGGTACATCTCTGAACTCCTCAGACGCCTGTCGTTGTAATCCCTCAACGACGTCAGAGAGGTGACGAGTCCCGACGGCCGGATAATTAAATCAATCGGTCCCGTTAAGTTGACCTTAGTCTCAAACTGGACTAACGTATCCTTAACGAACGTTTAAGTCGATCCTAGTCGCAAGGCGACTAATGTATCCTTAAACTAAAAAACACCAAACCCAAATCTAAGTAAATACGGATTTGGACTAATCCACGTCCTACGGGTGACGATATCACTCAGTCTCCGTATACAATCCACGGGCAATCACAAACAAAACAAACGCACACGACACGAAGTGAAATTCTGGAGTAGGAGAAAGTTGTTACCGCGATGCGGTAGCGTAATTAACTGCAGGGGCTTGCGCCTGCAGGGAAGAGCGTCCCCACAATCAAAAACCCCTCACCCTGAGGGGGAATCTGACGAAGTCTGCTACATCGGCCGCATCCGTCTAAACCTCCGATACAAGGTGCTATAAATCAACTTGGCATCTTCGGAGAGGTAGACGGATAAAAACCAAATAGCATCTGCCCCGAACCTCAGGCACGGGACGTCCTAACGTCTCGGCCGCCGTTCGGAGGGGAACAATCGCCACTAATTTCTTCCACAAGAAATTCTTTTTCTAAAAAGGTGGAATGTTGGGAAACAAAATATCTTTTGTTCCTCGGTTGTGGTAGAAGATATACCCTCGCGAATGGTTGGGATATCCTACAAACTTACACAGAACTGACCTTGCCCGAGCTTGTCCGGATTTTGTTTTTCAACATAGGCCGGACAACCCCATATCTTAACTCGTTTAAGAGACGGTCTCTTCCCATTCCATATCTCATATGGAGTGGCAGGCAACAGATTTGATCGGAACTCTATTCAATAGGTATGCAGTTTTTCAAGTGCTTATCCCTAAAAGGAAATAGGCAACTCAACGGTACTCATCATAGAGCGCACTATATCTCATAGGGTGCGATTCCTCCATCCCGATATACCGTTGTGTTGTGGATTATACGGAGGAGTAAGCTGAGAGGGAATCTCATTCTCTTTTAGATAGTCACGGAATTTCGTGCTCAAGTATTCTCCTCCCCGATCAGATCGAAGGATTTTAATACTTTTACCCGTCTGGTTCTCAACTTCATGCTTATATTCTTTGAATTTCTCAAAAGGTTCAGACTTGTGTTTCAATAGGAACACATGACCAAATCTTGAGAGATCGTCAGTGAATGTAATGAAGTACGAGGGACCATCCCCGGCATGTGTAGACATAGGACCGCATACATCACTATGTATATGTCCAAGAGTTCAGTAGCTCTTTCTCCGTTTCCAGTAAACGGAGATTTTGTCACCTAGTCTTTGAGACATGACTGGCAAGTTTCATAAGATGTAAATTCGAACGGATTCAAATATGCATCCTTATGGAACTTTAGCTAGTCTTGTTTCATCGATATGACCCAGTCTACAATACCGTAAGAAGACTTCGTTCATTTCTGAACTGTTCCTCTTGTGTGTGTACGTTTTAGAACTGTAGTTAACCGAACCTTCTTAAAACACTTTGGCTTTTGGAATGTCACGGTGTCGCATAGATCATTGCCACTTCTATATCACTATTGCATTTCTCCAGAACACCCCGTATCACTACGAACATCCACTTCTATTGGATAAATCCATCGTATAGTTACATACGAACTCGAAGGAACTTGTTCCAAATTCGAGGTTGGATTCTGGTTCTGGAGAGATTGAATATGATTATTCGGTTGTCTTTTCCCTTTACATTCTCTCAGGTTGTGAGGGCTCCTAGGATTAGAAGAGGGTACACCTATTAAGCTTATTGGATAGTCTTCCTCCAGACCATAGGCATGTGCCGAAAGGTGGGGAAGGAAGAAAACCAATTAGCCTAAAGATGGTGTACAGAAGGTAATAAGTAAAGACAAATAAAGGGATTAGAATAATGGCAAAGGAAATTGCGACTGCTATCATTCACGACGAAATCAGGCATACCCCTGCCACTCCTAGATCCACTTTGGATTTCTCCAGAACACTCCGTATCACTACGGATATCCACTCCTATTGCCATCATATAGTTACATACGAACTCGAAGGAATTCGTTCCAGATTTGGGGATGGTTTCCGGTTCAAAAGAAATTAAATAGGATTATTCAGATGTCTTTTCCCTTTACCTTCTCTCAGGTTGCGAGGGCTCCTAAGATTAGGAGAGTACACCTATTACGCTTATTGGATAGTCTTCTTCCAAACCTTAGGCTAATGCCGAAGGGTAGGGAAGAAAGAAAATCAATTAGCCTAAAGGTGGTGTACAGAAGGTAATAAGTAAATGCATAATAAAGGGATTGGAGTTAGGGCAGGTAAGTATATGGTTACTGTCATGAATCAGGATAGTGAAAGAGGCATTAGTAGGAATACTCGGTTACCCCTTCGAAACATTTTCATGTTTCAGTTTTACTGTGCGATATTAATTGAAAATTGTTTTCCCAATTGGAATCTAACTCCAAGGTATGTATTTACCAGATCAGTTTCTCACATCTGTATGTTATTACAGATGGTGAGTGGGAGTAAGATATTGGGAATTGGGTGATTAAATCCTCATTATATCGGAATTCGTTGTAATTGGTGATATTTGAGGAAATCATCCGGTTTTTGCCGAATGGAAAATATTTAGTTTTGAATATCCGTTATTATGCACCAATTTCAAACTGATATATATGTACGTTTATTTTATAAAGTGAGATATAACTTTCTGATATTATGTCTGTGACATTTACCTATATCAGTTGGTGATTAGGTAAGGTACATTCAACAGCGGTGTAATTCTTCTAACCATAGTATCAGTTGGTGATTGGCAGATCACTTGCTTAGGCAATTGAGTCAATCATGAGATGTCAAGTACCACACCAGATGTTTTTGCACGAGATGCAATAAGTTGATATTAATCCAATCCTGGAGAAACGGTCGGAAGCAGTTTTAGAGCATAAGTGGATGTTCTAGGGATTTGATAACGGCAGCCTTCTTCGGGAGAAAGTTATCATTCCAGGCTTCCAAGGTGACCTGGATGACAGAGTGACTGTCAGAGTTATAGTTTTTCCTCTGACGAGGGGCAGTATTTTGGACAGGCGATCCAAGAGGATACTGAGGGAGGCGTGGTGTAGGATACTGATTAAGTTCAGTTGACGATACTGTCTAAGAAGTTTGGATTTGGAGTTCATTTATGAACTAGGTCCCATCAGATATCCAGACATATTCTAAGACAGGTATTGCTCATTTCGGGAGATGTCTTTCTCCGCGAAGTTGAGATATAAAGAGACATAGAAAGAAACATCAGAGCGGATCCACTCACTGAGGCTATTCCTCAAACGCAATAGTTTCGTAAACGGGCTTTGTGAGACTGATTAGTAGAGGAGTTGGGTGTTCAGTATCACACGGGCTGTGAGTATGCGACATCGCAATAATTAGCCTTGAGTGCAAGTGGGAGATTGTTGGATATAGTGCCCTCAGAGTCGATTATTGGATCGCAGGCACGTGATTGCAATGATTGAGGGAGGACCTATGCCGGTAGGACAATCTTACTTAGGATGATTGTATACTATCTGGTGTAAGTGCAAGGCGGCGCCCCGGCCGTCAATCCGACGGCCAAAATGCGGAAGCGGTGAAATACTTAAATTTTTCATGAACTGGCACATCCGCGCACTAAAACCCGGATCGGGCCATTAAACTAGTCCTAGCTAACTACAAGACGGGTTAGAGATATACCGAGTGATCCGAGTCCTCCGGTCTTCTCGTCGTCGTCCCGATCTCCCGCGGAAACTCCGGTCGGCGCCTCCTTGCCGGAAGGGCACCACATCGTCTGCATCTTTTACGGGCTCCCGCCTCAATACCGAGGCAACTCGGGCACGAAGCTGGCTAGTCGACGTGCCCAAGGTTTGCTGTAGAATGTAGTGTGGAGGCTATGTCTCATTTGGGGTTTTAGTTGCCATGGAGGATGGAGGAGGAGGTTAGGAAAATTGGTGCTTTCAATTTTCTAGCAAGAAGAATATGAGATGAAGAATAATGCCACATCCAAAATGAAACTCTCTCTTCTCTTCTCAAATTTTGGCCGGCCTCTTTCTATGGAAAATGGAGGAGCAAAAAACAAATACAAGAAGGGAGGTGATGGTAGTAAAAGGTGAAGGGGTGACCACATCCAAACATCATGATAACAAAACTCAAATCAATATCTAATCCTTTCTCATCACAAAAAGCAAAAGAAAAGACTAAGCAAGCATCTCATGATTATGAACCATCATGAAGCCCCACAAATGTATAAAACCCCTCCTCAATAAGTTATTTGCAAACTTGCAAATAACCCCTTCCATCGGAAAGTCCGGCCGGGAAAGAACAAAGGAAAACCGGCCGGAACGGAATGCAAACTGGCAACTTCAGAAAACTGATCCCGTAATAAATTACAGGAAAACCCCCGATACTGTGCATACACACCCGCATCTGTATTCCGACCGGATACAAATACAATGAGACAAAAACTACACTGTACTATACTAGGATCCGGCTTAAACCAAAGCCGGCTAGTAATATCCGTTCGATCCTGATCCACGCAATACCGCACGTATCTGATCGAACCCTGCCATATATCCATACGACCTCTAGTACAAACTGTCCGATCCTGATCCGTGCAATACCGCACGTATCTGATCGGACCTTGCCATATCTCCATACGGCCTCTACAGCTTTTCGCCCGAAAGCCGAGTAACTGAATGTGGGGGACTCTAAAGACTCGTCAACACCTTGGTTGTGTATTTAACCACTAGCACGTCAGAGGTATAAGCCAATACGTAACGGGCTACCAGGTATTGACCAAAAGGGACGTCTGTGAGCGAACTCAGCCTGACAACCCTACTGAGCCTGTCAGTGACAATATCCGTACAGTCCGGTCCGTTCGTCTATGAGCATCGCATGGCGGGCCTAGGGGGTTGGTAAAAGTCAGACCCCCAAAAGCGGTACAAGTCGTGTCGGAGTGTAGCCCAGAACACCCTGAGATACTACTGGAATACCTACCAGTAAATCTCCTGCCTCGGCCGAGGGCTTTGTGTAATGGCTCTCCTAGATACAGCGCGACCTCACCCCCAATACCGGGAGAGACGAACCCCTGAAGATACGCTCACTGCCTCCATGTGGCTCGGGACTGTACCCAACTAAAACCTGTTTGCACGACTCCTTTGAGCCGTGGTAGGGTAGTAATCAAAGTACAGTGGGAACTCACACAAGACAAATGACGATCCCCAGGTCGATGAACTAACCTGTACACATGTCACCAGGGAACTGCCATCTGACGTCTGGTATATGACCAACTAGCATGTTCCCGGCGAGTCCTGTCCGGTGTACTCATAACCCAATGAGCACCTGTATACACCTTAGGTGATCCAACTGACACCAGTGGCTTGTGAGACCGGCCACCGCCCTTCGTCGGGGTCTCGACTGTATACACTAGTCTACTCTGGAGTATCGATGCCCTGTCTCGAAACTCTCACGACTAGGGACCATTTAAGGATATGCTTATAGACTGCCAGCTCCAACGTATATGATTGCCCTCATACTGCTGGTGGTCAAGCAAGAATCCTAGGGGCTCTACCAACGTGTAATAGCGACCTGGAAGGTCACCTAAAGCAGTATACGATGATAAAGGTAAACCATATAGCATACTATCATCTCGAGTAAGACTGTCCTACCGGGATAGGTCCTCCCTCAATCATTGCAATCACGTGCCTGTGATCCAATAATTGACTCTGAGGGCACTATCTCCAACAATCTCCCACTTGCACTCAAGGCTAATTATTGCGATGTCGCATACTCACAGCCCGTGTGATACCGAACACCCAATTCCTCTACTAGTCAGTCTCACAAAGCTCGTCTGCGAAACTATTGCGTTCGAGGAATAGCCTTAGTGAGTGGATCCGCTTTGATGTTGCTTTCTATGTCTCTCTATATCTCAAGTTCGCGGAGAAAGCCATCTCCCGAAATGAGCAATACCTGTCTCAGAATATGTCTGGATGTCTGATGGGACCTAGCTCATAAATGAACTCCAAATCCAAACTTCTTAGACTGTATCGTCAACTGAACTTAATCAGTATCCTGCGCCATGCCTCCCTCAGTATTGCCTTGGACCAACTGTCCAAAATACTGCCCCTCGTCAGAGGGAAAACTATAACTCTGACAACCTCCTTGTCGTCCAGGTCACCTTGGAAGCCTGGAATGATAACTGTCTCCCGAATGAGGCTGTCGTTATCATATCCGTAGAACATTCACTTATGTTCTAAAACTGCTTCCGACTGTTTCTCCAGGATTGGATCAATGTCAACTTATTGCATATAGTGCAAGAACAACATCTGGTGTGGTACTTGACATCTCATGATTGACTCAATTGCCTGAGCAAGTGATCTGCCAATCATGCACATCCCTCTCCCCTTTAGTCTATAAGACACCTTTAGTGAGGGTGACTCCATTACCTGCAGGTACACTACCGTGCCAGGAGTCGTCCATTCTAAATACCCTTAGAATGCTGTCTAAGTACCCAGATTGGGAGACTATCCAAATCTAGATCTAAAACCATAGATCTAGTAACCAGAATGTCTGATATAATGTCCAAGTCCCATGTGGAGAAACCACTGTGTGACGACCAAAGTATAACCGATCGTAGTATAGGAATATCACTTCCTACTCTGTGTATGTCATCCAAATACCAGGACATCACACCTTACTACATTCTCAACAGATCCATCCCCTATTCTGATGAAGTCAAACCTATGACTGACACGTCAGAAACAGATGATCTATCTCCGCTATATCTGCTTTAGTCTATAAATAGACATAAGCCACCAGTCCACCAATGCTTCCGCTGCTCCCACTGACTACGAAAACCCTCTGGCAGAGTCATATACATGTACACTTCTGAAACTAGTTCAGAACGACGCTATAATCATCCTCCTGCCGGGTCTCGCAGCCTGAAACAACAGCAATGGCAAGTGTGGGTAAACAAGAACTTCCCTGTCACCGTCCTTGAAGCTACCGGAGTACCTCTCAGGTGCCTGAAGTTACCCACCGTATCTGCGGAGTGGCCAATGGAATGTCAATCCAGATTGAATCTTTAGGTTCCTATCAAATCTTCAGTAATCGTTTGTGGTTCTGGAATCACTTTCAGTTCTACCATACTCCCACTACTGTTTTCTGAAAAAATCCATTTTTATTAAAACTGTGGCGAGTCTAGAACAATATCGCTATTGATCTTCCAGATGGTAGAAAGTCAACCCGCGTCATAGCCTGGGTCAACCCACAAACAGCCATTACAGAAACGTGCCTTGAGTTGTCCAGTGTCTGGTTTTAAGCATAAACCGGACAACTCCCCGTACCTTAATATCGTTAAGATATGAACTGTTCTATATCCAATATAGAAACAGAGGCATTGATTTAATTGAACAAGATCCAAATCATGCAACTGTCTCCAGTGCATGTCAACTAAATGGAAGGAGGCCGATCAGCGTTACTCAACTTAGGAATGCTTCCAATCATGAGTAACCTGAAAGAGAAGTAAGATCTCTTAATCATTACTATCAACTGAATACCATGCACAAGTGTCTACATCTTCGATTGCTTTGAAGAATCCCGATACTTGCTATACCTGGTTCTCTACTCTATTCAAATAACTATAACTTCTCAAAATTCGGACCCTGTGTTTCCACGAAACACCTGTCTAAAAACTAGAGAAGTCATAAGTAAACCGAATATAGTACGAGGACCAACCCCTCTGTCCTGATGGACCCTGGACAACATACAATACTCTGTATAAGTCCCTTGAGTTTGATAACTCATTCACTGTGTGTCGTAGGTTGAAAACTGTACTTATGGTTAAGAAGAATTACACCGCTGTTTAATGCTCCTTACCTAACCATCCACTGATATAGGTAAATGTCATCGACATAATATCAAAAAGGTATATCTCACTCTATAAAAATAGACGTACAGATATATCAATTTGAAATTGGTGCATAACAACGGATATTCAAAACCAAATATTTGCCGTCCGGCAAACAACCCAGGTGACTTCCTCAAATATCACTGATTACAACGAATCCCGATATAATGAGGATGATCACCCAATTCCCAACAACTTACTCCCACTCATCATCTGTAAAACCATACAGATGTGAGAATCATACCTGGTAAATACATACTCTGGAGTAAGGACTAATTGGAAAATCAGTTTTCTTTTTAACAGTACACAGTGAAACTGAAACATTGAAATGTTTCGATGGGGTATCCCGGTATTCCTAGTAATGCCTCTTCTAGATTCACGACTGTAACCGTATAGTTCTTTGCCACCTCTCCAAATCCCTATATATGTCTTTAGTCATTACCTTCTGTACACCCCTTAGGCCAAATGGTTTTCTTCCTTCCCTACCATTCGGCACCAGCCTATGGTTTGGAAGAAGACTATCCAATAAGCATAATGGATGTACTGTCCTAATCCTAGGACCACTCGCAATGCGAGAGAAGGTGAGGATAAGAGACAACCGAATAAACCTTATTCCTATTTCTCCTGGACCAGAATCCATCCCCGAACTGGAACAAGTTCCTTTCGAGTTCGTATATAACCATACGATGGAGTATCCAAATAAACTGTGGATCTTCGTAGTGATACGGAGTGTCCTGGAGAAATACAAAGATGATTTAGGATTGGCGAAGGAATACTTGGTTTGGTCGTGAATAGCAGTCGCACTTTACTTTGCCCTTTTACTAATCCCTTGCTTTGTCTGAACTTAATACCTTCTGCACACCATCGTTATGCTAATTGGTTTTCTTCATTCCCTACCGGTCGGCACCTGCCTATGGTTTGGAAGAAGACTATCCAATTTGCATAATAGGTGTACTACCCCTAAACCGAGGAGTACTTGCAACCTGAGAGAAGGTAAAAGGAAAAGACAACTGAATAATCCTATCCGTTTTCTCCAGAACCTGAATCCATCCTCGAATAAATTCCTTCGAGTTCATATCTAACCATACGATGGTTTTGTCCAATGGAAGTGGACGTTCGTAGTAATACGGGGTGTCCTGGAGAAAAGGGTAAAAGTAGGAGTGGCAATGAGGTCTGCAACTCTGACAATCCAAAAGCCGGTGTTAAGAAGGTTCGGTCAACTTGGTCACTGAGTCATAGTCTTGGGGTCGGGTCAATGGTCGCTGCCAAAGAGAGAGAGAAAAGAAACACTCAGCGTGCACTCTAACCTAGATCAGAATGGTTACCAATTTATCTAATCAGGAAACCTTCCACTGTACCGTCAAATTCTCCTCCAAACCTGAAAGAAGAATTAGTCGGGGTCAACCGAGGAGTAAACTAACTCATCAGTGGGAATCGGGATCCAACTATCATCGCATGATAACGTGACGGAATCCGCTCACATCATCACACTCCAAATGGTATGCGCATATCTGGCAAATTCTTTTGAAACTCCCGATGTGATTTCTGCCCCATGCTCTTATGACCTTGACGAAGGTCAACAAATCATAAGTCACATGTCAAGTTCCACCCGTCATTGTCCAGGTTAATTTGAACCCACTCGTACAAGCCCTTGACGAAGGTCAACAAGGCAATACGACTGTCCCAAACCAACACATCTATCTATGCAGCAGAAAGGTAACAAGCAGCTACCATACACTATGCCTTGACGAAGGTCAACAAACATAGCATGAATACTACGTGCTACCCGTCTGAAATGACGGAGGGCTACGAATGGTTTCTGGCGAAAACCTTTAACGTAATGAACTTGATATCGTTGAAGGAACGGATAGCTTTTTAGAAAATATAGTGACGAAACCATTGCTAAAGAGGTCACTCCCGGTGAAGGGATCTCGGCTCTTTCCCCATAGAATGAGGTGCAGGATATTCCAACTGAATACCACGGTGCAAAGCAAAAGTAATCGGCTATAGTGAAGTCATTGCCCTGACGCAAACTTTTTGTCCAAGGGGTCACTCCCGGTGAAGGGATCTCGGCCCTTGCCTCGTCGACTGAGGAGCAGGATATTCCAACTGAATACCACGATGCAAAACAAAAGTGAACGTCCTCGCAATAACAGCTTTTTGAAAAGTGTTCCAACAACATCAGATTAGGTTTGTTTTTAACTTGCATTGATCCGAATCAACGCAGTCCCATCAATTGATCACACCACAAAGAACGAAAATATACTGACGTACGTATATGCCATCCGCGTTCACCACTGGGTCCCATCATTACCCGTTAGGTTAGCTAACTAACGACAGAGCGGGGATTGGACTAGCGCGGATGCAAAATATATACAACATCTACTAATATATATACCAATATATTATATTCGCTCAAGACGTGATAAAATGTAACATCACAGAAATGTACAGCATCACAGAAACAATACAGATATCTGGGATCCCCGGGTTTCACAGAGCCGCTGAAACCCGACGTTCCCCTGGTCGTGTGGATAGCCTATGCAATGAAATCCTAGACCCCTACGGGCGCGGCAAGTTACCCGCCAAAACCTGAAGCGAGGCAGCCCCCTTCAGCAACGTGAATGGACCACCCAGCACTTCACGGAATCCGGTAACTTGGGCACCCCTCCTGGGTCAACCTGTACCCCCTACGAGTGCAGCGAATAGCCCGCCAATCCTAGAGTAAAGCCCCCTCCATCTCAATGCCATGAGATGCGGGCTTGTTGCCCTCTAGAACCCGGCTATCCGTGCACCCCTCCGCGGGGTAATCCTAGTACAGAAAGTAAAATATACATACAACGGGTACATCGACCGCAACCTGGTCGTGCCCCAAAATAATAATACAAACAGGCAGTGACGGCAGTCCACATGTCGGACGCTCGCCCCGCAATATCAAATGTACATAATACAACAAAACTGTACTAGCATTGCATCCAGGCTATCCCCCACGACCGATCCACAACATCACAGCAATACACAGAACATCAACGTGAAAGTCACGTTCGCAAATCCGTCTAACCGGGCTATAGCAGTTAGACTGGATTTACCGATCAAGTGACATTCACGGTCGCAGATATAATGTAAATACTGTGAACTAATGTGTTTAAAATATCCGATCGATCAAATTTTAACAAGTGGGCCCCCAAGTACTACTGTAGCACATCAAGAAATTCTGGGCCCAAAATTAACATTCCAAAAACCCTATTTTTAACCCAGAAACCCACTGGAGAAATTAGACACACTGATCAACCCATACCGCGGCGGAACCGCGGCGAAAAGTGTGTTTTGGCCGCGGTTCCGCGCTCCCCTTGAGAGATCAGTGTCTCGAATTTCTCCATAATTCTTAGAACTTCCAGTACATCACTTTTCTGCAACCTGAAAAATTTTTAGACTCCAAAAAATTTCAACAGAAAACTGATGTGAATAAAAATGCGGATTTTGGAATTTTTGACCGATCGAATGTGTAAACACATTAGACAAAGCTAGACTATGTTAATGCTGAGGCTCTGATACCACTGTAAGTGCATGGCGGCGACCCGGCCGTCAATCCGACGGCCAAAATGCGGAAGCGGTGAAATACTTAAATTTTTCATGAACTGGCACCTCCGCGCACTAAAACCCGGATCGGGCCATTAAACTAGTCTTAGCTAACTACAAGACGGGTTAGAGATATACCGAGTGATCCGAGTCCTCCGGTCTTCTCGTCGTCGTCCCGATCTCCCGCGGAAACTCCGGTCATCGCCTCCTTGCCGGAAGGGCACCACATCGTCTGCATCTTTTACGGGCTCCTGCCTCAATACCGAGGCAACTCGGGCACGAAGCTGGCTAGTCGACGTGCCCAAGGTTTGCTGTAGAATGTAGTGTGGAGGCTATGTCTCATTTGGGGTTTTAGTTGCCATGGAGGATGGAGGAGGAGGTTAGGAAAATTGGTGCTTTCAATTTTCTAGCAAGAAGAATATGAGATGAAGAATAATGCCACATCCAAAATGAAACTCTCTCTTCTCTTCTCAAATTTTGGCCGGCCTCTTTCTATGGAAAATGGTGGAGAAAAAAACAAATACAAGAAGGGAGGTGATGGTAGTAAAAGGTGAAGGGGTGACCACATCCAAACATCATGATAACAAAACTCAAATCAATATCTAATCCTTTCTCATCACAAAAAGCAAAGGAAAAGACTAAGCAAGCATCTCATGATTATGAACCATCATGAAGCCCCACAAATGTATAAAACCCCTCCTCAATAAGTTATTTGCAAACTTGCAAATAACCCCTTCCATCAGAAAGTCCGGCCGGGAAAGAACATAGGAAAACCGGCCGGAACGGAATGCAAACTGGCAACTTCAGAAAACTGATCCCGTAATAAATTACAGGAAAACCCCCGATACTGTGCATACACACCCGCATCTGTATTCCGACCGGATACAAATGCAATGAGACAAAAACTACACTGTACTATACTAGGATCCGGTATAAACCAAAGCCGGCTAGTAATATCCGTTCGATCCTGATCCACGCAATACCGCACGTATCTGATCGAACCCTGCCATATATCCATACGGCCTCTAGTACAAACTGTCCGATCCTGATCCGTGCAATACCGCACGTATCTGATCGGAGCTTGCCATATCTCCATACGGCCTCTACAGCTTTTCGCCCGAAAGCCGAGTAACTGAATGTGGGGGACTCTAAAGACTCGTCAACACCTTGGTTGTGGATTTAACCACTAGCACGTCAGAGGTATAAGCCAATACGTAACGGGCTACCAGGTATTGACCAAAAGGGACGTCTGTGAGCGAACTCAGCCTGACAACCCTACTGAGCCTGTCAGTGACAATATCCGTACAGTCCGGTCCGTTCGTCTATGAGCATCGCATGGCGGGCCTAGGGGGTTGGTAAAAGTTAGACCCCCAAAAGCGGTACAAGTCGTGTCGGAGTGTAGCCCAGAACACCCTAAGATACTACATGAATAGCCAAAACCCGCTAGTATTATCCGTCCGAACATCATACGTGCACAAGTGTACGTATGCGATCGAACCCTGCCGTCAAACCATATGGCCTCTACATCGTTTCTCCCGAAGCAGGGAAACCCTCTGTATGGGACTATAAAGACTCAACAGAACGCTGGCAGTGGGTTTAACCACAAGCACGTCAGCGGCACTAGCTGTACGAAACGGCTACCCAGGTACCTGTCGAAAAGGAAAGCCGGCGACCAAACTCGTCCGAACTCCTACTGAGTCTAACCATGACAATATCCGTACAGTCCGGTCTCTTCATCTAAAAGTATCGCATACCGGGTCTAGGGGGTGGTGAACGTCAGACCCTAATAACCTGATAAGCCGTGCTGATGTGGATCAGGACCAATCTGGGAAACTACTGATCAACCTATCAATAAATCCCAACTGCCTTGGCTAAGGTCTTATGGTCCTGACCAATCGATCACTGTGCGATATCAACTCCCAATACCAGGAGAGACGAATCCCCAACAATCGCTCACTGCCTCCATGTGTCTCGGGACTGTACCCAACCAAAACCTGTTTGCACGACTCAGTAGAGCCGTGGTAGGGTAGTGATCAAAGCTCAGTGGGAACTCACACGAGACAAATGCCGATCTCAGGTCCGAAGACTAACTTGTAAACATGTCACCTGAGAACTTCCATCTGACGATAGGTATAATACCATCTGGAAGTTCCCGGTGAGTCCGTCCAGTGTACTCACACCCAGTGAGCACCTGTATACGATCTTAGGTTCATCAGACCAATGGCTGTGGGACCAACCATCCTCCACGGGGCTATAAATGTATACACTAGTCTACTCTGGAGTATCAATGCCCGGTCTCGATACTCACGCAACTAGGGACCATTTAAGGATGTGCTTATGGACTACCCAGCTCCCACAAGTATGATCGCCATCACAACACAGGTAGTCAAGCAAGATCCTACGGGCTTTATCAACATGCAACCGCAATATGTAATAACGAGTATAACATATGCCATACTAAGATAAAGACAGGCCATAATAGTATACTACCGTATCATGTCTTTATCAATATGTGCAAGATGGATATAACAACAATAGAAATAAATACACATATCTTGACAATGACAAGTCAAACAATATACTATAAAACTGAGTAAGATTGTCCTGTACATACATATCCCTAGCATCCATATGTATACATATACAATACTGGCCTCTAGGCCATACATATCCAACAATTTACTTTTCCGCATTAGGATAGACTCAAGGTGGGGAGCACAAGTAACCGAGTTCTAGAGTCCAGTGGGAGACCATCTCAAGGAGTCGAGACCGGGTCTCCTAACTCTAGAATTGGTAAGATTGCTTGCCGCTCTCGTAAGGGTTTAGGGATGTGGGTTTGGCTATTCATCACGACCATGAAATCCGTGTTTTTTTACTAGCTTAATTTAAAACACGGACCTCCTAGTAAATCCAATATTTCATATGTTGACTTCTGCTGTAATGTTCTGTGATGAGATCATAAAACTGCCTGAGACGAATGCTTTATATTATATATATGATATATAATAAATATTGCTTATGTTTTGCATCTGCGCTAGTCCTGCCCCCGCTCTGCCGTTAGTTATCTAACCTAACGGTTCATAACGGGACCCCGTGGCGAATGCGGATGGCATAAGCGTACGTTATATAAGTATTTTCGTTTCTTTATCTGTGATGCTTAGAAAGCATACATGATAGGACTTCATTAATGAGATTAATGAAAGGAAAGAAACCTAATGATATTGTAAAATCAAATTTTCAAAAGATAGCTCTAGTTCTTGCTTTGCACAGTGGTATTCCTTGATGAATATCTAACACCTTATTCGATGAGGAAAGAGCCGAGATCTCTTCACCGGGAATGAACTCTTTAGCAAAAGCTAGCAGATACTACACCCACTCGGTTTATTTTGAAAAACACATGATTTTTAAAGCGGAGCTTAAACCACTACTTTTCAAAATCACTCGATTCTACAACGATATCAAGTTCATTACGCAAAAGGTTTTGTTAATAACCTGTCGTAGCCCTCCGTTATTTCAGATAAATACTATTTAGTATTCATGTTACGTTTGTTGACCATAGCCAAGGCGTAGTGTGCGGTAGCTAATTAGTGCTTATCTGCAGCATATGATGCGATTGTGTTAGGGTAGTCGTACGGCTTTGTTGACCATAGCCAAGAGTCGTACGGGTGGATTTAATTCAATCAGGAAATGACAGGTTGAACTTGACTGGCACTTATGATTTGTTAACCATAGACAAGGTCATGAGTTGCGCTAGGGGTAAAATATTATTAGGAATTTCAAGTGTTGAAATTTGCAATGAGATTGCATACCTTCTATGAGATAGTTGGATCCCGATACCCACTGCGAGTAAGAGTTACTCCTGAGAGAGTTTTACACATTACAATTAGCCAATCAAGTAGGTGTCTATAAAGGTGTTAACAGGGTTACGCCCCTGGGAGTATGAGGTTTATTTTAATTAGGTCCGTGCGAAAGCACGGGGAACCTCCCTCAAAGTACCGAAACTGGCCTGGCGGAAAGATTGGCGAACTTGTAGGGTGTAATTAATCCCTGCTAGTCTTGCCTTTTAGGGTTTGAAGGAAGATTTGATAAAAACAGTGGGAGCCATCCTGATTAGATAAAATAATAACCAATCTAATCTTAAAAGAGCATACGCTAAGTGTTTTTCTTCTCTCTCTCTTCAGATAGCGACAATGTCACGCCTTAATCAAGATAATAATATGAATGTATTGACCGAACCCGCTTGTTATACTGGGCTGGGGAACATTGGTTCCGCTCTATCTTATAATTGTTATAAGTCCGAGTAGGAAATAAGGGAATATCCGAATTCCCATGCTACCCAAACGAGGAATGAGCATGCTGATGCATCTTCTTCGGGTGTGTTAGTTACCGAGAACTGTTTCTCAGTACACTCTACGTCCTGGGTATTAGATACCGGATCGGGATCGCACATATATAATATGTTACATGGGCTAAAGAAAGGTAGAAAACAGGGAATAGGTAATCATTCTGTAAGAGTGGAGAATGGTGAAAATGTTGTAGCCAAAGCAGTTGGTGAATATCACCTTGTATTACTAAATGGTAATACATTGATTCTGAACGAATGTTATTACATACCGAACCTGATATGCAACATTATATCAATCTCTTTATTAAGTAAAGAAGGATATAATTTTGTATTGCAGGATAATATTATGAACATTTTCCTGAATCAAAAGTTGATTGGATCAGGCACGTTATGCAATGGTATATACGTTCTAAATCAAACCACAGTTCTAAGTATACAGAACACACACAAGAGGAAGAGTTCAGAAATGAACGAATTCTTCTTGTGGCATTGTAGACTAGGTCATATCAATGCGACACGACTAGCTAAGTTACATAAGGATGGATATTTGAATCCGTTCAAATTTTCATCTTATGAAACTTGCCAGTCATGTCTCAAAGGCAAGATGACCAAAACTCCGTTTACTGGACACGGAGAAAGAGCTATGGAACTCTTGAGGCTGATACATAGTGATGTATGCGGTCCCATGTCTACACATGCCAGGGATGGTTCCTCGTACTTCATTACATTCACTGACGATCTCTCAAGATTCGGATATGTGTTCCTGTTGAAACTCAAGTCTGAAACTTTTAAGAAATTCAATGAATATAAGCATGAAGCTGAGAACCAGACGGGTAAAAGTATTAAAATCCTTCAATCTGATCGGAGAGAAGAATACTTGAGCAATGAGTTCCTGGACTATCTAAAAGTGAACGGGATTCTCTCTTAGCTAACTCCTCCGTATACACCACAGCAAAATGGTGTATCGGAGCGGAGGAATTGCACCCTATTGGATATGGTGTGCTCTATGATGAGCACCGCTGAGTTGCCTATTTCTTTTTGGGGTTATGCGCTTGAGACAGCAGCATACCTATTGAATAGAGTTCCAACCAAATCAGTGCCTACCACTCCATATGAGATATGGAATGGGAAGAGACCATCTCTCAATCGAGTTAAGATATGGGGTTGTCCGGCCTATGTCAAAAGGCAAAATTCGGACAAACTCGAGGCACGATCAGTTCTTTGCAAGTTTGTGGGATATCCGAAAAATTCATATGGATATCAATTCTACCTCAGTGAGGAACAAAAGGTGTTTGTTGCTTAACATGCCACTTTTTTAGAAAAGGAATTTCCTGTAAAAGAAATTAGTGGCAATGAGGTAGAGCTGGAAGAAGTTCCAACCGCACAAATTACAACCGTAGATTTGGTAGAACCGGAGGATTCAATAGTCCCCGACGAACCTCAGCATCTCCGCCGATCTAGTAGGGTTCCTCATCTACCTGAGAGATACTACGGTTTTCTCATTGATGGTGGGAGCAAGGATTGCATCATGGAAGATGATGACCCAACTAGCTTCGAGCAGGCTATCACGAGTGGGGGCTCTGTGAAATGGCTGGATGCAATGCGATCTGAGATGGAATCCATGTAAACCAACAAAGTATGGACTTTGGAAGATACTCCTGAAGGGGTAAAGCCCATCGGGAGCAAGTGGATCTTCAAGAAAAAATTTGGTGTAGATGGAAAAGTTGAGACTTTCAAAGCTAGACTTGTAGCAAAAGGTTTTCGTCAACGACCGGGTGCGGATTATGATGATACCTTTTCTTCAGTTGCTATGCTTAAGTCCATCCGGATCCCACTTGTCATCGCTGCATACCATGACTATGAAATCTGGCAGATGGACGTCAAGACCGCTTTTTTAAATGGTGATTTAGAAGAGAGCGTGTACATAACACAGCTAGAGGGCTTCGTGGACAGTGGGAGCAGCGGAAGGGTATGCAAGCTGCTTAAATCAATCTACGGGTTACAGAAGGCATCGCGGAGTTGGAACATCTGTTTTGATGTGGCAGTCAAAGAGTTTGACTTCATCAAGAACGTAGATGAACCTTGTGTATACAAGAAGGTTGCATAGAGTAAGGCCGTCTTCCTCGTATTGTACGTGGATAACATACTCTTGATAGGAAATGATGTTCCTATGCTGCACTCGGTCAAGCTATTCTTATCACAAAGATTCTCCATGAAGGATCTGGGTGATGCTTCCTACATCCTGGGGATAAAGATCTATAGAGATAGATATAAATGGATGCGGGTATTGTCCCAATCCAGGTATATTGACACCATACTAAAAAGGTTTAGTATGGAGGATTCCAAGCGTGGGAATTTACCCACAATCTCAGGAATCACTCTCTCCAAAGAGATGTCCCCCAAGACTGATTTAGAGAGGGCTCGCATGCAATGTATACTATGCTTTGGCAGTCGGGTCTATCATGTATGTGATGTTATGTACCCGACCAGATGTAGCGTAGGCACTGGGTGTTGTAAGCAGGTATCAATCAGATCCTGGGAAGAATCACTGGACAGCTTTGAAGAACATTATTAAGTACTTAAGAAGGACTAAAGAAATGTTCTTGGTGTATAGTAACAGTGAACTCCAAGTGGAGTCCTTTACCGACTCGAGCTTCCAAAGTGATAAGGACGACTCTAAGTCGGTCTTGGGTTTTGTCTTCACCCTCAATGGAGGAGCGGTTTGTTGGAAGAGTTCCAAGCAAGAAACCGTGGCAGACTCGACGATGGAGGCTGAATACATCACTGCCAACGATGCCGCCAAAGAGATTGGCTAGATGAAGAAGTTCATAACCGAACTTGGTGTGGTTCCATCCATTGAGCATCCAATACCTTTGTATTGTGATAACAATGGAGCAGTGGTTTTGGCCAAGGAACCCAGGTCCCATCAGCGATCCAGGCATATTCTGAGGCGGTATCACCTGATCCGGGAGATAGTTGATCGCTGGGAGATCGAGGTCAGGAGAGTTGACATGAAGAATAACACAGCGGATCCACTCACGAAGGCCATACCCCAGATACAATTTGAAAGACTCTTCGGGATGTTGGGTATGAAATACTAGAACAACTGGCCTTAGAGCAAGTGGGAGATTGTTAGTTGTATGTATGCCCTAGAGGCCATTATTGTACATGATTGTATATTATAGTGGATGCTTGGACATATATAGAGAGAACTTTCTTTCTCGACATGATAGTATGCAATCCGGTTGCTCTTTATCTTAACATCTAGACTTATATTGTGCTACTGTCTTTCTCTCACATATTGATAAAACCCTTAGGATGTATACTTGACTACCAGGATTATGATGCAGATCATACTAGTGGGGCCAGGGTAGTCCATAAGTTCATCTTTAAATTGTTCCTAGTCTAGGGTGTATCGAGACGGGGCATCGATATTTTGGAGTAGACTAGCGTATACGCTTCTTGACCCATTTGATGGGCGATGGATGATCCCATATCCATTTGTGTTTGACATCAAAGATGGTATATGGGTGCTCAGTGGAGACTGGGTACACTAAACAGGACTCGGCGAGAACTCCTAAATGGTATTATACTTAACGTCAGATAGCAGTTCTCTAGTAACACTGGTACATGTTAGTTTGTAGACCCGAGACCGTCATAGAGTTTTGTATGATTCCCACTGTGCTTTGATTTCTACCTTACCACATTCAAGAGAGCGTGCAAAATGGTGGTTTTTGGGTACAGTCCCGAGTCACGTGGAGGCAATGAGCGATAGGAGGAGTATCGTCTCTCCCGGTATTGGGGGTTGATGTTGCACTGTCGATTGGCTACAATAGGAAGTCCCTGGCTAGGGCTGATACAGAGATTTACTGGTAAGTGCTATCAGTAGTTTCTCGACCCGTTATGAGCCTCACATCGGCATGACTTATCAAGTTACCGGGGTCTGACGTTTACCACCCCTAAACTAGATATGCGACATATCGGACGAAGTGACCGAACTGTACGGTAGTGTTACTTATTGGATTCACATGAGTATGGGCATGCTTGCTTGCTTATTGATCTTCTGATCGCTCAATACCCGGGTAGCCGTTATGTCCAGCTAGTACCGCTGACGGCTTATGGGTAACAGATATGATCATTACCTACCGCCGGCGTATTGACGAGTCTTTAAAGTCCTACACAGAGGTTTCCTGGCTCAAGCGAAACGAAGTAAGGCACATATGTGATATGTGCGGGACCGAGATTAATACATGTATGTGATACCGTATTCTAATCTCGCGATATATGATATCGGTCGGTTATAGGTGATATAGCCGGGTTATTGAATCAAGTGTTGATTCGATAAGTTGATATTAAATGATATTAGTCGGTTGTATGCGATACAACCGGGTTATTAAATAAAATGTTGATTTAATGATCTAATATATAATAATATATTTGATATATTAATATACATTAACTAATATTAGCTCACTTAAGAATTTCTTTTCTTATTATACATTTAATATATATAAGATACATGTTAATATATTTATTTTGTGTCATGCTAGATGATACATTGGACTTGGGTGTATGAGACTCATACCATACTTAAGATAATGTGGTGATTTAATTATTAAGGGAAATCAAAATTATGCGGAAATTAGTCATGGCTTGAAACTTGGAGAAACTTGTGGAAACCATTGATTTAGTCCACTAATTTTGTTTTACTTTAGATATTTATTAATCCAACCATTATCTTTAGCCTTGGTTATGTCTCTACATGGGTTATATATGATATTTTCTCACCCATGGTTCACACTTGATCATTCTTGAGTTTCTTCATCATCTCCTTCATGCTCTCTAGCTTCAAGTGAGGTGAAAAAAAAGAGTGAGAAAAATTATTCTAAAGTGAGCAAAATTCCTACTTCACCAATCTACACTAGACTAGCCATTAGTATAGGTTGTTTGCTTCACTAATTATCAATTAGTGAAGAGGTAGCTTGAGTTGGAGATTTCTCGACGTAGATCAGCTTCGGCCTCGAAGTTCTTCAAGCAAGCTTGTTCCTTTCGCCTAGTGAATCCTTACGAGAGTCCAGGAGACCGCTACTTGGAACGAAGGGACTACTACAAGAAACTTTAGAAGTGAAGTACCGGTCTACAAAGCTTGTATTACTTGTTCACTTAGAGTAAAGATGTTTACTTGTATAGCTTAACCCTAATTCTCTAGTTAGATCCTTGGTTTGGGTTGTTTTACTCTCTAGATATTTTAAAATTGCATGCTAGATGCCTTAGAAAACCCAGTGAGAGTGCTAAGGAACCCATCAGATAAAGCCCGTAGGATCTTTCTTGACTACCTGCGTTGTGATGGCGATCATACTTATGGGAGAAGGGTAGTCCATAAGCACATCCTTAAATGGTCTTTAGTCGCGTGAGTATCGAGACTGGGCATTAATACTCCAGAGTAGACTAATGTATACGCTTCTAGCCCCGACAAGGGGCAATGGTTGGTCCCGCAGTCATTGGTCGGATGCACCTAAGATCGTATGAAGGTGCTCACTGGGTATGAGTATACTGGACAGACTCGCGGAGAACTTCCAGATGGTACTATACCTATCGTCAGATGGAAGTTCTCAGGTGACATGTGTATGGGTTAGTCTTCGGACCTGAGATCGTCATTTGTCTCGTGTGAGTTCCCACTGTGCTTTGATCACTACCCTACCATGGCTCTACTAAGTCGTGCAAACAGATTTTGGTTGGGTACAATCCCGAGCCATATGAATGCAGTGAGCGATTGTTGAGGATTCTTCTCTCCCGGTATTGGGAGTCGATATCGCACCGTGTTTCGATTAGTCAGGACCATAAGACCTTGGCCAAGACAATTGGGATTTACTGTTAGGTTGATCAGTAGTTTACCGGATTGGTCCTGAGCCACATTAGCACGACTTATCAGGTTATTAGGGTCTGACGTTTACCACCCTCTAGACCCGGTATGCGATACTCCTTGACGAAAAGACCGGACTGTATGGATATTGTCACGGATAGGTTAAGTAGGAGTTCGGACGAGTTTGCTTATCGGCCTTCCTTTTCGATAGGTACCTGGGTAGCCGTTACGTACAGCTAGTGCCACTGACATGCTTGTGGTTAAACCCACTGCCAGTGTACTTTCGAGTCTTTAGAGTCCCACACAGAGGGTTTCTCTACTTCGAGCGAAACGATGTAGAGGCCGTATGGTTTTTACGGCAGGGCTTCGATCACGTACATACACTTGTGCATGTGTGATGTTCGGATAATACTAACGGGCTTTGGTTTAAACCGGATCCTAGTATTATATTGATGGATTATTTTTGTCTCTTTGTATTCATATTCTTCGGAATGCGGATGCAGGTATGTATATACGGATGATGGGCATTCTCGTAATTCTGCGGGATTGCTGCTAGAAGAGGACACCTAATTAGGGTTTTTCTTTATTGATTAAACATTATTAGGTGGAGGAAATGAGATGGAGTTTTATATTGAATCTAGCATGGCTACTTGGTGACTCATGGAATGACTCACTCACTAGATATTTTTGGTGAACCTCATTAGATATTTGTGTGAGATATTATATCTCCTCAGTTATTAGATTTGGATTATATAATATCAAGAAAGCACCTATCTCTTTTAAAATGTTCACTTCACTCCCAATTTCCTCAAGCTCTCTCTTCTTCTAGCTAACTCAAACCCTAATAGTCTCATGAGTTGAGAAACCTAAGGTTCTTGAGATATATCAACACATCATCACTCTTTACATCATCTAAGCCACTTTGGTTAGCAAGCTAAGTAACCTAGTTACCTTGTTTTGGAGGTAGGAGCTCATAGTCAGAACTCTCGGGTGGATCATCTTTGACGCGAGGTGACCGAAATTCAAGCACGATTCGTACTTCCTTCGAAGAGCTAGAGGAGAGGATTGAAGACCCAAAGGACTTGATTCTCATGGTATAAATTTCTATCATGGTAGATAGAAATCTTTAGTTGCTAGTTAGGTTTATGGTTAAGATCCGGTTTAGGGTTATCATAGCGCTTAGTTTTATTCGTTATCAAAAATTTTGTTCCGCAAATGGCCATGGGAGATGGCTTAGGCGCTGTCATAACCTTTCATGGTATCAGAGCCAGCCCATAAACCCTACACTAGCAAGTTTAAATAATGTTAAAATAACGAAAATGAAACAACTCCAAAACATTGAAACTGGATTTCAAGTTTCTGTCGATTTTTCAGAGGCTCCAAATTTTTTTAAAACAATTACAGAGTACTCTTTTCATTGTGGTATGAACACTGACCAAAAATGAGGCGATTCTAACCAATTTGGACCGGCCAAACCATGCTAAAAACCGGCCTCACCGATTTTCTTATGATGGATTGCATCGTGTTTTGGTCTGAGTTCTAGTCTCTTGAATTCTGGGTTTCATGCGTTGTTTGTTTTTTTCCCAAGTTTTATATTTTGTTGTCTTTTAGTTTGAGGCAATTCGGAGTGTTTCGAAGTCATTATATTTGACACTGTTTAATATTTTACAATACATTCACTCCTATCTGCGACCGTGAATGTCATTCGATCGGTAGAACTCGTCTAATTGCTATATGTTCTTTTAGACGAGTTTGCGAACATGACATTCACGTTGATGTTCTATGTTTGTGCTGTGATTGTGGTTGGATAGTCGTGGTGGATAGCTTGTAGTGCAATATTAGTGGTACAGTTAAGATTCATTTGTATATTTGATATTGCGGGGCGAGCGTCCGACATGTAGACTGTCGTCTTTGCCAGATTGTATATTATTTGATTGGGGCACGATCGGGTTGAGGTCGATGTCATCATTATACATATTTATTTCATTTTCTGTACTAGGATTATCCTGCGGTGGAGTGCACGAATAGCCGGGTTCTAGAAGGCAACAAGCCCGCATATCATGGCGTTGAGACGGAGGGGGCTTCATTCTAGAATTGGCGGGCTATTCACCGCACTCATAGGGGGTATAGGTTGACCCAAGGTGGGGCGCCCAAGTTACCGAATTTCATGAAGTGTTGGGTGGCCTATTCACCTTGTTGAAGGGGGCTGCTTCACTTTTGGGATTGGCGGGTAACTTACCGTGCTCGTAGGGGTCCAGGTTTACATTGCACATGCTATCCACACGATCGGGAACGTCGGGTTTTATTTGCGGCTCAAATGAAACACAAAGCTCCAAGTTTTATCCACCATTCTATGTTGTTGGCTGTGATTCTGTGATGTTGATTATTATCATGCCTTGGACGAATGTTGTATATACTTATATATATACTAGTAGATGTTGTATATGTTTTACACCCGCGCTAGTCCAGCCCCCGCTCCGTTGTTAGTTAAGTAACATAACGGATGATGACAGGGCCCAGTGGCGAATGCGGATGGCATATACGTACATCATATTTTCGCTCTTTTATGGTGTGATAGGTTAATTGATGGGACCATATTAATTTTTCATTAATGCAAGAAAAGAAACCTAAAAAATGTTGTTGGAACAAATTTCGAAAAACTACAGTTGTATTCTTTCGCTTTGCATAGTGGTATTTGGTCGTGAATATCCTGCACCTCATTCCACGAGGCAAGAACTGAGATCCTTTCATGGGGAGTGACCTCTTGAGCAAAAGACTATACTATAGATTACTCGATTTTTCAAAACCAGAAATTTTCAAAAAGCGGAGCTTAAACTACTCCTTTTCAAAGCTATCAGATTCCTTCAACGATATCAAGTTCATTGCGTTAACGTGTTTTTCTCCAAAAACCCAGCCGTAGCCCTCCGTCGTTTCAGAAAATTAATACTTAGTATTCGTACCGTGTTTGTTGATTATTCGTCAAGGCACAGTGAACGGTAGCCGAGTAATGATTATCTGTTGCATAGATAGATGCGATTGGTTAGGATAGTCACGTGATTTTGTTGATTATTCGTCAAGGATCACGCGGGTGGGTATAATGCAATCCTGGATAACGACGGGTTGAACTTGACTAGGACCTTTTTGATTTGTTGATTATTCGTTAAGGTCACTTGGGTCCTAAGGGCAAAAACCACATCGGGAGTTTCAAATATACAGGAAACTTGCAGATTTAGCATATCTTCTGGAGTGTGGTGATTAGAGTGGATTCCATCTAGGTCATCACACAATGATAGCTGGATCCCGATCCTACTGATGAGTAGGATTACTCTCGGGAGATTATTTCACTTAACAATCAATGCTATAAACCAAGTAGGTGTCTAGAACAGTGTTAGCGGTGCTACGCCTTCAGGGAAAAGAGGTTATATAATTAAGGAACTTCACGAAAGCGTTGGAAAACCTCTCTCGAAGTACTAACACTAGCCTGGCCGAAAGGTTAAGCAAGTATTGTGACATGCGATTAATCCTGACTAGTTCTTCTTTTAAGGTTTGATGAAGAATTTGAGGAAACAGTGGGAGCCATCCTGATTAGATAAATTAATAACCAATCTAATCTTGTAAGAGCGCACGCTAAGTGTTTCTTTTATCTCTCTCTCCAAGTAGCAACCATTTCACGCCCTAATCAAGATAATAAAATATATCGCTTGACCGATCCGAATTCTTATTCAGGGCTGGGGAACGTCGGTTTGGCTCTAACTTATGATGGTGATCATAAGCATGAGCAGAGGAAAGAGGATAGTCTGAATTCCTTGGAAACCCCAACGAAGAAGAAGCATACTATTGCATCTACTTCAGGTGTTCTTGTAATTGAGAACTGCTTTTTGGTCAGTCCTACCTCCTGGGTACTAGATACCGGATCGGGATCTCATATCTGTAATCTATTCCAGGGACGGAGAAAAAGTAGGATGGTTGGACCTGGTAATATGTCTTTCAGAGTAGGGAATGGAGTATAAGTTGATGCAGCAGACGTCGGTGAATATCACCTTGTGTTGCCAAATGGCAATACTATAATTTTGAACAATTGCTACTTTGTACCTTCCATGGTTTGCAACATAATATCAATTTCTTTACTTGATAAAGATGGATATAACTTTGTTCTTGATAGAAATATCATGAACATTTACCTTGATAAGGTAATGATTGCAGAAGGTACACTGTTTAATGGTATCTATGTTCTAAATCAAAACACAGTTTTCAATATACAAAACACACGCAAGAGGAGGAGTTCATAAACGAACGATTCCTACTTGTGGTATTGTAGACTTGGTCATATTAGAGAGAAAAAACTAAGTAAGTTGCTTAAAGATAGACTTTTGAATACGTTCGAATTTTCATCTTATGAAACTTGTCAGTCTTGTCTCAAAGGAAAGATGACCAAATCTCCGTTCACCGGACACGGAGAGAGAGCAACAGAGCTCTTGGGACTCATACACAGTGATGTATGTGGTCCAATGTCTATATATGCAAGGGGTGGGTTCTTGTACTTCATCACATTCACTGACGATCTTTCTAGGTTCGGATATGTGTATCTTTTGAAACACAAATCTGAAGCTTTTGAGAAATTCAAAGAATTCAGAAACGAAGTAGAGAACCAGATTGGTAAAAATATCAAGATCCTCCAGTCCGATATAGGAGGGGAGTACTTGAGCATGTAATTTCTAGACTACCTAAAAGAGAATGGTATTCTCTCTCAGCTTACTCCTCCGTATACACCATAGCACAACGGTGTATCGAAGCGGAGGAACTGTACCCTATTGGACATGGTTCGCTCCATGATGAGTAACACCGAGTTGGCTCTTTCATTTTGGGGACATGCGCTTTTGACAGCGGTATATCTTTTGAATCAAGTTTCAACTAAATCCGTGCCTAAGACTCCGTATGAAATATGGAGTAGTAAGAAATCATGTCTTAAATTTATAAAGATATGGGGTTGTTCGGCCTATGTGAAAACACAGAACCGGACAAACTTTAGGCATGATCAATTCTATGTAAATTTGTGGGATATCCTAAGGATTCACTAGGATATCTGTTCTACCACACTGAGGAACAGAAGGTGTTTATATCTCGCCACGCTACCTTTTTAAAAAGGGAGTTTCTTGCAAAAGAAGCTAGTGGGAGTACGGTAGAACTGGAAGAAATTTTCAAACCACAAAATGTAACTGAAGATTTGGTAGAACCGCTAGATTCAGTAATCCTAGACGAACCTCAGCCACTCTATAGATCTGGTAGGATTTCTCATCTGCCCGAGAGATACTACGGTTTTCTCATAGAAAGGGATCGAGAGGATTGCATCTTGGAAGAAGATGACCCTACCAGTTTCAGGCAGGCCATTATCAGTAAGGACTCTGATAAGTGGCTGGATGCTATGCGATCCGAAATGGAGTCCATGTACACCAATAAAGTATGGACCTTGGATATTGCTCCACCTGGGTTAAACCCGTTGGATGGAAATGGGTCTACAAAAGGAAACTTGGTGTAGATGCGTAGGTGGAAACCTATAAGACTAGACTCATTGCAAAAAGTTTTCGTCAAAGACCAGGTGTGGATTATGAAAAAACCTTTTCTCCAGTGGCTATGTTCAAATCCATTCGGATCCTACTTGCCATTGCTGCCTTCCATGACTATGAGATCTGGCAGATGGACGTAAAAACGGTTTTTCTAAACGGAAGTTTAGAAGAGTGCGTTTATATGGATCAACCAGAAGGCTTTGTAGACAGTGGGAGTAGCAGGAAGGTGTGCAAGTTGCTCAAATCCATTTATGGATTGAAGCAGGTATCGCGGAGTTGGAACATCTGTTTTGATGAAACAGTCAAGGAATTTGACTTCATCAAGAACGAAGATGAGCCATGTATATATAAGAAGATTGTAGGAAGAACTGTCATATTTCTAGTCTTGTACGTGGACGGCATTCTTTTGATAGGAAATGATATTCCTATGCTACAATCGGTCAAGCTGTTCTTGTCACAAAGGTTCTCCATGAAGGACCTGGGTGATGCCTCGTACATTCTGGGGATAAAGATCTACAGAGATAGATCTAAGAGATTATTGTGATTTTCGCAGTCCAGGTACATAGAGACCGTACTAAAGAGATTTAGTATGGAAGATTCCAAGCGCGGTAACATACCCGCATTGCACGGAATCACCCTCTCAAAGCAGATGTCTCCCAAGACTGACGAGGAAAGGGTTCGCATGAGCACTATACCCTACGCTTAGGCAGTAGGGTCTATAATGTATGCGATGCTATGTACAAGACCAGATGTAGTTTACGCGCTAAGCGTGGTAAGTCGGTATCAGTCGAACCCAGGTGAGAACCACTGAAGAGCTGTGAAGAACATTCTTAAGTACCCGAGAAAGTCTAAGGAGATATTCCTGGTTTATGGTAATGGAGACCTCATGGTCGAGTTCTTTACCGATTCAAGCTTCCAGAGTGACAAGGATGACAGCAAGTCTATCTCGGGTTTTGTGTTTACCCTCAACGAAGGGGCGGTGTGTTGGAGGAGTTCCAAAAAGGACACCGTCGCAGACTCGATGATGAAGGTTGAATATATTGCTACTAGCGATGCCGCAAAAGAAGTGGATGAAGAAATTCATTCCTGAACTTCAGGTGGTTCCGTCCATTGTTGATCTGATACCTTTGTCTTGTGATAACAATGGGGCTATTGATTTAGCGAAGGAACCACGGTCCCATCATAAATCCAGACACATCTTAAGGCGGTATCACCTGATCAAGGAGATCATAGATCGCCAGGAGATCGAGGTGCGGAGAGTGGATACAAAAGACAACATAGTAGATCCATTTACAAAGGCCTTCCCTCAAGCGCAATTCGAGCAACTTTTTAAGCTATTGGGTATGCGGTACGCCAGCAGCTGGCCTTAGTACAGACGTTGGGTATGCTGTACACCAATTACTGGCCTTTAGTGCAAGTGGGATATTGTTGGATATGTATGCCTTAGAGGCCATTATTATATATGCATACATGTGGATGCTGGGGATATATATGTACAGGACATTCTTGCTCAGTTATATTGTATATTATTTGAGATGTCTTTGTCAGGATATGTGTATTTATTTCTATTGATATTTTATCCAGCTTGCACATATTGATAAAGACTCGATACAGTAGTATACTATTATGGTTTGTCTTTATCGTAACAAGGCATATGTTATACATGTTATTACATATTGTGGTTACATGTTGATAAAGCCCGTAGGATCTTGCTTGACTACCTGCGTTGTGATGGCGATCATACTTATGGGAGCATGATAGTCCATAAGCACATCCTTAAATGGTTCCTAATCGCGTGAGTATCGAAACTGGGCATTGATACTCCAGAGTAGACTAGTGCATACGCTTCTAGCCCCGACAAGAGGCAATGGTTGGTCCCGCAGCCATTGGTCGGATGCACCTAAGATCATATGCAGGTGCTCACTAGGTGTGAGTATACTGGACGGACTCGCGGAGAACTTCTAGATGGTACTATACCTATCGTCAGATGGAAGTTCTCAAGTGACATGTGTATGGGTTATTCTTCGGACCTGAGATCATCATTTATTTCGTGTGAGTTCCCACTGTACTTTGATCACTACCCTACCATGGCTCTACTGAGTCGTGCAAACAGGTTTTGGTTGGGTACAGTCCCGAGCCATATGGAGGCAGTGAACGATTGTTGAGGATTCTTCTCTCCCGGTATTGGGAGTCGATATCGCACCGTGTTTCGATTGGTCAGGACCATAAGACCTTGGCCAAGGCAGTTGGGATTTACTGTTAGGTTGATCAGTAGTTTCCCGGATTGGTCCTGAGCCACATCAGCATGACTTATCAGGTTATTAGGGTCTAACGTTTACCACCCTCTAGACCCGGTATGTGATACTCTTTGACGAAGAGACCGGACTGTACGGATATTGTCACGAATAGGTTCAGTAAGAGTTCGGACGAGTTTGCTCATCGGCCTTCCTATTTGACAGGTACCTGGGTAGCCGTTACGTACAGCTAGTGCCACTGACGTGCTTGTGGTTAAACCCACTGCCAGTGTACTGTCGAGTCTTTAGAGTCCCACACAGAGGGTTTCCCTACTTCGGGCGAAACGATGTAGAGGCGTATGGTTTTTACGGCAGGGCTTCGATCACGTACATGCACTTGTGCATGCATGATGTTCGGATAATACTAGCGGGCTTTGGTTTAAGCCGGATCCTAGTATTATATTGATGGATTATTTTTGTCTCTTTGTATTCGTATTCTTCGGAATGCGGATGCAGGTATGTATATACGGATGATGGGCATTCTCGTAATTCTGCGGGATTGCTGCTAGAAGAGGACACCTAATTAGGGTTTTTCTTTATTGATTAAACATTATTAGGTGGAGGAAATGAGGTGGAGTTTTATATTGAATCTAGCATGGCTACTTGGTGACTCATGGAATGACTCACTCACTAGATATTTTTAGTGAACCTCATTAGATATTTGTGTGAGATATTATATCTCCTCAATTATTAGATTTGCATTATATAATATCAAGAAGGCAGCCATCCCTTTTAAAATTTCACTTCACTCTCAATTTCCTCAAGCTCTCTCTTCTTCTAGCTAACTCAAACCCTAATAGTCTCATGAGTTGAGAAACCTAGGGTTCTTGAGACATATCAATCCATCATCACTCACTACATCATTTAGGCCACTTGGTTTAGCAAGCTAAGTAACCTAGTTACCTTGTTTTGGAGGTAGGAGCTCATAGTCGGAACTCTCGGGTGGATCATCTTTGACGCGAGGTGGCTAAAGTTCAAGCACGATCCGTACTTCCTTCGAGGAGCTAGAGGAGAGGATTGAAGACCCGAAGGACTTGATTCTCATGGTATAACTTTCTATCATGGTAGATAGAAATCTTTAGTTGCTAGTTAGGTTTATGGTTAAGATCCGGTTTAGGGTTATCATAGCGCCTAGTTTTGTTCGTTATCAAAATTTTTATTCTGCAAATGGCTACGAGAGATGGCTTAGGCCCTGTCATAACCTTTCATCCAATGCAGAAGGGGGACTTCTGCTTCGAGGTACCCTCGGGGCTCTCTGTCGCCGACAGCTTGCTCTTCGACATGGAGCAAGTAGTTGGGGGCAAGATTCCCCGGGGGACCCTGAAGGCCCAGGTGGCCGCCATCACTCAGGAGGCAGTTCAGGTCGGTATCCATTTTCCTTTAAGAATCTTCTTAAGCATATTTTTTTTTCAGTTTGAACGTTTCTAAGTACTTTTGCTGCTTTCCTCAGGTCCTCCACCACTGTGCCTTCAATGTAAATATGGAATCCGAGGAGATAGCCCCGTCCATGAAGAAGGCGGGCAAATCGTCCTCGCGGGGGGAGGATTTGTGCCTTCGGCTGCAACAGGCGGAGGAGAAGATAGCCGCCCTCGAAACCCGGGTGGTCACCGAGTAGCCGACGAACTCCAAGTATAAGGAATCTCGCCGACTTCTGAGTGAATCCAACCGGCCTATCCAGACCAAGTTGGAGGAGGTTGGTAACCTCTATAACGCAATGAAGAAATTGAGGGATGTCTGCAGGAAGGACGCCGGGGTGGCGCTCGAGGCCGTGAAGCTTTCCGAGGTACGAGCGGTAAAGTCCGTGAAGAGGTATAAAGCGTCGGACCAGTTCTACGCCGACCTTGCCGAAGCCTCGGCTGTCATTTGGCACGAGGCCCTCGACCCCGTCAAGACGTCAATGCCGGAGTTTTCCGATGGTGAGCTCGCGCTAAGTATCCGCTCTCCGAGGACGTGCCACAAGGGGCGGGCGTCGAGTTGGCCGCAAGGGGCCAGGCTGTTGGTAGAAGCGCCGACCCTGAGGTCACCGTTTTGGTCCCGGAAGCTTGCGTCGTGCCGGGCGAGATCCTCCCCGAGCCTGCGGCCTGAACTTTCCTCCCTTGGGGATTTTTTCTTTTCTCAAAATTTTGTAAGCCTCCGGGAGCTTTTGTAAGGCCGAGGAGCCCAGAATACCTTGTATTTATTTTCGGATCATAAATAAAGTGCACCTTTTCTTCGTTGTCCAAATGTTTAGCTCGTATACTTTTGTTTGTATCTTTATTCTGCAAGTATATTTAGCTCGTCAATAGCCTCATCCCATGAGTGTTAGATCATGGGTTGGTGCCTGGCCTTTTTATGTGACGATCATGCGTCGAGTGTAAGTCGACTAACAGCCAAGTGTAGGAAGGTCGGTACCCTCCTGTTCTCCGGAGTCGAGGTGGCGATCGTTCATTTAGCATGAATCGAAAAATAGCTAAGTTAGAATAAGTCGGCGTTGACTGATCCTTGGGTAGGCCTCGTAATGAGGGCTTTAGGTCCTTAGCGTGAATGGGTAGGAAGTTACCCGTTAGGGGTGGTCCGAGCAGGAAGCTGCTCGACGGCCTCGCGATGAGGGCTTTAGATCTTTAGCATATATGGGTAGGAAGCTACCCGCTAGGGATGGACCGGGCAGGGAAACTGCTCGATGGCCTCGAGAGGAGGGCTTTAAATCCTTAGCGTAGATGGGTAGGAAGCTACCCGCTAGGGATGGACCAGGCAGGGAAACTGCTCAGTGGCCTCGAGAGGAGGGCTTTAGATCCTTAGCGTAGATAGATAGGAAGCTACCCGCTAGGGATGGACCGGGCAGGGAAACTGCTCGGTGGTCTCGAGAGGAGGGCTTTAGATCCTTAGCATAGATAGGTAGGAAGCTACCCGCTAGGGATAGACCGGGCAGGAAGCTGCTCGACGGCCTCGAGATGAGGGCTTTAGATCCTTAGCGTAGATGGGTAGGAAGATACCCGCTAGGGATGGACCGGGCATGGAAACTGCTCGGTGGCCTCGAGAGGAGGGCTTTGGATCCTTAGCGTGGATGGATAGGAAGCTACCCGCTAGGGATGGACCGGGCAGGGAAACTTCTCGGTGGCCTCGAGAGGAGGTCTTTATATCCTTAGCGTAGATGGGTAGGAAGCTACCCGCTAGGGATGGACCGGATGGGGAAGCTGCTCGATCTTATTTTAAAGAGTAGGTGGGTCCGCTCGGTGGACCTTTTGCTCAAGAGTTACCAGCAAAGATTGATCGTTGCATCAACTCGGTGGACGAGGAACCTGGGGAGTCCATGGCGTCTAGGGTTCTTAAGTACCGCCGAAGGGAATGGATCGATTCTGCGTCGGATCGGTTGGAGGGTATTTCCTCGATATACTATCGACAAAGAGACCTTGATATCCGGCCCCCTTTGTTGTAATTTTTGTAAGGAGGAGGAGCTCCTGATACCTTCTTAATGAATAAGTTTCTTCTTGTTGATTTGTAATGTCTCTTTTTATCCCCTCAGTATATTTTACACAATTTTTAAAACAAACCTAACGGTCTCGGAACCGAGAAAAGAAACAAAAGTTGTACAAAAGGTCTCCTTTATGAGAGGACCTAGCTCGGGAGATTTAATTCGATGTCAATAAGAATTACATTGTTTTAAAAGAAAAATACATGCTCATTTGTACAATTTGAGTTTTTCGGTGTTGTAGGGCCGAAGAAACTTACGCCTCCCGGCGTCTTGTAAGCGATACGTTCCGCCGGGCAATACTTCTGCTACGAGGAATGGTCCGTCCCATTTCGGGGAGAATTTATGCAGCCTTGTTTGGTCAACAAACTTATTCCTTCTTAGAACCAGATCTCCTGTCTTGAAGGCTCGATGTTTAACTCGGGCGTTGTAGAAGCGAGCCGTTTGCTGTTGATAGGCGGCTGCTCTGATCTACGCCCGGCCCTGCTTTTCTAATAATACGTCCAAGTTGGTCCAGAGTGTCGAGGTGTTCGCTTCATCGTCGAAGTGTTAGACTCTATAACTGGGCAATCCGATCTCATCCAGGACCATCGCCACGGTACCGTAGTAGAGGCTGAACGGGGTTTCTCCCGTGGGTGTTTTCTTCGATGTCCGCAATGCCCATAACACCCGCAGCAATTCCTCGACTCAGCTGCCCTGTCTTCCTTCCAAGCGAGCCCTGAGTCCACGTATGACTCCCCAGTTTGCTACCTCGGCTTGTCCGTTGTATTGCGGATGCACGACCGTGGAAAACTTCATTAATATGTGGTGGTCACTGCAAAATTCTTTGACTTTGTCGTTTTCGAAGTTGGTCCTATGGTCGATAACGATGCACCTCGGGATTCCAAATTGAGAGATGATGTTGTTTTGCAGGAACTTTATAGTAGAGGCGGCGTCTGGTTTTCTGATGGGCGCGGCCTCTACCACATCGTGAAGTAGTCTACCGCGAAAAGGATGTATTTATGTCCGCCAATGCCGGTGGGGAGTTGGCCCACCATATCCATCCCCCATTGTGCAAACGGCCAAGGTGAACTGAGGAGAGTTAGCTCAGTAGCGGGGAGACGAGGTATGCTGCTGTGGAGTTGGCAGTTCTTGCATCTTCTGACTATCTTCTCGACGTCCTGGTGTATCCTCGGCCAATAATACCCTTGGAGCAACGTCTTCTGGAACAGGGTGCGGGCCCCTTGATGCGCTCCCTTAACCCCTTCATGTATCTCTCGTAGAACGTATTCGGCTTCGTGGGGGTCGACACATCGGAGCAGGGGTTGAGTGTACGACTTCTTATAGAGCTTTTCATTGATCCATATGAAATGACGAGCTTTTGCCCGAAGGCGGCGAGCCTCCCCTTGGTCCTCTGGAAGTATACCATATTTTATGAACTCCACAGGGGCTTCCTCCAATCTTGGCTTTCCTCCTGAGTAGTATATATTTGGAGCGTTACCTTCCCGTCTTCCATGCTGGGTCGTGGCAAGACTTTGAAGAGGATGTTTGTTTTACGGTCGGCAGTATAGGAAGAAGCGAGCTTGCTTAAAGCGTCGGCTTGAGTGTTCAGGGTCCGGGGAATCTGCTCTATTTGGACTTTGTCGAGATTTTTGCGAAGTCTTTTTACATCGGCCAGATATCTGATCATAAGCGGTTCTTGGGCCTCGAATCGCTCTGTCACTTGGCCGACGACCAATGCGGAGTTGCTGCAAATTCGGATTGTCTTCATTCATACCGCGGAGGCAATTCACAATCCAGCTAACAAAGCCTCGTATTCCGCGGCATTGTTCGAATCTCTGAACCCTAGCTTCAAAGAGTATTCCATCTCCGCTTCGCCCGGGCCTCAGATGATAAGGCCAGCCCCGCTCCTTTCCTCGGTAGAGGATCCGTCCATGTAGAGTACCCAGTCAGGGACGAAGTCGGGTGCTTCCTCGACTGAGGGACGTGGTTTAGGGCTCCGTGCTGCCGCTTTTTATTTAGTGGGAATAGTGCATTCGAACACGAAGTCCGCTATGACCTGCGCTTTGATGGCCTTCCTAGGACGGAACTTGATGTCGAATTGGGATAACTCCTACCTCCATTTCTCCAGTCGTCCTGATGATTCAAGGGAAGCGAGAATCGTCCCTATAGGTCGCTCGGTGAGGACGAGGATGGTGTGCGTCTGGAAGTAGTGCCGTAGTTTTCTTGAGGAAACACCAAGTGCCAAGACTATCTTTTTTATGGCCGGGTATCTTGTTACCGCGTCCTTGAAAACGTGGCTTACGTAGTAGACCGATTTCTGTACACCTTCGGATTCTCTGACGAGCACCGAGCCCGCAGCTTGATCGGAGACCATAAGATATAGTAATAGCTCGTCGCCCTTGACTGGTCGGGTGGTAGTGGTGGGTTGCTAGATGCATCTTGAGTTGTTCGAAGGCGTTCTGACACTCCTTTGACCATTCGAACTTAGGGATTTTTCTCAAGGCCTTGAAGAATAAGAGGCACTTCTCTCCGGATCTTGACATAAATCGACTCAGAGCGGCTACTCACCCTGTGAGACGCATGATCTCTATGTTGCTCCTTGGTGTGGCCATGTTGAGAATGGCGTTGATCTTTTTTGGGTTTGCTTCGATTCCTCGGTGGGTAACCATGAACCCGAGGAATTTACCGCCGGTGACCCCGAATGCGCACTTAGCTGGGTTCAGCTTCATTTTGTATTTGCGCAGGACGTCGAATGTTTCATCGAGGTCTTTGGTGTACCCGTCCGATAAGGATGATTTTACGAGCATGTCGTCGACATACACCTCCATGTTCCTGCCGATCTGTAGTTTGAACAGTTTGTTGACGAGGCGCTGATATGTAGCCCCAGCATTCTTAAGATCGAAAGGAATCTCTTTGTAACTGTATACCCCCTGATCCGTGGTGAACGCGGAAGTTCTTCATCTACCGGGTTCATCCGGATCTGATTGTAACCGGAGAAAGCGTCCATGAAGCTTAGTAATTCATGGCCGGTCGATCTGTCCACTAGCTGGTCTATCCGGGGAGGGGATAGTTGTCTTTAGGGCAAGCCTTGTTCAGATCCGTGAAGTCGATGCACATGCGCCACTTCTCGTTCTCCTTTTTGACCATGACCACATTTGCCAGCCAATCCGAGTAGTCAAGAATTCTAATGAAGTCGGCTGCGAGCAATCGATCCATTTCATCTTCTATTGCCTTTTGCTTGGCCGGCGCAAAACTTCTCTTCTTTTGTCAGACGGGCATTGCTTTTAGATCGACCTCAAGCTTGTGGGAGATCACTTTGGGGTCAATCCTGGGCATATCTGAGGGGGTCCAAGCGAACACGTCCGAGTTATCTCGGAGGAACCGTATCAGGTTCTCGCGGTGGCCTTCTGTTAAAAGAGAGTCGATTTGGACGGTCCAGCCGTCGACCCCTGCCTGCGACGAGGGGGACTTCCGTCAATACTTCCACCGGGGATCCTCGGAGTTCCTTTTGGTTGTCGCGTGTATCCAAAAACCCCTGGAAATCACACGCATCTTCAAAATCTTCACCCTGCTCTTCGGTGGGCGACGCGGTGGCGAGACAAACCTTAGCGATTTGCTGCTTCCCGTAAGCCCGGCCTATACCCCCTTGATTCAAAGGGAATTTGATCGCGAGGTGGTAAGTCGAGATTTGAGCCCGGAGGCGTTTAATGTTGGATGATCCAAGAGGATGTTGTAGGAAGAAGGGACCTTAGCGACGATGAATTTCACTGGCATGGTCCTCGTACGGCCTACTTCTCCAATGTTGAGGAGGAGGGTGACCACTCCTTCGGTCGGGATGGAGTGGTTGGTAAACCCAGAGAGAATGTGGGAGGTCGGCTGTAGGTCGGTTGGTCCTAGCCCCATACGCTGAAAACAGTCGTAAAAGAAGATGTTTGCCGAGCTCCCGGAATTGACCAATATTCTCCGTACCTCGTAACGATGGACCCGGGCCGTTATTACTAGAGGATCGTTGTGAGGCAAGGATATACCGTGGAGATCTTCATTGGTGAAGATGATGGGCTCATCCTTCCTGCACTTCTTCTGGGGTAGATCGCCTACACCTTCGACCGGAAGGAGGCGGTGGTTTCCGTCAACTTCCCGAGCAGGATCCGAGATAACGACCATGACTTGCCCGATCGTTAACTCCCCGGGAGGGGGTCGGTTCTCTTGCTCCTGCTCTGCCTGCCGATTGTCCCGCAAGTACTTCGCCAGGTGGTCAGAGCGGATTAACTTCTCGATGTAGTCACGGAGTTGTTTGCAGTTTTTGGTCGGGTGGCCTTGCAACCTGTGGAAGGCGCAGTACGGGCCTCGGAGGCGCTTGCCCGCCCTTTGGGTCACCGGCGGGAGCTTGAAGAACTTCTCGCCCTTTGCCTCCTCCAGCAACTCGGTCTGGGAGATGTTAAGAGGAGTGTACTCCTGGAACTTCAGGGAGTAAGGTTTTGGTCGGTTGACTCTCTTCTTCTCTTCTCTGCCCCGCTTCTTTTGGTCAGTTTGGTTGCCTCTGGGAAGATTTGAGTTTACCTCGGACTCGAGTTGGATCTCCTGCTCGGTCCAGGCTTTTACCTCGGCCATGGTCTTAGGTTGCGCTAATGCAAAAGAGCAGAGCCACTCTTTGTGCTTAAGACCCGACCTCAGCGCGGTGATGACTGTTTCATCACGGTGCTTGGGGACTTCGAGGAGCACGTTGTAGAAGCGGGTGACATATCCTTTGAAGGATTCTTTGTCTCTGTTCTTGATGATGAACAGATAGTCTACCGTCATCTTCTACCGTCGATTCACGACGAAGTGATTGAGAAATTGGGAGGCCAGCTCGTCGAAGGTCGAGATAGAGAGTGGCGTAAGTCCTCGGAACCAGTCTCGTCTAGCCCAGATGAGGGTGGTGGGGAAGGCTCGGTATTGGGCCGCGTCGGGGTTATCCTGGAAGCTCATGCCCGCCGTAAATGCGTCCAGATGGTCCTTCGGGTAGGATTTCCCGTCAAAGAGGGTCACCTTGGGCCGTTTGTTTCTGGATGAGACGTGCTCGGCCAGCAGTTCTTCCGTAAATGGTTTCGTCAATGAATCGACGGAGTATTGGGCCCCTTCGCCGGATGCTTGGCATCCCAGCATATGCCCTCGATTTTCTTCTCGAGGGCCTCGAGTCGGTGGTGGTAACCCGAGGATTCTGTACAGTCGAAGTGGTGGCTATCCCCGCTCCGGGTTGCGCCAGGGTGTGGCTTCGATTCCGCTCTATCAGGTGTCTCAGATCCTCGGGCGAGGGCCTTCTTGAGTGGTCCATGTGCTCGTCGTTCGTGCGATCCCGGCGAGAGTAGGGGCATCGGTCATGCCTGGAAGCAGACGAGCTGATCGACACCTCCTCTAGAGGAGAGAACGCGCGACGGGCATTAAGGCGACTGCCCAGTTTTCCCTGTAACCGTGGCGTGGAGCTGTCCGGCACCCAGCGGGTTATGGAATTAGTCACCGTGTGTGGGTTGAGATGGCCGGAGTCGGTCCGCCGGCGCTGTGACGAGAGTGAGGTAGATCGGGGACTTGAGTGTGCCCGTCCGTCCTTCGGCGAATTCGTTATCCCGGGAAGGCGGAGCCGCGCTCTATTGGTTAGGGCCCGCTGCTTGAACGCGGACGAGGGCATCTACCATCGTCGTAAGCCGGTCTATCCGGACGGACAAGGCGTGGATGGCATTAGGAGGGGGAGGCGAGCCTCTCCCGCCTCCATTGTGGCGGCTCATGTTTGGATCATTTGCGGTCGTCGCTCGCCATTAGATCGAGAGTGGAAGATCAACTTCTTTTTGGTGGAACAAAATAAGTCTTTCATTCCCACAGACGACGCCGACTGATGGAGCTTCAGGATCTCCTTCAGATGTTGTACTCTGTCGATCCTGCGATGGTAGACTTGGATGGCTGAGATTTGGTTTTGGTGTTGTTGAGTGTGGATCTCAATAGGTTGGTGTTGAATGCCGAGCTACCTGCAGAGAAGTCCCGAGGTGGGCGACCACTGTAGGACCCTCCGACGATCAAGTTATAGCTGAGGAATAGGAGCAGAGTAGCGGTGTATTGAGATAATTCGAGTTACCTGAGTCGTCTGAGAGAAGGGTTTATATAGAGGTCGTGTGGAGCGAGCGGGCGTGAGATCACCGCCGTCAATTACGCCCCAGCGTTATCCTCGTCTTGAATGGCGGGATGCGTCCATTAATGGAGGGATGTGCTAGCGTGGGACGTGGATCGTGGGGAGGCGGATATCTCGCCCTTACGATGTATGCGGAGCGGTTGCGGGGCGCATGGAATCTGCGCTCCCGGTAGATCGGGGGCCGAGGAAGCTCGGAAAGTCGGAGGCTCGGAGACGAGCTTGGAGGCCGAGGAAGCGCGGCACGTCGGATGCTCGGAGACGAGCAAGGAGACTGAGAAAACTCGGAGACGAGCTGTTGGTAGATTCCCAGGTGAAGGTGGAATGTATTCAGAGAGGTCTCCTGGAAGATCGTACACGTTCCTCGAGACGAAGTCCCGAGGAATTCTCAGACAACTCATTTATTCCACCTCCGTAGCATTCGGTACACGTCATCTGCCACATGTCGCAATCCGAGAAGACACCACTTTTGAGCTGTGTCCGCGCCAATCAAAGCTAATTAGCTGGAGCAGTGAAGCCATGACAACCTCATATATAGGCATATGACGTGGTTTACATATAGAATATGTAAGATTCAGGGAATGCCTAAGAATAGTTTTTTTTTGGGATACTGACAATGAAATGAATCAGATGCTTCAATTTACAAAGTGATACATAAAGATCTTTAGCCTAAGAGTCATTTACAACCGCTGCAGATCGTCTAAAAAAATTCAAAAGATACAAAAAAATACAGAAGATTTCCCAAGCAGTGCAAGATTTGAGGGAAGAATCTTCAATAATGATCATTATGAATTTAATGAGAACCGTCAATAAATAACCGTACGAAAGCGACGGTACATGTAGACCCGTAGCCTAGAATAGGATAGAGTCTACAAACAGGCCTAATATCTTAGTGGGCCTGGCCATACCAACCCTGTTGGCATATAGAGACGTATGCGGGCGTCGTGACCCGCGTCATCCCAACGCTACACGGGCTGTGAGACGAACACGGGGAAGGAATCTCAACGGGTCTCAGGTGACGACAACGACCCACTCAGCTGCCTTGGTCCCTTCCAGTCATTTCTCCACTTTGGGTTCGTCCATGCATGCATTGTCCAAAATTTGAGAAACATGATGAAAGGCGTTTTGATCATGCTCTTTTCGAACCATATTATGTGCCTTTTCCCCGTTCATTTTGTTATCCACTCTAGTTTTCACTCAATGCATCCTCTTTTGTTGTGTCAAATTAAAGGATAAATCAAACGCTGCGGCCCGGCCGTTCCGTCAAGTTATTGATGCTAACGGTGATGAAAGTCGTGATTCCTCTGTAATCAGCAGGTCAACCGAGATTAGAATGCCCGTACGGGACTCACTCTTTCGCCGATGTCGAAACCTCTCTTCACGATCTCATGAATTTGGATGGAGATCATTTGGAGTTAGGATGGAATTTGGGATTTTAGTGTCCGACGGAGCATATAAAAAGAGAAAGGTAGTTTGAACTTATTAGGTATAGCAAATGTCTAACTTCTTGTAGTAAGCAAGCTAGGATTATCTTAAGAAAATATAATGAAGTGTGTGATTGGCCAGCTTTTTATCAAATAGAAAGATTTAGTGGGCTTTTTCCCCCTTCCATAAATCCCTTTTTATTTATAATTTTAACTTTAATTTATTTGAATAAATAGGAATGATATACCTGAGACTTGACGCCATGGCTGGTAAAAGTGCATCAAAGTTAGTGAAATCTTGATGAGTGAAGTTACGGGGCATAGAGAGGAAATTAAAAGGACTGCATGTGCGTGCATAAAACATGCCTTGGGAGCCCAGAACTTCCGAATGCTGACTGCTGCTATTCATCAGATTGTAATCTGTCCTCGAAGAATCTAATTGCCTTTGATTTGCTCAAAAGTTTGTGGGACTCTTAATTTTTAAGCTCATTAGTTGTTCAAGTATATATGTTAATTGTAAATTTTATGGAGTTAATATAAAAAAAAGAGCTTAAGGTATATTTTAAAAAATAGCCTTTTAAATGTGATTGGTTAAAGGAATGCTTGGTTGTCGATTTGGGATGTAAACGGAGACGGATAATCCGAGCTGACTCCATATCCATATCCGATATTTATCAAATACGGATAGTAATTTTCTTTTCCGATAACTATCTCTATATGTCTTCGTATCCGCCAACAGCCACCGGATTCAATAACCATCTGTATCCTTCTTTAAATCCGCTTATGACTACCAAACACGGATATAGTAACATCTAGATTCGCCCAGTGTCTGATCTGTTACATCCAGAGCTTGCGCTCTGACTATACATCCCTATTGTCAATAAAAAAAATGTTTTGAAGCTAAAATTTCTATAGGAAAAGAAACAATGTATTTGGTTAGCAACATTGCAATCAAAATATTAGGAAATAGAGTTGCATAGGGCAATATTAAAACTTGATATATTTATTATGAGAATAACGGAGGAAAGAGGCCTAGGAGGCTTTTTGCATTAGGCGGCGGCAAAATGTACGCCCTCCATCATTTTATTCGATAATCGGCACCTTCCAACTTGATATCCGTTCTCTAATTTATCGATACACCAAATTTCATATGATTACAACATCATTTCACCGTTGATTTAGCAATGTAAAAAGTTTTATTGTCGGTAAACTGTTAATTTTGCACCCACTAAATCAACGGTAAAATGGTGGTATAATCATATGAAATTTGGTGTATCGAAAAATTAGAGGATGAATATCAAATTGAAAAGTGTCGATCGTCGAATAAAATGGTGAGGACGTATTTTTTGCCGCCACCCAACGTAAAAAGCCTCCTAGGACATTTTCCCTCCATTATCCTCATTTATTATTATTATTATTATTATTATTATTATAAAGTTATAAATTGAAAAATATGATTATATTAGGATGCTGCATCGATTGAAATCATTTACTTGCATTGCGAAGTAACAAATGTTCCATGAGAGATACATTAAGTCTACCGCAAATCAAACAATCCCTAAGCAGGGATGTAAACGGGTCAGATACAGATCGGATATAAGTGTTACTATATCCATATATGGAGGTATAGAAAGATTCGAATACAGATACATATAGTTATCAGAAATAAAACTTACCATCCATAATTGGTCAAAATATATATGGACTCAAAAAGTTAAGCTTACTATTGTATCGTGTCGAAATGGATAAAATCGGGATATGGATATGGATACTAAGTAGGCTCGAATTATCCGGATCCGTTTACATCTATACTCCTAAAAGTTATGGAGAGCAACATGTAAATAGCAACCACATATTCTTTGAACAAGAATGCGTAAGTTAAAAATGAATATGACAGGGTCTAAATGGCAGAACAACCGTTGTTCCCCTCCGAAGACGGCCGAGACGTTGACGTTAGGACGTCTCGCCAGAGATTCGGGGCAGATGCTATTTGGTTTTATCCATCTACCTCTCCGAAGATGCCAAGTTGATTTATGGCACCGTGTATCGGAGGTTTAGACGGATGCGGCCGATGCAGCAGATTTCGTCAGATTCCCTCTCGTTTGAGGGGTTTTTGATTGTGGGGACGCTCTTCCCTGCAGGCGCAAGCCCATGCAGTTAATTACGCTACCGCATCGCGGTAACCACTTTCTCCTTCTCCAGAGTTTCACTTCGTGTCGTGTGTGTTTGTTTTGTTTGTGGTTGCCCGTGGATTGTATACGGAGACTATTTATTTCGTCGCCCGTAGGACGTGGATTAGTCCAAATCCGTATTTTCTTAGATTTGGGTTTTGGGTTTTGGTTTAAGGATACGTTAACCATTTTTTAGGCTAAGATCAACTTAAACGTTTGTTAAGGATACGTTAGTCTAATTTTCAGATTAAGATCAACTTAACGGGATCGTCTACATCCATTTCTAGTTTAGAGACATGGTGGTCCATAGGTAGTTTAAGGACGCTTAAGTCCGTGGGTTTAAGGACCCCACAGTCCGTCTTTTAGTTTAAGGACGCTAAAGTCCATGAGTTTAAGGACCCCACAGTCCGTGTTGGTATGTGGTTGTCGGGACCCGTCACCTCTCTGACGTCGTTGAAGGATTACAACGATAGGAGTCAAATGAGTTCGGAGATGTACCCTCGAACCGGTCGTAAATTGATTTAAGAAAGCAGCTGTGCTCAGTCAATTTAATTTGAGAACTTACAGCCATGATTGGGCTAAGTCCAGTTGAAAAATATTCAACGCTTTTATTTGTTTTTGTTTGGGCTCTGCCCATAAAGGATGCAGAGCATCAATTTGTTTTGGGCTCTGCTCGTTTTATAAATGATGCAGAGCACCAATTTTACTTGGGCTCTGCCCTTTTATTGCTTTGCAATTTATTTTGGCCTACTAGGTCTTTTTGATTTGGGCCTGGCCCTTTAACAAAGGAAATGCATTGCATTTGTCAGGCGCTTTGCGCCAATGAAAGAGCGCAAGCGCTTATGGTGATGACACGTGTCATGCAAGCGCAGTGCGCTGCGCTTGCGCTGCTGACACGTGGCGTACTGTGGTGAGTTGCGTCAGTTTCAAAGAGCAAAGCTCTATTTCAAAAGCGTATAGCGCAAATGGTTCAGATGCTGACACGTGGCGCTCTCTGGTGGCTTGCGCCAACCTAAGAGCGCAACAGTGCAGATTTACAAGTGCAAGGCACTGTTAACTTGAGAATCTTTTAGATTTCAGAACCAATGGTTCATAAAAGAAGTGCAAAGCACTTTTATATTTCTTGATCCGATTTAGATCAAAGAAAACAAGTGTTTTTTATTTTTCTCGATCTCAGAGAACCAATGGTTCATAAGTGCAAAACACTATTATTATTTTTTTGTTTTTTATTGAAGATTATTGATCTTGTTCTTAGACTAATGATCTATTAGAAGAAATTCTTCTATCTTAAAGGTCTTTTACCTTTTTCTTCTTGAAATTTCTTCAGAGTTCTCTCTGTTTGAAGTTCTTGATTTCTCACGAATCTTCCTCCGTTCTTTGATTTGGGGTTTAGGGGCCTTTATATAGTGCCTATAAATTTGTTAAATTTGTTAAAGAGATCTTTCTCTGAGTGATTTGGGGAATTTTCCCCACCGTTAGATCTTTGATCTAAGGGCTTCTGTTTTACAGAAGAAAATCATTTTGTTTTAACAAGAACAGAAAGATTTCTTTAAAATTTTAATTCTGTTTGGCGCAAACGCCCCAGTGCATGACACGTGTCGCGCAGCGCAACTGCGCTGACACGTGTCGCGCAGCGCACGGCGCAGCGCAACTGCGCTGGCGTATCTGCGCTGGCACGTGTAGCGCAGCGCAACTGCGCTTGCGCATCTGTGCTGACACGTGTCGTGCAGCGCGGCGCTTGCGCAGCTGAAGCGTTGCTTCCTTTAATTTTGTTTTTAAATAAAGTTTTGCTCTGATTGGGCGCGTTGCTTTGGACGCTGCGCTCTCCGCGCTGGCATGCCAGATTTCGGCACGTGGCATCCTGCGCACAGCGCAGAGGATCTGAAGCGTCGCTTCATTTATTAAAATTTAAATTTTCAAAATAGAGTTTTGCTCTGATTGGGGGAATCGGAAGCGTTGCTTCACTTGAGATGTCTTTTCATCTTCCCAAAATCTTCATTTCCCGGGTCTTGGAAATAATTCCATTGTGCACAGAATTTCCCGTGCTTGGCCTATATATAACTCAAAGCCGAGCCTTTCTTCTCTCATCTTCAGAGAACTTTTTTTATCATGGCTTGCAACTGTCCTCATGCCCGCCGACAACCCTGGGAAGTGCCAATTCGAGACATCGTTCCCCGTTTTGCTGCGCGCTTGGTGGACCCTTCTCTTACGGACGAGCAGTGCGATGCTGCAATGTACGAGCTTTTGACTCGTGTGAGGTCTCCTCTTCCTCCGCACTCCATTTGGCTCCGGATGATCCTTGCCTCGGTGCTCGCTGATCTTCCCCCTCCTCCAGTAGAGATGTCCTAGGCAATGCTTGACTCCGCCGAAGATAAGATCGAGTGCTTCTTTGAAGCGCACTTGATCACCAAAGCCCTGAGGGACTGCTCTTTCCACTTGCTGAGCCAGATACGGGCTCGCCGGGTTGTCATCGCCACCTTTTCTGACGAATGTGGCGATGATCGTTGGGCGTCTACCTCTCGGGAGGACCGCCGCTTCAACGTGGTAGAGAAGACAGAAAGGGAACTGGAGAATCTTCTTCTTATCTTTGCGAACCCTTGTCTTTCCGATCCCATATTTGGTGATCTTTTTTAAATGTAATAACAATAATAATAATGAACAAGTATTTTTCTTTTTAATCAAGTATTTCATTATCTGTTAAGGGTTCTTTTATTTTAGCTCTCTGTTATGCTTGTGCATCGTATGATTTAATTTGCTATTATTAGGTGCATGTGATTCTTGCAAGGATAAATTGCCTTCGGTGTTTAGTCTTTTTTATGAAGCAGTGCTTTACTTTTCAGTCTTAGAAATAGAGTTTCGTTTTGATTGGGGGAAACAAATGCCCCCCCACCGTTACACTTGCGTGGTTCCAAATGCGAGCGCAACGGTGATAGAATTCCAACCATTGTGGCAACCTTTGGAAGTTGAAAGGGCACTTGATGCCTATAAATAGGACCTTTGATCCTTCACAGATGATTATCATCTTTTAAGATTTTTACTTTCAAAACTTCAGAGCCTTGCTCTTGCCTTCAAGAACTCCAAGAGTTAGAATTTCTTTAGAAAGCACCTTTTAGGTAAAAATTAGATCAATTTTTATTGACAGTGCCTTGTTCAATAGATCACTGATCTAAAGAAAACCCATTTTAGGGTTTCACTTATCAGAGCTTTGCTCTAAAAGGATCTAAAGGGAACTAAAGAGAACCCTGTTAGGATTCTATCAATAGGGTTTCGCTCTCTGAAAGATTTCATCTATAATTTCTTGATTCATTAATGGAGTTATGCTCCTTTTAAATTATATAGCAGAACTTTTAAGAGTTGCTGATTTTTGCCAATCTTCTTTTACAGGAGTGACGGACGCCCACATGTATGATCTTAACGAGATTATTTCTTACGGGGACATTCGTCGATTCGGCCATTCTCAGAACCGAGAATTTACCAACGCCGAGTGTGCCGAAATCATGAACCGCTTTGATGCATACAACGGCCAACTGCTTCCTCGGCGCTCCTCTCTCCTGAAGCTTATTGTGGGAGCAATTTGGGAAGCGCTTCCTCTATTCTGCGTTGGTGTGCCACTTGGGGCATTGAACGCCGCTGAGGAGAAGGTGCACTCGGTATATCTGATGAGCCTAATCTCAAAGAGGAGGCGAGATAATCTTATCGATCTTCTGCACCGAGCTTTTCAACAATCTGCAATACTTGCTTTGAGTTCCTCAATCCCTGTCCAGGATTTGAGGTCTTGCCATTGTAATCATTTGGACAATGTCTTTGCTTAGTTTCTTTATGATTGTAAGAACTCTTTGCAATATGAATGGAAAATTTCTATTTCAGCTTGTCTTATTTCTCGTTCTGACTTTTCAACTCTATGAGCCGTGAGGGCCTGATAGAGACCTTTCTCCCTACGGATCGAGAGGATCTCGCAGGTGTATTTTCTCCTTAGGAATCATGAGGATTCCTAAGCGTGTTTTCTCTTATAAGTCGTAAGGATCTTATAAGAGAATTCTCCCCTCTTACGAGTCGAGAGGACCCGTAAGCGGTTGTTTCCCTCCTTATCGAAATTCGACTTTGGAGAGTGAGACCCGTGAATAGTATGCAAGAGACCGTTTTAGACCGCATTGCAGGGTTCCATTGTTCAGGAAACAAGCTTTTTAATCCCTGCTGCCTGAGGCTTCATCTTGCAAGTTGAGACGAATCGGGAATTTCCCGCGGAGACACTGGTTTCTCTGCGAGCCGACGCGAATCAGGAGGCTCTCATCAAGGACGCTTGTTTCCCTGAATTGAGGTATTTGCCAAGGATATTTGTTTCCCTGGTGTTGAAACGAATCGAGAATTTCCCACGGAGACACTGGTTTCTCTGCGAGTCGACGCGAATCAGGAGGCTCTCATCAAGGATGCTTGTTTCCCTGAATTGAGGTATTTGCCAAGGATATTTGTTTCCCTGGTGTTGAAACGAATCGAGAATTTCCCGTGGAGACACTGGTTTCTCTGCGAGTCGACGAGAATCAGGAGGCTCTCATCAAGGACGCTTGTTTCCCTGACTTGAGGTATTTGCCAAGGATATTTGTTTCCCTGGTGTTGAAACGAGTCGAGAATTTCCCGCGGAGACATTGGTTTCTCTGCGAGTCGACACGAATCAGGAGGCTCTCATTAAGGACGCTTGTTTCCCTGAATTGAGGTATTTGCCAAGGATATTTGTTTCCCTGGTGTTAAAACGAATCGAAAATTTCCCACGGAGACACTGGTTTCTCTGTGAGTCTACGCGAATCAGGAGGCTCTCATCAAGGACGCTTGTTTCCCTGAATTGAGGTATTTACCAAGGATATTTTTTTCCCTGGTGTTGAAACAAATCGAGAATTTCCCACGGAGACACTGGTTTCTCTAGGAGTCGACGCGAATCAGGAGGCTCTCATCAAGGACGCTTGTTTTCCTGAATTGAGTTATTTACCAAGGATATTTGTTTCTCTGTGAGTCGACGCGAATCAGGAGGCTCTCATCAAGGACGCTTGTTTCCCTGAATTGAGGTATTTGCCAAGGATATTTGTTTCCCTGGTGTTGAAACGAATCGAGAATTTCCCACGGAGACACTGGTTTCTCTGCGAGTCGACGCGAATCAGGAGGCTCTCATCAAGGATGCTTGTTTCCCTGAATTGAAGTATTTGCCAAGGATATTTGTTTCCCTGGTGTTGAAATGAATCGAGAATTTCCCACGGAGACACTGGTTTCTCTGCGAGTCGACGCGAATCAGGAGGCTCTCATCAAGGACGCTTGTTTCCCTGAATTGAGGTATTTGCCAAGGATATTTGTTTCCCTGGTGTTGAAACGAATAGAGAATTTCCCGCGGAGACACTGGTTTCTCTGCGAGTCGATGCGAATCAGGAGGCTCTCATCAAGGATGCTTGTTTCCCTGAATTGAGGTATTTGCCAAGGATATTTGTTTCCCTGGTGTTGAAACGAATCGAGAATTTCCCGCGGAGACACTGGTTTCTCTGCGAGTCGGCGCGAATCAGGAGGCTCTTATCAAGGACGCTTATTTCCATGAATTGAGGTATTTGCCAAGGATATTTGTTTCCCTGGTGTTGAAACGAATCGAGAATTTCCCGCTGAGACACTGGTTTCTCTGTGAGTCGACGCGAATCAGGAGGCTCTCATCAAGGATGCTTGTTTCCCTGAATTGAGGTATTTGCCAAGGATATTTGTTTCCCTGGTGTTGAAACGAATCGAGAATTTCCCACGGAGACACTGGTTTCTCTGCGAGTCGACGCAAATCAGGATTTTCTTCGTCAAGGACACTTGTTTCCTCGAGTCGAAGGATTTGCCGAAGACACTGGTTTCTTCGGGGTTGGGATGAATCGTCGAGATTTGGCTTCGTTTTCTGGCGGAGCCTGTTGGGAAAGTATGGTTCCCTCTTTGTTTGAGCCCTTGGATTGTATACAGGGATCTATGTGATCTCAACTGTAGGGCCAAAGTTTTATCATTTTTTTTGTTTTATTTCCGCGATGCTCTATCATTTCAGCTTTTATATCGCGAAGGTCGCGATTGCCAAATCATTTTGGCTATTTTTCGCGGTGCCCAATCATTTCGGCTATTTATTTTATTTTCACTCGTTGCTTTTTATTGCGAGTTGCCTAATCATTTCGGCTGTTTATTTTATGCATGTGCGGCCTACGGCTTTTCGCCGTAAACCTGAAATTAGACACCGATTTCGGCATCAGCACCGCTACAACTGTGATATTGCCAGGAGCGAATCATCATTTGCCTCTGTCAATGTCGAACAAATGTGGCTTAGCGAATAGGGTTAAGGTCCTGTCGACTAAGGCTTTTAACTTTATGAGCCATAAGGGTCTCACAAAGGTATTTCTCCCTACAAATCGTGAGGATCTTGTAGGTGTATTTTCTCCTTAAGAATCGTGAGGATTCCCAAGTGTATGTTCCTCTGTAAGTCGTAAGGATCCTACATGAGGGTTTTCTCCTTGTAAATCGAGAGGATTTACAAGGGTCGTTCACCATGCGAACATATCCCCAGTCTCGGATGGGACTTGGTTAGGGAAATGTTTATTCGCGCCTGTGGATTGTATACAAGGGTCAGTATTGAACCACTTGAAGGGCAATATTGGAAGTTGTGGGGGTTGCTTAAGCACAAGTTTAGGTCTCTGTAACTTAAGACTTTCAAATCTTATGAGCCGTGAAGGTCCCATAAAAGAGTTCTCCTTACGAGTCGTGAGGATCTCGCAAGTGTATTTCCTCCTTAGGAATCGTGGGGATCCCTAAGTGTGTTGCTCCCTTGTGAGTCGTAAGGATCTCACGCGGGTGGTTTCTCCTTACAAGGTCGAGAAGATCTTGTAAGTGTCTTTTAACGAGGTTGCGCTCTTTCGGGTTTTCACAAACACTCGCCGGTAGTCCTGCTTTTTTTACTCACGGAGCCCTTTTGGGTTTTCATCCGTGCCCTTTTTGCCTATGGACATACCCCCCCTTTTTTTACGAGGTCGCGCCCTTTCGGGTTTTCACGAACACTCACCGGTAGCCCTGTTGTTTTTACTTACAGAGCCCTTTCAGGTTTTCATCCGTGCTCTTTTTGCTTATGGACATACCTTTTTTTGTTTCTTTTATATATATATATATATATATATATATATATATATATATATTTTACGAGGTCGCGCCCTTTCGGGGTTTCACGAACACTCGCCGGTAGCCCTGCTGTTTTTACTCACGGAGCCCTTTCGAGTTTTCATCCGTGCCCTTTTTGCTTATGGACATACCGTTTTTTTTATATTATTTGTTATTATATTTTTCTTTTCGTCAGCCTGAAGATGCTGCGGTAATAGTTTAAAGACGTTTCGGTCCTTCGTTAGTTTAAGGACCGTTGAAGTCAAATTTGCACCCCGGTTGACCAAGTCAAAGTCAAGGTCAACCCCAATCCAGGTGGGCCCAAGCCCAAACAAGTGGGCCAATGCCCAGGTCGAGCCCGAACACGAAGCGTCCGGCCTTCCGCCATGCCAACAAAATAATCATGTAATAAATAATTTTTATGTAATTTTTTATACATGAATGTATGCAAAATGGGCATAAAGCCAATATTTTGTAAGCCCATGTCTTATGTGCAAAAATGAAATGGCACATGAGCCATGAGATGGGCAAAATGCCATTTTGTAAAGCCCAAGGGGCTATATGTAAATATGTAAGCCTATAAAAGGCAATATGATGATGAATAAAGTAACACTTTTTCATTCTCTCAAAAACTTAGGGTTTGTACATCTTTTCCTTTTCTGAAGGCTTCAAACCTTCTTCTTCCTTTTGAATTAAATCAAGAGTTTTACTCTTCCTTTTCCAAAACTAAATAGTTTTTCACCACAAAACCCACAAAGGGGAACTTGGATCTACCATTAGATCTCAAAAAGAAGAGATTTTTAGATCTCACATCTCTTGATCTTCAAGATCCAGCCAACAAAGGAGGAAAAAGAAGAACCCATTTTCTCAACCAAAACATTTTTAGGAGTTTTAACTCCATATATATATATAACAATAAATATTTCCTTTCTGAAGCATAGCTTCTGTTTCTGGGACTAAAAGCCCATTTTTCCTCGCCGGCGCTCAAGCGCCGAGCGCCCATGTGCCGACACGTGGCGCACGAGCGCTCGAGAGCAAAGCGCCCACGAGCCGACACGTGGCACGTTTGCGCTCCAGCGCTCTGTGCCTGAGCGCAAAGCGCCCACGTGCCGACACGTGGCGCGCTTGCGCCCAAGCGCACTGCGCCCGAGCGCAAAGCGCCCACGTGTCGACATGTGGCGCGCTTGCGCTCCAGAGCGAAGAGCGCAAAGCATCCACGTGCCGACACGTGGTGTGCTTGCGCTCGAGCGCCCAGCGCTCATGCGCAAAGTGCCCACGTGCTGACACGTGGCGCACTTGCGCCTAAGCGTACAGCGCTCGAGGCGCTGGCCCCCACGCATCCTTTGGATGTCTTTTCCCCCTTTTTATATATATACACACACACATATATATACATATGCATACATATGTACACATACACATACTCCACGACACTGCCCCTGTTAGAAAAAAATTTCTAACGGGGCGCTGCCCCGCACCCCGCAAGTGGGCTGCTAGCCCCCTTGACCCCCAGCCCGCTATCCGGGTAGCAGCCCCCCCGTAAAAACTCTGCGTGGCTCCCGATATATCCAAACCCCCCTTTCAAAACACAACACACGTACACTGCATATTGAGTTCGCATGACCAGTTTAACCCGTGAATCGGAGGTTCCCTCGCCTTGGTAATTAACGGCAGCTTAGTCCGCGGCTGCCGAAAATTCGGATCCCCACAATCAATAAACCCCGTCCTACCCCAGGCAGGGGGAATCTATAGTACGCCTAACAAGCGCGCGTGTATTCCCATCTCAATGGGGTGACGAAAAACACCCTACAGATTCTGGCACGCCCGGTGGGACTGATCTCTCCTCCCATATTTCGGGTTAAACGTTCATGCGAACTCAATCAATATACATATCTATATTTATACTAAAATAATGCTTTTTCATGCAGGATTTTCAAGCAATCACCTTTCAACAATGTCTCCAATGATGAAATCAGCTCCCATCTCTTACACAATGAAGATGGACTCCAGGACGGTCCTCTCAGCCAGTCTTGGGCGACAGTGGGAGGAGCCGCTGCTACCGTTCGGCTCTATTCTGTTCGTGCCCGCTAACGCCATTCCCGCTCCTCAAGCTCCAGCTACAGACAGACCCGTCTCGAAAGGAAAGAGACCAAATGTGGTGATCTCGAGGGCTCCCCAACCCAAACTCAAGTCGGTGTCTGAACGACTTTCCTTGGCCCCAACTGGGGGCAAGGCCATCAACACCAACAAAGCTACAACGCGTCTTGAGCAATCTCCTGCGGCGACTCCGACAACTGCTCGATTGGGTGTCTTCTCAAGCCTCCCCATCACTCAGCCTATGGCGGCTCCCCGAAGAGCAGAAGCCTGCCAAGCGCTTAAGGCAGAGAAGCTTAGGCAGAAGCGGCTCAGATATAGAGCCAACAAAAGGGCTAGGGTTCTGGCCATGTTAAAATTTATGAATTTCCAAAGCCCGGACCGCTCCGCGAAACCAGCTGCCAGTGATGAAAGAATGGCTGAATGTGTTATCCACACTGTCTACATGGCCGGATATGAAGAAACGAACCCTCCTCTTCTTCACAGCCATGGTGATGATATGGTTGACGCTACCCAGCATCGGCTCGATCTAAATGATGAAGAGCCCGCTCAGGCCAATATGCCAGAGGAGCCCGTGGTTTCTGCGGAATTGAGCTCAGGCAATAAAGATTACCCGGTTGTCATAGCCGGAACTACAGAACAAGCATTATTCCAATGGCTTCAAAGGCAATTTCAGGACAGGGATGAGAAGATGGCCGAGGTCTATTCCAAAGTCGACGAGCTGGCAAACGTCGTGGCAGATCTTGCGACCCAAGTCGTCCGATTGCAATTACAGCAGAATCAAATTTTGGTTCATGAGCCAGGGATTGATACCCTGAGGCAGCCAATTGATACCCCCTTCAACCTAAGGGCGGAGCGCCTTCGCGGAAAACGGCCGGAATCAGCCTCCAGTCCCTCCGACACATACGCTAGGGGGGAATCGCCTCTTAAAGAGAAACTGGAGAAAGTTTATTCCTTCAAAAGGGAAAAAGTCCACAAGATATTCAGGGACGCCCTAAGAAACGGTCTACAACTGCCGGAATCAAAGAGACCGCAAGAAGCGAATATGACCGACGACCCAGAATATTGCCCCTATCACAGGGTGATAGGTCATGCCATTGAGGACTGCTTCGTCTTCAAAGATTGGGTTGAAAGGCAATACAAGACGGGAGAGATAGAACTGTCTAAAGGCGCGTTAGCAAACAGTCAAGCTACGACCGCCGATTTCATGCAAATGGAGACCGGGGCCTTTCGGGAACCTAATCCTCCCAGACACGTGCCATTATCTGAAAAGGGCGAACCAAAGACCAATTGGCGTCGAGGACCAGTATCAGTTAAGGCACCTACTCCAATGGAGAGAAAGAAGAAGGTATACTCCTTCAGGAGGGATGAAGTCCGCAAAATATTCATTGACGTCTTGAACAACGGCCTACAACTGCCTGTTCCAAAGAGGCAACAGGAAATGAACATGACCGGCAATCCCGTATACTGCCCATATCATAGAGTGGTGGGTCATACCATCGAAGACTGCTATATTTTCAAAGATTGGGCAGAGGACCAATATAAGCTTGGAAAAACCTCACAATCCTCGGATGTATCGGCAAGCCACGGAGCTAGGTCATCAACACAGCTCCGCCAAGATCAAAGTTCAAGGAGCTGGGATAAGCAAAGATGACCCCCACGTCGTTAAATGGGAACCGTCGACCTCTAAGTCGTTAAACTGGGAATGTAAAAAAATATATATGTATGTAAATAAACAAAAAATGTGTAAATAAAAGAAAAATAAAGAAAAGCCGAAATGATGGGGCAACTCGCAAAAAAAAATCAGCGAGTAAAGATAAACATGAAAATAAAGCCGAAATGATGGGGCAACCGCGAATAAATAGCCAAAATAATAGGACAATCGCGACCTTCGCGATAAGAAAAGCTGAAATGATAGAGCAATCGCGGTAAAACAAAAAAAACCACAACAACAAAAAAAAACAACTGGCGAATGATGAGTTGCTCCTGGTACCATATTCCAGTGCAGCGATGCAGACGCCAACAAAAATCCATTTTTTCAAAATTCTTCCGGCCCTACGGCCTGTCCCCAAATTGACTGCCGTATACAATCCACGGGCTAAAATAATTCTCATCATACCCATGCCCTACCGTAATCACCAGTTACGCGGCTGGTCTCCGCCTTTGGAGTTATGCTCCATTGAGAAGACCCACTCATGTGTCCTTACGATACATGAGGAGAACAAACCTTTGTGGGATCCTTACGACTCACAAAGGAAAAACACACTTAGGAGTCCTCACGACTCCTAAGGAGAAAATACACCTGCGGGATCCTCACGACTTGCAGGGAGAAAATGCTTTTATGGGACCCTCACGGCCTATAAAATTGAAAAGCCTTAGGCGATAGGGACCTAAACCCATCTCCTAAGCCATCGCTCCGCCAACAAGAGTAGGAAAATGATGAATTGCTCCTGGCACCTCTGCTTCAGTGTTAACAACGCTGATGCCAACCCCTACCCCAAAATTCCAAGCTCGCCATCCATAGACCTCTAAGTCGTTAAACTGGAAACAGATGACCTCCAAGTCGTTAAACTGGAAACAGATGACCTCCAAGTCGTTAAACTGGAAACAGATGATCTCTAAGTCTTTAAACTGGAGACAGATGACATCTAAGTCGTTAAACTGGAAATAGTAGACCACTAAGTCTTTAAACTGGAAAGAGATGACCTCTAAGTCGTTAAACTAGAAACAATAGACCTCTAAGTCTTTAAACTGGAAAAAGATGACCTCCAAGTCGTTAAACTGGAGACGGTAGACCTCTAAGTCGTTAAACTAGAAACAGATGACCACCACGTCGTTAAAATGGAAACAGATGACCGCTAAGTTGTTAAACTGGGCACAACAGACCCCTAAGTCTTTAAACTGGGAACAGATGACCCCTAAGTCGTTAAACTGGAAACAGTCGACCTCTAAGTCATTAAACTGGGAACGAGGGAAATCCACCCATGTGTCCTCACGACGCATGAGGAGAACAAACCTTTGTGGGATCCTTACGACTCATGAAGAAAAAAACACACACTTAGGAGTCCCCACGACTCCTAAGGAGAAAATACACCTGCGAGATCCTTACGACTCGCAGGGAGAAAATGCTTTTATGGGACCTTCACGGCCCATGAAATTGAAAAGTCTTAGGTGATAGGGATCTAAACCTGTCTCCTAAGCCATCGCTTTCCAAATCCCCAAGTGGCAAATGATGAGTCACTCCTGGTACCACATTCCAGTGCAGCGATGTAGACGCCAACCAAATTCCAAATCCCATACCCCAACGGCGAATGATGAGTCGCTCCTGGTACCATATTCCAGTGCAGCGATGCAGACGCCGACAAAGTCCCGAAATTTTTATGGCCCTACGGTCTGGATCATACATCCTGCAAAACCGTATACAATCCATGGACGTAAAACGATCTCAATCTCTCCCAAGTCCTACTGGTGAGACCGCATTCAAAGTCAAAAAAAAATGAAAAAATGAAAAAAAAAATAAATAAATAAATAAAATGGTATGTCCACAAGCAAAATGGGCACGGATGAAAACCCGAAAGGGCTCCGTGAGTAAAAACAGCAGGACTGCCGGCGAGTTTGTGAAAACCCGAAAGGGCGCAAACTCGTGAAAAAAAGATGAAATACACTCACAAAGTCCTCTCGACTTTGTGAGGAGAAAATCCCCGCGTGAGATCCTTACGACTCACAAAGGAGCAACACACTTGGGAGTCCCCACGACTCCTAAGGAGAAAATACACCTACGAGATCCTTTCGACTCGTAGGGAGAAAACGCTTTTATGGGACCCTTACGGCCCATAAAATTGAGAAGCCTTAGGCGATAGGGATCTAAACCTGTCTCCTAAGCCATAAATTCCCAAATCCTCCCGAGGCAAATGATGAGTTGCTCCTGGCAATATTCTAGTGTAGCAATGCAGATGCCAAACAAAAAAAACCAATTCCCAAATCCTCTCGGGGCAAATGATGAGTTGCTCCTGGCATTATTCCAGTGCAACAATGCAGATGCCAAACAAAAAAACCAATTCCTAAATCCTCTCGGGGCAAATGATGAGTTGCTCCTGGCATTATTCCAGTGCAGTAATGCAGATGCCAAACAAAAACCCCAATTCACAAATCCTCTCAGGGCAAATGATGAGTTGCTCCTGGCATTATTCCAGTGCAGCAATGCAGATGCCGACAAAAATACCAATCTCAAAATTCTCTCAAAGACAGATGATGATTCGCTCCTGGTACCATATTCCAGTGTAGCGATGTTGATGTCGACTCCAATCAAACAAATCAAACCAACCAATTCCAACATCGACCTCTGCATCAACAAGCGACACTCTGCATCGGGGAAACGTCCAACACAGACACTCCGCATCTGGGAAACGTCAACCAGCGACACTCCGCGCCAGGGAAAAGTCGATCAGCGACACTCCGTGCCGGGGAAAAGTCAGCCCGACACTCCGCGCCGGGGAAAAGTCGATCAGCGACATTCCGCGCCGGGGAAAAGTCAACCCGACACTCCGCACCGGGGAAAAGTCGATCAGCGACACTCCGTGCCGGGGAAAAGTCAACCAGACACTCCGCGCCGGGGAAAGGTCGATCAGCGACACTCCGCGCCAGGGAAAAGTCGATCAGCGACACTCCGCGCCGGGGAAAAGTCGATCAGCGACACTCCGTGCCGGGGAAAAGTCAACCCGACACTCCGTGCCGGGGAAAAGTCAACCAGCGACACTCCGTGCCGGGGAAAAGTCAACCAGCGACACTCCGCGCCGGGGAAAAGTCGATCAGCGACACTCCGTGCCAGGGAAACGTCAAGTAGACACTCCGTACCGGGGGCACATCAACAACAGACACTCTGTCTCGGGGATACGTTAACCAGCCGATACTCCGCCTCGGGGAAACGTCAAGCAGACACTCCGTGCCCGGGGCACATCGACTATAGACACTCCGTCTCGGGGATACGTCAACCAGCTGATACTCCGCCTCGGGAAACGTCAAGCAGACACTCCGTGCCGGGGGCACATCGACAACAGACACTCTGTAACGGGGAAACGTCAAGCAGACACTCCGTCTCGGGGACACGTCAGCCAGCCGACACTCCGCCTCGGGTACACGTCGACCAGCGACACTCCGTGCAGGGGGCACGTCTACCAAATCGCTCCGGATCACTGCGTCGACCGTCCATGTCGCAAAAAGGGCAGTGCAGGCTTCCCACAAATCGGGAACCAAATCGCTCCGGATCAGAGCGTCGACCGTCCATGTCGTAAAAAGGGCAGTGCAGGCTTCCTACAAAGCAGGAACCAGATCACTCCGAGCCAGGGAAAAGTCTACCACGGACACTCCGTCTCGGAGACGCGTCAAGCGTCGACCGTCCATGTCGCAAAAAGGGCAGTGCAGGCTTCCTACAATGTAGGAACCAGATCACTCCGGACCAAGGAAACGTCTACCACGGACACTCCGTCTCGGAGACGCATCAAGCGTCGACCGTCCATGTCGTAAAAAGGACAGTGCATCCTAAAAAGTGGGAACCAAGGCAAGTCGCCTCCACGTGAAAGAAAATCATCAATTTCATGCACACGACTCACATATGTAGTGTGCATTTATTGATGGGGGCACTTTGTTGAAGTCAAAATTTGCACCCCGGTTGACCAAGTCAAAGTCAAGGTCAACCCCAATCCAGGTGGGCCCAAGCCCAAACAAGTGGGCCAATGCCCAGGTCGAGCCCGAACATGAAGCGTCCGGCCTTCCGCCATGCCAACAAAAAAATCATATAATAAATAATTTTTATGTAATTTTTTATACATGAATGTATGCAAAATGGGCATAAAGCCAATATTTTGTAAGCCCATGTCTTATGTGCAAAAATGAAATGGCACATGAGCCATGGGATGGGAAAAATGCCATATTGTAAAGCCCAAGGGGCTATATGTAAATATGTAAGCCTATAAAAGGCAACATGATGATGAATAAAGTAACACTTTTTCATTCTCACAAAAACCTAGGGTTTGTACATCTTTCCCTTTTCTGAAGGCTTCAAACCTTCTTCTTCCTTTTGAATTAAATCAAGAGTTTTACTCTTCCTTTTCCAAAACTAAATAGTTTTTCACCACAAAACCCACAAAGGGGAACTTGGATCTACCATTAGATCTCAAAAAGAAGAGATTTTTAGATCTCACATCTCTTGATCTTCAAGATCCAGCCAACAGAGGAGGAAGAAGAAGAACCCATTTTCTCAACCAAAATATTTTTAGGAGTTTTAACTCCATATATATATATAACAACAAATATTTCCTTTCTGAAGCATAGCTTCTGTTTCTGGGAGTAAAAGCCCATTTTTCCTCGCCGGTGCCCAAGCGCTCAAGCGCCGAGCGCCCACGTACCGACACGTGGCGCGCGAGCGCTCGAGCGCAAAGCGTCCACGAGCCGACACGTGGCGCGTTTGCGCTCCAGCGCTCTATGCCCGAGCGCAAAGCGCCCACGTGCCGACACGTGGCGCGCTTGCGCTCAAGCGCACTGCGCCTGAGCGCAAAAGCGCCCACGTGCCGACACATGGCGTGCTTGAGCTCCAGCGCACTGCGCCCGAGCGCAAAGCACCCACGTGCCGACACGTGGCGCGCTTGCGCTCCAGCGCCTTCGCTCAAGCGCAAAGCGTCTACGTGCCGACACATGGCATGCTTGCGCTCGAGCGCCCAGCGCTCATGCGCAAAGCGTCCACGTGCTGACACGTGGCGCGCTTGCGCCTAAGCGCACAGCGCTCGAGGCGCTGGCCCCCACGCATCCTTTGGATGTCTTTTCCCCCTTTTTATATATATACACACACACATATATATACATATGCATACATATGTACACATACACATACTCCACGACACTGCCCCTGTTAGAAAAAAATTTCTAACGGGGCGCTGCCCCGCACCCCGCAAGGGGGCTGCTAGCCCCCTTGACCCCCAGCCCGCTATCCGGGTAGCAGCCCCCCCGTAAAAACTCTGCGTGGCTCCCGATATATACAAACCCCCCTTTCAAAACACAACACACGTACACTGCATATTGAGTTCGCATGACCAGTTTAACCCGTGAATCGGAGCTTCCCTCGCCCCAAAGGCGAGGGGTAATTAACGGCAGCTTAGTCCGCGGCTGCCGGAGATCCGGATCCCCACAATCAATAAACCCCGGCCTACCCCAGGCAGGGGGAATCTGTAGTATGCCTAACAAGCACGCGCGTATTCCCATCTCAATAGGGTGACGAAAAACACCCTACAAGGACGTTTCGGTCCGTCATTAGTTTAAGGACGTTTCGGTCCGTCATTAGTTTAAGGACGTTTCGGTCCGCCCAGAAGAAGGCTGGCTACTGCTTATAAAGTTTGAGCTTAGGAAGATAGCGAGCGGACATAGTCATCGTCATCTATCATTGACCTAGGCAGTAACTTACTAAGCGTAGTATTTCTTTAGGAATCGACCGTTTATTGTCCTGTAAGGCCTTTCACCGTGCATATCCATGAGAAGATAGGCTCCACCCTGGTAGACCTTATCTATGATGTACGGGCCTTTATAGTTTGGCTCGAATTTTCCCCGCTTGGCGCGATTGGGGATCATAGGCCTCTTGACCACTAGCACGAGTTCGCCTTGGCGGAATGTCCTTGGCCGGGTCAATCTTTCATATGAGCGCATCATCTTTGCTTTATAGGCTTTCAGATTTTGTTGCGCTATGAGCCTGGTTTCATCAAGGGCATCAAGTTCCTCAAGCCGAAGGTGAGCATTTTCCTCGTCTGTCAGCTCATAGTGGACTGCCACTCGTAGAGAGGGTAACTCTATCTCGAGGGGGAGTACCGCTTCTGTACCGAATACCAACGCATATGGCGTTGTGTTTGTGGCTGTCTTAAACGTAGTTCGATACGCCCAAAGAGCTTCTTGTAGCCTCTCATGCCAGTCCTTCTTATTTCGGGACACCGTTTTCTTCATGATTTTGTCAAGGTCTTATTGAAGGCCTCAGCTAAACCGTTAGCTCGCGGATTATAAAGCGAGGAATATCTCCAGTCTATATTGTGTTGTTGCGCGAAGCGACTGATCTTGTGGCTTCTGTAAGCTGGCCCGTTATCGGAGATGATCCGTCGCGGAGTTCCAAACCGATATATGACGTGCGTCTTGAAGAACTGGAGGATATTCTCCGTCTTCACATCCCTCAATGGTACTGCTTCTGCCCATTTGGAGAAGTAGTCAGTCGTTGCCAGGATGAATCGATGTCCCCTGGACGATGCTGGTTCGATAGGGCCGACTATGTCAGTCCCCCACATTTCGAATGGCCATCTAGCCACCGTTGGATGGAGTGGATTTGGATGCTGGTGGATGAAGTCCCCATGGATTTGGCATGAGTGGCATTGCTTCGCATATTCAAGGTAGTCCTGAATCATCGTGGGCCAGTAGTAGCCCATCCGTTTGATTTTCAACTTCATCTTTGGGCCCGCTTGGTGAGAACCGCAGAGTCCGTCATGAACTTCCTGAACGACTCTTTTCGCTTCGTCAGGTCCCAGGCATCTCAACCACAAAGAATCAAACGACCTCTTGTATAGAGTATCATTGGCGAAGACGAAAGACAGCGCTCGTTTCATAAGCTGATATCTTAAGGACGCATCTTCGGGTGTTCGACGGTATTTGAAGTAGTCTATAAAGACTTCTCTCTAATCCTCGGTATTTTCCCGATCTTTTATTTGCAGGGTCGTCTGCTCACTCTCTCCTTTTTCTTCGGATCATTCCGGAGATATTTCTGCTGGGGCAAGCACCCGACGGCTTTGTACCACGATTCTTACGTCATCGAGGTTCTCATCAGCCAGTTCCTTAGCGAGCTTGGCCAACGCGTCTGCTTTGCTGTATTTCGCGCGCGGTACGTTTTCCAAAGCATAGGAAGGGATTTGGGTCAACAATTGTTGCACCTTTTCTCCGTACTTCACCAACTCTGGTTTGCACGTTTGGTAATCTCCGTTTACTTGACTAACGACTAGTTGGTAGTCTCCATATATGAGGAGGCTTTCAATTCCCATGTCGATGGCGATCTCGAGGCCTGCTATCAAAGCTTCATATTCGGCTTCATTGTTTGTCTTCGGCTCCGTCAGGGAGAAAGCAAAGCGTATTATCCCTCCTTGCGGAGTTACAAAGATGAGTCCTACCCCCGATTTGATTATAGGGGTACTTTGTTTGCACTTCTTCACGGAAGATGCTCCATCGAAATAAATCTCCCATCGGGTATCACCACCGTCGATCGCGTCAAACGCATGTTCGTCTGGAAGATCGTAATTTATAGGAGAATCGGTGGCTATCGAATGCTCAGCGAGGAAATCGGCGATGGCCTGGCCTTTTACTGCCTTGAGAGGCTGATAGGTTATCGAGAACTCCATTAAGAGCAGGGCCCATTTAGCGAGTCGTCCCGTTAATATGGCCTTTGTCATTAAATATTTAAGAGGGTCCACCTTCGAAATGAGACGGACCTCATGCGCCAACGCATAGTGCCTGAGCTTTGTTATCGCGAAGATTAATGCCAGGCGGTGTTTTTCGATGGGGGAGTAGTTGTTTTCTGCTCCCAGTAGAACTCGACATAAATAGTAGAGCGCTCTTTCTTTCCCTTGGTCGTTCTCTTGTGCCCATAATGCGCCTAAGGAGCCTTCGAGAGCGGTTGTATAAAGAATGAGGGGCTTTCCCCTGACCAGAGCAGCCAGCACTGGTGGGTTCTGCAGGTATTGCTTGATCTCATCTAGCGCGCTTTGGCATTTTTGGTCCCAGACGAACGGGGTTCCTTTCTTCATCAGGTGGCTGTAAGGACGGCACTTGCCTGACAGGTTGGCTATAAATCGCCGTATATACGCGAGCTTCCCTTGGAGAGACCGCAGTTGTTTGAGAGTCCTTGGCGGAGGCATTTCCATGATCGCCTTGATCTTTGACGGATCTATCTCAATACCTCGGTGTCGGACGATGAATCCCAGAAATTTGACCGAGGAAACTCCGAATGCGCACTTGAGAGAGTTCATCTTCAAGTTGTATTGCCGAAGGCGTTGAAATACGGTTTTCAGATGCTTGAGATGTTCCTCGTATGATTTGCTTTTAACCACGAGATCGTCGATATAGAATTCGACGATTTCGTGTATAAGGTCATCGAAGATCTTCGTCATGGCCCTTTGGTAGGTGGAACCGGCATTCTTTAAACCGAAGGGCATCACCTTGTAGCAGAATATACCCAAAGGAGTCCTGAAGGCGGTGTGCTTCCGGTCTTCAGGATGCATCTTTATCTGATTATACCCCGACGAGCCGTCCATGAAGGAGAAAACCTCATGAGTGGACGTATTGTCTATCATCAGCTCAGTGACTGGCACTGGGAAATTGTCCTTTGGGCAGGCTTTATTGAGATCCCGGAAGTCCACGCATATGCGCACTGCCCCATTTTTCTTCATCACCGGGACGATATTGGCGATCCATTCCGGATATTGAACCTCCAGAACAAAGCCGGAGTCGATCAGCTTTTTGACTTCAGCATTGATACTCATTTCAAGCTCGATCCGCATTCTTCTTGGCGTCTGTTTGACCGGCTTGACGTTCGGGGATATCGCCAATTTATGCACAGCAATTTCTTGATCTAGTCCCGGCATTTCGGAATAGTTCCATGCGAAGCAATCTTTGTGCTGCATAAGCATGTCTTTTAATGAAGCCACCTTCTCTTCAGACAGCAGCTCGCTAATGAATGTCGGTCGCGGATCGTTCGTCGTTCCTAACTCAATTTTCTTGAGGTTGTCTGCAGTGGTATGGATTCCATCTTCCAGCTCTTTTGGCGCTGGTGGGAATTCTGAGATTACCTCATCGTTGCTGTTTTCGAAGCACCAGGGAAGGTCATCCATGTCCTCAGGGCTCTTCTTTTGATATCATTATCACGTGACAAGTATGAATTCGCTTCCAATCCCAATGTGGCACTGGTTCTTCTTTCGTGGCCTTGGATTCGTGCTTCTGTGGCGGCGCTACCCTCCACTTGTTAGACAGAGCGAACTTGCCAAGCTGATACTGATCTTCAACCCAATTCTTGAAGGTGAAGCAGTCCTCCAGAAGGTGCCCTATCACTCGGTGATAAGGACACTAGTCCGGGTGAGAGACTTCGCCTGCTTGTTCGGAGTGTTTAGACTCCGGCAGTGTAAGTATCTGATGTTTTAAAGCGAGGTCAAGTATTTTCTTCGTCTTGTCCCGAGGAAAAGAGTACGCCCGACCCATTTTTCTTATGAGGGATAGATCGGAACCGCTCGATTTTCGCTTGAGTGGTCTCTTAAACCCGCTTCATTGCTGTTGAGCGCCTTTTTCGCGTTTCGACTTGTTTCTGCCTCTGCGTCGAACCTTTTTTACAACAGGTTGACATGGAGCGGCATCTTCATCCTTCACAGCTTGTTGGAGGAGGAGTTGCGTTTTGGCTTTCTTGTAGATGGCCATTTCGCGGTTATGGTCGTCTCGGACTTTTTGACCAGCTTCCCTTATAAATTTGTCCATTTGTTCTTCGAACGACGGACTGGGCACTTTTGCATCTGGAACTTTCACTGGTTCAGGATTAGCGTCCTCCCACTGAGCGTTCGCTTATTCATCGAAGTCATACACGACGTAGCAACCGTTTAGTAGCTCTCATTTCTTGGACCGGATGTATCCAAGCCCTTTTGTCTCCATTCTTCCATTAGACAGTCTGCGTTGAGTCCCGGGAACGTTCCAGAATTTGTCATAGAACTTGGCTTTTCGAACGGTCTGCTTGAAGGATATCCCCTGGCGTTTCAGCAACCTTTTCAAGCCTTCTGTATAATATCTGGGGAGACGGATGGGCTGAAGCCTATCAAGCGTGGGATCCGCGCCATGCCAGATTTCTTTCTCTACTTTGGTTTCTTCAGAGCGATAGAATAGAATCGTTTTTTCGCTTTCTCGCCTGGGAGGGATATAAAACGTTTGCAGCTCTTCTACATTGTAAATATCAAGTGTATCCAGTTCTTTATGGTGTTTAAGCGGCACCATGGCGACTTGTAGACTTTGTTCTTCGTCAGCAGACGTTTGTATTGAAGGTCGAGCAGGGAATACAGCATGGACCTCATCTTCCGAGTCGCTACCAAAGATCAACGTAGGAGCAAGTGGTTTTGGCTTGTTGTATTGGGGCGGCCCCGAATAAACTATCTCCTCTTCCTCCTCGGTATCACTGCCGAAGACAGGGATGGTGGCATTAGCTTTATTCTCTGGCTTGTGACACCTCTCCGTGTCTTCGAAATCCGGTAAGAAGTATTTGGCATCTTTATATTTGCGGACCTCGTTCACGGAGAACAGGTTCAGTTCTCCTGCCATGGTATACTCGAGACAATCCTTAGCATACTTCATACACTGATGTTGTGTAGAAGGTATGACGTTGTACTCGTGTAACCACGGTCGGCCGAGCAGAGCGTTGTAGCATGTCTTGGCGTCTATGATGTGGAATTTAATGTCCGTGATGAGTAGCCCGAAGCGTAGCGTCAGTATCACAGACCCAAGAGTTCTTGATGACTGGGAGTCGAACCCGGAGATAGTGATCTTGTTTCGAGCAAGGTGTTGGACGCTCATGCAGATTTCTTTTAACACCCGCACATTGAGGAGGTTAACGGAGGATCCATTGTCGATCAGGATTTTGCCTATCTTTATATCGTGGCAGTATCCTGAGACATAAAGGGGGCGATTGTGTTCGCACGTCCCGAGGAGAAGGTCTTCATCACCAAAAGCGACATCAGCAGTGTGCACTTCCTCCAATTCATCCTTCATCTTTTCTTCAGTCAGGAAAGCTTGGAATTGTTCCGGATCCTGTAGTGCCTTGATTAACGAATCTCTCGCCTCCTTTGATAGCAAAAGGGCGTCAAGAATGCTGAGCTGTGAGGGTAGCTTCCTCAGATGCGCTAAGACGTTGTAATCTACCTTATTGCTCTTTGGCGGGTCCTTGGCACTTAGCTCTTCCACCATTTGGTCATCTAAGTCGATATCTTCAGAGACCTTTTCTTTCCCTTTATCTTTTCTGTTTGAAGGTCCGAGATTCTTTTCGGGAAGCGTGCGATTACGCAGCCAGATATTTTCACAGACCTTCTGCTCTTCTTCTTTTCCGGAGGTGGACTCTTTAAAGAGAGGGCTAAGAGCCAGCTCCTCATCGGAATCGCTCCCGAATGTAAGCACTTGTGATCCCCTGGCACTAACCATGCGACAATCATCGGTAATTCTGTTAAACCCTTCGGTCATATTTTTCCGCTCCCGACGAGTTTTACGTTTCTCCCGCTTAAAATGTTGTCGATGAGCAACGTATCCTTACCACCATCTATCGAAGGCTTTGCACCCTTGAGTGGGGTACGAAACCTTTTGATGATATAAGCAATAAGAGGGGTGCATTTCCATTTCACCAGTAATTTTTCCTTCGGAGGATGGTAGCTTCATGCCCATTGACACGGCTTTAGCGAACCTTTTCCTCATCTTGATTTTGATTTTATCCGCAGTGGGTGTACTTTGCTCCAGCGGGAGTATCTCAATTCTTTCGTCAAGGCGCTGGCGCTTGGCCCTTTCGAATATGACCGCCTCGCGTTGCCGATCAGCTTTACTTTTCAACCGAGCTTCATTAAGGAATGCGTCAATTACTTCATCTGATGGCCCCAGAATTTTTGGTTCAGTATTTGCCCTCAGCTTTTCAGTGCAAGGAGTCTCCTCATCGTCCATGAACGAATGGGAAATCACATGACAGCTCGCCACGTATTCTTCAGACTCATCAGATGAACTTTCTCCCTCATCTTCCTCTTGAAAGACGTGATTGAGGAACTCTTGGAATGTAATGGGAGTCCGTGCCTTTTGGTTGTATTCCTCCAGCGCGTCAATTTGTTTTTGCAAGTCCGTGCGCTTGTTGCCAGGCGTTACGGGCTTCTTTGATTTCTTTTTCTTCTTCTTCGAAGATTTTGACGGCTGGTTGCGAGTGCTTGAGCCGCCACCATCGGTCCTTGGAGTTGGACGTGGCTTCAACATCTCTTCAATGATCTGAGGTTCCAACGGATTCTCCCACTTGATTGCTGGGCATGCCTGAAGGTCGTTCAGCATTCTCTTTGTCTTTGCTGATAATACAACCTCCCAAGGAGCTTCTTCAACGACAGAGCATGTTGCCCCCGGCGTACTCATCCCCTTAGAGGTGTGGGGCTGCGGGGGATTCACCTTCCATTTGTCAGATAACGCGAACTTGCCCTGTCGGTACTGGTCTTCAAGCCAATTTTTGAAGACGTAGCAATCTTCGATCGGATGACCCAGTACTCGATGATAAGGACAGTAGTTGGGCTAATTAACATCATTTGGTTGCGACGGACGTTTTGGATCCGGCAGATTTATGAGTCGGTTGCGCAACGCCAGCTCGAATAACCTTCTCGTTTTATCTCGGGGAAAAGAGTAAGAACGTCCTAGCCTCTCCTCAAGGGCTACGTACGGGCGCATATTATTTTGACGAACAACCGTCTTCGAGTTGCTCGGTTGTTGTTGAGCATTAGCGACAACGATCGCTTTTCCCCTCCCCTTGTCATTTCGGGAGTCCGGCTTTGGAAGAGGGGGTTTATGGCCTATCTGATCCATTTGCGCTAGCTTGTCAATCAAGGCCTGGAAGGTAGTCGGCTTGAAAAACATCATAAATTGTGAGATGGTTGCTTGTGGATCAAGGGTTCCCACAAACATACCCACCACGGGAGCTTCTTCAATGCGCTGCTCGCACTTCGACCATAAGTTCCGCCACCGTATAGCATATTGAACCCATGTCTCGCCTGGCTTTACCCTGGCGTTAATCAGTGCCGTCATCGGGGTGCGTTCACTGGCGCTTGCAAAACGCTGAGTAAACAACAGCTCCTTCTCTGCGAAGGTCTTAATAGAGTCGTTCGGGAGCTCAGAATACCACTCGAACGCTGTATCTGATAAACTTCCAACAAACTGGCGAAGCAACAGTTTGTCATCACCGCCGGTGTTACCGCAAAGTGCCCTGAACTGGGCAACATGCTGGTGGGGATTGCCCGTCCCCTTGTAAACATGGAACTTGGGAATTGTGTAGCCCGGCGGGTATTTGATCTGGTCGTACCAGCTCGGATACGGTCGTCCTGTTTTTACGACTTGGCCGGCTGCTTCAGTCGCATGATGAACCCGTATTTTTTGGGCTATGTACTCGTCCAAATCAGGTTTGGAGATTGTATCCTCCTTAGCTGTTGATAGAACTGGTGGAGGATTCGACGTTTCTCCCCTATCGTCTTCAAGGACGATCGGGGGATCTTCGGCCGGAGGATCTTGCTGGATCATCATCCCTACCATGTCTTGGAACAGGAGGCACATACGCTTTATGTTGTCAGCAACCTTTTTATCCTTCTTCTCCAATATTCGTCGAAGGAATTCGGCGTCAGTTTCTTGCTCCTGGCGTTCATCTGAAGACGTTTCAGGGCTTTCTTTTGGCCCAGTAAGTGCGGCCATCGCGTTCACCATCTCTTGGAGCTTCTGCTGCTGCTCCTGTGCTTTGGTCACCGATCGCGTGAGCGGTCTATGACCCGTAGATATGCGACTGTCCTCCTTACCAGACGCCACGTAGACGGTATGAACTACAATGCCCCCTGACTTAGGGCGTTTGGGTTCACCACCTTTGATATTCGTCGTCGGCATTGGCACTTTCTCCGGCCTTCTTCTTTTATGGGCCGTAGAAGTTGAGGGGGCCGTTGCATTGGGCACCCAAGCGGTCGTCGTCTTTCGTTGCTTGACCGGGGGATTTTCTTCTTACCGACCTTTCGACTTCTTTTGTTGGCGAGAGAAGCTAGGATCAATGACAGATTCTCGGACTCGTCGGCATGTCTTGTAAATCCTGGAGGACAGCGATTGAGGAAGCTGCTCCGGCTTTTCTGCTTCCACGGCGGTCTCTACCGGTGGAGGAGATCTTTTAAGGACCGCAGTTGGCGAGTTTCTGCGTACCCTATTCAACAGTTCAAAGCTGTTCCCTGTTGGAACAGCAGCGTTAACTTCCACCGTTTGGAGCTGGCGGAGTCATCCCAGAGGGGGAGTTGCCCCCAGTCTTCCTTACCCGGCGCCAGTGGCGTCGTCGGGCGCGACGAGTTGTCGGTATTGGTTCGTAGACAGAAACAGCCTCCTCTTGCCCCCTGTTCAGGTGTGGGGCTGTTGCCGGCGTCAGACTATTGAAGACTGGTATCTTTTGAGCAGCAAGAGCAGGAGTGGGAATTGGGACGGTCAATCTTGTAAAGACCGATCTCCTAGCAGGAGAAGCCGCGTTGACGACTTCAGGAGCAGGTTTGGCTACTCTTTTTGAAATAGCCTTTTCCGGGACTGCAAGTTTCATTATGGGCCCGCAGGAGTTTTGGCCCAGTCTGGAGAAGACCAGGCACTGGTGTTGGGCGACCCGTTGAGAGGGGCCGCAGCAACTGACAGTCGATCGAAGACCGACTTCTTAGGAGCTTCTTGTTCGGGCACGGGGGTGCTGAAGCTTGTTGGTGGAAACATGGTTCCGAAAAACAACCCCGTGGTGGCTTGAGTAATCTGCTCCACAGGCATGGTGAACAAAGAGGCCGCTTGGGGCCCGTAGGTTATGCCCCCAGTTAAGGCAGGACGCGAGTTGCAGTTGCAGTTGGAGCACTTCGAACAGGTGAATGCCATTGCTGTTAGATTGCTGCGCCAAGCAAGAGACCAAATCTTAGTAACTTGAAATCCAAAGGCAACCATTAACAAACCATGATTCGTTCGCGAATACGACACACGAAGTTTGGAGTGGAAAGAGGAAAAGGTCCCACCGGGCGTACCAGAATCTGTTCCCCTCCGAAAGACGGCCGAGACGTTGACGTTAGGACGTCTCGCCTGAGATTCGGGGCAGATACTATTTGGTTTTATCCGTCTACCTCTCCGAAGATGCCAAGTTGATTTATGGCACCGCGTATCGGAGGTTTAGACGGATGCGGCCGATGTAGCAGACTTCGTCAGATTCCCCCTCGTTTGAGGGGTTTTTAATTGTGGGGACGCTCTTCCCTGCATGCGCAAGCCCCTGCAGTTAATTACACTACCGCATCGCGGTAACCACTTTCTCCTTCTCCAGAATTTCACTTCGTGTCGTGTGTGTTTGTTTTGTTTATGGTTGCCCGTGGATTGTATACGGAGACTATTTATTTCGTCGCCCGTAGGACGTGGATTAGTCCAAATCCGTATTTTCTTAGATTTGGGTTTTGGGTTTTGGTTTAAGGATATGTTAGCCATTTTTGAGGCTAAGATCAACTTAAATGTTTGTTAAGGATACGTTAGTCTAATTTCCAGACTAAGATCAACTTAACGGGATCGTCTAGATCCATTTCCAGTTTAGGGACATGGTGGTCCATAGGTAGTTTAAGGACGCTTAAGTCCGTGGGTTTAAGGACCCCACAGTCCGTCTTTTAGTTTAAGGACGCTAAAGTCCATGAGTTTAAGGACCCCACAGTCCGTGTTGGTATGTGGTTGTCGGGACCCGTCACCTCTCTGACGTCGTTGAAGGATTATAACGATAGGAGTCAAAGGAGTTCGGAGATGTACCCTCGACCCGGTCGTAAATTGATTTAAGAGAGCAGCTATGCTCAGTCAATTTAATTTGAGGACTTACGGCCATGATTGGGCTAAATCCAGTTGAAAAATATTCAACGCTTTTATTTGTTTTTGTTTGGGCTCTGCCCATAAAGGATGCAGAGCATCAATTTGTTTTGGGCTCTGCTCATTTTATAAATGATGCAGAGCACCAATTTTACTTGGGCTCTGGCATTTTATTGCTTTGCAATTTATTTTGGCCTACTAGGTCTTTTTGATTTAGGCCTGGCCCTTTAACAAAGGAAATGCATTGCATTTTTCAGGCGCTTTGAGCCAATCAAAGAGCGCAAGCGCTTGTGGTGATGACACGTGTCATGCAAGCGCAGTGCGCTGCGCTTGCGCTGCTGACACGTGGCATACTGTGGTGAGTTGCGCCAGTTTCAAAAAGCAAGGCTCTATTTCAAAAGCGCATAGCGCAAATGGTTCAGATGCTGACACGTGGCGCTCTCTGATGGCTTGCGCCAACCCTAGAGCGCAACAGTGCAGATTTACAAGTGCAAGGCACTATTAACTTGAGAATCTTTTAGATTCCAGAACCAATGGTTCATAAAAGAAGTGCAAAGCACTTTTATATTTCTTGATCCGATTTAGATCAAAGAAAACAAGTGTTTCTTATTTTTCTCGATCTCAGAGAACCAATGGTTCATAAGTGCAAAGTACTATTATTATTTTTTTGTTTTTTTATTGAAGATCATTGATCTTGTTCTTAGATCAATGATTTATTAGAAGAAATTATTCTATCTTAAAGGTCTTTTACCTTTTTCTTCTTGAAATTTCTTCAGAGTTCTCTCTGTTTGAAGTTCTTGATTTCTCACGAATCTTCCTCCGTTCTTTGATTTGGGGTTTAGGGGCCTTTATATAGTGCCCATAAATTTGTTAAATTTGTTAAAGAGATCTTTCTCTGAGTGATTTGAGGAATTTTCCCCACCGTTAGATCTTTGATCTAAGGGCTTCTGTTTTACAGAAGAAAATCTTCTTGTTTTAACAAGAACAGAAAGATTTCTTTAAAATTTTAATTCTGTTTGGCGCAAACGCCTCAGTGCATAACACGTGTCAAGCAGCACAGAGCGCAGCGCAATTGCGCTGACACGTGTCGCGCAGCGCACGGCACAGCGCAACTGCGCTGGCGCATCTGCGCTGACACGTGTCGCGCAGCGCAACGCTTGCGCAGCTGAAGCATTGCTTCCTTTAATTTTGTTTTTAAATAAAGCTTTGCTCTGATTGGGCGCGCTGCTTTGGGCGCTGTGCTCTCCGCGCTGGCGTGCCAGATTTCGGCACGTGGCATCCTGCGCACAGCGCAGAGGATCTGAAGCGTCGCTTCATTTATTAAAATTTAAATTTTCAAAGTAGTTCTTTGCTCTGATTGGGGGAATCGGAAGCGTTGCTTCGCTTGAGATGTCTTTTCATCTTCCCAAAATCTTCATTTCCCGGGTCTTGGAAATAATTCCATTGTGCACAGAATTTCCCATGCTTGGCCTATATATAACTCAAAGCCGAGCCTTTCTTCTCTCATCTTCAGAGAACTTTTTCGATCATGGCTTGCAACCGTCCTCATGCCCGCCGACAACCCTGGGAAGTGCCAATTCGAGACATCATTCCCCGTTTTGCTGCGCGCTTGGTGGACCCTTCTCTTACGGACGAGCAGTGCGATACTGCAATGTACGAGCTTTTGACTCGTGTGGGGTCTCCTCTTCCTCCGCACTACATTTGGCTCCGGATGATCCTTGCCTCGGTGCTCGCCGATCTTCCCCCTCCTCCAGTAGAGATGTCCTCGGCAATGCTTGATTCCGCCGAGGATAAGATCGAGTGCTTCTTTGAAGCGCACTTGATCACCAAAACCCTGAGGGACTGCTCTTTTCACTTGCTGAGCCAGATACGGGCTCGCCGGGTTGTCATCGCCACCTTTTCTGACGAATGTGGCGATGATCGTTGGGCGTCTACCTCTCGGGAGGACCGCCGCTTCAACGTGGTGGAGAAGACAGAAAGGGAACTGGAGAATCTTCTTCTTATCTTTACGAACCCTTGTCTTTCCGATCCCATATTTGGTGATCTTTTTTAAATGTAATAACAATAATAATAATGAACAAGTATTTTTCTTTTTAATCAAGTATTTCATTATCTAATAAGGGTTCTTTTATTTTAGCTCTCTGTTATGCTTGTGCATCATATGATTTAATTTGCTATTATTAGGTGCGTGTGATTCTTGCAAGGATAAATTGCCGTCGGTGTTTAGTCTTTTTTATGAAGCAGTGCTTTACTTTTCAGTCTTAGAAATAGAGTTTCGTTCTGATTGGGGGAAACAACAGTTATAAAGGACAATTTTTTGCATCAGGCATAATTTTTAAAATATTAACAAAAATTGGCTAATTTCAAAAGTAGGTCACTTTTGACCACGTAAACGCCACGTCAGTGCTGGCACTGACGTGTTTTAAAAAAATTTTTAATAGGACGCGGTTGCGAACTGTGCTTCGTTCAAAAATGAAAGGGGCGCAGTTACAAACTGCGCCCCATTTCTCGTTCTCGTATCTCTCTCCGGTTCTCTCTCTCCTCTCAATCTCTCTTTCTCTCTCAAATCATCTATTTCCCTCCTCTCGATCTGTCTCTCTCTTCTCTCATCTCTTTCTCCCCTCTCGATCTCTCTTTCTCTCTCAAATCATCTCTCTCCCCTCTCTCTCTCTTTCTGTACAATTTAGGTAACGCAGATACATAACATGCAACCATACGCAGCAGAAAGTCTATGTATCTATCCTAAAAGCTTACAATATATTTGATTTGATTGATTATATCAATCGTCTTGCCCACGTTACGTAGAAAATCTGATCTTTAGCACCTCAAAACAATGACCGAAGGGTGTTCCCGTCTAAAATTTATGCTTAGTAGAGCCTAAGGTGGCAGTAATACACTTAAGAAAAAGCAAACTAGTATTTTCTGGGTTGTATTTTGCCAAACTCCCGAATGAGAATCAGATAAATTCTGATGGTATCGAAAGTATCTCGAAAAGTCATTCGATTTGATATATTACGGGCCTCATAACTCTTCTGGAATCAAAAGTTATGAGTAAATGTGCTATACGCGTATGGTCTAAGTGATGTTCTACCACATGGAGGATACTTTTTTAGTCACACATCGGAAAAAAAGAGATCCCTTCTCTCCTACTCCCCTAAAAATAAGAAGGGATACCTTTCAGAAAAAAGGAAGATGTAATCCTCAAAAGGGTTTAGTTCTGCATACAAGCTTAGTTCTCTAAGGTAGGGCCTTAGCCGCCCCCACAATGCGCATATGCGCAAGCGTTATGTGTGTCATGTGTCGTACATGCGCCCGCCAAGTGTGAAGCACATGCGACGCACGCGCACCTACGGCCGTGCGCAACATGTTTGACCACGTGGGGCCGCCACGTGCGCAACACGTGCGACGCACGTGCGTGAAAGCAAAAAAGCCTTTTTCAGCGGTTAGGAGTTTAAGCTCCAACCTGTTCTTCCCCCTGATGAATGTGATATGGTTCAAAGGGTATATCCCTCCACACTTTCGATATATAGCGCTATAATCCTTCAAAGTTTTCGGAGAGGTGGTGGGTCCCAACGACCACCGATCTCTCTTTTCAAATAGATATGCGCAGACCCCCATAAGCTTCTGCAAAGCACAACTGAGAATTTAATTCTCTCAGAAGATCTCCCCATAAGCTTCCACAAAAAATGGAGAATTTAATTCTCAATAAAGAAGAAGATCTTCCTCATCTCAAATTTTAGGTAAGAAAAACACAGAGATAAAAATATCTTTCGTTTACTTATCACATCATATCTAAGGGTTTAACTCTTTAAAAGAACTTAGTTCTTTCTTTGGATCTAAGATCTACAAGACAAGTCTCCCACAAGGTGAGAATTTAATTATCATCGAAAAGATCTTGTTCTTGAGAACCAAAGATTTAGGAGAGAACATGGATGAAATGAAATGAAAAAGACGGGGTTTATACTCCAGGAACTTAGTTTCTTTATAAACAAGAACTTAGTTCCTAAAGAACCTGATCCAAGATCATCAAAATATTGATCTTGGTGATCGTTAATGATCAAAATACCATTAACAGAAGTTAAACTTCTTTAAATAACATGAATATAGATTAAATCTCTAAGGATTCAGCACCTCACGTAATATCCACGTGAGCACTCGAAAGAAGCAGAAGACAGTGTCTCACATGATATCCACGTGAGTATACAGAAGCTCAGAGACTCGGCGTCTCACATGAAAAACACGTGAGCGCCCAAAGCCCATGAAAACAGCGCCTCACGTGATAGCACGTGAGCGCCAGAAAGCAAAACAGATTAATGCTTAGCACTATTTTAGCGCCTCACATGATAGCATGTGAGCATCAAGAAACATAGCGCCTCATGTGATAACACGCGAGCGGGAAAAAGGATCAGCAACTCACGTGAGCGCTAAATCAAGCAGGATATTATATCATATACTTAAGCTTGGGATTCTCTATTCGGCGCTTAGCACTGTTGGGTAATGTAAGACTCAAAACAAAGAATATGGCCTAGTGCTTAGCACCGCCGGGTAACATAAAAGCCCAACACTTAGTCTAAAATAGACCGAGTCCCTGAAGTTTTAAAGTTGTTTGATTTTAAATCAACCGAGCCCATATGCTCATGATATCCAAGTTGATCTTAGTCCCATATATGGCTAATGATTTGCATCCCATATTTTCTAAGTTAATCTTAGTCTCATATAAGACTAACGATCCTTAGATCCAACATAATCTTTTCTCTCATATACAAAATTTGGTTCAAGGGCACATCATTCCATACCTCTAATATATGTCGTTATAATTCCTCAATATTTTCAGAGAGGTGGCGGGTCCTAACAACCAACAACTCCTTCCCCGTCCCTACTTGATGAAAAATATGAAATTTCATCAAGACAGGAAATGCCTTACGCATCCCATATAGATGCGCACGCTCATATTGATACACACCATATTGATGCACTTCCATATTGATGTGTGCACCTCATATTGATGTGCGTACCTCATATTGATGTGCGTACCTCATATTAAACTCCGACTTTATGTTGGGTTACGGCAGCGCCCCGGCCATCAAACCGTGGCCAAATACGGAACAAAAATTTACTAAACTGGCGCTACCACAACCCAATTACCGGATCTACCCTAAACCCTATACTAGAAAGCAAATAAAGAGGAGTTAGATGGTTATACCGAATGAACCAAGTCCTTCGGGTCTTCAACCATCATCCCAAGCTCTTAATGGCCGCGGATCGAATTTGGTTGCCGGTCTTCCTCCATCTACGATGATCCATCCGAGGGAAACGGCACAAGCTCCAGCCTCGCCTAGCGAGGCAACCGACGCTCCAAGGTTGCTAGCAATGGAGAGTGGAGGTGTAGGGTTATCTCACTATTGTTTTTCTCTCATCAAAATGCTCCAAGAGCAACTCAGGAAGATCAAGAGGAGGTGAGGAAACATGTGGCATGAGCAACTAAAGAAAAATGGCTAAGTGTTTTCTCCAAGTGAGAATGAGAGTGAGCAAGTGTAATGAAGCAAGTAATCAAGCAAGTGAGGAAAATGAAAATAAGCAAGCCATGTGAAGAAGTGGCTGCCTCCTTCTCTCTCTCAATCATGCACACACAAAAAATATCTCATCTCAATTTTCCAATAAACAAATCCATGCCATACCTCTCTACATGCCATCACCCATGCTCATGCCAACTCACCATCCACTTCATTTCCCAAATGATTTTCTAAGATGAAAATCTAATAATGAGGTGGCCATCTTCTAGAAGCAATTCCGTATAAATACGGAATAGAACCCGGTATACGTATCGAAATACATATATGCGTATTCGTACAAAAATATGAATAGCCAAGAAAGAAAATGAATAGTGAACAATAATACTAGAATACATATATATAAATACATATATATAAATTATTAAATCAAAACCTGATTTAACAATCCGGCTTAATCCTAAGCCGCTAGTATTATCAATCGTCCGATTAAAGTCTGTGCGGCAAGTACACATATTTAATCGGACACATGTATGTACCAACATACGTCATCTACACCATATCGCCTGAACCGTGAAAACCCTCTGTGTAGGACTCTAAAGACTCGTAAATACGCCGGCAGTAGGTTTAACCACAAACACGTCAGCGACACTAGCTGTGCGTAATGACTACCCAGGTATTGAGCGAAAGGGAGGCCGACGAGCAAACTCATCCTGAACCCCTACTGAGCCTGACAGTGACATTATCTGTACAGTCCGTTTTGTTCATCTAAGAGTATCGCATATCGAGTCTAGAGGGTGGATGAAGTCAGACCCCTAACAACACGACATTTAGTGTCGGCATGAAACCCATCACCACCTGAGAAACTATCGATCCTGGATCGGTAATTCTTGTCTACCCCGGCCGAGAATTTCTGGTGATGGCCACCCGTGCACAACGCGACATCAACCCCCACTACCGGGAGAGACGAATCTCTGACGATCCGCTCACTGCTTCCATATGGCTCGGGACTGTACCCAACTAAAACCTGTTTGCATGACTCCTTTGAGCCGTGGTAGGGTAGTAATCAAAGCACGGTGGGAACTCACACGAGACAAATGACGATTTCAGGTCGACGGACTAACTTGTACATATATCACCTGAAAACTGCTATCTGACAATAGGTATAATACTAACTAGCAGGTTCCCAGCGAGTCCGTCCAGTGTACTCATAACACAATGAGCACATGTATACTATCTTAGGTGAACAAACTAACACTAATGGCTTGTGAGACCGGGCCACCGCCCCTCGTCAGGGTCTCGATCGGTATACACTAGTCTACTCTGGAGTATCGATGCCCAGTCTTGAAACTCCCACGACTAGGGACATTTAAGGATTTGCTTATAGACCACCCAGCTCCTACGTATATGATCGCCATCATAATACTGGTAGTCAAGCAAGATTCTTATGGGCTCTATCAACATATGATAGTGATATGTAATACCACCTAAAGCATGTACATGATGATAAAAACAAACCAGATAGCATACTATCATCTCGAGTAAGACTGTTCTACCAGTATAGGTCCTCCCTCAATCATCACAACCGCGTGCCTACGATTCAATAATTGACTTAAGGGCACTATAGCCAACAATCTCCCACTTGCACTTAAGGCTAATTGTTGCAGTGTCACATACTCACAGCCCGTGTGATACCGAACACCCAACTCCTCTACTAATCAGTCTCGCAAAGCCCGTTTGCAAAACTATTGCGTTCGAGAAATAGCCTCAGTGAGTGGATCCGCTCCAGTGTTTCTTTCTGTATCTCTCTATATCTCAACTTCGCGGAGAAAATCATCTCCCGAAATGAGCAATACCTGTCTTAGAATAAGTCTGGATATCTGATGGGACCCATTTCACAAATGAACTCCAAATCCAGTAAACTTCTTAAACTGTATCATCCACTGAACTTAATCAGTATCCTGCGCCATGCCTTCCACAGTATCCGCTTGGACCACCTGTCCAACATACTATTCCTCAAAAGATGGAAAAATAAAACACTGACAGTCACTCTGTCATCCAAGTCACCTTGGAAGTCTGAAATGATAACCGTCTCCTGAAGGAGGCTGCCATTACTATATCCCAAGAACATCCACTTATGTTCATAACTGCTTTCCAATGTTTCTCCAGGATTGGATTAATATATGTTTATTGCAACTAGTGCAAAAACAATATCTGGTGTGGTACTTGGCATCTCATGATTGAATCAATTGCCTACGCAAGTGACATGCCAATCATGCAAATCCCTCTCCGCTTTAGTCTGTTAGACATCTTTAGAGAGGGTGACTCCATCACCTGCAGGTACACCACCATGCCAGGAGTCGTCCATTCTAAAACACCTTTAGAATAGTGTCAAAGTACCCAGATTGGGAAACTACCCAAATCTCGATCTATAACCATAGATCCAGTAACTAGAATGCCTGATATAATATCCATATCCATAATTTATGTGGAGAAACCACTGTGTGACAACCTCAGTATAACCGATCGTAGTATGTGAATTTCACTTCCTATAAAGTGCATGTCATCCAAATACTAAGACATCACACCCTACTACCTTCTTACCAGATCCATCTGTTGTTCTGATGAAGTCAAACTTTATGACTGTCACATCAAAAATAGATTATCTATTTCTGCTATACCTGCTTTAGTCTATGAATAGACATAATCTACTTGCCCTCTATGCTTCCGCTGCTCCCACTGACTACAACAACTCTCTGGCAGAGTCATTTACACGTGCACTTCTAAATCTAGTTTAGAAGGATGCTATACCCATCCTCTTGCTGGGTCTTATAGTCTAGAACAGCAGCATTGGCAAGTCTGGGTAAGCAAGAACCTTCCTGTCACCGTCTCTGAGAAGACCGAAGTACCTCTCGGGTGTCTGAGGTTACCCACCAAATTTGCGGAGTGGATAATGGAATGTCAAACCCGATTGAGTTTTTAGGTTCTATTAAATTTTCAGTAATCGTTTGTGGTTCTGGAATCACTTCAAGTTCTACCATACATCCACTACTGTTTTCTGAAAAAGTCCATTTTTCTAAAACTGTAGCGAGTTAAGAACAATACATCTATTGATCTTCCTGATGGTAGAAAGTTAACCCTCGTCGAAGCCCGGGATAACCCACAAACTGCCATTACTGAAACGTGCCTTGAGTTTATCCGGATTATGGTTTTAAGCATCAGCCGGACAACTCCCTATACCTTAATATCGTTAAGATATAAATTGATTCTATATACAGAGGCAATGATTTAATTTGAACCAGATTCAAATCATGCAGCTGTCTCCAGTGCATATCAATTAAATGGAAAGAGGCCAATCAGCATTACTCATCTAGGAGTGCATCTATATATGAGTAACCTGAAAGAGAAAGAAGTTCTCAAAACCATTACTATCAACGGAATACCAAACACAAGTATCTACATCTTCGATCACCTTGAAGAATCCTGATACTTGCAACATATCGTTCTCTACTTTATTCTTATACCTACAACTTCTCAAAATTTGGACGTTGTATTTCAACGAAATACTTGTCTAGAGCTGGAGAAGTCATGAGTAAACAGAATATAGTACGAGTACCAACCCTTTTTCCTAATGGACACCGGAAAACATACAATACTTTGTAGAAGTCCCCTGAGTTCGATAACTCAAACCTTGTGCGTCGTAGGTTGAAAACTGTACTATGGTTAAGAAGAATTACACCGCTGTTGAATACACCTTACCTAACCATCAACTGATATAGGTAAATGTCACAGACATAATTTCAAAAAGTTATATCTCACTTTATAAAATAAACGTAAAGATATATCAGTTTGAAATTGGTGCATAACAACGGATATTCAAAACCAAATGTTTGTCGTCAGACAAAACCCAGATGATTTCCTCAAATATTACCAATGATAACGAATTCTGATATAATGAGAATCTAATCACCCAATTCCCAATATCTTACTCACATTCACCATCTGTAACACTATACAGATATGAGAAACGAATCTGGTAAATACATACCCTGGTGTTAGAATCTAATTGAGAAAACAGTTTTCAATTAACATTGCACAGTGGAAACCTCATCCTGATTCGGTCGCTCGGCCTATAGCACATGGAAACCTCATCCTGATTCGATCAGGGCAACTCTATTAAGTGCTCACACTGTTGCCATACCCAGTATGCAACATCGCAGTCACTGCTCCGAGCAGCTGGCGTCTAGCACTTAGTCTCATCTTCGTATACTTCCCTTACATAAAGAGGATATCTCGCGTAAAAGGGAGAATTCCTACTTGCTGATGTATCCTTATTAAATGTGTACCATGCACACATCGTTTACCCCGTACACTTCATGTACCCTGTACACTTGTACTCCATGCCTGAAATAGTCAAACAAAATATAGAAATATCCATTCCAGATAACAAAGAAAGAAGCTATACACCATCAATCTTAAAATATGCATCTATAAAATTACCAACCAGAATAATAATGCCAACCATAAGAGTAAGATCTATCAAGCTATCTGAAATGCAATACGTCACCCAGGACGAAGCTCAAACGCACATAACGTTGTTCAGCTATTTCCTTCGTCATCGGATCCCCGATTGTCTGACCTGAAGGAAAAAAACCCTATAACTTAGACCACCTTCTCATGCCACTTACTTCTTGATGAAGTGTCGTTAAATCTATAAGTGCTTCAACTTCCCATATATGAGATTGATTGAGTATGCTATTATTAACCTGATGTCACGATAAAGAGAAACCCTGCGTCCCTTGCATGTGGAATCATGCGCAGACTCTCGAGAAATCACATCATCCTTACAGCCTCTTTGGCGCTACTGAGATAGCCGCATATTCTACCTCCATGGTGGAAAAGCTAAACAACTTGCTTCTTGCCACTCTGGGTTATGGCCCTGCCATTATGCAAGAAAGCATGTGCAGATATAGATGTATGCATACCTATATTGCCAGCCCAGTCGGCATTTGTATGTTCACATGACTGCAAACCATGATTCCTCATAACACAAGGTATAGTGGGTTGTCCCATATAAATACCTAAAAATTCTCGTCACTTCATCCCAACAAGCAGACCCTACTACTAAGTCCAATCAGCAAGGGTTATATGTCCGATCAAGTACACACTATGCATACATTAGACTACTGACTATACAAAATTGAACCCACAAAATCCGTCTCTCTATGTCAAGAGTCTTATAACAAAGATCAAGGCTAAAAACATGTCTCTCTGTGTCAAGAGTCTTATAGTAAAGATCAAGGCTAAAAACATGTTCATTAGTGACTGGAGTAATAAACTGGAGAGTGATTGTACGGGCTGAACTGTTTTAAGATATACCTATGTGAGTTTCTGAAGAAAAACATAGGATGCTCCTGAAACGGCTCCTCATGGATCCAATTCCCAATCATAAACTCAACATCTCAAATGTCCTCTATAGTGAGAACAACCACTCCAAGTGGCACTTATTGTCTCCAAGTCGCTTTTGGTCATCACAATATCGTTCACAACAAGATCTCCGAACTTACAGTTGTCAAATTCAATCATCGTCAGTCTATATCCAATATAGATTGATGACATCGAACCAATAACTGTTTGGATAAAAGTTTCAAGCCATATATGGACTCTCTAAGTCGACTCGAGTTCCCTTGGTTTTGAAACCTTTAGGCAGATCTTCCAAGTCTCCTTATCCAAATCTCCATCGATAATATGATCTAAGTCTCCGGTACTAGTTCAAGTTCTTTATGTGTAACGATTTTTTAGGGAAGGTGAAATAGACGCAATTATTATTCCGGGTGAAAAGTGTCTATTCATTTTCCATCTACGCTAGGTGAATCCTTTCGCCAATAAGTATGCCTTGTAGCTCTCTACAGTATCGTTCTCCCTTCACACGATCTCGAAAATCCCAGTTTTTATCAACAATTTTTCGTCCAGTAGGATAATCGATCAAATCTCAGACTTGATCTTTTAACGTTGACTCTTGCATCTCTTCCATTATTGTTATTCACTCCTTCACAGTAGACCCAGAAATAACGTCCACAAATGACTTGGGTTCCGCAACCAATACAGAATTACCATAGACGTCTCCCCATTGATATCGAAATATCGTTGGGGTGTTAATCCACGGCACTATCAACAAGTCACTTGAGGATCCGTGATTGGCTCCGAGCTATCAACGAAAATATCGCTCCCAGTGTCGACGACTGCTAAATGAACTAATTCCTTCTGCTTCGCTAACTGACTAGGAGTCCCTTCAATCTCGTAGAATCCCAAATCCTAATCTACTTCTTCTTCTTGCGAAAAGTTCTCCCCGAGGAAATCGCTCAATGTTTTCTCCCCGAGAAAATTGCTCATTGTTTCCTCTCTGAGGAGATCAACGTCATATGACCAAATATCAATCAACGTCCTATCACATACTCATGGACACAAGTGACCTCCCAGGTTTCTCATTTGTCCACCATACATATAATGTTGATTGTACTGACTTTGAAAAAATACATGATCAAGAACATAAGATGCTGCCAACAGCACATCTCCCAAAAAATATGTAAGATTGGCCCTTGCCATCATGTTTTTTTTATCATATCTAGGGTTTCCTAATTCTTCTTTCTACAACACCATTTTGTTGCAAAGTTTACGGTATCATCAGCTATCCGACGACTCTTTTTTTTATTCAATTCCCTGAACTGCTAAAATAAATACTCATAATTTGCTTACAGTTCCTAGAACTTCTCCGTGAAACACGCACAACCCTGTTTGCGTGAGCTGACTCTTCACTTTACTAATACTACGTTTGATACAAATCAACGTTTTAGTTTCATGTGAGATCAATAGCCATATCGAGTAATTTTTAATGATGGTGTTGAATTAGAAAACTCAACTATGTGTATTCATATTTATTGGTCTATATTTATCGGAGTAAATTATCTGCAATGAATATCCAAATGGTTTTTCTTTGGTAGTTTTGCCTCTAAGGCAACTCTCACAATTAGATGCTTTGACTTTGGCTCAAATGCCAACTCATCCATCCCAGGTGGTTAAGTCATCTCATCTATCTGTTGACCTAATCTACTATACCATTCATGACATTTATAGAAGGGTCAATTTTCAAAACCATAAGAAACTCATAAGACAGATTGTCCCATTAAGCTATCCAAATATCATAAGCCGAAAACTGAAACTAAAACTAACGGGAAGATAATTTGTGAATAGCTATTTGCATTCCCGATGCAAAATTGATTCATATGTCCTCGACACATGATTTGCTTCTACAAACATCTGCTCCAAGCAAAAGACCTACTTCTACTCAGTATCATGACGAGTGGAGCAGTTCAAATTCCCACAATCAAATGTTGGACTTATTATATTCATTATTGCCAGTATATTTCTCCATATCAGATCACTTAAGTTGTTAGAACGTTATTCCTGTTTTCGTAGCTCGATTGAACTCTTTTTGCGCTAGAACACCTGACCTTGCACACCGTTGACCTCGTCAACAAATCAGCAGTGCTCTTGGTTCTATCGCCCCTGGAGATTAAATCTTAAGCCTTAGTTACTCAAACGTACAAGTAAACATCAACACGTTCGCTTTCCACATAACTTACTGCTTCATATATCGACTAGAAAAACATATAACCGCTTATTGCTATCGCTCAGCATTTTAACTGGATAATCACTCTTCAGATCTCGAATCGATGAAAATATAACTCTTAAGTGTATCCACATTACGTGGTTCGACTCATTATATGAAAATAAGGTCAAACCGAGAAATAATGCAACGTTGTCACGCACTAGAACGCCCTTGTTGACGATCTTTTACTCCGACAGCATCTAGGGTTTCTCGAACAATGTGATATCTCACACCGGGTAAATCCTTAACCCTTCCTCCTCTTACTAATACTACACAATTTTCTTGTGAATTGTGGCCAATACCAGGTATATAAGCAGTGATTTCAAATCCAGAGGTTAATCGTACTCAGGCAATTTTACGTAAGGCAGATTTTGGTTTTTTGGGGGTGATAGTGGAAAAGTTGACAGATAAGTCACCCTTATTGTCACTCTATAGAACCGTACATGAGATTTTCACCTCATACAGCTCCTTGTTCAATTCTTTCGAAGTAATTGGATCCTTTTTTTCGTTCGAGAATCTCTTCCCTTCTTCCACTCTGCCCCGAAGAGTAACTAAGACCAATTCATTCACGTTTTCATGTTTCAATTGAACACTTTCCATTTATGATCAAAGGAGAAGATTATTCTTTTTACCAAACATATGCGGATCAAATCAAGATCTTCTAATCTCCTTTTCTTGCCTTAACGCATACGTTGGATTTCTTGGGCAAATCGAAAGAGGGTTTTCCCGTACGTTCATCAGAGAATATTTCTAAGTCCCAATACACCCAATGCCAGATGGCCGCCCAAAAGCACAAACCAGAAAACACAAAATATGCCCCTGCCACGCCTTCATAACTCCAAATACCCGGATTCGTTATAGTTCCTCCTGAAATACTCCAACCACTCCACGAATTGGTTATTCCTAAACGAGACATGAAGGGTATAACGAATATACCTTGTCTCCACATTGGATCAAGAACGGGGTCAGAGGGATCAAAAACCGCTAATTCGTATAGAGCCATCGAACCGGCCCAACCAGAAACTAGAGCCGTATGCATTATATGGACAGAAAGCAATCGGCCGGGATCATTCAATACGACAGTATGAACACGATACCAAGGCAAAGATTACCCCATAATTATCGCACAGCTTATCTCTTGACACGTAAATATCCTGTGACTACCGCTCAGCATAAACTGGAGTGCTCGACAGTAAATGATATGATCACTAATGACATCCCTTTTCATCACGTCCAACGCGTATAGTGATCCTTTATGCGCTAATCTTCCGAAGATCGCTGCATCTCCATAGTGTTGCGTCGTGTAGCCCCGCTACATCGCTGCCATCTCAATGGTGCTGTGTCGTGTAGCCCCGCTACATCGCTACCACCTTGTCACTAGCGTACAAGTCTTTTAGCTTGTTCATATAATATTAAACTAATATTTCTATTTCATCATATTATCGTCATCTACCATCTCATTTTTGGTGAGACTGACGATATCTTGAATTTATTATGGATGCGTTAAAACCATGGCATATAATGGAGTACCGTTCTTTCTCAAGGAACGCTTCTTTTTCAACCCATCTTAATAATAATAAACCTACACTCTGAATAAACAAAAGAAGACTTATGGCCCCAACTACATCTATCAAAAGTATAAAATTTAAAATTTTGGTAAAATGATTGAAAAACGGATCATGAATTTCCTAGAAACAAAGTATATTGGGTAGTTGAATCTAAACTCCAGCCTTCTCTCGAAATCTCCCGCTTGAAATTTGTCAGATTAATGCAGTATACGTCTTTATATATATAATATACCATGCACATCACCAATGCAACAATCAATCTAGCAATTTTCATTTTTTATTAAACTGCTTAATTTTGTCCGTTTTATAAGGATTTTCGTTTTATGCATGAAATTAACACGCGTCCCAAATGCTCCCACTAGAACAACTACCCATCAAATCTCAAAAAATTTATGTGAGAATAAAAAGTTGGAACTTTTAGTGAGGAAACAAAATTTTTACCAAAAAAACATAACTCTCATAACTAATAGCAAAACTCTCAACTAACCCAAAACTTAAGTGGGAAACTCCAAAAATAAGAAAAAAATAAATTCTTATTTTTCAGGAATTTTATGGAATTTTTCTTACATTTTTCGAAATAATTTTTTTTTAAAAATTTTTTTTATTAAACTGTGCAGATCCGATCTAATACAGTTTTATTTTTTTTTGATAAAAATGGCAAGCCCAACCTGCAGCAGGGCTGGCTGGGCCTGGGTGAAGCCGGCCTAGCCTGCATCCCAAGGAGGCATGGGCCCTTTTTAAAAATAAAAAAATCCGTTTTTTCTGGATTTTACTAAAAATTCCGATAAAATAAAATAAAAAATCCAAAAAAATTTTTATTTCCAGAAATATTTTTTGTTTAAAATAAAAATTGTTCTTCAACCAAAAATCCGAAAAGAATCTTTTTTGTCCAACCAAAAATCAGAAAAAGATATTTGGTTCCAACCAAACTCCAAAAAATGTTTGATGCTATCAGCAATGTCCAAAAAAAATTTTGGTACAACCAAAAATCAAAAAAAAAAAATTATTCAACCAAACTCCCAAAAAATTATTTGGTACCATCACCAAGGTCCAAAAATTAAAAAAATGTTTGACCCAACTAAACTCCCCAAAAAAAAAAAATATCGCAAAAGTTTGTTTTCATTAAAAAAACATAGGGTTAGGGGTTTTAAAAAAATTACCGATGTTGCCGCCATTAATGCTCACAAAAAAAAGAAATAAAATTAAATTTTTTTCTTTTTACTCAAAAGAAAACCTTTTAAAATAATTTTTATCTCACATATTGTTCAATGGGTAATTTCACATCAATGAACTAAAAGACTACATCATAAGCGTCATAAAAATAGATCTAATTTATGGTGACAATATGATACAAAATCGATAGATCTATGGAGATCCATCAAAACGATAAACCCTAAAAATATAGATCTGTCATAAAATAATTTTTTAAAAAATTGATCAATATTTAAATAAAAAAACGCAAATTTTGAGTTGTAAATATTTTTAACATTACAGATTTATAATTCTACGAAAATGGGATGCAAGGCTCTGATACCAATATACAATTTAGACAACGTAGATAGATAACATGCAACCATACGCTGCGGAAAGTCGATGTATCTACCCTAAATGTTTATGATATACTGATCTGATTGATTAGATCGATCAACTTATCCACATCACGTAAAAGATATGATCTTTAGCGCCTCCAAATAACAGCAGAAGGGAAACTACACTTTGGTAGAAAGCAATAATCCCTCTCTTGACCATCCACCAAAGTAGAAGAGTATGAGAAAAGGAAACTACGGCTCTCTGTTGTGTCTCTCTCTAGAAAAACTCTCTACATTGTATCATCTTTCATATTTCTAATGGATAATAACTCATATTAAACCTTAGCCTCATATATAGAATACCCGTTCATATGGGCGGATATTGGACCGGTTCGAACCCAATGGCTAACACTCTGATCCTCCCTCTCCCTCTCTCCCCAATCCCCTCTCACACTCCCTCTTCTGATCCTCTCTCACACTCCCTCTCTCTCTCTTTCAAAAATGTATGGATCGCGGTTACAAACTGCGCCCCATGCAAAAATGTATTTGGCACGGTTTCTAACTACGTCTCATTCATTTTTGAATGGGGCGCAATCCCCTATAATTGTTTTTAAAAAGACGTCAGTAGGGATGTTTACGTTGCCAAAAGCAGCCTACTTTTGAAATAACTTTTAAAAGTGTTCCATTTTTGTTAATATTTTTGAAATAACTTTTAAAAGTGTTCCATTTTTGTTAATATCTTTTTAGAATTGCCTAATTTAAAAAAATTTCCTCACGTAAAATAACCATCTGAGCCCATTGGAATTCAAAATTTCAAATTTTTGTCATGTTCTTATGGAATCCAATACTCAAAACGCTGCCTCGTTCTCATCATTATCCACCCATGATAAATCTCCATTTTCATCGCCATCATCTCTCAACAATCACTTCCCCATTGCTCTCCACATACGACCTCAACACCCGAATCAAGTATCTCGTTCAAACCAATCGCTTGAACGAAGCACGCAACTTGTTCTACGAAATGCCACAAAGAGACCAGATCACATACACCACCATCATCAATGGCTACCTCCACGCCTCAAAGCCCATCGAATCCCTATCTCTATTTTGTCAGCTCCGTTCTAGCTCTGCTCTCAGCCCCGATCAATTCATTCTAAGCCTTGCCATCAAAGCCTCCGCATCGTCCCCTTCTCTTTTATCAATCGGAGAGTCGATCCATGGGTTCTCCGTTAAGTTTGGCGCTTGCCCTTCATGGGTTTTTGTTGCAACGGCGCTGCTGGATATGTATTCTCGTAATAATGCTTTGTCTACGAATGCCCTGAAAGTTTTCAATGAAATGCCTCTCAAAAATGCTGTGTCATGGACTGCGGCTATTACTGCTCTTGTCCGTGCTTCTCGGTTTCAGGATGCTATTCGATGCTTTGCGGATATGAGGAAGCTGAATGTGCATTGTGATTCGCATACATATGCAATTGTATTTAAGGCATGTACGGATTCTAACCTTTTATCTAGAGGGAAGGAGATTCACTCGCAGACGATTAAAACTGGTCTTGATTCGGCTTCGTTTGTGGCGAATTCTCTTGCGACCATGTATTCCAAATGCGGTGATCTGGCTCAAGCGGTTATCTTATTTGAGAGAATGAGCAACCGAGATGTGGTTTCATGGACTAGTGTTATGTCAACCTATGTTCAAATGGGCCGGGAGAATGAAGCGATTCGGGCATTCATTACGATGCAGAACGATGGTGTCAGGCCAAATGAGTACACTTATGCGGCAACAGTCTCTGCGTGCACTGGGCTTACTGAAGTTGCATTAGGCGAGCAGCTGCATGCACAGATGATGCACTTTGGTTTTGTTAGCATGAGAACGATTGCAAACTCTCTCATCACATTTTATGCTCATGTTGGCCAGCTCTGCTCAGCAGAGATAATATTCGACATGATATCTCCGAAAGATATCGTGTCATGGAGCGCTATGATCTCCGCCTATTCCCAAGAGGGAATCACAGAAAATAGTTTCTTGCTCTTTGCACAGATGAGAGTCAACGGAATATCCCCCACCGAGTTTCAGCTCGCCAGCCTTCTCAGCACCTGCGCATGCGCCGCAATGCTGGACGCAGGCAGACAAGTTCATGCCCTCATGATATCGGTTGGAGTAGAATATGACCCCAAAATCACCAGCGCATTGATCAATATGTACTCCAAATGCGGTACAATCAATGAAGCTCAAAAAATCTTCGAAGATCTGAAGCCTGATAATGTAGTTTCTTGGACCGCTCTGATTAATGGGTATGCAGAGCACGGGCTCAGCAATGAGGCGATCGGTCTGTTCGATCAGATGATAACGTTCGGGTTGGTGCCCGATCAAGTGGCTTACATCGGCGTTCTGACTGCGTGTAGCCATGCAGGGCTGGTCGATATGGGGCTTGAATACTTCGATAAAATGAAAAAGGATCATAAATATGCGCCATGGAAAGAGCATTACGGGTGCGTTGTGGATTTGTTGGGTCGAGCAGGGAGGTTAAAAGAGGCAGAGAACGTAATAGAAACAATGCCCTGCAGAGCCGATGAGGTGGTGTGGACGACGATGCTGAGGGCATGCGCGGTGCACGGGGATATGGAACTCGGGGAGCGGGCCGCGAAGAAGGTGATTGAGCTAGAGCCGGAGTGCGCGGGGGCCCACATTGCTTTATCGAACATATATGCCGGGAAGGGGAGGTGGGGAGAGGCAGCGGGGACGAGGATGGAGATGAGGGGGAAGGGAGTGAGGAAGGAGGCGGGGTGGTCGTGGGTCGGCGGGGTCGGGGATGGGTCGGTGTCGGTGTTTACGGCTGGCGATAGGGTGCATGAGAGGGAGGAGGAGATTTATGGTGTGCTGGGGTTGGTTTATTTTGAAGCAAAAATGGAGGGACATGAAGTAGAGTTTGGGCTTGATTTATAGCTGCCTCGGGCTCTAAAAAAAAGCCCATTGATGAATTCAGGCTAGCTACAAGAACCACAAAGAAAGAGATAAACCCCGCCCATAGGCAAAATCAATCTCAGCACAAATCGGGCAAAAGAAGAAGAAGAAGGAAATGGCGTTATCTTTAAAAACCTCATTCATCCCCTCCCTGGCTCCCACCACCACCAACGCTGCAACCAAATCCCTGCCAAAACAAGTAAGCGATCCAATTCAAAGAAGCCTCTCCCTCAAATCTATCTCCTCGGTTTCGTGTTCTGAAACTTTGATGATTATGTTTGCAGAAAGTAGAGTTCGGGCGGTGGTCATGCAGGAAGGAAGGTATCCACCCGGAGTTTCACGAGGATGCGAAGGTGTTCTGCAACGGGGAGCTGGTGATGACGACGGGCGGGACCCAGAAGGAGTACTCCGTCGACGTGTGGTCAGGGAACCACCCCTTCTACCTTGGGAACAGATCGGCCCTGCTGGTGGATGCCGACCAGGTGGAGAAGTTCAGGAAGAAGTACGGGGAGCTCTCGGATCTGATGGAGATCCCGGTGCTCAAGCATGGCGAGATTGTGCTCCCCCAGAGGAAGAAGGGCGGCGCCAAGGGTAAGGGCAAGAAGTAGGAAGCTCTACTTCTATCTTATGGTATTGTTCTCGAAACCATCATATGTTCATGATTGCTTTGTTTCTTATTGTGGACGATTTCTAAGTAAGTAGACCCTTGTTGATGATAATCTTTTTGCTTGATGTCGATAATCTCTTCATCCGCTTGTTTATATGGCAAGTAGGATATCATTATAGATTCTAACAGACTAGGATCAGAGAAAAGAAACAGTATATGTCAGAATTCAGGTATTGGAAAATTTTCTTTGAACTTGGTCCTTCGGTATATATTTACAAGTTCACATCGAGAGATAAATGTAGTCGATGGACTAAACCCTTGTCTCTAACTCTTGTCGGTAATTTAGACGGCTTACAGAATTTTGGAGGAGCTAGATGACGGACCATTCCATAAACTAGATCCGTCTCCCTGCAAAATAATTTGCTTGTTTTCTGTGGCGTTGTAACGTTGTTTGTACTTCACAGTCTAACAAAACGCATCCTCCTTTGCTGAATGGGAGGTATGTTCATGATTAGTTCTGTTAAAGGCGATTTTCCTAAAACTTGGAAAATGATTGTTGTTTCGGGATTGAGTTGATTAGCACTATTGCTTGCCAGACATTCTTATTCATCATAGCTACTAATTCAGTCACAATTTGATGTCTGTTCAGCGTTATTTGGTAAATAATCTGTCATAATCTAGATCGACACAGTCTAAGGTGTTTGACCTGCCTCTTTGTTGGGAATTCTGGTTCCCTAATCACATCAAGCACAAATCACGCAATATCACAAGAAGAAGAGAGCATCGGATTTATGTGGTTCGACTAAATCGGCCTACTTAGTACATCCACATGGCAACATATCAGATTGGATTTCACAAGCATGATAAAGAAATCATACAAGGAAACTCTCATTTCTCATGCTCATCTCTCATTCTCCTTGATCTCTTCACAATAGAGCAAGGTCATACAAACCCAAACATGAGAATACATTGTGGTTTTAAGGCCCTACTAATAAAAGGAGTATATATAGTGTTCAACAAAAACAAAAAAGAAGAAGAAGAAGAAAGTATATATAGAATTAGAAATACAACATTCCCACTACTCATCGTTTATTCGCATCCTGCACCAATAAATGGCCTTGCCCAAAATGTCCGAGTCTAATTAGGACCTCTTGTGGCTCACGGGCATTGTTAATTTTAATATACGAGGGGATGAGACAATTTTATTTATACGAGTGTACACGAGCTTTCAACATAAACATGGTCCATCCAAGTAGACTTGAGCCTTATGGTGGGTTGTCCCATCTTATATTATACCCATATGCATCTATTGATTTTCTTGATGTGAGATTATATTCTCAACAGGCATAATGAATAATTTGATATCTGTGAGCTAGGATCCCGCAGTTTCTCAGCATTAAAAGGGCTCCACGGTTTCTTCTACAATTTTGTCTATTTTTGCATCTAAGAAAGTTTGAAGTTCTTAGCATGAGATAACAAGTTTGAAGTTCTCAAGAATCATTTCTTCTAATGCAATCCTATGAAAGTTTTTCTTTTGTGTAGAGATCTTCAATTTGGTTCTTTTTCTGTTTAATCTTGCTTTCACTTAAGCTTTAAAGTATGATGCCTGTACAAAATTTGCTATTCTTAATTACTTCTTCCGTTTCGAAGAATTTGTATAGGCAATGAAAATGATCGTTCTTTTTGCTCTTATCGATCAGTGTTTCGTTATTTATTAAAAGAGGATTGATGTTAAGGTTGATAAGCCATAGCAGAAAGCGCGACAAGGACGATGGTAAATAGTTGCTCACCCCAGTAGATTCTATCAAAGTTCATTCTTGTTTAAAGCTTTACCTCAATTTTAAATTACTTGTGATTCTACGATTATGTGCCCCCCTGCATTATTTTGCATGGGGTCTATGATGGGCAAACGCACAGCTTGGACTTTTTCCTATAATGAGTTGTAAGGCCCAACTCAATCATGACCCGTTGCCACTTGCCAGAGATAAACTTTGATAAAATGAAAATTAAATTATGAAACCATTAGTAAAAAATTGAGGCAGTGGCCTGTCCCTAATCAAAGTAGCTTCCATACTATAATTCTTACAAAAATGGTGGTATCAGTATATAATTAGATCGTTTGTTCCACAGTTAACTTTTTTTTTTAATAAAATTACCGAACAGCTACAAGATTCAGGGTCTCGACGGTTATTTCCCGCTGCTATTTCTTGCTATTAAATTTGACGGTGGGAGTCAGGATAAATATGTCCAGTCATATGGTCACGAAAGAGAGAACCACCTTAATTATGTGATTAGTAAATGATCAACATCAATTTCATTGATCTCAATTTCCTTCTGAAGTGTGAAATCCAACTCGAGTGGTTGATTGATTCTCCTGGCTTAAAGAAGATGCATCATTGATCTTGTAATTTTATACTCTTTGTTTATAAATTTAAAGACAAACAAGTACTTTAACTAAGATTTAGATATGGTTAGGCACATTCATCTAAGCCTTTTTTTCCATATAAATGGGGTCAGCGATGAAGCAAACTCCAGTAAAGATTTGATAAAGTTTTACGACGGGGCGTCAACCCTCTTCAGGTAAATGCAAAATCCCTGATTCAAAAAACTATAACAAAAGAGGAGCTTGTCATTTTCATAGATGACCAGTTGGCATTCTTTAGATTCTCACAAACTATAAGAAAAAAGGTCTACAAGAAGAGGGAAAGATGATATATTTGCTATATGGAATAATTTTCAACTCTAAGGCAGAGTCAAAAACGAAATATGGAACGTACTCCTAATATTTTAGGCACATTGTAAAATAAAAAATGATTTGGTACATTCACCTTAATTATTTTCTCTATAAACATAACTATCACAATGTAATCATTGGAGGGATCACTTGCCCAGAGACAAAGTGGGATGGACAAAAAAAGAAGCCATACAATCTTTCAACATGTTTCAAGAAAAAGGCAATAGCACAAAACTAAAGTTAAGCTTCATCATCCTTCACTTTGAGGAAACCTAAATATATTATAGAGACATATATATAAATTTCCTCTTTAGAAACTAAAAAGAGAATTGAGAAAGATGGTATATATTTTTTTATAATTATTATTATCAAGTTGTTGGCTAAGTGGAAGAAGGAGAGAATCTGATTCTCAAGGCATATGTTATGGATCAGGAGCCTCTCTACTGTTATTGCCTACTATTTTCCTCTGCTATGTAAATCATAGCCGCACATCTTTATAAAAAAAAACCACTAACTTGTAGGCCTCTTATTTCACATAAATCTCCACCATTGGATATGTTCCTGTTAGCATGGAGAAATAATAGCTGACAGTCCGAATCCTTATGTTATGGCATGAGAATAGTTACATAGAGATTTAATGGAATAATACATGTAAATGTGAGGGGGGGAATTGGAAGAATAATTCCACAAGCACATTAGCATTATTCAGTGGTCTCTAAATGCTGAGAAGGTCCCAGCATATATTATAGAGAATCATTAGCCTTTAAGCTATAAAATGATAATAATTGGTATTATTCTTTATGGTATATATTCTTGACTATAGATGAGGCCAATCGCAATACTAATTAATGGATGAAGCTTATCCAAATTGTAGAGGTTTAGATTAGGTTAATAAAAAAGAGCAATTGAAGAAAAATTAAACGCTTTCCTTTTGGGATGTATAAATCCCTGCTATCTTTTTTTCTTCCTTTATTCTATTAGAAAGTAGTGTGAAGGTTTTGAACTGAGATCTAATATTTTACCGCTTGACTTTGATTATTCTCTCGTGTATCAAATTTGTACTATGTTGGCATTATGAGCAAAACTTTTGGATACCCTTTTACCCTTCACATCAAGTATTGTGGAAATTTGAACTATTTTGGCAAATTTGTGGTTGTGCCCAAATCTTGAGATGATTATGGCAATTCATGGATCATTGTTTATTGACCACAAATTTTGAAGGTTTTGCAAATAAAATACCATGTACTTTTAAGATTTTTCAATAAAATACCATGAACCATTATTTATTGTCCATGAAATTTAATTATGACAAATAAATACCATGAACTTTCACCTTTTCTCCACCTTTTCTCCATAGTGTAGAAAATATATATCATAAATGTAACCTGGCGTTAATAAATACCACAAATGTTTGTGTTTTAAACCTTTTGCAAATAAGAACCACATCTTTTATCATCATATGAATTGAAATCTACAAAAATATAAAAAGTAAAATGAAAATGAAAGAATCTACAATTTTGTCCATTTTTGCATCTGAGAAAACTTTTGGTATTTAGTTTCTATGATATATATCTAAAAAATGCTCAGATTGATATTTGTATTTGGTGAAATTTAATCCGACTTTCTAAGAAATCACGAACCGTGTCGAGGTTTATCCTAGTTGTAACCAGATCACAAGTGGATGCATGTGGCATTTGCTTATGTATTTTCCAAGAAAAAAAAAGTAAAATATTTTTAGAATATTTCTTTATTTTTCCCCACAAATTTTGACATGCCACCTCACCCACCCACCCACCGCTCTCTCATCTATTACTCATAAAAGGTACAAGAAATAGAGAAAAACAAGCAAGGCATTAAATTGGAAAAGTTGTGATAACTCTTTAAAATCAATTTTTTTCTGCCTTCCATCTTGACATTCATCTTAATCAAAAATCTTTAAAACCCATTTAAAAGTTTTCAAAATGTTTTACATACAGACACGCGCAACGTACTTAAAAATATTCCTGTATTGTAATATTTCTAGCCATGAGTCTACATAGGCAGCCCAAGGGTTGAGGCATTTGAAATCCATGCATGACATCCTTAACTTTTGATGTACAAATTATAGCTATTATTATAGCATTGCTTTCTTCTTAATAAATAAATAAATTAATAGAAGTATCATGAGTCTAGGAACACTATACCTATATATATATAGCAAGATTACGTGTCGGCACCAGAGTAAAGGACGCTATATGTAAATGTGGGGGCTTGTGAAACCCAAGATATGGGGTGGGGGGGGGGGGGGGGGGGCGAGAGAGAGAGAGAGGTGAGGTTTGAACAAGTAGTCTACAAATATGATGTCCCATGTAAAGCAATGTAGGATCATGCAAGTTGTCTAGGCTTCATGCATGATGCATGAAATTTTACACCTTATAGCCAAATTTAAGGTACTCCTTGGCTATATTTACTATTTAGGATTTTTTTTATTCTTCTAATTTACTTTCCGAAGATTCTTTTATCTTTATTTTTACTCATATTCATATATCATGTTACTTTCGGATGTTTAGGGCTACTGCCTAAATTATTTAGAATTTTCAGAAAACCTCTAAATCGTCCAGCTATTTTTAGACCTGCATTGTTTATATTAATTGAATGTGTATTAACTATTGAATTCCAATCTTTGCCCATACAATCATATTTTTTATTGAGCCATAAATCAAAACCCTAACTTAACTTTTCGTATTCTTTTGTCTTCAAACTCTTTTCTTCTCTTCGCTTAGTCACCTTCTTAACATCCAACTTCCGTTTCTTTGTTTCTGGGTGAATCTGCATTTTGATGGAGCTCTGAATTCGAGAGAATATTAAAAAATAACTGAAGGTATTACAAAATAGAGAAGAATTCTGGAAGATATGTCGATAAAACGCTTATATATGTTTGGGGGTAGTGAAGTAGGAATGAGGTGATAGAACCACAATATTATTAGTGAAGTGAACCTTTGAGTACTTTTGCACTTGAGCCGTACCTTTGGCAACAATGTATTACCTAGCTTGGGTTAGCCATGTCAGCTATTGCTCTAACCTGAAAAGCTAGCTACGTACGTACCTATTTCATGACATTTGCATGCGTTTGAATTGACTATATATAAGTTTAGAGCCAAGGCTTCATATATATAGATATAGATATAGATATAGATATATAAGGTTAGTGGAGGAAAGACAAGAGAATTTCTTTCTATGGCGTCGAAAAAATATGCCCTCCTTCATTTTTTCCGACGATCGGCACCCACCATCTTCATCGTTATCATCTAAGATGTCGGTACATCAAATTTCATATGATTCTACAGCATTTTCACCGTTGATTTACTGGGTTCAAAATTAACGGTTTACCGACAATAAAACTTTTTACATTGCTAAATCAATGGTGAAAATGTTGTAGAATCACATGAAATTTGGTGTATCCACATCTTAGATGGTAACGATGAATATGGTGGGTGCCGATCGGCAGAAAAAACGAGGGAGGGTGTATTTTTATGACGCCATAGGAGGAAATTCCCTCCTATGAAAAAATACGCCCTCCATCGTGTTTTCCGACGATCGGAATGCATCATCTTCATCGTTATCATCTAAGATGTGGGTACACCAAATTTCATGTGATTCTACAGTTTTTTCACCGTTGATTTAGCAATGTAAGAAGTTCTATTTTCGGTAAACCGTTAATTTTGAACCCACTAATTCAACAGTGAAAAAGTTGTAGAATCACATTAAATTTGGCGTACCCACATCTTAGATGATAACGATGAACATGATGGGTTCCGATCGTCGGAAAACGCGACCGAGAACGTACTTTTTCGACGCCTTAGAAGGAAATTCCCATATTTTCTCCATTATTCTCTCCCCCTCTCTCTCTCTCTCTCTATATATATATATATATATATATATATATATATATATATATATATCAAAAGGTGCATCAATAATTTGAGGATACATATGTAGAAAATAATTGCATTGACTTTCTAATTTTTCTAAGAGAAACTAATATTTGATCATATGCAATGAAAAAGATTATTTTGCAATCATATCTCCATATGCCAATATATAGATATTCATAGCTTGCTAGACATGTAAATATGTAATTAGATTCTTATTGTATAATTTAGCTAGTTCAATCTTCTTGTTAGGATACTTCCTTTTTAGATATGTTTGTCTCATTCATTCTTAAAGAGAAATGATGATAAGTTGTGAAAAGCTTACATATACACACGTAGGCATGCACGTATTACCAAAAAAGATCGGCATATTCATATATAGGTTATATATATTTTTGTTTTTGAAAATTAAATAAAAAATATGGTGCCACCTTTTATTACAACAATGAATTTATGAACAAAAGCAAATCATTTGATTTTGGGTTGCGGTTAGAATATAAAATATATTCTTTCAACTTTCATCTAGCTTTAGAGTTTTGCTGTGGTGGAAAAGACATTTCTCCGCAGTTCTACAATATATTAGAAATATCCAATTAATACCTTTGAAGCTTTTCAATCCTAAATAAAGTACATCCTAACTCCAAACCACTAGATTTGTTTAAGCCAAATGATGACCCCCATCATTTAGATTCAACACAGACTTCTCCTCGCTCTTCTCTTTTATTATTATTTCTCGAGTCACAAATGAGGCAACTAAAGCTACCTTCACCATTTTTTTATTTATTTCAAGGGATGGCCTCGAGTTCCCAACCAAAATATTTATACAAAAGATGCATGTACACGAGATATAAATAAATGAAATGAAGCCTCATTTTGTATTTATTTGGTAGATTGATTAAATTAACTTAGTTTTTGTCATCACGTAACATGTCCTTTTGTTGACTCGTCCCATCACCACACGTTTGAAGGGGGCACTCACGCGTGCCAAGGGCTATCAAATCAACCTCGAATCTCACTGAAAAAATATTTCAAAAATGTATTAATCATGTTATTGTCATTAGTAAGCTAATGATTGGGAGGAAATTACGAAACAAATTATTATGCGACCTTGATTTTCAACAAAATGATTGGTTGGTACCTAGAAAGCTTGATTTAAATTTTCGAATCATGTGAATTTTTATTGAATTATTAGACTAAAAAGTCACCTAACAACTGGGATATTAATGGCAAGAGTTGAAATTTGAGGTTATATGGAATGAATCAATGAATTGCCTTCATAAGTTGCTTTCTATTAAATGAAATAGAAAAACAAGTGAAATAATGTCGTAATCCCTCGGAAAATCTATTCATCTATTTTTTTGCAACACCTAGCGTCTAGATAACATTATATTTGTGAGAAGATAATATTATAAATATTCTTATCATTCATTAGAGCATGAGCATTCTTATTTTGAAAAGTAACCCAATTTTTTTGTGGTTTATTCAAATATAGGATTCCAAGAAAACACATGCATCTTAAAGAATAGTTTAATCTGCGATATAGAAGCTTTTTCTAAATATTGGTTGTTCGCTACGGTTGTAACCAAGATTGTTAAATATGAATCATCCCAAACTAGCATTAAAAATCTAGATTAGTTAGATGAGATTACAAATCTCGTTAATTTATAAAGATTGAATTGACATTGCCAGGATTGCATATTCATTATATTGATCGAGGAGAAAATATGTGAAAGCAAACAGAACTCTTCGAGCAACATTTGGAAATGAGGATTTTGCTAAACAAAAGTCCTTTATTTCAACTTCAACTTCCATAAGTAATTCATATTTCATAACCAATATTGCTCATATCATTAGAAAGTCATCTGGAATTCTAGTTCAGTATAAAAACCATGCTATTTTACGAAAATCGGCTTTACTTTTTCTACCTTTAACTCTGTACAAAGTGAACATTCTTTTGTCTTACCATTTGTTGAATATGCATTTTAAATATGACCTATTTGGATATATCTTTTTTTACCACTCTTACTTGAGTATTTACATGCTTAAAAAAATCGTCAAAGACAATAAAATAAAAGTTATAGACGTTGATCGAGGAGTCTTCAATATTCATTTCAGGAGACATATCTCTTCGAACACATGCATAATGCGTCTCACAAATTCAGGTGTAAGATGATAATTAAATCTTCTTACAATTTCCTATTTTATATGCTTCAATTCTCTTTACATTGAAAAAGAAAAAGAAAGGAATAATTCACAAAACAATTAATTTGGTCAAAAATAAATGGGTTAATTGCTTAATAATACCATAATGCTTCACACTTTCTGCAGAATAATGCCACGATATGTTTTTCCAGTAATTAAATACCACAATATTCTAAATTGCATAATACTACCATGACAGTGTTAACGGCTGAGACAAAATGACTAAACTATCCCTGATTATATTTGGATTTAAAGAATAAAAAAATTAACCCTAACCCTAAATACCGAGCCCTAACCGTAATCCTAACCCTAATTAGCCAACCCTAACCCTAATTAGCTAACCAAAACCCAAACCCGCAACCATCACCTCCGCCACCGCCAACGCCACCTCCTCCCCATCGCCATTGCCTACTCCATCCCATCGCCACCTCAGCCTCCACCCTGTACCATGGCCGCCACCGCTCCAACCCATGGCCACCATCGACCTCCATCCACCCCATCGCCACCACCTCCGCCCTCTTCACCACCGCCTCCTCCCCACCACTCCCATGGCACCACTGTTGGAAATATGTATGCCCTAAAGGCCATTATATTATAGTGGATGTATTTATACGTGTGTGTGTGTGTGTGTGTTCAGTGTACATTCTTGCTTGACATGATAGTATACTATCTGGTTCTTCTTTACCTGACATGTGCCATTATATTATAGTGGATGTATTTATACGTGTGTGTGTGTGTGTGTGTGTGTGTGTGTGTGTGTGTTCAGTGTACATTCTTGCTTGACATGATAGTATACTATCTGGTTCTTCTTTACCTGACATGTTGACTTGATCATGTTTTTATTCATTCATACATGTTGATAAAGCCCTGAGGATATAGGCTTGACTACTGTGATTATGATGAAGATCATACTAGTGGGACATCTGTAGTTTATAAACATATCCTGAAAAGTCCTTAGTCGTAGGTGTATCGAGACGGGGCATCGATATACCATAGTAGACTAGCGTATATGATACTAGACCCATATGATGGGCGATGGATGTTCCCACATTCATCGATGTTTGACATCGAGATCGTATACGGGTGCTCGGTGGTGACTGGGTACACTGGACGGACCCGCCGAGAACTCCTATATGGAACTATATCTATCGTCAGATAGTAGTTCTTAGGTGACACTGATACAGGTTAGTCTGTAGACCCGAGATTGTCATAGAGTCTTGTGTGTTCTCCCACTGTACTTTGATTACCACCCTACCACGGCTCTACTGAGTCGTGCAAACAGGTGGCCGTTGGGTACAGTCCTGAGACACACGAAGGCGATGAGCGATAGGAGGGGTTTCGTCTCTCCCGGTATTGGGAGTTGATGTTGTGCTGTGCTCGATTGGCTATATCAGTAAGTCCCTGGCCAGGGCTGTTGAGATTTACTGATAAGTGTTATCAATAGTTTCTCGATCTGTTATAGACCATTCATCGGCACGACTTATTGAGTTATTGGGGTCGACGTTACCATCCCTAGACTCGATATGCAGCATATCTGACGAAGAGACCAGACTGTACGGTAGTGTTGCTGGTTGGCTTGACGGGAGTTGTGACAGGTTCGCTTGTTTTCTTCTGATCGCTCAATATCCGGGTGGCTGTTACGTTTAGCTGACCGCTTGCGGCTTAGGGGTGATTGATATGATCATCACCCACTGCCGGCGTATTGACGAGTCTTAGAGTCCCACAATGGAGTTATCTAGTTCAGGCGAAACGATGTGGTGCGCATATGAGATATGCGCGTGGACCTGGTTAAAATGTGCGTATGAGATACCGTATATTAATAGGGCAGTTTGCTTTTGGTCGGGTCGTATGTGATATGACCGGTTTGCTAAATCAAGTGTTGATTTATCATTGACCATTAGTTTCTCACTTTAAACCCTTTCTTGTCTTTTTGTTGTATGCATGCATGTATGCATTTATTCTCATTTATGCACATATAGATGTGCATGCACACATACATGCATATATAATTCTATCATGGTATTTGATATAGTGGATGGTGGCAATATAAGACTCACACCATTTATAAAATATATGGATATTATTTTTTGGAAAAGAAAAATGGAAATGGAAATTGTTATCATGGTTTAATATTTTATTCTTACACTAACCCTTTGGTTTAACCATGATTTAATTTCTATGGCCATTTTTGATCCAAACTAAATATCTAGATATTTTATAACTATGGTTAAGAATGAGAAAGAGAAAATATATATATTTTCATTTCTCATTTTTATTCATAGGCTTATCATTATCTTGAGCTCTTCACAAGCCATCATCTTCTTCCTCCTTTCTCTCTTACTCTCTAGTTTTCTCTTGTGAGCAAAAGAGTCATCAAGTTAGGGTTTTGAAGTGAGAAAACAAACCACATTACCATTCTACACTAGTCTTGCCGATTAGTCTAGAGTGTTAGCTTTTACTTCTTCTCTTGATCTAGTGGAGCTTCAAGCTTGGACAAAGAGGACTCCGGGTGGATCGTCATGGACCTAGAGGATCTCAAGTGAACCTTTTTCCAACCCTCAAGTAGCCAAGGAGTCTAGCGTAGGGAGCTACAAAGCTTGTACTCTCAAAACCATAGCTTTTACTACCTGTGTTTTTGTTAAAAGTTATGTTGCCCTAGCTTTTTTAGCATGATCCTTAAGTTTGTTTCTCTAGCACCATATAAATTTTAAATATGGCATGCGTGTTGCCTCCAAACCCTTGTAGTGGTGCTGTAGGAACTCCTTCATGGTATCAGAGCCAAGCTAGAGCCTTAGGGTAACCTAGACGACGTTAAAAATATCGAACGAACGAAAATCGACGCCCGAAGGGTGCTCTATGGAAATTTTTCTAAAACCTGGATTTTTTCAAATTAAAAATACTTAAAAAATTCAGCAGGGTATTTTATAGGCCGACCGGAAATACGAAGCCCTGACTCATCCGTACGACCGCGGAACCGCGGCCATAGTGGCCTTTCTGCGGCGGTTCCGCGGCGCAGTAGGAGAGTTATGGGCCGTAGTTTCTTGTGCAGGCCCGTATGTATTTTGTTCTATTACTGGTATTTTTTAAAACTGCTCAGGTGTTGAGCTTTCTGAGAAGTCTTTGGGTGTTCAATCGTTCGATCGAATGTTTTAACGTCGCCTAGTTTATTAATATTTGATACAATAATTGGAATCTACAAATTTATTTGTTGCGTGTAAATCTAGCAGTTCGGTCTCGGCAACAATCGGAAATCTTGTTGAATTATCCGGCTTGTTTTGAAAAGGTGTTTTCATGGATGAGACCGAAATGCGAGCTTTACATTGTTAGGCATGAAATCTTGTATATGTGATATTCCGGGTTTGTGTTGTCTAAAGCGATTACGATTCCAATTGTTGTAGTTTTTCATTTTATTTCTCTGTGACCGTAAGTGTAGTATGTCGCATATCGCCGGTTTCGTTGCTATACATCAACGACAATCGGGGTACGCATACTTACTTACGTTGATGATATGTGATATTATGTGTTGCTGAGATTTGACATATAGGATTGTCGTGATTGAATAGCCGGGGGGTTTCATTTGAGATGAGAGTTTTCTTTTCATTCATGTAAAATTCAAATATAATGTAATATTCTTTTATTTTGGGGCACTTCCAGGTTGAGGTTGATATCACCAGTGTTATATATTATTTACTTTTCCGCATTAGGATAGACCCAAGGAGGGGAGCATAAGTGACCGGGTTCTGGGGTTCAAAGGGAGGCCATCTCGAGGAGTCGAGACCGGGTCTCCTAAACTTCAGAATTGGTAGGGTTGCTTGCCGCTCTCGTAGGGGTCTAGGGGTGTGGGCTTGGCTATTCATCGCGACTGTAGAATCCGTATTTTCTATTGTTGGCTAAATACTAAATACGGACGTCCTAGTATAGCCTATATGATCATATCTGTGTTTCTGCTGCCTGTATACTGTGATGTGATATCTGAGACGAATGATATATTATATATAAGATATATAGTAGACGTTGCTTATGTTTTACACCCGCGCTAGTCTCGTCCCGGTATGCCGTTAGTTAAGTAACCTAACGGTGCATAACGGAACATTGCGGCGAATGCGGATGGCATAAGTGTTGGAGATAGTGGCCTCAGAGTCAATTATTGGATCACAGGCACGTGATTGCAATGATTGAGGGAGGACCTATGCCGGTAGGACAGTCTTACTCAAGATGATAGTATGTTATCTGGTTTATCTTTATCATCGTGTACTGCTTTAGGTGACATTACAGATCACTATTGCACGTTGGTAGAGCCCTTCGGATTCTTGCTTGACGGCCAGCAGTATGATGGCGATCATATACGTGGGAGCTGGGGTCTATAAGCACATCCTTAAAGTGGTTCCTAGTCGTGGGAGTATTCGAGACAGGGCATCGATACTCCGGAGTAGACTAGTGTATACAGTCGAGACCCCGACGAGAGGCGGTGGCCAGTCTCACAAGCCACTGGTGTCAGTTGGTTCACCTAAGATGTATACAGGTGCTCATTGGGTTATGAGTACACCGGACAGGACTCGCCGGGAACATGCTAGTTGGTATTATACCTGACGTCAGATGGCAGTTCCTTGGTGACATGTGTACAGGTTAGTTCATCGACCTGAGATCGTCATTTGTCTCGTGTGAGTTCCCACTGTGCTTTGATTACTACCCTACCACGGCTCAAAGGAGTCGTGCAAACAGGTTTTAGTTGGGTATAGTCCCGAACCATATGGAGGCAGTGAGCGGATCTGCAGGGGTTCGTCTCTCCCAGTATTAGGGGTGAGGTCGTGCTATGTCTAGGAGAGCCATTACACGAAGTCCTTGGCCAAGGCAGGAGATTTACTGGTAGGTATTCCAGTAGTATCTCAGGGTGTTCTGGGCTACACTCCGACACGACTTGTACCACTTTTGGGGGTCTGACTTTTACCAACCCCCTAGACCCGCCATGCGATGCTCATAGACGAACGGACCGGACTGTACGGATATTGTCACTGACAGGCTCAGTAGGGTGTCTGGATGAGTTCGCTCGTCGATGTCCCTTTTGGTCAATACTTGGTAGCCCGTTACGTACGGCTAATACCTCTGACGTGCTAGTGGTTAAATCCACAGCCAATGTATTGAGGAGTCTTTAGAGTCCCCCACAGACAGTTTCTCAAGTTTCGGGCGAAACGCTGTAGAGGCCGTATGGATATTTGGCAGGGTTCGATCATGTACGTGCGGTATTGCACGGATCATGATCGGACGGATAATGCTAGCGGGCTTTGGTTTAAGCCGGATCCTAGTATTATACAGTGTAGATTTTGTCTCATTGCATTTGTATTCGGTCGGAATACAAATGCGGGTATGTATATACAGTCGCGGAGTTTTCCTGTAATTTATTACCGGATCACTTTTTGAAGTTGCCAGTTTGCATTCCGTTTCGGCCATTTTTCCTTTGTTCCTTCTTGGCTGAAAATTGGTGTGGAAGGGGTTATTTGCAAATGTGCAAATTAGCATAGTGGATGGTGGTTTTTGTAAGTAGTTGTTTCATGATTGTTCTACCATCCTTTGACTTCTTTTTTCATCATTGCTTGATGAGATGGTTGATGAGAATGAGACTTTGTTGTGATTGGATTGATTTGGCTAGTTGAAGTGAGGTTTGCCTTTTTGGCTTATGGTCACCATTTGTTTGCTCCTACACTCACCTCCCTTCATAACCTCCTCTCCCCTTTTGTTTTGGCCGAGCCCCATCTTGGTGGTGATTCATTTTTTTGGTCTGGGAAATTATTCATTTTTCATATGCTTGCATCAAAAACTCCAAAGCCCATCTCCATAGTTTTTCCCTCCACATCTAAATGACAACTTCAATAACTCCATGAGACATAGAGTTCTACACTTAGCCTACAGCATTCTTGGACACGTCGGCTCGCCAACTTCGTGCCCGAGTTGCCTCGGTCCAGAGGTGGGAGCCCGTAAAAGGACCCGGCGATGTGGTGCCCTTTCCGACGAGGAGATGAAGACCGAAGATTCCGCGAGGAGATCGGGATGGAGGCCGAAGACCGAAGGACACGGAGCGCTCATTATAGCTTTCTACCCTTTCTTCAATTAGCTAGTAGTAGGTTAATGGTCCGATCCAGGTTTAAAGTACACGGTAGCGCCGGTTTAAAAGTTTAAAGAAAAGTTTCGTTTCTGCATTTTGGCTTCGGAATGACGGCCGGGGCGCTGCCGTGCACTTACATTGGTATCAGAGACATGCCATTAACCTATTCTAGCTTGCTCTAATGTGTTTACAAGTTCGATCGAACGGATTTTCCAAAAACCCCATTTTCAAGTTCAGGTTTCTGTCGAATTTTTGCTGTGCTCAAAAAATTATTTGGTACATTGCAAAAATACGTGCAGGGTTTTATAAGAATTCTGTGAAAATTTGGTCGGCTGACAATACTGTAGCGTGCCGGATCAGCGGCCAAAACCGCGGATCCGCCGCCGTACTGTGGCCAAACTGCACCAAATTTCTACAGTGGGTTTCTGACATGGAAATAGGGTTTCTGGTAAATTCTCTTTGGGCCCAGATTTATTTTGAGTGCTACAATAGTGCTTGGGGCCCACTTTGGGAAATTTAGTCGATCGAAAATTTTAAACATATTGGTTCACAGTATTTACATTATATCTGCGACCGTGAATGTCATTTGATCGGTAAATCCTGTCTAACTGCTATAGCCCTTTTAGACGGATTTGCGAACCTGACATTCACGTTGATGTTATGTGTTATGCTGTGATGTTGCGGATTTGTCGTGGTGGATAGCCTGGATGCAATGTTAGTACAGTTTGGTTGTATATGTACATTTGATATTGCGGGGCGAGCGTCCGACATGTGGACTGCCGTCACTGCCTGTTTGTATATTATTCTTTTGGGGCACGACCGGGCTGAGGTCGATGTACCCGTTGTATGTATATTTTACTTTCTGTACTAGGATTTCCCCGCGGAGGGGTGCACGGGTAGCCGGGTTCTAGAGGGCAACGTGCCCGTATCTCATGGCTTTGAGACGGAGGGGGCTTCACTCTAGAATTGGCGGGCTATTCACCGCACTCGTAGGGGGTACAGGTTGACCCAAGGAGGGGTGCTTAAGTTACCGGATTCCGTGAAGTGCTGGGTGGTCCATTCACGTTGTTGAAGGGGGCTGCCTCGCTTCAGGTTTTAGCGGGTGACCAGGGGAACGTCAGGTTTCAGTAGCGGCTCTATGAAACCCAGGGATCCCAGATATCTGTATTGTTCTGTGATGCTTATTACATTTCTGTGATGTTGCATTTTTTTCACGCCTTGAGCGAATATTATATATTGATATATATACCAGTAGATGTTGTATATGTTTTGCATCCGCGCTAGTCCAGTCCCCGCTCTGTCGTTAGTTAAGTAACCTAACGGGTGATGACGGGACCTAGCGGCGAATGCGGATGGCATATACGTACATCGTATTTTCGTTCTTTATTGGTGTGATCAATTGATGGGACTGCATTGATTCGGATCAATGCAAGCTAAACAAACCTATTCTGATGTTGTTGGAACAATTTTTCAAAAAGCTGTTATTGCAAGGACGTTCTCTTTTGTTTTGCACAGTGGTATTCGGTTATGAATATCTAGCACCTCAATCGATGAGGCAAGGGCCGAGATCCCTTCACCGGGAGTGACCTCTTGGACAGAAGTTTGCGTCAGGGTAATAACTTCACTATAGCCTTTTGCCTTTTGCTTTGCATCGTGGTATTCAGTTGGAATATCCTGCACCTCATTCTATGGGGAAAGAGCCGAGATCCCTTCACCGGGAGTGACCTCTTTAGCAAAGGTTTTCGTCACTATATTTTTATAAAAAGCTATACGGTTCCTTCAACGATATCAAGTTCATTACGTTAAAGGTTTTTCGCCAAAAACCATTCGTAGTCCTCCGTCATTTCAGACGGGTAGCACTTAGTATTCATGCTATGTTTGTTGGCCAAAGTCAAGGCACAGTGTATGGTAGCTATTTGTTACTTTTCTGTTGCATAGATAGATGCGTTGGTTTGGGACAGTCGTACTGCCTTGTTGGCCAAAGTCAAGGGTAGGTACGGGTGGGTTCAAATCAACCTGGATAATGACGGGTAGAACTTGACATGTGACTTATGATTTGTTGGCCAAAGTCAAGGTCATAAGAGCATGGGGTAAAAATCACATCGGGAGTTTCTAAAGAAACTGAAACTTGCCAGATATGCGCATACCTTCTGGAGTGTGATAACGTGAGTGGATTCCGTCACGTTGTCATGCGATGATAGTTGGATCCCGATTCCCACTGATGAGTTAGTTTATTCCTCGGGTGATCCCGACTAATTCTTCTTTTAGGTTTGGAGGAGAATTTGAGGATACAGTGGGAGGTTTCCTGATTAGATAAATTGGTAACCATTTTGATCTAGGTTAGAGTGCACGCCGAGTGTTTCTTTTCTCTCTCTCTGGCAGCGACCATGGCCCGACCCTTGACTATGACTCAGTGACCAAGTTGACTGAACCTTCTTAAACACTGGCTTTTGGATTGTCAGAGTTGCATACCTCATTGCCACTCCTACTTTTACCCTTTTCTTCAGGACACCCCGTATTACTACGAACGTCCACTTCCATTGGATAAAACCATCGTATGGTTATATACGAACTCGAAGGAACTTGTTCCAGATTCGAGAATGGTTTTCGGTTCTGAAGAAAACGAATAGGACTATTCAGTTGTCTTTTCCTTTTACCTTCTCTCAGGTTGCGAGTGCTCCTTGGTTTAGGACGGTACACCTATTACGCTAATTGGATAGTCTTCATCCAAATCATAGGCAGGTGCCGAACGGTAGGGAATGAAGAAAACCATTTAGCCTAAAAGGTGTACAGAAGGTATTAAGTAAAGACAAATAAAGGGATTAGTAAGAGGGCAAAGTAAACTGCGATGCTATTCACGACCAAACCGAGTATTTCATCGCTACTCCTATATCACCTTTGTATTTCTCCAGAACACTCCGTATCACTACGAAGATCCACAGTTTATTGGATACTCCATCGTATGGTTATATACAAACTCGAAGGAACTTGTTCCAGTTCGGGGATGGATTCTGGTTCAGGAGAAATAAGAATATGGTTTATTCGGTTGTCTTTTATCTTCACCTTCTCTCGCATTGCGAGTGCTCCTAAGATTAGGACAGTATACCCATTATGCTTATTGGATAGTCTTCTTCCAAACCATAGGCTGGTGCCGAACGGTAGGGAAGGAAGAAAACCATTTAGCCTAAAGGGGTGTACAGAAGGTAATGACTAAAGACATATGAAGGGATTTGGAGAGATAGCAAAGAAATATACGGTTATAGTTGTGAATCTGATAATGGAAGAGGCATTACTAGGAATACCCGGATACCTCTACGAAACATTTCAATGTTTCAGTTTCACTGTGTACTGTTAAAAGAAAACTGATTTCCCGATTAGTCTTGCTTCAGGGTATGTACTTACCAGGTTTGATTCTCACATCTGTATGATTTTACAGATAATGAGTGGGAGTAAGTTATTGGGAATTAAGTGATCATCCTCATTATATCGGAATTCGTTGTAATTGGTGATATTTGAGGAAATCACCTGGGTAGTTTGCCCGACGGTAAATATTTGGTTTTGAATATCCGCTGTTATGCACCAATTTAAAATTGATATATCTGTACGTCTATTTTTATAGAGTAAGATATAACTTTTTGAAATTATGTCTATGATATTTACCTAAGTCAGTGGATGGTTAGGTAAGGAGCATTGAACAGCGGTGTAATTCTTCTTAACCATAAGTACAGTTTTCAACCTACGACACACATGTAATGAGTTATTAGACTCAGCGGACCTATACATAGTATTGTATATTGTCCAGTGTCCATTAGGACAGAGGAGTTGGTCCTCGTACTATGTTCTGTTTACTTATGACTTCTCTAGTTCTCAGACAAGTGTTTCGTAGAAAAACAAGGTCCAAGTTTCGAGAAGTTATAGGTATATGAATAAAGTAGAGAACCAGGTATTGCAAGTATCAGGATTCTTCAAGGTGATCGAAGATGTAGATACTTGTGTATGGTATTCAGTTGATAGTAATGATTTTGAGAAACTTGTTTCTCTTTCAGGTTACTCATATCTGGATAGGATTCCTAAGTTGAGTAATGCTGCCTCTCTCCATTTAGTTGACATGCACTGGAGACAGCTGCATTATTTGAATCTGGTTCCAATTAAATCAGTGCCTCTGTTTCTATATTGGATATAGAACGGTTCATATCTTAACGATGTTAAGGTACGGGGAGTTGTCCGGCTTATGCTTAAAACTAGACTCTGGATGACTCAAGGCACGTTTCTGTAATGGCTGTTTGTGGGTTGACCCGGTCTATGACGAGGGTTGACTTTCTACCATCTAGAAGATCAATAGTGATATTGTTCTAGACTCACCACAGTTTTAAGTAAAATAGATTTTTTCAGGAAACAGAAGTGGGAGTATGGTAGAACTGGAAGTGATTCCAGAACCGCAAACGATTACTGAAAATTTGATAAGAATCTAAAGATTCAATCTGGTTTGACATTCCATTGGCCACTCCGTAGATAAGGTGGGTAACCTCAGGCACTCGAGAGGTACTTCGGTATGCTCAAAGACGGTGACAGGGAGGTTCTTGTTTACCCAGACTTGCCATTGCTGTTGTTCCAAACTGTGAGACCCGGCAGGAGGATGAGTATAGCGTCGTTCTAGACTAGCTTTAGAAGTGTACGCGTATATGACTCAGCCAGAGGGTTGTCGTAGTCAGTGGGAGCAGCAGAAGCATGGTGGACAAGTGGCTTATGTCTATTTATAGACTAAAGCAGAAATAGCGGAGATAGATCATCTATTTCTGATGTGACAGTCATAGGTTTGACTTCATCAGAATAGAGGATGGATCTGTTAAGAAGGTAGTAGGGTATGATGTCCTGATTTGTGGATGACATACACATAGTAAGAAGTGAAGTTCCTATACTACGATCGGTTATGCTTTGGTTGTCACACAAGGAGTTGGATATTATATCAGACATTCTGGTTACTAGATCTATGGTTTTAGATCTAGATTTGGGAAGTGTCCCAATCTGGGTACTTAGACAGCATTCTAAAGGTGTTTTAGGATGGACGACTCTTGGCACGGTAGTGTACCTGCAGGTGATGGAGTCACTCTCTCTAAAGGTCTCTTACAGACTAAAGGGGAGAGGGGTTTGCATGATTGGCAGATCACTTGCTTAGGCAATTGAGTCAATCATGAGATGTCAAGTACCACACCAGATATTGTTGTTAATTATATGTATGTCCTAGAGGCCATTACTGTACATGAGATGTATATTGTAGTGGATGCTGGGACATATATAGGTAGGACTTTCTTGCTCGACATGATAGTACGCTATCTGGTTGCACTTTATCTTAACATGTATACTTGCAGTCTCTCTATTACATGTTGATAAAGCCCTTAGGATGTGTGCTCGAATTCCAGGACTATGATGTAGATCATACTAGTGGGGCCTGGGTAGTCCATGAGTGCATCCTTCAATGTTCCTAGTCGTGGGAATATCGAAACGGGGCATCGATATTCCAGAGTAGACTAGCGTATATCTTCTCGACCCATGTGATGGGTGATGGATAATCCCATATCCATTGGTGTTTGACATCAGAGATGGTATGCGGGTGCTCAGTAGTGACTGGGTACACTGAACGGACTCGCCGAGAACTCCCAGATGGTATTATACCTCACGTCAGATGGCAGTTCTCTGGTGACACTGGTACAGCTTAGTCTGTTGACCCGAGATCGTCATAGAGTCTTGTGTGTCCCCCACCGTGCTTTGATTTCCACCCTACCATGGCTCTACTGAGTCATGCAAACAGGTGGTTTTTGGGTACAGTCCCGATTCACATGGAGGCAATGAGCAATAGGAGGGGATTCGTCTCTCCCGGTATTGGGGGTAGATGTTGCGCTATGCTCGACTGGCCATAACTGGAAATCCCTGGCCAGGGTTGCATTGATTTACTGGTAAGTGTTATCAGTAGTTTCGTGCTTGTTATGGACCTTACATCGGCATGACTTATCAAGCTACTGGGGTCTGACGTTTACCACCCCTAGGCGAGATATGCGACATATCAGACGAACAGACCGGACTGTGTGGTAAGTGTTACTGGTTGGATTCGCAGGAGTGTGAGCAGGCTTGCTCGTTGATCTTCTGATCGCTCAATACCCGGGTGGCCGTTACGTTTAGCAGACCGCTTGCGGCTTGTGGGTGTTTGATATGATCATTACCTACTGCCGGCGTATTGACGAGTCTTTAGAGTCCTACACAGGGGTTTCCTGGCTCAAGCGAAATGAAATATGAGCGCATATGAGATATGTGCGGGACCGAGAATAATACCAGTATGTGATACTGTATTCTATTCTCGCGATTTGTATCATTGGACGGTTATATGAGATATAGCCGGGTTACCGAATCAAGTGTTGATTCGATACATTGATACACTTGATATTAGTCGGTTATATGCGATATGACCGGATCATTAAATCAAGTATCGATTTAATGATTTAATGTATAATTATATATTTGATTTATTACTTTACATTAACTAGTATTTGTTCACTTAAGATTGATTTTCTCACTTGATGTGCACAAGTTGTATATATGATATATGTTTGTGCACTAGTTTGTATCATGATTGATGATACATGCAAACTTAGGTGTGTGTATGACTTACACCATATTTAGGTTAATGGTTAGGGTTTTATTTATTTTATTTATTTTGGCAAAAATAAAATGGTTGCTTTCTTTGTTTTATACTTGAAGCTTCATGAAGCTTTTTAGCATTTTTGAAAAAGTCTAACCATTTTGTTTTGTTCTTTGACCTAACCATCAACCTAAACTCTAGTTTATTCTCTATAAAAGTTAACTCGCCCATGGTTGCAAGATGATAGACTTCACTTGATTTATTCTTTTTCAATTATTCATTATTCTTTTCTTCTTCTTCATCTTCTTCAAGTGAAGAAAACCTTGCTAGAAATTTTCAAGTGAAGATTTAGAGTGAGAAATCAAAATCCAAAGTGAACCCACTTCCTATTTCTTAATCCTATACCACTTGCCATGTAGTATAAGGTGTTCTCTTCACAAAGTTTTTGACCAAGTGAAGGAATAGCTTGAGTTTGAGTTTTCCCGACATAGATCATCTTCGGCCTCGAAGTCAACGACCTAGCCTGCTCATTTCTCCGATAAAACCAACGCTAGGGTCCGGGATCCCGATGATCGCAGCGAAGGGACGTCAACACGGAGCTTTAGAAGTGAAGGGCCGAATCTACAAAGGTTGTAATCCCTTTCACTTGTAGTTAAAGTAGTTAACTTGCTTTTAGTTTCGCCTAATCTCTAGTAACGATCTTGCATAGGGTTCTTCGGCACATAAAAATTTGATTTTGGCATGGTAGATGCCTTGTGGAACCTCATGAGTGTGCCTAGGAACCCTACAGTGGTATCAGAGCCTAGCTAGAACTTTAGGCGAAGTGTAGACGAAGTTAGAAACCCGATCGAACCCCGAAACCCTAAACTACACCCTTCTCTGTACATTTTCTGAAACTGTGGATTTTTGTGAATTAAAAATGCTCAGAAAATAGAGCAGGAAATTCTAAGAAAAACTGTAGAAAACGAATCCCTAAATCTACTGTAGCGCCGCGGAACCGCGGCCTTAACGTGCTTTTGGCGGCGGTCCCGCGGCTGTATGTAATGCTTAGGGACCCTTTTTCATACAGTAATGCCCGTAGCAGTTTCCTCTGTTTTCTGGGAATTTTTAATCTATACTCAACAGTTGAGTTTTCTGGGTTGTTTTGGGGACTCGATGTTTCGATCGGATTGTTTAACTTTGTTTATGTTTTTCCGGGTAATTTTAGAACGTGTTAAAAAGTTCGACCGAATATAAATAACCCACTTTTTCCCCTGCCGGAAAATTTCCAAGTGTTGGATTTTTCCGTAGTTTAAGAACGTCTAAGTAGTGCAAGTAACGCGATGGACCCTCTAGAAGACAACAAACCTTAACTCGATTAAGTGACCGTCTTGAACTGCCCTTTGAACCCTAGGGTTTGGGGCAGTACGGCGTGCCACATGTGAGGCGTTGGCTTGACCCTTCTACGGCTGGACCGTTAGTACCGTGGTATGAAGTGGATGTTTTTAAATTTATTTCATGTGTTGAGCTTTTCGGGAAAACTTGGGTGTTTGATTGTTCGATCGGAAAGTTTAACATTGTCTATTTATCTGGAATGTGATACAATATTTGGAATCCACAAGTAGTTATGAGATAACTGATTTGAATGTTATAAATCTAGCAGTTTAGTTTCACTTGATCGGTTGCCACGGGATTTTGATGTGATCAAAAGTCCGTCGCAATCACGTTGCATACGCGGATACTTGCCGGGTAAACTTAATAGACAGCTACACCCCATAGCCCCGACCAAGTGACTGTAGGAGAACCCCGTCGCCAAAAAGCATCCGTTTGAGTGCTCGCGGCAGCGGTGTTCCGCCTTAGTGCACTTCGTCGACGGTATCGGGAGTGCGGCCGTCTACTAAAGTTTGCGACGAGCATTCGTTCTAGATGTCGGGAATCTTGTTGAATTTCCCGACTTGATATTGAAAAGTGTTTTTGATTTTGAGACTAAAATGCGGGGTTTATAATTGTTAGGCATGCGATGTCTAAGGAATTCATTTGATTAGGCATGCGATGTCTAAGGAGGTTGCGGATTCCAACTGTTGTAGTTTTACACTTTCTTTTCTGCGACCGTAAGTGTAATATGTGATATCGCCGGTTTCGTTGCTATATGTCAACGACAATTGGGATGGGCATATTTACTTACGTTGATGACATGTGATATTATGTGTTGCTGGATATGTTATATTGGATCGTCGTGTTTGAATAGCCGGGTTTTTTTTATGTGAGATGAGTGTTTTTTCATTTTTCATTCATGTAAAAAAAACTTGTATGTAATATTCTTTTATTGGGGCACTTCCGGGTTGAGGATGATGTCACCATTGTATATTATTTACCTTTCCGCATTAGGATAGACCCAAGGCGGGGAGCACAAGTAACCGGGTTCTAGGGTCCAGTGGGAGACCATCTCGAGGAGTCGAGTCCGGGTCTCCTTGTAGGGTGTTTTTCGTCACCCCATTGAGATGGGAATACGCGAGCGCTTGTCAGGCGTACTACAGATTCCCCCTGCCTAGGGTAGGCCTGGGTTTAATGATTGTGGGGATCCGAATCTCCGGCAGCCGCGGACTAAGCTGCCGTTAATTACCCCTCGCCTTTGGGGCGAGGGAACCTCCGATTAACGGGTTAAACTGGTCATGCGAACTCAATGTGCAGTGTACGTGTGTTGTGTTTTGAAAGGGGGGTTTAGATATATCGGGAGCCACGCAGAGTTTTTACGGGGGTCCCGCTACCCGGATAGCGGGCTGGGGGTTAAGGGGGCTAGCAGCCCCCTTGCGAGGTGCGGGGCAGCGCCCCGTTAGAATTTTTTTTCTAACAGGGACAGTGTCGTGGTGTATGTGTGTGTGCACATATGTATGCATATGTGTATATATATATATATATATATGTATATATGTATATATATATATGTATATATGTATATATATATATGTATATATGTATATATATATATATATGTATATATGTATATATATAAAAGAAAGAGGGGGAAAAGGCATCCAAAGGATGCGTGGGGCCAGCGCCTTGGGCACTGTGCACCCAGGTGCTGTGCGCTTAGGCCCTAGCGTGCCACGTGTCGGCACGGGGACGACTTGCGCTTGAGCGCTTGAGCGCAAACGCGCCACGTGTCGGCACGGGGGCGACTTGCGCGAGAACGCTGTGCGCTTGAGCGCAAGCGCGCCACGTGTCGGCACCGGGACGATTTGCGCTCGAGCGCTTGCGTTTGAGCGCAAGCGCGCCACGTGTCGGCACCGTGGCGACTTGCGCCACGTGTCGGCACCGTGGCGACTTGAGCGCTGGGCGCTTGAGCGCAAGTGCGCCACGTGTCGGCACGGGGGCGACTTGCGCCAGAGCGCTGTGCGCTTGAGCGCAAGCGCGCCACGTGTCGGCACTGGGGCGACTTGCGCTCGAGCGCTTGCGCTGGAGCGCAAGCGTGCCACGTGTCGGCACGTGGGCGCTTTGCGCTCGAGCGCAGGGCGCTGTTGTGCAAGCGCGCCACATGTCGGCACGTGGGCGCTTTGCGCTTGAGCGCTTGAGCGCAAGCGCGCCACGTGTCGGCACGTGGGCGCTCTGCGCTTGAGCGCCGGCGAGGAAAAGAGGCTTTTAGCCTAAAAAGATTCTCGGAAGAGAAATAAGAGTAGAGTTGGACTCCTAAGTGTGTTTTTGGGGTTAATGGAAGGGGTTCTTCTTCTTCCTCCTCTGTTAGCTGGATCTTGAAATCAAGAGACGTGAGATCTCAAAATCTCTCCTTTTTGGAATCTAAAGACAGATCCAAGTTCCCCTTTATGGGTTTGGTGGTGAAAAACTATCTTGTTTAAGAAAAGGAAGAGTAAAACTCTTGATTTAATTCAAAAGAAAGAAGAAGGTTTGAGACCTTCAGAAAAGGGAAAGAAATACAAACCCTAGGGTTTTTTTTTGAGAGAATGAAAGTGTTATTTTATTCATCATCATTTTGCCTTATATAGGCTTACATATTTACATATAGCCCCCTGGGCTTTGCAAAAATGGCATTTTGCCCATCCCATGGCTCATGTGCCATTTCATTTTTGCACATAAGCCATGGGCTTACAAAATATTGGCTTTATGCCCATTTTGCATACATTCATGTATAAAAAATTACATAAAAATTATTTATTACATGATTTTTTTGTTGGCATGGCGGAAGGCCGGACGCTTCGTGTTCGGGCTCGACCTGGGCATTGGCCCACTTGTTTGGGCTTGGGCCCACCTGGCTTGGGGTTGACCTTGAATTTGACTTGGTCAACCGGGGTGCAAATTTTGACTTCAACAAAGTGCCCCCCATCAATAAATACACACTACATATGTGAGTCGTGTGCATGAAATTGATGGATCTTCTTTCACGTGGAGGCGACTTGCCTTGGTTTCCACTTTTTGGGATGCACTGCCCTTTTTACGACGTGGACGGTCGATGCTTGATCCTTCTCCGAGATGGAGTGTCTGTGGTAGACGTTTCTCTGGCCCAGATTAATTTGGTAGACGTGTCCCCGGCACGGAGTGTCTGTTGTCGGACGTTTCCCCGAGACGGAATGCCTGCTGTAGGACGTTTCCCCGAGACGGAGTGCCTGTGGTAGGACGTTTCCCCGAGATGGAGTGCCTGTGGTAGGACATATCCCCGAGACGGAGTGCCTGTGGTAGGACGTTTCCCCGAGACGGAGTGTCTGTTGTAGGACGTTTCCCCGAGACGGAGTGCCTGTGGTAGGACGTTTCCCCGAGACGGAGTGCCTGATGGTTGACGTATCCCCGAGACGGAGTGTCTGTGTTGGACGTTTCCCTGATGCGGAGTGTCTATATTGGACGTTTCCCCGATGCAGAGTGTCGCTTGTTGACGTGTCCCCGGCACGGAGTGTCGCTGGTTGACGTTTCCCCGAGACGGAGTGTCTGCTCGACGTTTCCCCGTTACGGAGTGTCGTTGTTGGACGTTTCCCTGATGCGGAGTGTCTGTGTTGGACGTTTCCCCGATGCAGAGTGTCGCTTGCTGACGTGTCCCCGGCACGGAGTGTCTGCTTGACGTTTCCCCGGCACGGAGTGTCGCTGTTTGACTTTTCCCCGGCACGGAGTGTCGCTGATCGACTTTTCCCCGGCGCGGAGTGTCGCGGGTTGACTTTTCCCCGGCCCGGAGTGTCGCGGATCGACTTTTCGCCGGCGCGGAGTGTCGCGGGTTGACTTTTCCCCGGCACGGAGTGTCGCTGATCGACTTTTCCCCGGCGCGGAGTGTCGGTGGTTGACTTTTCCCTGGCACGGAGTGTCGCTGATCGACTTTTCCCCAGCGCGGAGTGTCGCGGGTTGACTTTTCCCCGGCACGGAGGGTCGCTGATTGACTTTTCCCCGGCGCGGAGTGTCGGGTTGACTTTTCCCCGGCACGGAGTGTCGCTGATGACTTTTCCCCGGCGCGGAGTGTCGCGGGTTGACTTTTCCCCGGCACGGAGTGTCGCTGATCGACTTTTCCCCGGCGCGGAGTGTCGCGGGTTGACTTTCTCCGGCACGGAGTGTCGCTGATCGACTTTTTCCCGGCGCGGAGTGTCGGGTTGACTTTTCCTCGGCACGGAGTGTCGCTGATCGACTTTTCCCTGACGCGGAGTGTCGGGTTGACTTTTCCCCGGCACGGAGTGTTGCTGATCGACTTTTCCCCAGCACGGAGTGTTGGTGATTGACTTTTCCCCGGCACGGAGTGTCGCTGATCGACTTTTCCCCAGCGCGGAGTGTCGGTGATTGACTTTTCCCCGGCACGGAGTGTCGCTGATCGACTTTTGCCCGGCGCGGAGTGTCGGGTTGACTTTTCCCCGGCACGGAGTGTCGCTGATCGACTTTTCCCCAGCGCGGAGTGTCGGGTTGACTTTTCCCCGTCACGGAGTGTCGCTGATCGACTTTTCCCCGGCGTGGAGTGTCGAGTTGACTCCGAGTCGAAGCATAATTCCGACATGGAAGGCAGATACGCCTGAGGCGAAGCATGATTCTGCCGCAGGGACCGTTGGTTTGATTTGAGTTGACATCAGCATCGCTATACTGGAATATGGTACCAGGAGCGAATCATCATCTGTCTTTGAGAGGATTTGGGAATTGGTTTTCTGTCGGCATCTGCATTGCTGCACTGGAATAATGCCAGGCGCAACTCATCATGTGCCCCGGGAGGATTTGGATTTGGTTTGTTTGGCATCTGCATTGCTGCACTGGAATAATGCCAGGAGCAACTCATCATGTGCCCCGAGAGGATTTGGATTTGGTTTGTTTGGCATCTGCATTGCTGCACTGGAATAATGCCAGGAGCAACTCATCATTTGCCCCGGGAGGATTTGGATTTGGTTGGCGTCTGCATCGCTGCACTGGAATATGGTAGCAGGAGCGACTCATCATTCGCCACTTGGGGGATGGGGAGCGATGGCTTAGGAGACAGGTTTAGATCCCTGTCACCTAAGACTTTTCAATTTTATGAGCCGTGAGGGTCGGTCCCATAAAAGCATTTTCTCCCTACGAGTCGTAAGGATCTCGCAGGTGTATGTTCTCCTTAGGAGTTGTGAGGACTCCCAAGTGTGTTTTTCCTTTGTGAGTCGTAAGGATCCCACAAAGGTTTGTTCTCCTCATGTATCGTGAGGACACATGAGTGGATTTCCCTCGTTCCCAGTTTAATGACTTAGAGGTCGACTGTTTCCAGTTTAACGACTTAGAGGTCATCTGTTTCCAGTTTAACGACGTGGTAGTCATCTGTTTCCAGTTTAACGACTTAGAAGTCATCTGTTTCTAGTTTTACGACGTGGTGGTCGATTGTTTCCAGTTTAACGACTTAGAGGTCGACTGTTTCCAGTTTAAAGACTTAGAGGTCATCTATTTCCAGTTTAAAGACTTAGAGATCTACTGTTTCCAGTTTAACGACGTAGTGGTCATCTGTTTCTAGTTTAAAGACTTAGAGGTCTACTGTTTCCAGTTTAACGACTTAGAGGTCATCTGTTTCCAGTTTAATGACGTAGTAGTCTATTGGATTGATTTGGAATTTCAGGATAGGGGCCGGCCTCAGCGTTGTTAACACTGAAGCACATGCGCCAGGACATATGAGTGTGTCTTCCCAATGGAGCATAATTCCAAAGGCGGAGACCAGCCGCGTAGCTGGTGGTTGCGGTGGGGCATGGATATGCTGAGAATTATTTGAGCCCGTGGATTGTATACGGTAGTCAATTTGGGGACTAACCGTAGGGTTGGAAGAATTTTGGAAATTTGAATTTTTGTTGGCGTCTGCATCGCTGCACTGGAATATGGTACCAGGAGCGACTCATCATTCGCCTTTGTTTTTTTTTGTTTTTTTTTTACCGCGATTGCTCTATCATTTCAGCTTTTCTTATCGCGAAGATCGCGATTGCCCTATCATTTCGGCTTTTATTCGCGGTTGCCCCATCATTTCGGCTTTATTTTCATTTTTATTTTACTCGCTGATTTTTATTGCGAGTTGCCCCATCATTTCGGCTTTTCTTTATTTTTCTTTTATTTACACATTTTTTATTTACACATATATTTTTTTTTACATTCCCAGTTTAATGACTTAGAGGTCGATTGTTCCCAGTTTAATGACGTGGCGGTCGATTGTTCCCAGAGAAAGGCGGGTGTTTGAGAGAATCAGGTCCGTGATGGACTTCGGTCCCCGTGTGTATGAAATTGGCGGTCGCAGCTTGATTGTTTGTTAACACGCCAGGGGATAATGATATTTCTCTCGCCTTGTATTGTTTCTCGACCCAATCCTTGAAGATGCAACAGTCTTCAATAGTGTGCCCCAGCACTCGGTGGTATGGGCAAAAGTTGGGATGATCAGCCTTGTTCGCTTCACTTAGCCTTTTCGGTTCTGGTAGACGCAGGCCATTCTTCAGAGCATCTTTAAAAATTTTGTGGACCTTGTCCCTTCGGAATGAGTAGACCTTATTTCTTCTTTCCTTCAAAGTTGGCTCTCGAGACTGGTCAGTTTTTGCTCCGCCTGTTCTCTGCTTATTTGGAGAATCGGTGATGTTAGAACATCCGCCTTTTCGGTTGTCGTCCCTCCAAGGTTTCGGTCTGTTTGTGAACTGGAGATCCTGAGCGGACTCGGGCTTTGAGCGTTCCAACGTTTGGACCTTTTTGGTCAGCTCTTGGAATGTTTTGAGACCCGCGGTACATAGAAACGGGGCCATCCAGTTGTTGAGATTTCCGACAAGGAGACTGACAGATTGGTCCTGCTCTATTGGCGGTTCGCATTTGACGGAGAGATTGCGCCATCGGGTTATAAAATCCGTGCTGCTTTCATCGCTCTTGGGCTTGGTCCTTACGAGCTCGGCAATGGTAATCTTATCGCTGACGCTCATGAACCTCTGCCGAAACAGAGACTCCATTTGGACAAAAGTTGTGACGGAGCCATCCGGTATGCTTGCGTACCAGTCGAAAGCAACATCGGTCAAGCTATTAACGAACCGGCGGAGGAGAAGTGCATCATTGCCCCCAGTATTCCCGCATGAGGCTTTAAAGTGGGCTATGTGTTGATTCGCATTTCCCGTCCCATCGAATCTTCCGAATTTGGAGATGACATAGCCGCTAGGAAATTCTACCAGATCATACTGAGCAGGATATGGTCTCCCACTACTGCCGATATCTTTTTGCGCTTCGGCTTCAGCTACCAATGTTTTGACTTTGCTGGCAACCAAATCCATGATTTGATCTTGAGTTAGCGGGCTACTGTCATCGGTAGCCAAGACATTTCCCGAGATAGGATGCGACTAATTTTCATGTAGTTCGCCCACTTTTGGATTTGAAGGAATAGGTGTCGGCTGTTTCGGGACACCGTTTCCCGGTTCATGAGAGCCCTGCGCCTGATTGGGCGGCTGAGAGGCAAGTTGGGCTGTGAGCTGTAAGAAGAAGTTTGTCAAGTCATCAATTTTTTGTTAGTTATATGTATGCCCTAGAGGCCATTACTGTACATTGGATGTATATTGTAGTGGATGCTGGGACATATATAGGTAAGACTTTCTTGCTCGACATGATAGTACGCTATCTGGTTGCTCTTTATCTTAACATGTATATTTTCTGTCTCTCTGATTACATGTTGATAAAGCCCTTAGGATGTGTACTCGACTTCCAGGACTATGATGCAGATCATACTAGTGGGGCCTGGGTAGTCAATGAGTACATCCTTCATTGTTCCTAGTCGTGGGAATATCGAGACGGGGCATCGATATTCCAGAGTAGACTAGCGTATATCTTCTCGACCCATGCGATGGGCGATGGATGATCCCATATCCATTGGTGCTTGACATCGGAGATGGTATGCGGGTGCTCAGTGGAGACTGGGTACACTGAACGGACTCGCCGAGAACTCCCAGATGGTATTATACCTCACGTCAGATGGCAGTTCTCTGGTGACACTGGTACAGCTTAGTCTGTTGACCCGAGATCGTCATAGAGTCTTGTGTGTCTCCCACTGTGCTTTGATTTCCACCCTACCACGGCTCTACTGAGTTGTGCAAACAGGTGGTTATTGGGTACAGTCCCGATTCATATGGAGGCAATGAGCGATAGGAGGGGATTCGTCTCTCCCGGTATTGGGGGTTGATGTTGTGCTATGCTCGACTGGCCATAACAGGAAATCCCTGGCCAGGGTTGCAGTGATATACTGGTAAGAGTTATCAGTAGTTTCACGAATGTTATGGATCTTACGTCGGCATGACTTATCGAGCTATTGGGGTCTGACGTTTACCACCCCTAGGCGAGATATGCGGCATATCAGACGAACAGACCGGACTATACGGTAAGTGTTACTGGTTGGATTCACAGGAGTATGAGCGGGCTTGCTCGTCGATCTTCTAATCGCTCAATACCCGGGTGGCCGTTACGTTTAGCAGACCGCTTGCAGCTTGTGGGTGCTTGATATGATCATCATCTGCTACGTATTGACGAGTCTTTAGAGTCCTACACAGAGATTTCCTGGCTCAAGAGAAACGAAATAGGAGCGCATATGAGATATGTGCGGGACCGAGAATAATGCGTGTATGTGATACCGTATTCCATTCTCACGATGAATGTATCGATTGGTTGTATGCGATATAACCTAGTTATCGAATCAAGGATTGATTCGATAAGCCGATACATTGGATACTAGTCGGTTATATACGATATGACCGGATCGTTAAATCAAGTGTTGATTTAATGATTTAATGTATAATTATATATTTGATATATTACTTTGCATTAACTAGTATTGGTTCACTTTAAATGGATTTACTCACTTGATTTGCACAAGTTGTATATGAGATATACTTTTGTGCACAAGATTGTATCATGTTTGATGATACATGCAAGCTTGGGTTTGTGTAAAGAATTGACCATGGTTATATGAATGGTTAGGGTTTCTTTTATTTACTTATTCATTTATCTATTTATTTTTAAAAGGTAAAGAAAACAAAATGGTTTCTTTTGGATGCTTCAAGCATCTTTGACCTAATGACCATTTTGCCTTCATCTCCTAAACCTAACCATTCTACTAACCTTAGTTGATTCTCTATACTAAACCATGGTTGTTGACATGATAAGTATCTTATTGTTTTTATTTTTAAATAACACTTATCATAATTCTTTATCATCTTCTTCTTCATCCTCAAGTTGAAGAAAGCTTGCACCATCAATGGCAACTAGCCAAAATGAGTGAGAAATCCAAATCTAAAGTCTACCCACTTCCTATTTCTTCATCCTCTACCTCTTGCCAAGTTGTATAGGGTGTTTCCTTCACAAGTTTTCAAGGCTTGGTGAAGTTGGAGCTTGTTCTTGTGATGCCTCGACGTAGATCATCTTCGGCATCGAACCGACGATCAAGCCCGCCCATTCTTCGATGATGCCAATGCTAGAGTCATAAGTTCGATTTGGACAGCGGAGGGAGATCATCGTGGAGCTTAGGAAGTGGTGGACCGGATCTACAAAGGTTGTAGTCACTTTCCCTTAGCATTTAATTCGATTACTTGCTTGCTTCGCCTTGATTTCTTGTTAACGATCCGTATTAGGGTTTGTAGGCACAAGGAATTTTTGATTTGTGCATGTTTGATCACTTGTGAGACTCCATTAGAGTGCCTAGGAACCCTACAGTGGTATCAGAGCCTAGCTAGAGCCTTAGGTGAAGTCCAGACGGAATTAGAACTCCGATCGAATCAAAACCCAAACCCTAATATTGCTCTCTGGACTTTTTCTGAAATCGTGGTTTTTTCGAAATTAAAAATATGCAGAAATATCAGCAGGTAATCCTAAGAATTACTGTGAAATTCGAGAGCATGATTCCTCTAGAGTGCGGCGGAACCGCGGCATAAGCATGGCTTGTGCGGCGGTTCCGCGGCCAAGTTGTCCCATCATCTGTTTATATGTTCACAGTAACTCCTAGTTTTTAGTTCTGGTTTTCCTGGGAATATTTTAAAATTTATTCCAGAGTTTTATTTTCTGGGTTGTATTGGGGACTCGGTGTATTCGATCGGACTGTCTAATTTTTGTCGGTGTGCTTTTCCGGGTATTTTTAGAATATGTTAAAAAGTTCGACCGGATATAAATACCCACTTTTTCCCCTGCCGGGAAATTTCCAAGTGTTGGATTTTTCCGTAGTTTAACGACGTTCTAAGTAGTGCAAGTAACGCGATGGACCCTCTAGAAGACAACAAACTTTAACTCGATTATGTGACCGTCTTGAACTGCCCCTTGAACCTTAGGGTTTGGGGCAGTACGGCGTGCCACATGTGAGGCGTTGGCTTGACCCTTCTACGGCTGGACCGTTGGTACTGAGGCACGAACTGAATGTTGTTAGACTTATTTCTTGTGTTGAGCAGTATCGGGAAAACTTGGGTGTTCGATTGTTCGATCGAAAAGTTTAGCATTTTCTGTTTATCCGGAATGTGATACAATAATTGGAATTCACAAATAGTTATGAGATAACGGAATGAATATTATAAACATAGCAGTTTAGTCTCACTTGATCGGTTGCCACGGAATTTTGATGTGATCAAAAGTCCGTCGCAATCACGTAGCGTACGCGGATACTCGCCGGGTAAACTTAATAGACAGCCTCACCCCATAGCCCCGACCAAGTGACTGTAGGAGAACCCCGTCGCCGAAAGCATTCATCCGGGTGCTCGCGGCAGCGGTGTTCCGCCTTGGTGCACTTCGTCGACGGTATCAGGGGTGCGGCCGCCTACTAAAGTTTGCGACGAGCATTCGATCAGTTTTTCGGGAATCTTGTTGAATTGCCCGACTTGATATTGAAAAGTGTTTTCGATTTTGAGACTAAAATGCGGGGTTTATAATTGTTAGGCATGCGATGTCTAAGTAATTTATTTGGTCAGGCATGCGATGTCTGAGGTGGTTGCGGATTCCAACTGTTGTAGTTTTACACCTTCTTTTCTGTGACCGTAAGTGTAATATGTGATATCGCCGGTTTCGTTGCTATATGTCAACGACAATTGGGATGGACATATTTACTTACGTTGATGACATGTGATGTTATGTGTTGCTGGATATGTTATATTGGATCGTCGTGTTCGAATAGCCGGGGGGTTTTTATGTGAGATGAGTGTTTTTCATTTTCATTCATGTAAAAACTTGTATGTATTATTCTTTTATTTGGGGCACTTCCAGGTTGCGAAAGATGTCACCGTTGATGTATATTATTTACATTTCTGCACTAGGATAGACCCAAGGAGGGGAGCACAAGTAACCGGGTTCTGGGGTCCAGAGGGAGACCATCTCGAGGAGTCGAGTCCGGGTCTCCTAACCCTAGAATTGGTAGGGTTGCTTGCCGCTCTCGTAGGGGTCTAGAGGTGTGGGATTGGCTATTCATCACGACCGTGGAATCCGTGTTTTATACTGGCTCGTATTGAAAACACGGACGTCCTAGTATATCCAATATTTCATATGATTCTTTCTGCCGCGTTATCTGTGATGTGATCATGCGATGTTCTGTGCTCTGTTCAGATAGATGTAGTATATAGTATATATGATATATTATATAGACGTTGCTTATGTTTTACACCCGCGCTAGCCCTGCCTCGCTCTGCCGTTAGTTACCTAACCTAACGGTGCAGACGGGACATCGAGGCGAATGCGGATGGCATAAGCGTATGTTATATTTATCTGTGATGATTAGGTGGACTTAAATGATGGGATATTCATTAATGAGATTAATGAAAGAAAATAAACCTAATAGATGTTGTGGGATCGAATTTCAAAATAAAACAGGTAGCTACAGTTCTTGCTTTGCATCGCGGTGTTCATTATAAAACATCCTGCACCTTATTCGATGAGGAAAGGACCGAGATCCCTTCACCGGGAGTGACTCCTTTAGCAATAACTGGCAGATGCTACATCACTCGGTTTGTTTTTTGATAGCTTCTATAGTTTCCGCTTTGCACAGTGATATATATGATATATCCCGCACCTCATTCGACGAGGAAAGGGCCGACGATCCCTTCACCGGGAGTGACCCCTTTTAGCAAAACTAGAAAAGCCTAAAAAACATTCCATTTAAAAACCATTTGATTCCGCAACGAGATCAAGTTCAAAGCGTTAAAGGTTTTCATAAAAACCATTCGCAACCCTCCGTCATTTTAGGAAGTAGAGTACTTAGTATTCGTGCTGTGTTTGTTGACTTTAGTTAAGGCACAGTGTACGGTAGCTAAGTGATGTCTTCCTACACCGCATATGATGCGATTAGTTAGGACAGTCGCGTGACTTTGTTGACCTTAGTTAAGGGTCATGTGGGTGGGTCTAATTAATCACGAAATGACGGGTAGAACTTGACTAGTACTTATGATTTGTTGACCATAGTTAAGGTCATAGGTGCTAGGGGTAAAAACCTTTATCGGGAGTTTCAAGTGTTGAAACTTGCATTGAGATTGCATACCTTCTATATGATAGTTGGATCCCGATACCCACTGCGAGTAATTGTTACTCCTGGGAGAGTTTTGCACTTTACAATTAGCCGATCAAGTAAGTGTCTAGAAAGGTGTCAACGGGGTTACGCCTCTGGGAAAACGAGGTTTACTGTAATTAGGTCCGTGCGAAAGCACGGGGAACCTCCCTCAAAGTACCGACACTGGCCTGGCTGAAAGATTGGCGAACTTGTAGAGTGTAATTAATCCCGGCTAGTCTTTCCTTTTAGGATTTGAAGGAAGATTTGATAAAAACAGTGGGAGCCATCCTGATTAGATAAAATAAATAACCAATCTGATCTTGCAAGGGCGCACGCTGAGTGTTTTCTTCTTTCTCTCTCCAGGTAGCGACCATATCACGCCTTAATCAAGATAATAATACGGATTATTGACCGAACCCGCTTGTTATACTGAGCTGGGGAACGTTAGTCCCGCTCCAACTTATAATTGTTATAAGACAGAGCAGGAAATAGGGGAATACCAGAATTCCTATGCCGCCCAAACGAAGAAAGTGCATGAGATGCATCTCCTTCGGGTGTGTTCATTACAAAGAACTGTTTCTCAGTATCCTCTGCATCCTGGGTATATGATACCGGATCAGGATCTCAGATATGTAATATGTTACATAGGGCTACAAAAGGGTAGAAAAACTGAGAACGGGTGATAAGTTTCATGAGACAGAAACCGGGGCAAGTGTTGCAGCCAAGTCTGTTGGTCACTGTCACCCTGTATTACCAGTACATTGATTCTGAACAAATGCTATTAGATACCGAACCTGATATACAAAATCATATCAGTCTCTTTATTAGTAAAGAAGGATATAATTTTGTATTGTTGGATAATGTTTTGAACATTTCCTATATCAAAAGTTGATCGGCTCAGGCACGTTATCTAAAAGCATTGACGTTCTAAATCAAACTACAGTTCCTTGTATACTGAACACACACAAGAGGAAGAGTTCAGAAATGAACGAATTCTTCTTGAGGTATTGTAGACTAGGTCATATCAATGCGACCCGACTAGCTGAAGTTACATTTTAGATGCATATTTAAATCAGTTTGAATTTACATCTTGTGAAACTTGCCAGTCATGTCACAAAGATTAGATGACCATAGCTCTGTTTATTAGAAACAGAGAAAGAGTTAGTAAACTCTTGGGACTGATACATGATGATGTATGTGAGGTCTCCTATCTACACATGCTAAGAATGGTTCTTTGTATTTCATTACATTCTCTGATAATCTCTCAAGATTCAGACATATGTTCCTGTTGAAACATAAGTCCGAACCTTTTGAGATATTCACAGAATATAAGTTAGAAGTAGAGAACCAAAATACGGGTATAAGTATTATGTCCTATGATAAGATCAGGGAGGAGAATACTTGTGCATAGAATTCCTGGACTATTCTAAAGGAGAATGAGATTCTCTCTCAGTGTTACTCCTCTGAATACACCACGGCACAACGATGTATCAGGGCGGAGCAATTGCACAATATTAGATATGGTGTGCTCTATGATGAGTATTACTGAGTTACCTATTTCCTTTTGGGGTTATGCACTTGAGAAGCTGCATACCTATTGAATTAGGTGTGAATCAAATCAGTGCCTACCACTCCATATGAGATATGGTATGGGAAGAACCCATCTCTTAAGCGAGTTAAGATTTGGGGTTGTCCGGCCTATATTTAAAGCAAAATCCGGACAAGATCGAGGCAGGATCAGTTCTGTAGAACTGGAAAGGTTCCAGCTATACAAAACTGCAGTTGATGATTTGACAGAACCAAAAGATTCTATAGTTCCCGACGAACCTCAGCCACTCCGCCGATCTAGTAGGGTTCCTCATCCGCCTAAGAGATACCTCGGTTTCTCAATGACAGTGGGAGCGAGGATTGCGTCATGAGATGATGACCCAACTAGTTTCGAGCAGGCCATCGAGAGTAGGGACTCTGTAAGAATGGCTGGATGCTTAGCGATCTGAGATGGAATCCATGTACACCAGCAAAGTATGGACTTTAGCTGCTATATCTGAAGGGTTAAATCCCCATCAGGAGCAAGTATATCTTGAGAAGATTACTTGGTGTAGATGGAAAAGTTGAGACTTTCAAAGCTAGGCTTATTAAAGGTTTGAGTCATCAACCAGGCATGGATAATGATGAAACCTTTTCCATGGAATATGCTTAAGTCCATTCAGATCCTACTTGCCACGGCTACATACCATGACTGCGATATCTGGTGGTTGGGTGCCATGACTACTTTTCTAAATAATGATTTAGAAGAGAACGTCTATAAGAACACAGCCAGAGGGCTTCGTAAACAGTGGGAGCAGCGGAAACGTGTGCAAGTTGCTTTACATAATGAAGCAGGCATCGCGGAGTTGGAACGTCTGTTTTGATGTGATAGTCAAAGTGTTTGACTTCATCAAAATGGTAGACGAACCTTGTATATACAAAAGGGTAGTAGAGAGTAAGGTGGTCATCTTCGTATTGTACGTAGACAACATTCTCTTGATAGGAAAAGAGTTTCCTATACTACGATCGGTCAATCTCCTATTATCACTAGGATTCTCCAAATAGGATCAAAGTGATACCTCCTAAATCCTGAGTTTTCATCTATGAGATAGATGTAATTGGATGCTAGGATTCTCACTAGATGTAGCGAGATGGTATCAATCGATCCTGGGGAGAATCACTTGAAGGGTTCCAGAGTGATAAAGACGACTGAATGTCAGTCACAGGCACTGCCTTTACCCTCAGTAGAGGGACGGTATGTTGGAAGAGTTCCAAGCTAGATACCGTGGTAAACTAGACGATAAAGGCTGGTAACATCGCTATTAAAGATACTACCAAAGAGGCAGTTTGGATGTATATTGGTTCATAAGATGAACTAGGTTCCTGCCATTGTATGACAATGGAAGTGTGGCTTCGGCCCTGGAACCCTGGTCCCATCAGTGACCCAGACATATTCTGAGGAAGCATCACCTGATCATGGAGATAGTTGATCTCCGGGGTGATCGAGGTTAGGAGAGTAGACTCAGAGGACAACACAGTGGATCCACTCACGAAGGCCTTTTCCCAAAGAGAGACTTTTAGGGGATGGTTGAGTATGTGATACTGCAACCACTGCTACAGATGGCCCTAGTGCAAGTGGGAGATTGTTAGTTATATGTATGCCCTAGAGGCCATTACTGTACATTGGATGTATATTGTAGTGGATGCTGGGACATATATAGGTAAGACTTTCTTGCTCGACATGATAGTACGCTATCTGGTTGCTCTTTATCTTAACATGTATATTTTCTGTCTCTCTGATTACATGTTGATAAAGCCCTTAGGATGTGTACTCGACTTCCAGGACTATGATGCAGATCATACTAGTGGGGCCTGGGTAGTCAATGAGTACATCCTTCATTGTTCCTAGTCATGGGAATATCGAGACGGGGCATCGATATTCCAGAGTAGACTAGCGTATATCTTCTCGACCCATGCGATGGGCGATGGATGATCCCATAACCATTGGTGTTTGACATCGGAGATGGTATGCGGGTGCTCAGTGGAGACTGGGTACACTAAACGGACTCGCCGAGAACTCCCAGATGGTATTATACCTCACGTCAGATGGCAGTTCTCTGGTGACACTGGTACAGCTTAGTCTGTTGACCCGAGATCGTCATAGAGTCTTGTGTGTCTCCCACTGTGCTTTGATTTCCACCCTACCACGGCTCTACTGAGTTGTGCAAACAGGTGGTTATTGGGTACAGTCCCGATTCACATGGAGGCAATGAGCGATAGGAGGGGATTCGTCTCTCCCGGTATTGGGGGTTGATGTTGTGCTATGCTCGACTGGCCATAACAGGAAATTCCTGGCCAGGGTTGCAGTGATATACTGGTAAGAGTTATCAGTAGTTTCACAAATGTTATGGACCTTACGTCGGCATGACTTATCGAGCTATTGGGGTCTGACGTTTACCACCCCTAGGCGAGATATGCGGCATATCAGACGAACAGACCGGACTATACGGTAAGTGTTACTGGTTGGATTCACAGGAGTATGAGCGGGCTTGCTCGTCAATCTTCTGATCGCTCAATACCCGGGTGGCCGTTACGTTTAGCAGACCGCTTGCGGCTTGTGGGTGCTTGATATGATCATCATCTGCTATCGGCGTATTGACGAGTCTTTAGAGTCCTACACAGAGGTTTCCTGGCTCAAGCGAAACGAAATAGGAGCGCATATGAGATATGTGCGGGACCGAGAATAATGCGTGTATATGATACCGTATTCCATTCTCGCGATGAATGTATCGATTGGTTGTATGCGATATAACCTAGTTATCGAATCAAGGATTGATTCGATAAGCCGATACATTGGATATTAGTCGGTTATATACGATATGACCGGATCGTTAAATCAAGTGTTGATTTAATGATTTAATGTATAATTATATATTTGATATATTACTTTGCATTAACTAGTATTGGTTCACTTTAAATGGATTTACTCACTTGATTTGCACAAGTTGTATATGAAATATACTTTTGTGCACAAGATTGTATCATGTTTGATGATACATGCAAGCTTGGGTTTGTGTAAAGAATTGACCATGGTTATATGAATGGTTAGGGTTTCTTTTATTTACTTATTCATTTATCTATTTATTTTTAAAAGGTAAAGAAAACAAAATGGTTTCTTTTGGATGCTTCAAGCATCTTTGACCTAATGACCATTTTGTCTTCATCTCCTAAACCTAACCATTCTACTAACCTTAGTTGATTCTCTACACTAAACCATGGTTGTTGACATGATAAGTATCTTATTGTTTTTATTTTTAAATAACACTTATCATAATTCTTTATCATCTTCTTCTTCATCCTCAAGTTGAAGAAAGCTTGCACCATCAATGGCAACTAGCCAAAATGAGTGAGAAATCCAAATCTAAAATCTACCCACTTCCTATTTCTTCATCCTCTATCTCTTGCCAAGTTGTATAGGGTGTTTCCTTCATAAGTTTTCAAGGCTTGGTGAAGTTGGAGCTTGTTCTTGTGATGCCTCGACGTAGATCATCTTCGGCATCGAACCGACGATCAAGCCCGCCCATTCTTCGATGATGCCAATGCTAGAGTCATAAGTTCGATTTGGACAGCGGAGGGAGATCATCGCGGAGCTTAGGAAGTGGTGGACCGGATCTACAAAGGTTGTAGTCATTTTCCCTTAGCATTTAATTCGATTACTTGCTTGCTTCGCCTTGATTTCTAGTTAACGATCTGTATTAGGGTTTGTAGGCACAAGGAATTTTTGATTTGTGCATGTTTGATCACTTGTGAGACTCCATTAGAGTGCCTAGGAACCCTACATTTTTGAGTAGAGCTTGGCCATCTCCTTGTCTTTGCTCCTGAGCTGCTTTCGGAGCTCTTGGAGAAGTTGCTGCTCTGCGTTCTTGGGACGGAAGATTGGCTCATCTTCGCTTTCCGAGCCCGACTCCTCATGGACCGAAGGGTCTTTCCGCCTATCACTCTCATCGAGAGGGTTTTCCTCACCCAGCAGAGGCGGCTGTTCTTGAGAAGCGGCCACCACATTCAAGCCAGATTGGGTTTTAGATGTGGTAGCCCCGTCCTTGCTCTTGCTGCGCGTGCCCACCATGTAGACAGTGTGGACCTCATATCCAGTTGTCTCTTTATCATTGGCGGGGAGCTCAGAGAAAGCACCCGATCGAGCAGTTGTCGAGGGTACCGTTGGAGCTTGCTCGAAGTGCCCCGTTGCTTTGTTCGTGTTGATGGCCTTGCCCCCAGCTAGGGCCAAAGAAAGTCGTTCAAACACCGACTTGTGTTTGAGTTGGGGCGCCTTCGAGACCACCACATTTGGCCTCTTGCCCTTCGAGACCGGTTTGTCCGTTTCCGGAGCTTGAGGTGCAGGAATGGCATTAGCTGACACGAATAGAATAGAGCCGAACTGTAGCAGAGGCTCCTCCCACTGTCGCCCAAGGCTAGCCGGATGGACCGTCCTGGAGTCTATCTTCATCGTGTAGGAGACAGGAGCCGTGCTGAGAGCTGAGTTCATCTTTGGAGACATTGTTGAAAATGATTGCTTGAAAATCTGCATGAAAGAGCATTATTTTAGTATAAATATAGACATGTAAATTGATTGAGTTTGCATGAACGTTTAACCCGAAATATGGTAGGAGAGATTGGTCCCACCGGGCGTGCCAGAATCAGTAGGGTGTTTTTCGTCACCCCATTGAGATGGGAATACGCGCGCGCTTGTCAGGCGTACTACAGATTCCCCCTGCCTAGGGTAGGCCGGGGTTTAATGATTGTGGGGATCCGAATCTCCGGCAGCCGTGGACTAAGCTGCCGTTAATTACCCCTCGCCTTTGGGGCGAGGGAACCTCCGATTAACGGGTTAAACTGGTCATGCGAACTCAATGTGCAGTGTACATGTGTTGTGTTTTGAAAGGGGGGTTTGGATATATCGGGAGCCACGCAGAGTTTTTACGGGGGTCCCGCTACCCGGATAGCGGGCTGGGGGTCAAGGGTGCTAGCAGCCCCCTTGCGAGGTGCGGGGCAGCGCCCCGTTAGAAATTTTTTTCTAACAGGGACAGTGTCGTGGTGTATGTGTGTGTGCACATATGTATGCATATGTGTATATATATATGTATATATGTATATATATAAAAGAAAGAGGGGGAAAAGGCATCCAAAGGATGCGTGGGGCCAGCGCCTTGGGCGCTGTGCACCCAGGTGCTGTGCGTTTAGGCGCTAGCATGCCAAGTGTCGGCACGGGAGCGACTTGCGCTTGAGCGCAAGTGCGCCACGTGTCGGCACGGGGGCGACTTGCGCCAGAGCGCAAGCGCTTGAGCGCAAGCGCGCCACGTGTCGGCACGGGGGCGACTTACGCTCGAGCGCTTGCGCTTGAGCGCAAGCGTGCCACGTGTCGGCACCGGGGCGACTTGCGCTTGAGCGCAAGTGCGCCACGTGTCGGCACGGGGGCGACTTGCTCCAAAGCGCTGTGCGCTTGAGCGCAAGCGTGCCACGTGTCGGCACGTGGGCGCTTTGCGCTCGAGCGCAGGGCGCTGTTGTGCAAGCGCGCCACGTGTCGGCACGTGGGCGCTTTGCGCTTGAGCGCTGAGCGCTTGAGCGCAAGCGCGCCACGTGTCGGCATGTGGGCGCTCTGCGCTTGAGCGCCGGCGAGGAAAAGAGGCTTTTAGCTTAAAAAGTTTCTCGGAAGAGAAATAAGAGTGGATTTGGACTCCTAAGTGTGTTTTTGGGGTTAATGGAAGGGGTTCTTCTTCTTCCTCCTCTGTTAGCTGGATATTGAAGATCAAGAGATGTGAGATCTCAAAATCTCTCTTTTTTGGGATCTAAAGACGGATCCAAGTTCCCCTTTATGGGTTTGGTGGTGAAAAACTATCTTGTTTTAGAAAAGGAAGAGTAAAACTCTTGATTTAATTCAAAAGAAAGAAGAAGGTTTGAGACCTTCAGAAAAGGGAAAGAAATACAAACCCTAGGGTTTTTTTTTTGAGAGAATGAAAGTGTTATTTTATTCATCATCATTTTGCTTTATATAGGCTTACATATTTACATATAGCCCCTTGGGCTTTGCAAAAATGGCATTTTGCCCATCCCATGGCTCATGTGCCATTTCATTTTTGCACATAAGCCATGGACTTACAAAATATTGGCTTTATGCCCATTTTGCATACATTCATGTATAAAAAATTACATAAATTATTTATTACATGATTTTTTTGTTGGCATGGCAGAAGGCCGGACGCTTCGTGTTCGGGCTCGACCTGGGCATTGGCCTACTTGTTTGGGCTTGGGCCCACCTGGCTTGGGGTTGACCTTGACTTTGACTTGGTCAACCGGGGTGCAAATTTTGACTTCAACACTCCTAACTCTAGAATTGGTAGGGTTACTTGCCGCTCTCGTAGGGGTCTAGGGGTGTGGGATTGGCTATTCATCACGACCGTGGAATCCGTGTTTTATGCAGGCTCAAAATAAAACACGGACGTCCTAGTATATACAATATTTCATATGATATTTTCTGCTGCGTTATCTGTGATGTGATCATGTGATATGTTTAGATTGATATTGTATATAGTATATATGATATATTATATAGACGTTGCTTATGTTTTACACCCGCGCTAGCCCTGCCCCGCTCTGCCGTTAGTTACCTAACCTAACGGTGCAGACGGGACATCGAGGCGAATGCGGATGGCATAAGTGTACGTTGTATTTATCTGTGATGTTTAGGTGGACTTAAATGATGTGACATTCATTAATGAGATTAATGAAAGAAAATAAACCTAAAAGATGTTGTGGAATCGAATTTCAAAAATAAAATTAGGTAGCTCTAGTTGTTGCTTTGCATAGCGGTGTTCCTTGTAGAACATCCAGCACCTTATTCGATAAGGAAAGAGCCGACGATCCCTTCACCGGAAGTGACCTCTTTAGCGATAACTAGCAGATGCTACAACTTTCGCTTTGTCTTTTGATTGCTTTTCTAGTTCTTGCTTTGCATAGTGGTATTATGAATATCCTGCACCTCATTCGACGAGGAAAGAGCCGAGATCCCTTCACCGGGAGTGACCTCTTTAGCGAAGCTAGTAAAAGCCTAAAAAACACTCCATTTAAAATCCATTTGATTCCGCAACGAGATCAAGTTCAAAGCGTTAAAGGTTTTCATAAAACCATCCGCAACCCTCCGTCATTTTAGGAAGTAGAGTACTTAGTATTCGTGCTGTGTTTGTTGACCATAGTCAAGGCACAGTGTACGGTAGCTAAGTGATGTCTTCCTGCACCGCATATGATGCGATTAGTTAGGACAGTCGCGTGACTTTGTTGACCTTAGTTAAGGGTCATGTGGGTGGGTCTAATTAATCACGAAATGACGGGTAGAACTTGACTAGTGCTTATGATTTGTTGACCATAGTTAAGGTCATAAGTGCTAGGGGTAAAAACCTTTATCGGGAGTTTCAAGTGTTGAAATTTGCAATGAGATTGCATACCTTCTATGAGATAGTTGGATCCCGATACCCACTGCGAGTAATTGTTACTCCTGGGAGAGTTTTGCACTTTGCAATTAGCCGATTAAGTAGGTGTCTAGAAAGGTGTCAACGGGGTTACGCCCCTGGAAAAACGAGGTTTACTTTAATTAGGTCCGTGCGAGAGCACGGGGAACCTCCCTCAAAGTACCGGCACTAGCCTGGCTGAAAGATTGGCGAACTTGTAGAGTGTAATTAATCCCGGCTAGTCTTTCCTTTTAGGGTTTAAAGGAAGATTTGATAAAAACAGTGGGAGCCATCCTGATTAGATAAAATATATAACCAATCTAATCTTGCAAGAGCGCACGCAGAGTGTTTTCTTCTCTCTCTCCAGGTAGCGACCCTGTCACGCCTTAATCAAGATAATAATATGGATGTATTGACCGAACCCGCTTGTTATACTGAGCTGGGGAACGTTGGTCCCGCTCCAACTTATAATTGTTATAAGACCGAGCAGGAAAATTAGAGGAATACCAGATTTCCCGTGCCGCCCAAACGAAGAAAGTGCATGATGATGCATCTTTTTCGGGTGTGTTCATTACAGAGAACTGTTTCTCTGTATCCTCTACATCCTGGGTATTAGATACTGGATCAGGATCCCGCATATGTAATCTGTTACATGGTCTACAGAAAGGTAGAGAACTGAGAATGGGTGAAAAGTTTCATGAGACAGAAAACGGTGCATGGGTTGCAGCCAAGTCTGTTGGTCACTGTCACCCTGTATTTCCAAATACATTGATTCTGAACGAATGTTATTAGATACCGAACTTGATATACAACATCATATCAGTCTTTTTATTTATTAAAGAAGGATATAATTTTGTATTGTTGGATAATGTTTTGAACATTTCCTATATCAATAGTTGATCGATTCAGGCACGTTATCTAAAAGCATATACATTCTAAATCAAACTACAGTTCCTTACGTACATAACACACACAAGAGGAAGAGTTCAGAGTTGGACGAATCCTTCTTGAGGTATTGTAGACTAGGTCATATCAATGCGACCCGACTAGCTAAGTTACATTTAGATGCATATTTAAATCAGTTTAAATTTACATCTTATGAAACTTTCCAGTCATGTCACAAAGATAAGATGACCATAGCTCTGTTTACTGGAAACAGAGAAAGAGTTAGTGAACTCTTGGGACTGATACATAGTGATGTGTGAAGGTCCCCAGTCTACATATGCCAGGACCGGTTCTTTGTACTTCATTACATTCACTGATGATCTCTCTAGGTTCAGACATATGTTCCTGTTGAAACACAAGTTCGAAACTTTTGAGATAATCACCGAATATAAGTCAGAAGTAGAGAACCAAAAATGGGTATAAGTATAATGTCCTTTGATGTGATCGGGGAGGAGAATACTTGAGCACGGGATTCCTGGACTATTCTAAAGGAGAATGAGATTCTCTCTCAGCATTACTCCTCTGTATACACCACAGCACGTCGGTGTATAGGGGCGAAGCAATCACACCCTATATGATATGGTGCGCTCTATGATGAGTATTGCTGAGTTGCCTATTTCCTTTTGAGGGTTATGCACTTAAGAAGCTACATACCTATTGAATTAGGTTCGAATCAGATCACTGCCTACCACTCCATATGAGATATGGTATGGGAAGAGCCCATCTCTTAAGTAAATTAAGATTTGGGGTTGTCCGGCCTATGTCAAAAGCAAAATCCGGACAAGATCGAGGCAAGGTCAGTTCTGTAGAACTGGAAGGAGTTCCAGCTATACAAACTACAACTGATGATTTGATAGAACCAAAGGATTCAGTAGTCTCCGACGAACCTCAGCCTCTCCGCCGATCTAGTAGGGTTCCTCATCCGCCTGAGAGACACTTCGGTTTCTCGATGACAGTGGGAGCGAGGATTGCATCATGAGATGATGACCCAACTAGTTTCGAGCAGGCCATCAAGAGTGGCGACTCTGTAAGAATGGCTGGATGCTTAGCGATCTAAGATGGAATCCATGTACACCAACAAAGTATGGACTTTGGCTGCTATATCTGAAGGGTTAAATCCCTATCAGGAGCAAGTATATCTTGAGAAGATTACTTGGTGTAGATGGAAAAGTTAAGACTTTCAAACGTTAAGACCAGGCGTGGATAATGATGAAACCTTTTTCCAGTGGCCGTGCTTAAGTCCATCCAGATCCTACTTGCCACGGCTACATACCATGACTACGATATCTGGCGGTTGGGTGTCATGACTGCTTTTCTAAATACTGATTTAGAAGAGAGCGTCTATAAGAACACAACCAGATAGCTTCGTAAACAGTGGGAGCAGCGGAAACGTGTGCAAGATGCTTTACAGAATAAAGCAGGCATCGCGGAGTTGGAACGTCTGTTTTGATGTGGTAGTCAAAGTGTTTGACTTCATCAAAATGGTAGATGAACCTTGTACATACAAAAAGGTAGTAGAGAGTAAGGTGGTCATCCTCGTATTGTATGTGGACAACATACTCTTGATAGGAAAAGAGTTTCCTATGCCACGCTCGGTCAATCTCTGCTTATCATAAGGATTCTCCATATAGGATCTATATGATACCTCCTAAATGCTAGATTTTATATCTATGAGATAGATCTAAATGGATATTAGGATTCTCACTAGTTGTAGTGAGATGGTATCAATTGATCCTGGGGAGCATCACTGGAAAAGTTCCAGGGTGATAAGGACGACTGATTGTCAGTCGCAGGCATTAACTATACCCTCAGTGGAGGGACGGTATGTTGGAAGAGTTCCAAGCGAGATACCGTGGCAAACTAGACGATAAAGGCTGGTGACATCGCTATCAAAGATACTACCAAAGAGGCAGTTTGGGTGTATATTAGTTCATGAGATGAACTAGGTTCCTGCCATTGTGTAACAATGGAAGTGTGGCTTTGGCCCAGGAACCCCGGTCCCATCAGTGACCCAGACATATTCTGAGGTAGCATCACATGATCATGGAGATAGTTGATCTCCAGGATGATCGAGGTTAGGAGAGTAGACTCAGAGGACAACACGGCGAATCCACTCACAAAGGCATTTTCCCAGAGAGAGACTTTTATGGGATGGTTGAGTATGAGATACTACAACCACTGCTACAGATGGCCCTAGTGCAAGTGGAAGATTGTTAGTTATATGTATGCCCTAGAGGCCATTACTGTACATGAGATGTATATTGTAGTGGATGCTGGGACATATATAGGTAGGACTTTCTTGCTCGACATGATAGTACACTATCTGGTTGCACTTTATTTTAACATGTATACTTGCAGTCTCTCTATTACATGTTGATAAAACCCTTAGGATGTGTGCTCGACTTCCAGGACTATGATGTAGATCATACTAGTGGGGCCTGGGTAGTCCATGAGTACATCCTTCAATGTTCCTAGTCGTGGGAATATCGAGACGGGGCATCGATATTCCGGAGTAGACTAGCGTATATCTTCTTGACCCATATGATGGGCGATGGATGATCCCATATCCATTGGTGTTTGACATCAGAGATGGTATGCGGGTGCTCAGTGGTGACTGGGTACACTGAACGGACTCGCCGAGAACTCCCAGATGGTATTATACCTCACGTCAGATGGCAATTCTCTGGTGACACTGGTACAGCTTAGTCTGTTGATTCGAGATCGTCAAAGAGTCTTGTGTGTCTCCCACTGTGCTTTGATTTCCACCCTACCACGGCTCTACTGAGTCGTGCAAACAGGTGGTTTTTGGGTACAGTCCCGATTCACATGGAGGCAATGAGCGATAGGAGGGGATTCGTCTCTCCCAGTATTGGGGGTAGATGTTGCGCTATGCTCGACTGGCCATAACTGGAAATCCCTGGGCAGGGTTGCACTGATTTACTGGTAAGTGTTATCAGTAGTTTCGTGCTTGTTATGGACCTTACATCGGCATGACTTATCAAGCTACTAGGGTCTGACGTTTACCACCCCTAGGCGAGATATGCGACATATCAGACGAACAGACCGGACTGTGCGGTAAGTGTTACTGGTTGGATTCCTAGGAGTGTGAGCAGGCTTGCTCGTTGATCTTCTGATCGCTCAATACCCGGGTGGCCGTTACGTTTAGCAGACCGCTTGCGGCTTGTGGATGTTTGATATGATCATCACCTACTGCCGGCGTATTGAGGAGTCTTTAGAGTCCTACACAGGGGTTTCTTGGCTCAAGCGAAACGAAATATGAGCGCATATGAGATATGTTGTAAATCCCCGTTCCCATCTCAATAAAAGTTTCTAATTTTCCAAATTTTCCCCGAGTGCCCCTTTCTTTTCCCCTCGTATTTTTCTGTGGGAAGTTGGTTCTTAAGTTTCAATATTTATAATTTCCCAAACCCTAAAAGTCAAAACCGAAAATTTAAAACCAAGTAAAACCAAACTAAAACCAAAAATATATTAATAAATCCAAACCCTAAACTATACTTAAACTCCCAGCCCAACAACCTAAAAATCAAATTTAAATTAACAAATTAATTCCTAAGCCCGGCCCCAGCTTAAACCCTCAGCCCATTGAAATTTTCCATTAAAATTTAAAACAAACAGCCCAGCCCATTTCCCCCTCCTCAGCCCACACAACAAAATTTAATTAAAATGAATTCTCAAAAAAAACTCCTGGCCCACTCATTCCAGCCCGCCTCCTCAGCAGACCCGACCCGACCCGACCCGCGCCTATTCCTCCTCCTTCTCCAACGGCTCTTTTCCTTATTCCCCGCTCGCGATCCGCGTTCCTCGCCTCCGCCCGCGCCCACGCTCACGTCGTGCGACGTTACTCCCCTCTCCTCCCCTCGTCGCTTCCTATCTCCCTCACACCCTCACATCTCTCTCACTTTCAAAAATTCCTCATCTCTCTCCCTCTCGAAAACTCACGAACCCACCGAGCACCCAACTCCGCTCGACCCCTCCAACGACGACAATCCCCTCGGCGAGCCCATACTTACTCCCTCACACTCAACCACCTCTCACAAGCCCTTGCCTCCATCAACCGAGCTCCCTTGCACACCGACCCCTGCACACCCGAGCTCGGCCATCTACCCTCGACGCCGGCGAGCTTGAACCGCCTCAGTCGACACCCTCTTCATCCTCAACATCAACTTCACCATCACCACCTCCGAGCTCTCTCTCTCTCTTCAAAAACACCCTAACCCAAAACCCAAGTCGTGAGCCTCCACTGTTGCCATCGCCGGAGCGCAGCCACCGACCGCCGTCGACCCCAGTGCACTCGCAGAGGACCACTGAGCACCCCTCAACCTCCAGTGACCGTGCAACGGCTCCGGGCAACTCCGACATCAAATCCGTATCACGAGCCAAGCTCGCGCAAATCGTTTCACGACGTACATCGCGCGTTCGTGACGCCGCTGCTTCCGTGCAACCCCGAGACGTTTCCAGGCAAGTACTTTACTTGCTACATGCTAATTTACCTCTATTACAAACTCAAACATGTATATTATGAAATTCCTTTTTCCGATAGAATTAAACGACGTATGTGTTCGATGCTTGGCCCCAATGAAAATACTTGCCTAAGTTGACGGAATTATATTTTCTGTGTTGGCTCTTGTAGTGATGATTATCCTGTAAAAATCTTACTGGAAAATACGAACGTTAGTGACTAAAATGAATACCCCAAATATACCGATAAAACTAGAAATTTCCCGCAGCTGAAAATGATTAAAATCACTGTAAATTATGTACATACTGGAAAGATACGTTCGAGGGCTTAAATCGAAGCCGACTCGACTAACTTTAACTCTATGCAAACTTCTAATGTTTTCTGTACTGTAACTGCGACAATATTTAGATCGGAGTGCGACTCTGGACTGCAGTCCAAAGCGACTCTGATTACTGTGTACTGTCTCAAAATGTGTGTCACTTTTTTTCCTGAATTCGTATGTTACGGAACTCTGCAGTGGATTAAAGATGGATCTGTTAGCTAAACAAAACAAGTGGTTTCATTCCGTTTCATTGCCGTTTTCTATTTAAATTGTAAATAAAAAGGGCAGAACGTATAACTGTCCAGAACAGATTCAGAAGTGACATACTAATATTAAACTGTGTATAACTTTCGACGTACAGACGCGATTGAGAATCCGTATATTGCGTTGAATACCCTATCGAAAACCCTAGATTTTATTCAACTGTAGCATCGCTAAATTCTGAACCCAACTGGGTGAAATTCGTGTCGCGAAACGGACGGTCAGTTCTGAAACTGAATTTCCAGCCGCGAGCGCTTAAAATGAAACAGCTGTATCTTGAATACCGGAAACCCGATTGAACTGAAACTAATTTTTGATGAATTTCTGACCGAGTGTTCTATTTATCGTATTTGTATCATTTCGTTGAATTCTAAACATATGAATTTATGCAATTTTTGTAAGTTAATGACGTGCACATTGGTTCATAACATACTTAGCTCATTGACGGCATACATACATATATCATACCCCTATTGTCATATACTTAGTGTTAGTGCGTGTTAGAGTCAGTGGACATTGCATTATCGTGCGTGATTGATGTTGGTTTAGGAGTGACGAGTACACCAATGGGAAGTGAATATTCATGACAGTGATTGATATAGTGAACAGTGATAAAACCGTGCCATTGGTATACTTGTACACGACTAAATCAAAATCATAAATAGTGTAAACCTGGGGATAAAGGGGAAATCGAAGTGGAAAGAGAATCGTATTTAGCGGGACCGTGTTTTAGAGGATGATCATTCGAGCAGCGATATATATATTAGGTAGGATCTAGCGATCCGGCTGACAGGGTTATGTCCCGGGCATGTGGGCCGTTGTCTCGGGTATGTACGAGACTCCTGTTAAACATGATCCTCCTTCCACTATGCGATTTCAAACATGACCTAGAGACTGATAGGGACACAGGTCATATTTTGCATCATATAGTGACATAGTGATTACTCGCATTGTACTTTCACTAGTATTACCTCTTTTACCTGTTTCATCTTATTATAATAATATTGTTATTGTGTCGCTCTGACGACCTGAGCATGCATGCTCAGATTCCGTGGAAGGACCAGCGCAGGAGACGGATCTACCTTTCGAGTTCACAGAGATATAATCTGGTGTACTTTCTTTCTTTACTGCTTTCCATAAAAGTGATCGTGAGATTGAACTTGGTTAGTAACTGTTCTTGTTATTTGTAATTTGTGAACAATGGATTTTAATGTAATAAATTAGTGATGTGATTCCTTTACTACTGTGCTTTATTTACTGATTACCATGTAATGCTAGAAGCCGAAGTGTGACTACAGCGGGATGATTCCTTGACCGTAGGAGCATGGCTGGCCTAGTCATCCCTCGTTTTCCGTATTTTGGGAAGCGGGGCGTGACATATGTGCGGGACCGAGAATAATACCAATATGTGATATTGTATTCTATTCTCACGATTTGTATCATTGGACGGTTATATGAGATATAGCCGGGTTACCGAATTAAGTGTTGATTCGATACATTGATACACTTGATATTAGTCGGTTATATGCGATATGACCGGATCATTAAATCAAGTATCGATTTAATGATTTAATGTATAATTATATATTTGATATATTACTTTACATTAACTAGTATTTGTTCACTTAAGATTGATTTTCTCACTTGATGTGCACAAGTTGTATATATGATATATGTTTGTGCACTAGTTTGTATCATGATTGATGATACATGCAAACTTGGGTGTGTGTATGACTTACACCATGTTTAGGTTAATGGTTAGGGTTTTATTTATTTTATTTATTTTGGCAAAAATAAAATGGTTGCTTTCTTTGTTTTATGCTTGAAGCTTCATGAAGCTTTTTAGCATCTTTGAAAAAGTCTAACCATTTTGTTTTGTTCTTTGACCTAACCATCAACCTAAATTCTAGTTTATTCTCTACAAAAGTTAACTCACCCATGGTTGCAAGATGATAGACTTCACTTGATTTATTCATTTTCAATTATTCATTATTCTTTTCTTCTTCTTCATTTTCTTCAAGTGAAGAAAACCTTACTAGAAATTTTCAAGTGAAGATTTAGAGTGAGAAATCAAAATCCAAAGTGAACCCACTTCCTATTTCTTCATCCTCTACCACTTGCCATGTAGTATAGGGTGTTCTCTTCACAAAGTTTTTGACCAAGTGAAGGAATGGCTTGAGTTTGAGTCTCTCCGACGTAAATCATCTTCGGCCTCGAAGTCAACGACCTAGCCCGCTCATTTCTCCGATGAAACCAACGCTAGGGTCCGGGATCCGGATGATCGCAGCGAAGGGACGTCAACACGGAGCTTTAGAAGTGAAGGACCGGATCTACAAAGGTTGTAATCCCTTTCACTTGTAGTTAAAGTAGTTAACTTGCTTTTAGTTTCGCCTAATCTCTAGTAACGATCTTGCATAGGGTTCTTCGGCACATAAAAATTTGATTTTGTCATGGTAGATGCCTTGTGGAACCTCATGAGTGTGCCAAGGAACCCTACAATTGTTTTTGCATGAAATGCAATAACTTGATATTGATCCAATCCTGGAGAAAAGATCGGAAGCAGTTTTAGAACATAAGTGGATGTTCTAGGGATCTGATAACGGCAGCCTCTTTCAGGAGACGGTTATCATTCCAGGCTTCCAAGATGACCTGGATGACAGAGTGGCTGTCATAGTTATAGTTTTCCCTCCGACGAGGGGCAATAGTTTGGACAGGTGGTCCAAGGGGATACTGAGGGAGGCAGGGCGCATGATACCGATTAAGTTCAGTTGACGATACAGTCTAAGAAGTTTGGATTTGGAGTTCATTTATGAGCTAGGTCCCATCAGATATCCAGACATATTCTGAGACAGGTATTACTCATTTCGGGAGATGGCTTTCTCCACGAACTTGAGATAAAGAGAGACATAGAAAGAAACATCAGAGTGGATCCACTCACCGAGGCTATTCCTCGAACGCAATAGTTTCGCAAACAGGCTTTGTGAGACTGATTAGTAGAGGAGTTGGGTGATCGGTATCACACGGACTGTGAGTATGCGACATCGCAATAATAATCCTTGAGTGCAAGTGGGAGATTGTTGGAGATAGTGCCCTCAGAGTCAATTATTGGATCACAGGCACGTGATTGCAATGATTGAGTGAGGACCTATGCCGGTAGGACAGTCTTACTCAAGATGATAGTATGCTATCTGGTTTATCTTTATCATCGTGTACTGCTTTAGGTGACATTACAGATCACTATTGCACGTTGGTAGAGCCCTTAGGATTCTTGCTTGACGGCCAGCAGTATGATGGCGATCATATACGTGGGAGCTGGGGTCTATAAACACATCCTTAAAGTGGTCCCTAGTCGTGGGAGTATTCGAGACAGAGCATCGATACTCCGGAGTAGACTAGTGTATACAGTCGAGACCCCGACGAGGGGCGGTGGCCGGTCTCACAAGCCACTGGTGTCAGTTGGTTCACCTAAGATATATACAGGTGCTCATTGGGTTATGAGTACACCGGACAGGACTCGCCGGGAACATGCTAGTTGGTATTATACCTGACGTCAGATGGCAGTTCCCTGGTGACATGTGTACAGGTTAGTTCATCGACCTGAGATCGTCATTTGTCTCGTGTGAGTTCCCACTGTGCTTTGATTACTACCCTACCACGGCTCAAAGGAGTCGTGCAAACTGGTTTTAGTTGGGTACAATCCCGAGCCACATGGAGGCAGTGAGCGGATCTGCAGGGGTTCGTTTCTCCCGGTATTGGGGGTGAGGTCGCGCTGTGTCTAAGAGAGCCATTACACGAAGTCCTTGGCTAAGGCAGGAGATTTACTAGTAGGTATTCCAGTAGTATCTCAGGGCGTTCTGGGCTACACTCCGACACGACTTGTACCGCTTTTGGGGGTCTGACTTTTACCAACCCCCTAGGCCCGCCATGCGATGCTCATAGACGAACGGACCAGATTGTACGGATATTGTCACTGATAGGCTCAGTAGGGTGTCAGGATGAGTTCGCTCGTTGACGTCCCTTTTGGTCAATACTTGGTAGCCCGTTACGTACGGCTAATACCTCTGACGTGCTAGTGGTTAAATCCACAGCCAATGTATTGAGGAGTCTTTAGAGTCCCCCACAGACAGTTTCTCAAGTTTCGGGCGAAACGCTGTAGAGGCCGTATGGATATATGGCAGGGTTCGATCATGTACGTGCGGTATTGCACGGATCATGATCGGACGGATAATGCTAGCGGGCTTTGGTTTAAGCCGGATCCTAGTATTATACAGTGTAGATTTTGTCTCATTGCATTTGTATTCGGTCGGAATACAAATGCGGGTATGTATATACAGTCGCGGGGTTTTCCTGTAATTTATTACCGGATCACTTTTTGAAGTTGCCAGTTTGCATTCCGTTTCGGCTATTTTTCCTTTGTTCCTTCTTGGCTGAAAATTGGTGTGGAAGGGGTTATTTGCAAATGTGCAAATTAGCATAGTGGATGGTGGTTTTTGTAAGTAGTTGTTTCATGATGGTTCTACCATCCTTTGACTTCTTTTTTCATCATTGCTTGATGAGATGGTTGATGAGGAGGAGACTTTGTTGTGATTGGATTGATTTGGCTAGTTGAAGTGAGGTTTGCCTTTTTGGCTTATGGTCACCATTTGTTTGCTCCTACACTCACCTCCCTTCATAACCTCCTCTCCCATTTTGTTTTGGCCGAGCCCCATCTTGGTGGTGATTCATTTTTTTGGTGTGGGAAATTATTCATTTTTCATATGCTTGCATCAAAAACTCCAAAGCGCATCTCCATAGTTTTTCCCTCCACATCTAAATGGCAACTTCAATAACTCCATGAGACATAGAGTTCTACACTTAGCCTACAGCATTCTTGGACACGTCGGCTCGCCAACTTCGTGCCCGAGTTGCCTCAGTCCAGAGGTGGGAGCCCGTAAAAGGACCCGGCGATGTGGTGCCCTTTCCGACGAGGAGATGAAGACCGGAGATTCCGCGAGGAGATCGGGATGGAGGCCGAAAACCGAAAGACACGGATCGCTCGGTATAGCTTTCTATCCTTTCTTCAATTAGCTAGTAGTAGGTTAATGGTCCGATCCGGATTTAAAGTACGCGGTAGCGCCGGTTTAAAAGTTTAAAGAAAAGTTTCGTTTCCGCATTTTGGCCTCGGAATGACGGTCGGGGTGCTGCCGTGCACTTACAATAAGCGTACGTTGTATTTTCGTTTCTTTTCTGTGATTGGCTTAAGAACTTAAATGATGGGGCTACATTAATATGATTAATGTAAAGAAAATAAACCTAAAAAGATGTTGTAGAATCGGATTTGAAAACCACTCGGCTCTTTATGAAAAAGATACATTTCAAAACTGCGGAGCTCAAGCCACTCCTTTTGAAAACCATTTGATTCTACGACGATATCAAGTTCAAAGCGTTAAAGATTTTCTTAAAAATCATCTGCAACCCTCCGTCATTTTAGGAAGTAGAGTACTTAGTATTCGTGCTACGTTTGTTGACTATAGGTAAGGCGTAGTGTACGGTAGCTAAGTGATGTCTTCCTACACTGCATATGATGCAGATTAATTAGGACATTCATGCGACTTTGTTGACCATAATTAAGGGTCATGTGAGTGGGTCTAATTAATCAAGAAATGACGGGTAGAACTTGACTGGTACTTATGATTTGTTGACCATAGTTAAGGTCATGGATACTAGGGGTAAAAACCACATCGGGAATTTCAATAGTTGAAATTTGCAATGAGATTGCATACCTTCCATATGATGGTTGGATTCCGATCCCACTGTGGGCAATAGTTGCTCGCAGGAGAGTTTTACAGTTTTCAATTAGCTAACTCATTAGGTGTCTAGAAAGGTGTTAAACGGGGATACGCCTCTGGGAAGACGAGGTTTATATTAATTAGGTCCGTGCGAAAGCACGGGGAACCTCTCTCAAGTACCGACACTGGCCTGGCTGAATGTTTAGCGAAGTTGTAGACTGTAATTAATCCTGGCTAGTTTTCTTTTTAAGGTTTGAAAGAAAAACTTGATTAAAGCAGTGGGAGACATCGATTAGATAAGATAATAACCAATCTGATCTTTACAAGAGCTTTCGCTGAGTGTATTCTTTTCTCTCTCTTAATGGCAGATACCAATGACAGGACTCAAGCTTCTACTAGATAAAAATAAACTGAATGGGACCAATTATAAAGACTGGCTGAGGAATCTTAACATTGCCTTGACTTATGATAAGGTATCATATGTCCTCACGGCTCCAGCCCCGCCCGTCCCAGGTCCAAAATCCTCAGTTGCGGATATTGAAGTCCGCAAGACATGGGACGCTGACTGTGCCACGGCCAAATGCCTCGCGCTTGCATCGATGGATAACACACATCAAAAGCAGCACGAGAATATGGACGTTCACGCCATATTCCTCCATACAAAGGAGTTGTATGGAGAGCAATCCTGCGTATTACGATACGAAGCATCAAGAAAACTGTTTCAGATGCGAATGGCCCTTGGCACACCAGTAGGAGACCATGTTCTGAAGATGATAACTCTCATAGAAGAGCTTGAGGACCTTGGATGGACGATGGACTGTTCCCCTCCGAACGACGGCCGGGACGTTAGGACGTCGGAGTGCCAGAGGTTCGGGGCAGATGCTATTTGGGTTTGATCCGTCCACCTCTCCGAAGATGCCAGGTTGATTTATGGCACCTTGTATCGGAGGTTTAGACGGATGCGGCCGATGTAGCAGACTTCGTCAGATTCCCCCTCAGGGTGAGGGGTTTTTGATTGTGGGGACGCTCTTCCCTGCAGGCGCAAGCCCCTGCAGTTAATTACGCTACCGCGTCGCGGTAACAACTTTCTCCTTCTCCAGAATTTCACTTTGTGTCGTGTGTGTTTGTTCTATTTGTGGTTGCCCGTGGATTGTATACGGAGACTTAGTGATGCCGTCACCCGTAGGACGTATTTTAGTCCAAATCCGTATTTAGTTAGATTTGGGTTTGGTATTTTTAGTTTAAGGATGCATTAGTCGCGTTGCGGCTAAGATCAACTTAAACGTTCGTCAAGGATACGTTAGTCCTGTTTTAGACTAAGATCAACTTGACGTAGTGATTGATTTAATTATCTGGCCGTCGGGACTCGTCACCTCTCTGACGTCGCTGAGGGATTACAACGACAGGTGTCAGAGGAGTTCAGAGATGTACCCTTGAACCAAAGTTGATTTGGAGTTTTATTGTTTATTTAAAGATCTAAGGACACATTAACCGTATTTGGGGTTAAGATCAACTTAGACAGGACCGTTTAGATCCGGCAAAAGAGCGTTCGGACTCTATTATGCTAGTTTAAGGACATGGCGGTCCATCGCCAGTTTTAGGGACGTGGTGGTCCATTATTAGTTTAGGGACGTTTCGGTCCGTCGCCAGTTTAAGGACGTAGTGGTCCGTCGCCAGTTTAAGGACGTAGTGGTCTGATATTAGTTTAGGGACGTCTCGGTCCGATATTAGTTTAGGGACGTCTCGGTCCGGTATTAGTTTAGGGACGTTTCGGTCCAACATTAGTTTAGGGACGTCTCGGTCCGATATTAGTTTTAAGGACGTCTCGGTCCGATATTAGTTTTAAGGACGTCTCGGTCCAGTATTAGTTTAGGGACGTTTCGGTCCAGCATTAGTTTAGGGACGTTTCGGTCCGACATTAGTTTAGGGACGTCTCGGTCCGACATTAGTTTAGGGACGTCTCGGTCCGACATTAGTTTAGGGACGTCTCGGTCCGATATTAGTTTTAAGGACGTCTCGGTCCACGAGTTTAAGGACCCCGCAGTCCATATGGATGTGTGGTCGTTGGGACCCGTCACCTCTTTGACGTCGTTGAGGAATTACAACGATGGATGTCAAAGGAGTTCGGAGATGTACCCTCGAACCGGACGTAGATTGATTTAGGAGAGCCATTTTGCTCAGTCAATTTAATTTCAGGACTTATGGCCACGATTGGGCTAAGTCCAGTTCAACATTTTATTTGCTTTTGCATTGCATTTTTATTTAGGCTCTACCCACAAAAGATACAGAGTATCAATTTATTTTGGGCTCTGCCCCTTTGTAGATGGTGCAAAGTATCTACCTTGTTTGGGCTTTGCCCCTTTTAAAATGCATAGCATTCTGAATATTTTGTTTGGGCTCTGCCCATTTATAAATGATGCAAAGCATCTGTTCTCGTTTGGGCTCTGCTCCTTAAAACAATGCATTTGCGCTTTATTGAGCCTGTTAGGCCTTCTCTTAATTGGGCTTGGCCCTTTTTAATGCATCTGCGCTTTGCGCTAAGTAATGAGCGCAAGTCCATATGGTGATGACACGTGTCGTGCTCTGATGAGCTGTTGCGCTGCGCTGTTGCGCTGCTGACACGTGGCGCGCTCTCAGCGAGTTGCGCCAATTCCAGAGAGCAAAGCTCTATCTTAAGGGCGCTTAGCGCAAGTGGTTTTATAGCCGACACGTGGCGCTCTCTTAAGAGCGCAACGGCGCAACTTGGAAGTGCAAAGCACTAAGAATCTTTTAGATTCAAAAAGGGAAGTGCAAAGCACTGTTTAATTTCTTCGTCTAAATTAGATCAAAGAAAAATAAATTTTTCTTTATTCGAAGAACCAGAGGTTCTTAAAAAGTGCAAAGCACTATTCTTTTATTATTTTATTATTTTTATTGTTTTTTTTAAAGAACCGAAGGTTCACTAGAAGTGCAAAGCACTGTTTTCTTTTTATATAAAGATCATCCATTTTATTTTTAGATCAATGATCTATTAGAAGGCCTTTCTTCTACTTCATGAAGGTTCTTTACCTTTTTCTTGAGATCTTCTCAGAGTTTTCTCTGCTTAGAGTTCTTGATTTTTTTTTGAGAAAATTGTTCCTTTTTTTGAATTGAGGCTTAGGGTCCTATTTATAGTGACCACAAATCTGTTGAATTTGTTAACAAGATCTTTCCTGAGTGATTTTGGGAATTTTCCCACCGCTGGATCTTTGATCCAAAGGCAGAAGAAAATCTTCTAGTTCTGGAAAGAACAGAAAAGATTTCATAAAAATCTTAATTTAGTTTGGCGCAGATGCCCCAGCGCATGACACGTGTCGCGCAGCGCAAGTGCGCTAGCGCATCTGCGCTGACACGTGTCGCGCAGCGCAGAGCGCAGCGCAACTGCGCTAGCGCATCTGCGCTGACACGTGTCACGCAGCGCAGTGTGCAGTGCAGTTGAAGCGTTGCTTCGTTTAAACAGAGCTTTGCTCTGATTGGGTGCGCTTTCTGGGCGCTGCGCTCGGCGCGTTGCGCCAGACACGTGGCAAGTTGCGCCCAGCGCAGAGGATCTGAAGCGTTGCTTCACCTGAGATATCTTTTCATCTCCCCTTTTCCAAGTCGAACTTGTATTTCCAAGATTTTGATTTCCCGGGTCTTGGAAATAATTCCATTGTGCACAGAATCTTTTGTGCTTGGGTCTATATATAGTTCAAGGCCGAGCCTTTCATTTTCTCATCTTCAGAGAACTTTTCAACCATGGCTTGCAACCGCCCTCATGCTCGTCGACAACCATGGGAAGTGCCGATCCGGGACATCGTTCCCCGTTTTGCTGCGCGCCTGGCGGACCCTTCTCTTACGGACGAGCAGTGCGATGCTGCAATGTACGAGGTTTTGACTCGTGTGGGGTCTCCTCTTCCCCCGCACTCCATTTGGCTCCGGATGATTCTCGCCTCGGTGCTCGCCGATCTTCCTCCTCCTCCAGTAGAGATGTCCTCGGCAATGCTTGATGCCGCCGAGGATAAGATCGAGTACTTCTTTGAAGCGCGCTTGATCACAAAAGCCCTGAGGGACTGTTCTTTCGACTTGTTGAGCCAGATACGGGCTCGCCGAGTTGTCATCGCCACCTTTTCTGACGAATGTGGCGATGATCGTTGGGCGTCTACTTCTCGGGAGGACCGACGCTTCAACGTGGTGGAGAAGACAGAAAGGGAATTGGAGAATCTTCTTTTTCTTTTTGTGAACCCTTGTCTTTCCGATCCCATATTTGGTGATCTTTTTTAAATGTAATAATAATAATAATAATGAACAAGTATTTTTCTTTTTAATCAAGTACTTCATTATTTGTTAAGGGTTCTTTTTATTTTAGTTCTCTGTTGTGTTCGTGCATCGTATGATTTTAATTCATTATTATCAAGTGCACGTAACTTTGCATGGATAAATTGCCTTTGGTATTTTCACCCTTTCTTCTGCGCTAGCGCATCTGCGCGGACACGTGTCGCGCAGCGCGACTGCGCTAGCGTATCTGCGCTGACACGCGTCGCACAGCGCACAGCGCAGCGCAACAGTGCAAGCGCATCTGCGCTGACACGCGTCGCGCAGCGCAGTGCATGCGCAACTGAAGCGTTGCTTCCTTTATTGAAGTTTAAATTTTCAAAGCAAAGCTTTGTCTCTGATTGGGGGGAGATGAAGCGTTGCTTCATCTCCCGCCTCGGAATTTGAACAGAGCTTTGTTCTGATTGGGGTAAACAAATGCCCCCCGCACCGTTGCGCTTACGTGGCCCCAAACGTGAGCGCAACGGTGGCGAAATTCCAACCGCCGCGACGGCTTTTGGAAGTCGAAGAGGCGCTTGAGGCCTATAAATAGGACCTTTGGTCCCCCGCAGATGCTTATCATCTTTCCGATTTTATTTCAAAAAACTTCAGAGCTTTGCTCTTGCCTTTAAGAACTCTAGAGCTTTGCTCTTCTTTTCAAAGTTTTTAGAAAAAACTTTAGGTAAAATTGAATCTTAGATTAAATTAATTTTAATTAATCTTAAACAGCAGAGCTTTGCTCTTATAGATCTTTTGATCTAAAGATATCCCCATTGGGGTTTCACTAGCAGAGCTTTGCTCATTTTCAAAGTTAGAAACTTTAGGTGAAATTAATGTAAATCAAATGAACTTAATTCAATCAAAGAGCTTTGCTCTCACAGATCTTTTGATCTAAAGAGATCCCCATTGGGGTTTCATTAAGCTTTTTGTTCATGGGTTTTAATCCTTGAACAGAGCTTTGCCCTCTAGGAATCTAGCTCTCTATGTATATTATTTTTCTTCTATCGCTAATCTTCCTGTGGTATTTCCTCCAGGCATAATGGCGGTGCATCTATACAGTTTGCACGAGTTCATCACCTATGACGATATCCGCGCACAGGGTCGTCAACAAAACCAGGAGTTTACAGACGCTCAATGTGCAGAGGTCATGGGTCGTCTGAACGCAAGCGGTGGCTGGCTGCTACCCCGTCGTTCGGCTCTTTTGAAAGTCGTGCTGGGAGCAATATGGAGAGCACTTCCGGGTCTTCACGAGGCCCTGCCGCTCAATGCGCTGGATGATGCCGAGGACAAGGTGCATTCAGTGTACCTGACGGGGCTGATCTCGAAGAAACGGCGGGATAGCCTCATTGACATCCTACACCAAATCTTCCAGCAGACGACGATAGTTGCTGCTCATCGAAGGCCGGGAGGGCTTGCCGATGATATTGACACAGAAGAGCGCGAGAGGCTGCGCATAAGAATAATTAAAAAGGCCAGAAGAACTCTGGATGGCCTTACTTTTGAATTCCTCAATTCGTGCCCCGGATCTGAGGTTATACCGTTGTAATAATATTTTTCGTTCACTGCTTTTTACGATTGTAAGAATTTTTGGCAATATGAATGGAAACTTTTTATCTCAGCTTGTCTTATTTCTCGTTCCGAGTCTTCTGCCCATGCATGAATGAGTGTGTCTCAAATGCTCGATTAAATGTAAATCGGATGTTCTTTCTGTCATTTTCTCCGTCTTTTCTTTCTTTTACTATCAGCATATCACCTTAGCGAACATGTTTGACGGATAGTAAGGCATGCATCTTGACTTCCCTAAGAATCAGCGATGGCTTAGGTGGCAGGTTCAGGTCTGCTGCCTAAGACTTTTCAACTCCATGAGCCGTGAGGGTCTTATGGAGACTTTTCTCCCTACGGATCGAGAGGATCTCGTAGGTGGGTTTTCTCCTTAGGAATCGTGAGGGTTCCCAAGTGTGGTTTTCTCTCATAAGTCGAAAGGATCCTATAAGAGAATTTCTCCCTCTTACGAGTCGAGAGGATTCGTAAGTGGTTGTTTCCCTCCTCGTCGAGAATCGACTTCGGAGAGTGAGACCCGTGAATAGTATGCAAGAGACCATTTAGGATTGAATTGCAGGGTCCCATTGCCCTCTTACGAGTCGAGAAGGCCCGTAAGCGGTTGTTTCCCTCTTTGTCGAGAATCGACTTCAGAGAGTGAGACCCGTGAATAGTATGCAAGAGACCATTTAGGATTGACTTGCAGGGTCCCATTGCCCTCTTACGAGTCGAGAAGGCTCGTAAGCGGTTGTTTCCCTCTTTGTCGAGAATCGACTTCAGAGAGTGAGACCCGTGAATAGTATGCAAGAGACCATTTAGGATTGACTTGCAGGGTCCCATTGCCCTCTTACGAGTCGAGAAGGCCCGTAAGCGGTTGTTTCCCTCTTTGTCGAGAATCGACTTCAGAGAGTGAGACCCGTGAATAGTATGCAAGAGACCATTTAGGATTGACTTGCAGGGTCCCATTGTTCAGGAAGCAAGTTTTTGAATCCTTACTGCCCGAGATGTGAGTCAAAGAAGCTCTCGTCACGGAGTGTTTATATCCGTGAGTTGAGAAGTTTTGCGAGGGATTATTTGTTTCCCAAGCGCCAAGGATTATTTGTTTCCTTGGGGTTCGAAGCGAGTCGAGGGTTCCTACGGAGGCACTGGTGGCTCTGCGGGTCGACGCGGATCAGGAGGCTCTCGTCAAGGAGTGTTTGTATCCGTGAGTCGAGGAGTTTGCTGGGATTATTTGTTTCCCGAGCGCCAAGGATTATTTGTGTCCTTGGGGTTTGAAACGAGTCGAGGGTTCCTACGGAGGCACTGGTGGCTCTACGGGTCGATGCGGATCAGAAGGCTCTCGTCAAGGAGTGTTTGTATCCGTGAGTTGAGAAGTTTTGCGAGGGATTATTTGTTTCCCAAGCGCCAAGGATTATTTGTGTCCTTGGGGTTTGAAACGAGTCGATGGTTCCCACGGAGGCGATGGTGGCCCTGCGAGTCGACGCGGATCAGAAGGCTCTCGTCAAGGAGTGTTTGTATCCGTGAGTTGAGAAGTTTTGCGAGGGATTATTTGTTTCCCAAGCGCCAAGGATTATTTGTGTCCTTGGGGTTTGAAACGAGTCGAGGGTTCCCACGGAGGCACTAGTGGCTCTGCGAGTCGACGCGGATCAGAAGGCTCTCGTCAAGGAGTGTTTGTATCCGTGAGTTGAGAAGTTTTGCGAGGGATTATTTGTTTCCAAAGCGCCAAGGATTATTTGTGTCCTTGGGGTTTGAAACGAGTCGAGGGTTCCCACGGAGGCGCTGGTGGCTCTGCGAGTCGACGCGGATCAGAAGGCTCTCGTCAAGGAGTGTTTGTATCCGTGAGTCGAGGAATCTGCTGAAGATACTGGTTTCTTCGGAGTTGGACTGAACCGTCGAGATTTGGCTTCATCTTCTGGCGGAGCCTGTTGGGAAAGTATGGTTCCCTCTTTGTTTACGCCCTTGGATTGTATACAGGGATCGATGTGATCTTAACTGTAGGGCCAAAGTTTTATCATCATTTTTTTTTATTTTATCTCCGCGATGCTCTATCATTTCAGCTTTTATATCGCGAAGGTCGCGACTGCCCAATCATTTCGGCTATTTTTCGCGGTGCCCAATCATTTCGGCTATTTATTTTATTTTCACTCACTGCTTTTTATTGCGAGTTGCCCAATCATTTCGGTTATTTTGCATGCATACATTTTACTTGCTGCTTTTTATTGCAAGTTGCCCTATCATTTCGGCTATTTCGTATGCATGCGCGGCCTACTGGCTTTCGCCGTAAACTTGAAATTGGACATCGATTTTGGCATCAGCACCGCTGCAACTGGGATATTGCCAGGAGCGAATCATCATTTGCCTCTGTCATTGTCGAACAAAGGAGGCTTAGCGATCAGGGTTAGGGTCCTGTCGACTAAGACTTTTGGCTTCATGAGCCGTAAGGGTCTCGTGAAGGTATTTCTCCCTACAAGTCGTGAGGATCTTGTAGGTGTATTTTCTCCTTAGGAACCGTGAGGGTTCCTAAGCATCTTGTTCTTCTGTAAGTCGTAAGGATCCTACAAGAAGGTTTTCTCCTCATAAATCGAGGGGATTTATAAGGGTTGCTTACCATGTGAACATATTCCCAGTCATGGATGAAATTCGGCTAGGGAAATGCTTATTCGCGCCCGTGGATTGTATACAAGGGTCAGTATTGAGCCACTTGTAGGGCAATATTGGAAGTTTGTGGGGATTTGCTTAAGTACAGGTTTAGGTCTCTGTGACTTAAGACTTTCAAATCCTATGAGCCGTGAGGGTCCCATAAGAGAGTTCTCCTTACGAGTCGTGAGGATCTCGCAAGCGTATTTTCTCCTTAGGAATCGTGGGGATTCTTAAGTGTGTTGTTCCCTTGTAAGTCGTAAGGATCTCACGCGGGTGGTTTCTCCTTACAGGGTCGAGAGGACTCCATAAGGGTTCTTTAACGAAGTTGCGCCCTTTCGGGTTTTCACAAACATTCGCCGGTAGTCCTGCTGTTTTTACTCACGAAGCCCTTTCGGGTTTTCATCCGTGCCTATTTTGCTTATGGACTTACCGTTTTTTTTTTATATTTATTTTTTTTATTTTTACTCATCTCGTCAGCCTAAGGATGCTGTGGTAGTAGTTTAAAGACGTTTCGGTCTGCTATTAGTTTAAGGACATTTCGTTCCATCGTTAGTTTAAGGACATTTCGGTCCGTTGTTAGTTTAAGGACATTTCGGTCCGTTGTTAGGAGACTGGCCACTGCTTATAAAGCTTGAGCGTAGGCAGATAGCGAGCGGACATAGTCGTCGTCATCTATCATTGACCTAGGCCGTGGCTTATTAAGCGTAGTATCTTTTTAGGAAGCGACCATTTATTGGCCTGAAAGGCCTTTCACCGTGCATGTCGATGAGTAGATAGGCCCCACCCTGGTAAACTTTATCTATGATGTACGGGCCTTCATAGTTTGGCTCGAATTTTCCTCGCTTGGCGCGATTGGGGATCATAGGCCTTTTGACCACTAACACGAGTTCGCCTTGACGGAATGTCCTCGGTCTGGTCAATCTTTCGTATGAGCGTGTCATCTTTGCTTTATAAGCTTCCAGATTTTGTTGCGCTATGAGCCGTGTTTCTTCAAGGGCATCAAGCTCCTCAAGCCGGAGGTGAGCATTTTCTTCATCCGTCAGCTCGTAGTGAATTGCTACTCGCAAAGAGGGTAATTCTATTTCAAGAGGGAGTACTGCTTCTGTCCCAAATACCAACGCGTACGGCGTTGTGTTTGTGGCAGTTTTAAATGTAGTTCGATACGCCCAAAGAGCTTCTTGCAGTCTCTCATGCCAGTCTTTCTTATTTCGGGACACTGTTTTCTTTATGATTTTCGTCAATGTTTTATTGAAGGCTTCAGCTAGACCGTTAGCTCGCGGATTATAAACTGAGGAATATCTCCAGTCTATATTGTGCTGCTGTGCGAAGCGGCTAATTTTATGACTTCGGTAGGCTGGCCCATTATCGGAGATGATCCGTCGCGGATTTCCGAACCGGTATATGACATGCGTTTTGAAGAAATGGAGAATGTTCTCCGTCTTTACTTTCCTCAACGGCACCGCCTCTGCCCATTTGGAGAAATAATCAGTCGTCGCCAAGATGAAACGATGTCCCTTTGACGATGCTGGTTCGATGGGGCCGACTATGTCAGTTCCCCACATTTCGAACGGCCAACTAGCTACTGTTGGATGCAGTGGATTGGGATGCTGATGGATGAAGTCCCCATGAATTTGACATGAATGACATCGCCTTGCGTATTCCAGGCAGTCCTGAATCATCGTGGGCCAATAGTAGCCCATCCGTTTTATTTTCAACTTCATCTTAGGGCCTGCTTGGTGGGAACCGCAGAGTCCGTCGTGAACTTCTTGGACGACCCTTCTCGCTTCGTCAGGTCCTAGGCATCTCAGCCACAGAGAATCGAATGACCTCTTGTATAGGGTATCATTGACGAAGGTGAAAGACAGAGCTCGTTTCACGAGCTGATGTCTTATGGACGCTTCGTCAGGCATCCGGTGGAACCTGAAGTAATCTATGAAGACTTCTCTCCAGTCTTCGGTCTTCTCATGGTCTGTTATTTGCAGGGTCGCCTCCTCGTTCGCTCCTTTTTCTTCGGATGATTTGGGATGTATTTCTGCTGGGGCGAGCACTCGACGGCTTTGTATCACGATTCTAACGTCATCGAGGTTCTCGTCAGCCAATTCTTTAGCAAGTTTGGCCAGTGCGTCCGCTTTGCTGTTTTCCGCGCCCGGTATACTTTCCAACGTGTAGGAGGGAATTTGGGTTAGCAGTTGCTGCACTTTTTCACCGTATTTTACCAATTCCGGTTTGCATGTTTGGTAATCGCCGTTCACTTGGCTAACGACCAGTTGGGAGTCCCCATATATGAGGAGGCTTTCAATTCCCATATCAATGGCGATCTCGAGGCCTGCTATCAAAGCTTCATATTCAGCTTCATTATTCGTTCTCGGCTCTGTCAAGGAGAAGGCGAAGCGCATTATTCCTCCTTGTGGAGTCACAAAGATGAGTCCTACCCCCGATTTGATCATTGGCGTACTTTGTTTGTGCTTTTTCATGGAAGATGCTCCATCGAAATAAAGCTCCTAACGGGTATCACCATTGTCGATTGCGTCAAACGCATGTCTGTCTGGCAAATCGCAATTTAAAGGAGAATCGGCAGGTATGGGATGCTCAGCAAGGAAGTCGGCGATGGCCTGGCCTTTTACTGCCCTGAGAGGCTGATATGTTATCGAAAATTCCATCAATAGGAGAGCCCATTTAGCGAGTCGCCTGTCAATATGGCTTTTGACATTAGATATTTGAGAGGGTCCACTTTTGAAATAAGACGGACCTCGTGCGCCAACGCATAGTGCCTAAGCTTTGTTATTGCGAAGATCAACGCCAGGCAGTGTTTTTCAATGGGAGAGTAATTGCTTTCTGCCCCCAGCAGAACTCGACTTAAGTAGTAGAGTGCTCTTTCTTTCCCTTGATCGTTCTCTTGTGCCCATAATGCGCCTAAGGAACCTTCGAGGGCGGTTGTATAAAGAATAAGAGGTTTCCCTTTAACCGGAGCAGCCAACACCGGCGGGTTCTGTAGGTATTGTTTGATCTCATCCAGTGCTCCTTGGCATTTTTGATCCCAAACGAATGGGGTTCCCTTCTTCATCAGGTGACTATAAGGACGGCACTTTCCTGAAAGGTTGGCTATAAATCGCCGTATGTATGCGAGTTTCCCTTGGAGAGACCGCAGCTGTTTGAGAGTCCTCGGCGGAGGCATTTCCATGATCGCTTTAATCTTTGACGGATCTATTTCAATACCTCGGTGTCGAACAACGAATCCCAGGAATTTGCCCGAGGAGACCCCAAACGCACATTTAAGAGGATTCATCTTCAAGTTGTATTGCCGAAGGCGTTGAAATACAGTCTTCAGATGCTCGAGATGTTCCTCGTATGATTTGCTTTTAACCACGAGATCGTCGATATAGCATTCAACGATTTCGTGTATAAGTTCGTCGAAGATCTTTGTCATGGCCCTCTGATAAGTAGCACCGGCGTTCTTCAGACCGAAGGGCATTACTTTATAACAAAATATACCAAGAGGAGTCCTGAAGGCTGTATGCTTCTGGTCTTCTGGATGCATTTTTATTTGATTATACCCTGACGAGCCGTCCATGAAGGAGAAAACCTCGTGAGTGGATGTATTGTCTATCATCAGTTCAGTGACTGGCACTGGGAAATCATCCTTCGGGCAAGCTTTATTAAGATCCCGGAAGTCTACGCATATGCGTACTGTCCCATTTTTCTTCATTACTGGGACGATGTTGGCGATCCATTCAGGGTATTGAACCTCCTGGATAAAGCCGGAGTCGATTAACTTTTTGACTTCAGTATTTATGCTCATCTCAAGCTCGAGTCGCATCCTTTTCGGCGCCTGTTTGACTGGCTTGATGTTCGGGGATATTTCTAGTCTATGTACAGCAACTTCTGGATCTAGTCCCGGCATCTCGGAATAGTTCCATGCGAAGCAATCTTTATGTTGTACAAGGACGTCTTTTAACGCAGCCACCCTCTCTTCAGACAGCAGCTCGCTGACGAACGTCGGTCGCGGATCATTTACCGTCCCCAACTCGATTTTCTTGAGGTTATCTGCGGTGGTATGTATTCCATCTTCCAGCTCTTTCGGTGCTGGGGGAAATTCTGAGATTACCTCATCACTGCTGTTTTCGAGGCACCAAGGGAGGCTGTCCAGGTTCTCGGACTCTTCTTTCAATGTCGTTATCATACGACAGCTGTGAATTTTCTGCCAACCCCAATGTGGAACTGGTTTTTCTTTCGCGGCTTCGGGCTCGTGCTTCTATGGTGGCGCTACCCTCCAGTTATCAGACAACGCGAATTTGCCAAGCTGATATTGATCTTCAACCCAATTTTTGAAGGTGAAGCAATCTTCAAGAGGGTGTCCCATTTCTCGATGGTAAAAGCAATAATTTGAGTTGAACACTTCGCCTGCGTGCTCGGGGTGCTTGGGCTCTGGCAACGTAAGCATTTGATGTTTTAGAGCGAGATCGAATATCTTCCTTGTTTTGTTCCGAGGAAATGAGTATGCTCGACCCATTTTCTTCCTGAGGGCTAAGTCAATAACGCTCGACTCTCGGATGTGTGGCTTCTTGGCTCTGTTTTGTGGTTGTCGAGCACCTTTTCGGCCCTTCGACTTGTTTTTGCTTTCGCGTCGAACCTTCTTTGTAGCGGGTTGACGAGGAGCGGCATTTTCATCCTTCACCGCCTGTTGAAGGAGGCGCTGCGTCTTGGCTCTCTCATAGATCACCATTTCACGATCGTGATCATCCCGGGCTTTTTGACTGGCATCCCTTGTAAGTTTGCTCATTTGGTCTTCAGACGATGGGTTGGGAGGTCTTGCATCAGGAACTTTCGCTGATTCAGGATTAGCGTCTTCCCATTGAGCGTCCGCCTCTTCATCGAAGTCATACATGGCATAACAGCTGTTTATTAGCTCCCGTTTCCTTGAGCGAACATACCCGAGCCCTTTTGTTTCCGTTCTCCCGTTAGGCAGTTTGCATTGAGTCCCGGGAACGTTCCAGACCTTGTTATAGAATTTGGCTTTTCTAGCGGTTTGTGTGAAGGACATCCCCTGGCGTTTCAGCAGTTTCTTCAAACCTTCGGTATAATATCTGGGAAGACGGATAGGCTGAAGCCTGTCGAGCGTGGGATCCGCGCCATGCCAAATTTCTTTTTCCACCTTGTTTTCTTCAGAGCGGTAAAACAGAATTGCTTTCTCGCTCTCTCGCCTGGGAGGGATATAGAATGTCCGCAACTCTTCTACACTGTAGGTGTCGAGTGCATCCAGTTCTTTGTAATGTTCAAACGGCACCATGGTTATCTGCAGACTTCGCTCTTCATCGGCAGAAGCTCGTATTGAAAGCCGAGCAGGGAATACAGCATGAACTTCATCCTCCGAATCACTACCAAAGATCAATGAAGGAACGGATGGTCCCGGTCTGGCGGATTGGGATGGACCCGCATAAATTATATCCTCTTCGTCCTCGGTGTCACTGCCGAAGATAGGGATGGTGGCGTTAGTCTTGTTCTCCGGCTTGTGACACCTTTCCGTGTCCTCAAAGCTCGGCAAAAAGTATTTGGCATCTTCATACTTACGAACTTCATTCACGGAAAACGGATTCAATTCTCCTGCCACAGTGTACTCGAGACCATCCTTACAATATTTCATACACTGATATTGTGTAGAAGGGATGATATTGTACTCGTGCAACCATGGTCGACCGAGCAGAGCATTGTAGCACGTCTTGGCATCTATGACATGGAATTTAATATCTGTGATTAGCAACCCGAAGCGTAGCGTCAATATCACAGATCCAAGAGTCTTTGAGGATTGGGAGTCGAAACTGGAGATAGTGATTTTGTCTCGGGCGAGGTGTTGGACACTCATGCAAATCTCCTTTAATACTCGCACATTGAGTAAATTGACAGACGATCCGTTATCGACCAAGATTTTACCTATCTTTATGTCATGGCAGTATCCTGAGACATAAAGGGGGCGATTGTGTTCACACGTCCCGAGGAGAAGGTCTTCATCACCAAAAGCAACGTCGGCTGTGTGCACTTCTTCTAATTCGTCTTTCATCTTTTCTTCGGCTAAGAAGGCTTGGAACTGGTCCGGATCTTGTAGCGCCTTAATCAAAGAGTCTCTGGCCTCCTTTGATAGTAGCAAGGCATCAAGAATGCTGAGTTGTGAGGGCAGTTTCCTCAGATGCGCCAAGACATTGTAATCCACCTTACTTCTCTTCGGCGGATTTTTGGCGTTTAGCTCTTCCAGAACTTGGTCATCTAAAACGATGTCTTCAGAGACCTTTTCTTTCCCTTTATCTTTTCTATTCAAGGGTCCGAGGTTCTTTTCAGGCAGTGTCCAATTCCGCAGCCGGATATTTTCGCAAACCACTGGTTCCTCTTCTTTTCCCGAAGTTGACTCTTTAAAGAGAGGGGCAAGTTCTAGTTCCTCATCAGAGTCGCTCCCAAATGTAGGCACTTGTGACCCAGTAGTGTTAACCATGTGACAATTGCCGGCAGTTCTCTCAAGCTCTTTGGTCGTGTTTCTTTGCTCCCGACGAATTTTACGCTTTTCCCGTTTAAAGCGTTGTTGATTAGCGACGTATCCTTGCCACCATCTATCGAAAGCCTTGCATTCTTGAGTGGGATGCGAGACCTTCTGATGATATAAGCAATAGGAGGGGTGTATTTGTATCGCGCCAGTAACTTTTTCTTCAGAGGGTGGTAGCTTCATGCCCATCGATATGGCCTTAGCAAACTTCTTTTTTATCTTGGATTGGCTTTGGTCAGCGGTGAAGGCATTTTGTTCCAGCGGGATCATCTCAGCTCTTCTCTCAAATCTCTGGCGCTTGGCCCTTTCGAATATAGCCGTCTCGCGTTCTCGATCAGTTTTGCTTTTCAATCGAGCTTCATTAAGAAACGCGCCAATCATTTCAACTGATAACTCCGGAACCCTTGATTCGGCATTTGCCCTCAGCGTTTCAGTGCCAGAAGTTCCTTCATCGTCCGTGATCGAATGGGAGATCATATGACAGCTCGCCACATATTCCTCGGATTCATCCGATGAGCTTTCTCCCTCATCTTCTTTTTGGAAGACGTGATCAAGAAAATCTTGGAGCGTAACGGGAGTCCGCGCCTTCTGGTTATATTCATCCAGCGCGTCGATTTGCTTTTGTAAGTCCGTGCGCTTGTCGCCAGGCTTCACGGGCTTCTTAGATTTCTTCTTCTTCTTTCTCGAAGATTTTGACGGCTGGTTATGAACGCTTGAACTACCACCATCGGTCTTCGGAGTCGGACGTGGCTTCAACATCCCCTCTATAACCTGCGGTTCTAAGGGGTTCTTCCACTTGACCGCTGGACAGGTCTGAAGATCATTTAGCATTCTCCTCATTTTGGCCGATAATACGACTTCCCAGGGAGTTTCTTCAACGATGGAGCATGTTGCCCCCGGCGTATTCGTCCCCTTAGAGGTGTGGGGCTGCGGGGGATTTACCTTCCATTTGTCGGATAGCGCAAATTTGCCCTGGCGGTACAGGTTTTCAAGCCAATTTTTGAAAACGTAACAGTCTTCGATCGGATGTCCTAGCACTCGATGATAAGGGCAGTAATTAGGCTCGTTGACGTCACTTGGTTGCGACGGGCGTTTTGGATCTGGCAGATTTATGAGCCTGTTGCGCAATGCCAGCTCGAATTGCCTCCTCGTTTTATCACGGGGGAAGGAGTAAGCACGTCCCATCCTGTCCTCAAGGGGTACGTATGGGCGCGTATTATTTGGACGAGCAACCGGCTTCGAGTCGTTCGGTTGTTGTTGGGCATTAGCGACTATGATCGCTTTTCCCTTTCCTTTATCGTTTCGGGAGTCCGGCTTCGGGAGAGGGGGTTTATGGCCCATCTGGTCCATCTGCGTCAATTTGTCGATCAAAGCCTGAAAGGAAGTCGGCTTGAAGAACATCATAAACTGTGAAATGGTTGCTTGTGGATCAAGGGTTCCAACAAACATTCCCACCGCAGGGGCTTCTTCTATGCGCTGTTCACACTTAGACCATAGATTACACCAGCGTATAGCGTACTGGACCCATGTCTCGCCGGGCTTTACCCTGGCGTTAATCAGCGCCGTCATCGGAGTACGCTCACTGGCACTTGCAAAGCGTTGGGTGAAGAGCAGCTCCATCTCCGCAAAGGTTTTAATAGAGTCGTTGGGGAGCTCGGAATACCACTCGAACGCCGTATCTGATAGGCTTCCAACGAACTGGCGAAGCAGAAGCTTGTCGTCGCCGCTGGTGTTACCGCAAAGCGCCCTGAACTGGGCGACATGTTGATGGGGATTGCCGGTCCGTTTGTAGACATGAAACTTGGGAATTGTATAACCCGGCGGGTATTTGATTTGGTCATACCAACCTGGATACGGTCGCCCCGTTTTTACCACGTGGCCTGCTGCTTCGGCCGCATGATGAACCTTTATTTGCTGGGCTATATATTCGTCCAGATCAGTTTTAGAGATTGTGTCTTCTTTAGCCGTTGATAGAACGGGCTGAGGGTTTGATGTTTCTCCCCTATCATCCCCAAGGACGATCGGGGGTTCTTCAGTCGGGGGATCTGGTTGTATCATCATCCCTATCATGTCCTGGAAGAGGAGGCCCATACGCTGTATATTGGCTGCTTGTTCAGCAGCCTCTTTGTCTCTCTTTTCCATTACTCGGCGGAGGAACTCAGCATCGGTCTCTTTCTCTTGGCGTTCATCTAAGGACGTCTCAGGATTCTCTTTTGGCCCCGTGAGGGCAGCCATTGTAGTCATCATCTCCTGGAGCTTTTGTTGCTGTTCCTGAGACTTGGTCACTGATCGGGTGAGCGGTCGGTGACCCGTAGAAGTACGACTTTTTTCCTTTCCAGAAGCCATATAGACCGTGTGAACCGTTATGCCCCCTGACTTGGGGCGTTTAGGTTCACCGCTTTTAAGCTTTGTCAGCGTCACGGGAGCTTTCTCCGGCCTTTTCCTTTTGTGGACCATTGAGGTTGAAGGAGCCGTTGAAGTGGGCATCCTAGCATTTGTTGCCCCCTGCTGTCTAACGAGGCGGTTTTTGTCCTTTTCCACCTTTGCCCTTTTCTGCCGACGGAAGTGGTCTGAGTTAATCACGGAGTCTTGAACCCTCCGCCAAACTTTGTAAATCTTTGACGACAGCCGTTGAGGGGGCTGTTCCTGCTTTGTCTCCGGAGCTTTTTCCATGGGCGGAGGAGATCTTTTCAATGTAGCAATCGGAGAGTTCTTTCTCACCTTCCTCAGCAATTCAAAGCTGTTCCCAGTTGGAACAGCAGCATTGACCTCCGCCACTGGAGCAGGTGGGGTTAGTCCTGAGGGGGAGTTGCCCCCTGCTTTCCTTACTCGCTGCCAATGGCGACGTCGCGCACGACGAGCCGTTGGGATTGGCTCGGAAATCGAGATGGTTTCTTGCTGCCCCCTGTTTGAGCGTGGGGTAACTGCTGATGTCAGCCTATCGAAGACTGATGCCTTCTGACCAGCTGGGGGAGGAGTGGGAACCGTCAATCTTGTGAAGACCGACTCTCTGATGGGAGAAGCCGCTTTAACGACTTCCAAAGCAGCGGCCGTTGCCCTCTTTGGGACGGCCACTTTATAGTTCTGACCTAGCCTGGTGAAAACGGAGGCTGTCGGTTCAGTCGCGGGCGACCCGTTGACAGGGGTCGTGGTAGCAGTGAGCCGGTCGAACACCGACTTCTTGTTCACTTCCGGTGCAGGCGTCGGCATAGAGAAGCTTGTAGGTGGGACCATGGTCCCGAAAAACAGGCCAGTGGTGGCCTGGGGTCACCTGTTCAACCGGCAGAGCGAGGAAAGAGGCCGCTTGGGGCCCATATGTTACACCTCTCGGTGAGGTGGAGCGTCCGTTGCAGTGGCATTTCGAGCAGTTGGTGCAGTTGGTGGCCATTGAATCTTGAATTCTGCGCCAGGTAAAAGACCAAATCTTAGCAACTTTAAACCCGAAGACAACCATTTAACAAACCGCGATTGGTTCGCGAAGACGACACACGAAGTGTGGAGTGGAAAGAGGAAGAGGTCCCACCGGGCGTGCCAGAATCTGTTCCCCTCCGAACGGCGGCCGGGACGTTAGGACGTCGGAGTGCCAGAGGTTCGGGGCAGATGCTATTTGGGTTTGATCCGTCCACCTCTCCGAAGATGCCAGGTTGATTTATGGCACCTTGTATCGGAGGTTTAGACGGATGCGGCCGATGTAGCAGACTTCGTCAGATTCCCCCTCAGGGTGAGGGGTTTTTGATTGTGGGGACGCTCTTCCCTGCAGGCGCAAGCCCCTGCAGTTAATTACGCTACAGCGTCGCGGTAACAACTTTCTCCTTCTCCAGAATTTCACTTCGTGTCGTGTGTGTTTGTTCTATTTGTGGTTGCCCGTGGATTGTATACGGAGACTTAGTGATGCCGTCACCCGTAGGACGTATTTTAGTCCAAATCCGTATTTAGTTAGATTTGGGTTTGGTATTTTTAGTTTAAGGATGCATTAGTCGCGTTGCGGCTAAGATCAACTTAAACGTTCGTCAAGGATACGTTAGTCCTGTTTTAGACTAAGATCAACTTGACGTAGTGATTGATTTAATTATCTGGCCGTCGGGACTCGTCACCTCTCTGACGTCACTGAGGGATTACAACGACAGGTGTCAGAGGAGTTCAGAGATGTACCCTTGAACCAAAGTTGATTTGGAGTTTTATTGTTTATTTAAAGATCTAAGGACACATTAACCGTATTTGTGGTTAAGATCAACTTAGACAGGACCGTTTAGATCCGGCAAAAGAGCGTTCGGACTCTATTATGCTAGTTTAAGGACATGGCGGTCCATCGCCAGTTTTAGGGACGTGGTGGTCCATTATTAGTTTAGGGACGTTTCGGTCCGTCGCAGTTTAAGGACGTAGTGGTCCGTCGCCAGTTTAAGGACGTAGTGGTCCGATATTAGTTTAGGGACGTCTCGGTCCGATATTAGTTTAGGGACGTCTCGGTCCGGTATTAGTTTAGGGACGTTTCGGTCCAACATTAGTTTAGGGACGTTTCGGTCCGACATTAGTTTAGGGACGTCTCGGTCCGATATTAGTTTTAAGGACGTCTCGGTCCGATATTAGTTTTAGGGACGTTTCGGTCCAGTATTAGTTTAGGGACGTTTCGGTCCGACATTAGTTTAGGGACGTCTCGGTCCGACATTAGTTTAGGGACGTCTCGGTCCGATATTAGTTTGAAGGACGTCTCGGTCCGATATTAGTTTTAAGGACGTCTCGGTCCACGAGTTTAAGGACCCCGCAGTCCATATGGATGTGTGGTCGTTGGGACCCGTCACCTCTTTGACGTCGTTGAGGAATTACAACGATGGATGTCAAAGGAGTTCGGAGATGTACCCTCGAACCGGACGTAGATTGATTTAGGAGAGCCATTTTGCTCTGTCAATTTAATTTCAGGACTTATGGCCACGATTGGGCTAAGTCCAGTTCAACATTTTATTTGCTTTTGCATTGCATTTTTATTTAGGCTCTACCCACAAAAGATACAGAGTATCAATTTATTTTGGGCTCTGCCCCTTTGTAGATGGTGCAAAGTATCTACCTTGTTTGGGCTTTGCCCCTTTTAAAATGCATAGCATTCTGAATATTTTGTTTGGGCTCTGCCCATTTATAAATGATGCAAAGCATCTGTTCTCGTTTGGGCTCTGCTCCTTAAAACAATGCATTTGCGCTTTATTGAGCCTGTTAGGCCTTCTCTTAATTGGGCTTGGCCCTTTTTAATGCATCTGCGCTTTGCGCTAAGTAATGAGCGCAAGTCCATATGGTGATGACACGTGTCGTGCTCTGATGAGCGCAAGCGCACTAGCGCAGTGCGCTGCGCTGTTGCGCTGCGCTGTTGCGCTGCTGATACGTGGCGCGCTCTTAGCGAGTTGCGCCAATTCCAGAGAGTAAAGCTCTATCTTAAGGACGCTTAGCGCAAGTGGTTTTATAGCCGACACGTGGCGCTCTCTTAAGAGCACAACGGCGCAACTTGGAAGTGCAAAGCACTAAGAATCTTTTAGATTCAAAAAGGGAAGTGCAAAGCACTGTTTAATTTCTTCGTCTAAATTAGATCAAAGAAAAATAAATTTTTCTTTATTCGAAGAACCAGAGGTTCTTAAAAAGTGCAAAGCACTATTCTTTTATTATTTTAATTGTTTTTTTAAAGAACCGAAGGTTCACCAGAAGTGCAAAGCACTGTTTTCTTTTTATATAAAGATCATCCATTTTATTTTTAGATCAATGATCTATTAGAAGGCCTTTCTTCTACTTCATGAAGGTTCTTTACCTTTTTCTTTAGATCTTCTCAGAGTTTTCTCTGCTCAGAGTTCTTGATTTTTTTTTGAGAAAATTGTTCCTTTTTTTGAATTGAGGCTTAGGGTCCTATTTATAGTGACCACAAATCTGTTGAATTTGTTGACAAGATCTTTCCTGAGTGATTTTGGGAATTTTCCCACCGCTGGATCTTTGATCCAAAGGCAGAAGAAAATCTTCTAGTTCTGGAAAGAACAGAAAAGATTTCATAAAAATCTTAATTTAGTTTGGCGCAGATGCCCCAGCGCATGACACGTGTCGCGCAGCGCAGAGCGCAGCGCAAGTGCGCTAGCGCATCTGCGCTGACACGTGTCGCACAGCGCAGAGCGCAGCGCAACTGCGCTAGCGCATCTGCGCTGACACGTGTCACGCAGCGCAGTGTGCAGTGCAGTTGAAGCGTTGCTTCGTTTAAACAGAGCTTTGCTCTGATTGGGTGCGCTTTCTGGGCGCTGCGCTCGGCGCGTTGCGCCAGACACGTGGCAAGTTGCGCCCAGCGCAGAGGATCTGAAGCGTTGCTTCACCTGAGATATCTTTTCATCTCCCCTTTTTCAAGTCGAACTTGTATTTCCAAGATTTTGATTTCCCGGGTCTTGGAAATAATTCCATTGTGCACAGAATCTTTTGTGCTTGGGTCTATATATAGTTCAAGGCCGAGCCTTTCATTTTCTCATCTTCAGAGAACTTTTCGACCATGGCTTGCAACCGCCCTCATGCTCGTCGACAACCATGGGAAGTGCCGATCCGGGACATCGTTCCCCGTTTTGCTGCGCGCCTGGCGGACCCTTCTCTTACGGACGAGCAGTGCGATGCTGCAATGTACGAGGTTTTGACTCGTGTGGGGTCTCCTCTTCCCCCGCACTCCATTTGGCTCCGGATGATTCTTGCCTCGGTGCTCGCCGATCTTCCTCCTCCTCCAGTAGAGATGTCCTCGGCAATGCTTGATGCCGCCGAGGATAAGATCGAGTGCTTCTTTGAAGCGCGCTTGATCACAAAAGCCCTGAGGGACTGTTCTTTCGACTTGTTGAGCCAGATACGGGCTCGCCGAGTTGTCATCGCCACCTTTTCTGACGAATGTGGCGATGATCGTTGGGCGTCTACTTCTCGGGAGGACCGACGCTTCAACGTGGTGGAGAAGACAGAAAGGGAATTGGAGAATCTTCTTTTTCTTTTTGTGAACCCTTGTCTTTCCGATCCCATATTTGGTGATCTTTTTTAAATGTAATAATAATAATAATGAACAAGTATTTTTCTTTTTAATCAAGTACTTCATTATTTGTTAAGGGTTCTTTTTATTTTAGTTCTCTGTTGTGTTCGTGCATCGTATGATTTTAATTCATTATTATCAAGTGCACGTAACTTTGCATGGATAAATTGCCTTTGGTATTTACACCCTTTCTTCTGCGCTAGCGCATCTGCGCGGACACGTGTCGCGCAGCGTGCAGCGCAGCGCGACTGCACAAGCGTATCTGCGCTGACACGCGTCGCGCAGCGCAGAGCGCAGCGCGACTGCGCTAGCGCATCTGCGCTGACACGCGTCGCGCTCGTCGCACAGCGCACAGCGCAGCGCAACAGTGCAAGCGCATCTGCGTTGATACGCGTCGCGCAGCGCAGTGCATGCGCAACTGAAGCGTTGCTTCCTTTATTGAAGTTTAAATTTTCAAAGCAAAGCTTTGTCTCTGATTGGGGGGAGATGAAGCGTTGCTTCATCTCCCGCCTCGGAATTTGAACAGAGCTTTGCTCTGATTGGGGTAAACAAGGACAATGAACAATATACGGATATTATTCTGCAGTCTCTCCCCTCCACCTTTGCTCAATTTATAGTTAACTTCAACATGCACAACATGGAGAAGGAACTACCTGAACTCCTTAATATGTTAAGGAGTGCAGAGAGCACACTGAAATCAGTGAAAACTCCCGTTTTGATTGTTGGGCAATCTTTCTCTTCTCGCCCAAAGGCTAAGGCCAAGGGAAAGATAAAGAAGAAGCCCACCAATCCTAGGGGTGGAGTTAAAAAGGTTAAGGGGAAGGACAAGTTCAAAGCTGGAGAATCGGGGAAAGGGGAATGTTATCACTGCCACAAAACAGGACATTGGAAGCGCAACTGCACGGAGTACTTAAATCTCAAGAAGCGGCATGGGGATGCTTCCGCTTCAGGTGTGTTTGTGGCAGAAAACTGTTTTTCAATAAACTCTGCTTCCTGGGTATTAGATACCGGTTCAGGTTCTCACATTTGCAATTCTATGCAAGGGCTGAGTAATAGCAAGGTTTTGAAGACAGGTGACCATACTCTCCGCGTTGGAAATGGTTCCAATGTACATACAGTTGCAGTGGGAGAGTATCATTTGGGGTTGCCGTCTGGGTGTATATTGGTTTTGAACCCATGTTATTTTGTACCTAGTATGCTTTGTAATATAATATCCGTTTCTTTGTTAGACAATGAAGGATATAATTTTGTATTGCAGAACAATGTTATGAACATTCACCTGAATCAAATGTTGGTTGGGTATGGTACGCTTAATAACGGGATATACGTCCTAAATCAACACACAGTTTTCAGCATACAACACACTAATAAAAGAAAACTTTCAGAAATAATTGAAGCTTTTCTTTGGCACTGTAGACTTGGTCATATTAACGAAACAAGACTAAACAAGTTACACAAAGATGGATATTTAAACCCTTTTGAATATAAATCTTATGCGACTTGCCAGTCTTGTATCAAGGGTAAAATGACCAAAACTCCGTTTACCGGACACGGAGAAAGAGCTACTGAGCTCTTAGGCCTCATACATAGTGATGTATGTGGGCCAATGTCTACACAGGCCAGAGGCGGTTTTTCATGCTTCATTACTTTCACTGATGATTTCTCAAGATTCGGTCATGTATTTTTATTATAGCACAAATCTGAAGCTTTCGAGAAATTCACTGAATATAAACAAGAAGTAGAAAAACAAACCGGCTTGAGCATCAAAATTCTTCGATCAGATCGAGGTGGGGAGTACCTCAGTACAGAGTTTGCAAACTTCCTAAAAGAGAATGGGATTCTCTCTCAGCTCACTCCTCCATACACACCACTGCACAACGGTGTGTCAGAACGAAGGAATCGGACCCTATTAGATATGGTCCGTTTCATGATGAGTGATGCTGAGTTACCTGTCTCATTTTGGGGGCATGCATTGGAAACTGCAACGTTTCTACTAAACAGGGTCCCAACCAAAACCGTGTCTACCACACCATATGAGATATGGCATGGGAAGAGACCATCTCTTAAGAGAATTAAGATTTGGGGTTGCCCGGCCTATGTTAAAAAGCAGAATCCGGACAAACTCGAGACACGGTCGGTCATGTGTAACTCTGTAGGATATCCAAGGAATTCTTATGGATATCTTTTCTACGACAAGGAGGAACAAAAGGTGTTTGTTTCTCAGTATGCCATATTCTTGGAAAAAGAGTTTTTCACAAATGAAACTGATGGCAATGTGGTGGATCTAGAAGAGGTTCTAGAGACACAAACTACAAACGGCGACTTGGTTGAACCGACTGTTGCAACAGAAACTTAGGAACCTCGGCCACTCCGTAGGTCTGGTAGGGCTTCTCGCCCACCGGAGAGGTACTACGGTTTCCTCATTGATGGTGACAGAGAAGATTGCATCATGGAGGATGATGACCCTACCAGCTTTCAGCAAGCTATCATGAGTGGAGACTCTGTGAAGTGTCTGGATGCCATGAGATCCGAAATGGAGTCTATGTACACCAACAAAGTATGGACTTTGGACGTTGTACCCCCTGGGGTAAAACCTGTGGGGTGCAAATGGATCTTTAAAAGAAAGATTGGTGTAGATGGGCAGGTAGAGACCTATAAGGCAAGACTTGTAGCGAAGGGTTTTCGTCAAAGACCAGGTTTGGACTATGACGAAACTTTTTCTCCCATAGCCATGCTTAAATCCATTCGAATCCTACTTGCTATAGCTGCTCACTACGACTATGAAATCTGCCAGATGGACGTTGAAACGGAATTTCTGAATGGAGATTTAGAAGAATGCGTTTATATGGATCAGCCAGAGGGCTTCATTGACAGTAGGAGCAGCGGGAAAGCATGTAGATTGCTTAAATCCATCTATGGGTTAAAGCAGGCATCACGAAGTTGGAACATCTGTTTCGATGATGTTATCAAAGAGTTTGATTTCATCAAAAATCCAGATGAACCTTGTGTTTATAAGAAGGCTGTAGGGAGAGCTGTCACATTCCTCGTATTGTACGTGGATGATATTCTTCTGATAGGAAATGATATTCCTATGCTACAGTCGGTCAAATCTTTCTTATCACTAAGGTTCTCCATGAAGGACCTGGGTGATGCCACATACATTCTGGGCATTAGGATCTATAGGGATAGATCCAAGAGGTTATTGGGATTATCCCAAACCAGGTACATCAACACCATCCTAAAAAGGTTTAGTATGGAAGACTCCAAGCGGGGTGCCTTACCCGCTTGCCATGGGGTCACTCTCTCTAAGGACTCTTACCCAAAGACCGATGAAGAGAGAGCTCGCATGAGCATTATACCCTATGCTTCGGCAGTAGGATCTATAATGTATGCGATGTTGTATACACGCCCAGATGTAGCTTATGCACTTAGTGTTGTAAGCAGGTATCAATTCAACCCAGGGGAGAATCACCGGATAGCTGTGAAGAACATTTTTAAGTACTTGCGAAGGACTAAAGAATTGTTCTTGGTGTATGGTAATGGAGATCTCCAAATGGAGGCCTTTACCGATTCGAGCTTCCAGAGCGATAAGGACGACAGCAAATCTATCTCTGGGTTTGTATTTACCCTCAATGGAGGGGCGGTAAGTTGGAAGAGTTCCAAACAGGATACCGTTGCAGATTCTACGATGGAGGCTGAGTACATTGCTGCGAATGATGCCGCCAAGGAAGCCGTCTGGATGAAGAAGTTCGTCTCGGAGCTAGAGTATTTCCAACCATTATTGATCCAATACCATTGTATTGTGATAATAATGGGGCTATGGCGTTAGCCAAGGAGCCCAGGTCCCATCAGCGGTCCAGACACATCCTGAGGCGCTTTCATTTGATCCGGGAGATTGTAGATCGCCGCGAGATCGAGATTAGCAGAGTAGACACAAAGAATAACGCCGCGGATCCACTCACCAAGGCCCTCCCTCAGCCGCAGCATGAGCGACTTTTTGAGATGTTGGGTATGAGATACGCCAATAACTGGCCTTAGTGCAAGTGGGAGATTGTTGGATATATGTATGCCCTAGAGGCCATTATATGATAGTGGATGTATTTATACATGTATGTATGTATGTATATATATATATATATATATATATATATATATATATATATATATATATATATATTCAGTGTACATTCTTGCTCGACATGATAGTATGCTATCTGGTTCTTCTTTATCTGACGTGTTGACTTGATCATGTTTTTATTCATTCATACATGTTGATAAAGCCCTGAGAATATAGGCTTGACTACTGTGATTATGATGAAGATCATACTAGTGGGACATCTGTAGTTTATAAGCATATCCTGAAAAGTCCCTAGTCGTAGGTGTATCGAGACGGGGCATCAATATACCAGAGTAGACTAGCGTATATGATACTAGACCCATATGATGGGCGATAGATGTTCCCACATTCATTGATGTTTGACATCGAGATCGTATACGGGTGCTCAGTGGTGACTGGGTACACTGGACGGACTCGCCGAGAACTCCTATATGGAATTATATCTATCGTCGGATAGCAGTTCTCAGGTGACACTGGTACAGGTTAGTCTGTAGACCCGAGATCGTCATAGAGTCTTGTGTGTTCTCCCACTGTACTTTGATTACCACCCTACCACGGCTCTACTGAGTCGTGCAAACAGGTGGCCGTTGGGTACAGTCCCGAGACACACGAAGGCGATGAGCGATAGGAGGGGTTTCGTCTCTCCCGGTATTGGGAGTTGATGTTGTGCTGTGCTCGATTGGCTATATCAGTAAGTCCCTGACCAGGGTTGTTGAGATTTACTGATAAGTGTTATCAGAAGTTTCTCGATCTGTTATAGATCATTCATCGGCACGACTTATTGAGTTATTGGGGTCGACGTTACCATCCCTAGACTCGATATGCAGCATATCTGACGAAGAGACCAGACTGTACGATAATGTTTCCGGTTGGCTCGACGGGAGTTGTGACAGGTTCGCTTGTTTTCTTCTGATCGCTCAATACCCGGGTGGCCGTTACGTTTAGCTGACCGCTTGCGTCTTGGGGGTGATTGATATGATCATCACCCACTGCCGGCGTATTGACAAGTCTTAGAGTCCCACAATGGAGTTACCTAGTCCAGGCGAAATGATGTGGTGCGCATATGAGATATGCGCGTGGACCGGGTTAATATGCGCGCATGAGATACCGTATATTAATCGGGCGGTTTGCTTTTGGTCGGGTCGTATGTGATATGACCGGTTTGCTAAATCAAGTGTTGATTTATCATTGACCATTAGTTTCTCACTTTAAACCCTTTCTTGTATTTTTGTTGCATGCATGCATGTATGCATTTATTCTCATTCATGCACATATAGATGTGCATGCACACATACATGCATACATAATTCTATCATGGTTGTTGATATAGTGGATGGTGGCAATATAAGACTCACACCATTTATAAAATATATGGATATTATTTTTTGGGAAAGAAAAATGGAAATGGAAATTGTTATCATGGTTTAATATTCTATTCTTGCACTAACCCTTTGGTTTAACCATGATTTAATTTCTATGGCCATTTTTTATCCAAACTAAATATCTAGATATTTTATAACTATGGTTAAGAATGAGAAAGAGAAAATATATATTTTCATTTCTCGTTTTTATTCATAGGCTTATCATTATCTTGAGCTCTTCACAAGCCATCATCTTCTTCTTCCTTTCTCTCTTGCTCTCTAGTTTTCTCTTGTGAGCAAAAGAGTCGTCAAGTTAGGATTTTGAAGTAAGAAAACAAGCCACATCATCATTCTACACTAGTCTTGCCCATTATTCTAGAGTGTTAGCTTCTACTTCTTCTCTTGATCTAGTGGAGCTTCAAGCTTGGACAAAGAGGACTCCGGGTGGATCGTCGTGGACCTAGAGGATCTCAAGTGAACCTTTTTCCAACCCTCAAGTAGCCAAGGAGTCTAGCGTAGGGAGCTATAAAGGTTGTACTCTCAAAACCCTAGCTTTTACTACTTGTGTTTATGTTAAAAGTTATGTTACCCTAGCTTTTCTAGCATGATCCTTAAGTTTGTTTCTCTAGCACCATATAAATTTTAAATATGGCATGCGTGTTGCCTCCAAAGTCTTGTAGTGGTGCTGTAGGAACCCCTTCAACCACCTCCTCCACATTCGCCTCCATCACCACCACAGCTCCATCCAATTGCCACCATCAACCTCCATCTCGCCTCCATGACCACTGTCACCACCACCTGCGCCCCATCGCCACCACCGCTCCGTTCCGTGGCAACCATCAACCATGACCTCGACTCCATGGCCATCATCGTCACCATGTCTTCCCCATAGCCACCACCTTCCCCATTGCCTCCACCTCCGCCCCATTGCCTCCATAGCCACCATCAATCCCCCATCTCGCCTCCATGGCCCTCATTGTCACCACCTCCACCCCATCGCTCTCATGACCACCCCTCCACCTCCGCGCTCATGGTATCACCACCACCTCCTTAAACCTCCACAGTTGTATAACCACCTCCGCCTCCATCTCCATCTTCGCCGGTGACGTGCCGGAATCCAGCGTTCCGATGATTTTAAAAAAAACTAGAGGAAGAAATGGGTTAGGAGTTAGACCGGGGTTAGGTTTTTTATTTTTGTCTTCTTAAAAATATAAAAGAGCCAAGGGTAAAGCTGTCTAAAAATGTCCACGTGCAAGTCATGTGACCGACTTTTCTAACAGCCAGTTAACGGAAGGTATCATATTGCTAATGGTGCAAAATATTATGTTATTTAAGTACTGAAACAAGAATATTGTGTCGTTATTCTGCAGAAAGTGTGAAACATTATGGTATTATACATTAACCAATTTACCCAAAATAAACTAATAATAATGGCTCAGCACTCGGGTCTGACACAATCCAATCCATTTGGGTTTTCCTCCACCTCTGATTCAAGCCTCTTAGTTAATGAAACCCAAAATGAGTTATTGGCCAGAAAAGCAAATATATTTCGTACTATTGGGTTTGTTAATTCATACTAATCAGAGGTGCATCACGCTTCACGTGATCAGGGGCCGTACAAAAATCCTATAAATAATAGTAACAACAACGATAATAATATAAATAAATAAATAAATAAATAAATAAATAATAGCCCCATGTTATTATTAGTTTCACGCCTTGTTTACGCGCCGTCCGTCCGGTGGGCCCCTCACAGGGGCGAGGGTGGCGCGAAACTTTTGAAGAAATAATTATCATCAGTGACCGGTGAACCTACCGGTTTTTGCAGGTTGCCAAACTATGAGCTCACACGCAAAATCTCACGTGCACACGTCCAATTGGATGCGGACTTAAGTGGCTTTGCAAGCGGGTCGGACTCGGATGGACCGCAATCCAATTCGCAGACCTATCTAATTTGGATAACACTTCATTAATCTGCTCCTGTCAACTATTAAGGCCCTGTTTAGGAATGAAGTGGTGTAAATATAAACTGGAAACTCATAAAGCCAGCAAAACTCAACTCCCAAATGCTAATCTCTTTTTGGAATTGAGATAATTGTAATTATTTAAACCCCTAAACTCCATTTTCCAAGATACGCATCTCTTGTATTTATTTTAACTAGAGGTTATAATTTTTAAATGCCGTTTGCAGCTCGCTAACCATACTCCACTTATGCACGCACTCTAAATATCCATGATTCATTAGATCAGCACCAGCATCTAATGCTTAATACTCAAACCACTTAACTCGATACATAATATTTTCATTCCATATCCCTAAGCTTTCATTTATAACCTCACAAATAAACGAGATTAACAAACCATGATCTAAATTATGTATAAGCTCGACACATTTAGTAATCAAGTCGTTACGGCGCTAAGCCCTAGTCATAAGAAATGACATGAGTCGGCACGAACTAGCCCCAAAAAGGATTCCCGGATCTCTGTTCTTTCCCTTTCTCTTAGCATCATAGCTTTTTAAATTGAGCATCACAAACATGCGGTGGCCGTTCCCTTTGTGTTAGATTTACATAGCAAGAGATCTGAATCTATCGCCGAATCATCCTGAAATGACATTCTACATTTCTAAAATTAAATAAGACGTAAACTGACAAAGTTATGACCGCTCCTGGAGTGTAATAGTAAAACCTGCTTACAGTTGAGCAAAAGAGATTTTAGAATCAAATCCCAGAGTACCCTATAAAAAAAGGCCCACCCTTCACCTTTCCCAGACACTTCACCGTTCCATTCTTTCATCACCACCACCCCTAATCCATCCTTGGGAATCTCCTCCTCCTCCTAAAACTCATCCTTCACCTCGCCTTGAGAGAATGAGACCCATGGCGGCATCGGCGGAAAAGCGTGGCACCGCGCAGCTCCTCCGGCGCTACAACCGCCTGAAGAAGACGACGGCCACACTCCTCCGGTGCGCCGAGGTCCTGACCCTCACCGCCCTCGCCTTCTGGTCCACATCCCACCTCCCCTCCGCCGCCCGGTCCTCCTCCGACCTCCTCCGCCGCCTCCTCCCCGTCCTCCTCGGCCCCCGCTTACTCTTCCTCCTCGCCAACGCCATCGTCTTCTCCCTCCTCCTCAACAACAAATTCCGCCGCCACTCCGCAGACCCCACCTCCGCCGCCTCCGACGAGATCCCGATCCCGATCCCGACCTTCTCTCTGCCGCCGGCGCCGGAGGTGATGTACGAGGACAGGAAGGTGTGCGTGGAGGAAGCGCCCCGCGCGGCGTGCAAGAGGAGCAGGTCGGGGAGGGTGGGGGAGCGGCGGCGGAGGTCGCCGGAGCTCCGTCGAGCGGAGACGGACGTGGGGAAGGTGAAGGAGGAGGACGAGGAGGAGTTCAGGCGAACGATTGAGGCGTTCATCGAGAAGCAGTGGAGGTTTCAGAGGGAGGAATCCATGGCGATCGTGTCCTGCGATGCTGCTGCTGCTGTCGTTGTTGGGGGGATGGAGGAATCCAACGGAAAATAACGTGGTTTATTATATAAAACAAATATTTGTGAAAACTGATGTTTTTCCATGTGTAAATTATTATTTATGTGAGTTATTAGTAGTAGATAATTATATTAGATTTTGGGTTTTGCTTAGTTTTTGCTGCATATGATCAGAGACGGTGTACTTTGAAAAAAAAGGAAAACTTTGGGTAGCGTGCTTTTGCGTGACCCTAGACTTTTTCAACCTCTGCTCCTATGCAGGTGAAAAAAGTTTCTTTTTCTGTAAGTTTTCAACTTTAAACTTGAAAAACATTCAGCCTTCAAAGATAATTATATTTATTTAGATTTTCTCCCTTGTCTGGGGTGTGAACTATATTCAGAAATCTAAGTCAGCAACCTCCCAGCCTGGAAAGTAAAGTTTTGCTGTATGAGATACTGTGACAGGATTTAGTAACTTAGTGTTAAAATTGAGAAATGCTTTAAATGCAATAGATGATCGTATGATTTCCATCAAGACGAAATATTATAGACCTAAACAAGAGAATATAAATTATTTGGCTATCATGAAAAAGATAATTGGATGATTGTGCTATGCTCTTCAGGATGTATGAGAATGTAGGATGAATGGCTGCAACATGCAGATTTCAGAGAAAAATATCAAGGGATCAAAGTTATTTTTATTTGTAATTAAAGAAATAGAGAAAAAGTTGTTACTGATGGTTTGGACATGTAAGTATAGTGAATATAATGAATGTGCCCGTAAGATCAGGCATCAAAGCATAGTTTTCGTTTTTAAATTTTTTTCGTTTTTTTCCTAACATCAAAGAGCAAAATTTTATGGCAGCAGCTGTGCTTTTCTAGGAAGTAGGGACAAGAGCTAAAGTTGACTGCTATGATAGTTGCTGTGTTTCCAACAGAGCATTATCTGAAATAGGGAAAAATAAAAAATATTTTGGCACTCTCATATTTATTTGGACTGGAATGGATACATGGTACTGTTGGGCCCCAAAAAACACATGCCTTTCGAATCCATGGCGATGGTCACCTCCACAAGGCTACAAGTTAAAATTCATACCAAAAATGCACTCTCTCTAAAATAATACTAATGGAGCCCAGGAGATGGCAAACATGGGGATGCAGCCGGGTCTTAACCCCCCTTTAATTCATGCTAATAATGCATTCTTCTGTAATCTTGTACTTATCCATCTTGATACTTCTCCTAATTATGTCTTTTAAGCATCATTTTGTATGGGGAATAAAGCAGAAGAAGATAAGGATAAGCTTAAGATTACTCATTGCAAGATTTGATGAGGAATCACAACAATTTAGGTTTATACGTAAATCAAAAGGAAAGAGAGATTCTTTTAAGTGTTTTAATTTTATATAGTTAGTGTGGGCAAAAGCAAGATTCTAACAGTTTTAAGTGCACTCCAAAATTTGTGAACAAGTGAAAGAAAAAGAAAATGACAGGGAATAAGCATCTGTTCTTTGATTTAATTCCTAAAACATATTCTCATGTTTTGTGCCTGTTCTGATTTCTTATATTGGCATGCTTGGTTCCTTCCAGGTGAAGATTTTGACAATCTTTGTGGGTTATGTATATGAAAATCATGAAATATTTCTCCCACTTTTGACTTAACATTAATAATTAACTATGATAAAAAGTGTCTTTACATGATATAAATATAATAATTAAGTTTCTAAGGCAATCAAGAGTAAAGACTCCACTCAAACTCATAGCAGGATAGAAGACAGCGTCCCATCTTTTTCCCCTTTTTCCCTCCAGGAATCAGCCTTCTCTTGTGGTTGGTTCTAGATTTAATATGCATCGTATTTACAATTTGCAGAAAACAAAACCCAATTTCCTCATAGTTTATTTATTTATATTGATGTGATCGAAGATACAGTAGAAATTAACATGGTTAGATATTTTTCCGAATTGATGTGATTACAGATATGTTAGATATGTTAGGGGAACCGATGCTAAAGTGAGCATGATTGGAGAATGATCTTTTTCTAGACGGATGGCTTTGCACAATGGTCTGCTTGTAGGTCCCTATAATCTTTCTGCATTAGTTTTGGATAAACTCACTAGAGATAAAGTTTCGTGATGTAGCTTGTTTGCTAATGATGTTGCTTCAATTGATAGAGCTAGAACAAAATATGAAGCATAATCTCAACAAATTTATTGTCAAAGAAATAAACATAAGCGAACATTTTCACTACGGTATGATCGAGATAGATGCGGTTTATAAAATCGACGAATAATGGTTGAGAAATAGAACGGTAATGTGGCGTCGAATATGTATTGCCTCCTCAAATAAGAGGGAAAAAGATGCTTGAAACGACTATAAGACCAGCACATTACTCCACGATCGTGATGTTACATTTAAGAAATGTGTTTAACAAATGATTGTAATTGAAATACGAATTCTAGGATGGATGAGTGGCAAACTCCAAGTACAACAATAAATAAAGGCATCGTTGTGGCTTCTATTAAGTGAAACATGGAAATGGAGCCCTTTTCTTATTCTGTTTCAGTTAATCATGTGACAGGATATATGCATCCACATCACCATTATATTGTGTTCTAGTCAGTGCCAGCACTATCAGGATTCCTCTTTGCTGCATTCTCACTGATGAAAGTTGGAACCAATGCCATTTCATTTCACTGCAGTGGTTTCAGAATCCCGATACATTTTCCAGGACATATATATAGCTTTTTCAAGCTGGTGCCATCCTTATCAACAATCTATTCTATTTGGCTTTAAAAGGTGCTCATTGTATTTTTCCCCCTTCTTCACAGGCAAAGGGAAAAGACTTTTATTGAAGGCTCTTAGGCAGGGGAACAACTTATAGCTCTATTTTTTCTCATCAATATACAAGATTGTAACTAAAGTCAAGCCGGGACTATTAAATGATCGTTGACTATCCACACGATAATACAAATGGAAATGAACAAAGAGGAAATATTTTCAACAATGTTGGGCAAGTAAGAAAGAACAAGCCCAGATATTGCATGTGATTGAACGGTTATATCGTTATGATATAAAATCAGCGCATTCGTTCAAGATTAAGAAAATCCTATATGAGTTGTTGAAATTAATAGCCCTGATTAGCCCATTTTCAGCTTTTTACCAAGCCTCCTATGTATAACCAAGTGCTTCAAGAGCAAAATGATGGACTGATTAAGGCAATTCTAGAAGCAACTGATAATAAAGGAGTAATGTGTAGGTTATTTAGGGACCTTTTGCCTGTAATGAATGAACTGATAATTTACCATATAAATATACATCTAAATTACATAAAACAGAAAGATGTTTTGATGATGTTTCAGACTTTACACAACAATTTGATTTTCAAGTTCAAGCTCAGTATTTACCTTTAAAGTAAAATGACTGGCTATCCTTATTCTCCGGGCTCAAGTGTAACCCCAACAGAGATGAAGTCAATCTGTCGATCAAATCAACATAATTTGCATTATTCTCTGAGCATTAGTAGATAAAATACTACACAAGGCATTAGAAAAACATGAAGCTTTATACAATATAAATTGTTAAAGGCGTACACATGGATACATACGAACAGGGGGATAACATATAAGAATTGAGATGGAAATCTTTACCTGATATAGGTGCCTTGATAACGTCCTCTATCAGAATAACCATTGCACAAAAGAATTCAGAATCCCACCTGTACTTAATACTCTGGCTTTCTATTATGATCAAAAGTATCACTGTCATTGTCTTCAGAGTCGCTAAAGAACTCTTCGTCTTCAGTCTAAGATGCAGTAAACCAAAATTTATGATTAATAACCAATCAAAAAGGAACAAAGAGTCACTGCACCCAGAGGAATGCATTACCTCACTGAAGTCTGAGAGGTTGCTGTATTGAGCTGGGGTATTGCTGATATCACTTTCCTGGGCTTCAGGGTAACCCTGTGCATCAAATTATACATCAACATCGAGAAATTCCAACCAAACCCTTATCAATGCCAACAAGGAATATATCTTATATTAGTACTTCAGGCAAACAGGTGATCTTATATTATTACGCTCACAGCACTATACTACTATAGTGATGGCAGTGATAGCAGGTTTTTTATGCTCATGTGGTAGTTGTCATTATTTCAACAGAGGGGGGGAAAACCCCCCAAATAACAGGATGATTTCAGTATCAAAATATAACCAAACCAAGTCAAAAACAGAAAGTATAATCTTTGGAGTTGTTAGATGTGAACATATGTAATGCCAATTATGTTACTATCAATTCCTTTTTGACATCTGTTTACGACTCGAAGTCAAGAAATCTCTTAAACCAATCGATCAAATTTCTTCTCCTGCTAACAACATTATGCCAACCCTCTTTCTTCTGGTGTAAAATCTTTTAGGAAAGCAGACTATGGACATGAGATATTGCTATAAAACTAGGTGGCCAGTAGGAATCTACATTATTGGACACCTCCTGAAAGCTCTTTTAACAAGAGAACAAACTTCTGAATTCCTCTGGGCTAAACAAGAGTTAAGGAAATTGGAGGTAGAGAGGATTTGCTGCACGAAATTGCATCCAACAATCCTAAGGCATTAATACATATATTATTGCATACATCACTAGATTGTGTATGTTACCCATCCATTGTTACTAAAATTTGCAACCCATTGCAACTACACCTAGTCACCTACTGGATAATTATCATATTTATCCACAGGTCTTCACTATTGGAAGGTTGTCACAAACCCAATTAAACTCTTATCACTGTATTACATGGCATAAAAGGTGATCATTAGTTCTAACACTCAGCTGCACCAACGTTATGAAACCTGCAAACCATTGGAGATCCCAGCACCATATATTACCATTACACTAGAAGCTTGAAATATTACAGTATAACATAACTTATATGCCAATGTCGACCAATCTACACCACAACCTATGCACTAGTCAATTCTAATGAAGGCTCATTGTATATCTATAATAAGTTGAAATGCCTCACAAGAAAAGATAGGATTGTCCAACATGCATGGACATGACATTCATCTCCATACATGTAATATGCACTGGACTAAGTTATGAGCTCTCTAACAAAAGTTAATTGTTTATACACCGTTTACTATTTTACATTCTGTTATATGTAAATCCAATTATCAAATACATTACGTATACTTTAGTTAAATAAACATATATTGCATACATGTCTGTTTGGTGTCTAGGTGTGTTCCTCATGTCTTGACTTTGCAGAATTTCCATGTTTGGTGCCCTATTTCTATGGAGTACACGTTTATGCCGGTTCATGGTTATCAGGATATAATGGAAACCAAATGTGACACAATACGGTAAAGGAAATCATAAGCAAACTGGCAAAAGACATGCAAAAGTCAATAAATAAACTTGTATACACTGGTATTACATGACAAATTAATTTATCTAGAGGGCCAAAAATTTGTTATCAGACAACCCTAATGGAGCAGAATGGAAAAAAATGATTCATATTAGCCCCGACCTTGAAAGTTTAGGATAAAGGTTCACAGTGGTTGTTGAACCAAAAAATTGTCAAGTCATAAAAATTGATGTATTGAGCTATGCAACACTGTTAACAAGATCCACTCAAGCCAAGATCACAAGCAAACTATGTTTGATCCCCATATAAATAACAGAATACTAGTGAAGCTTATGCTTCACTCCAGACATGCACTTCAATCCTCTAAGATATGATTTTGGTGGTTAAAATTGGCTAGAGACAATCAGTACATTGATTAGTTCATGGAGGCACCAATGAGACTGATGTTGCAAAATTTCAATCCTAGGTGCCATCAGCACAGGATTTTAAAAATCTGAAAAAAATTAAAATAAGAATGAGATTATGATTATATAGTGAAGAATTCGAGCATGCGGGCGTAGTTCTCCAACCACAACTAGTCAATTAAAAGATTAGAAACAGACAAGAAACCTCTTCTCCCAAATAAAATTATATCTGAAAAATAATAATCCACATGAGATCACATTGTCTATGATCCTCACAGCATTTCTGAGCATTTACGACAGAGAATGTAATGTCTACAAGCATTGTGTCTTTAAGTGCATATATAAGCTGGCAAGTTATTTATAAAAAAAATAGCTTTTGCAATACATACCAGGTCTAACTTCATCTGCTTTATTGTCCTTTCCAGCCCAGTTATGTGTTGGCTAAGGGCCTGCATTGAACTTTTAATTAGTAGAGTACTATAACATGTTTGCCAATTTCAATGTATTATTTAATATGTTGGTATGATTATGCTGTATAAAAGCATTGAACAGCAAAAGATGAACAAACCTCATGCCGTTGCATTGCCACTGCACGTTTTAATGCTTTAGCCTTTGTCAGAAGATTTCTAGGCCTCAAGCAGAAAGGTCGCTGATAATTTTTCCCACGATAATAAATAAGAGCAAAACCTTTGGGGACTCTCTCAATTGCCACCAAGATTCCACCACTCTCGTATTCTAGCAGTCGTGCCGTATCCTCAACAAAGGAAAGGGTCTTTTGCTTTGAGATTAATTTTACCAGCTCCCTATGCTTCCAATGCAAGTGCATATTCTCAATGACACCATCAAAAACACCACGAATGCCTAATAAAGGAATTACAAAAAGTAGCAATTAGCTTATCTAGACTACGAGAAACATATTCGTCAAGGTACAAGTAAAACTCACCAAGAGGCAAATATGACTTCATTTGCAACCCGATCCTACGGAAAACAGATCGTTCTTCATCAGTTATCATTTCCTGATCATCGGATGGATTAACTGGAACCATGGATGCTTCTATCTTAGCAAGCAATCTCTCAGCCCTTATCATTTTTGCTCGGGCCTTTTCCAATTTAGGTAAAAAAGGAAGAAAAAAAATCTAGTCAGTAATAGCATAAAACATATATACAAAAATAAAGAAAGAGGAACTTGAATGCTACTATGGACATGGCATATTTAACATATTAAATAGATGAACTAATAGAAGGGAGAAGGAGAATGAAGAGGAAGGATTTTCTTGCTCGCAGAAAATACGATGAATTTGCAAACAAGGACAATCGTAAAATGCAAAATAGGTAACAGCAATTAGAGGAAAAGGAGGAAACAGCAGAGACAAAACATAAGCAAATAGACCATCGATGACCAGATTGGATAGCATATACTTAAAGAGTGCAATCCTCCATTTTAATGTTCAATATAAACTATAAACATATATCCAATTCTGAAGAAAAAATAAAGAGATATCGTAAAAGCATACAAAACTTAATAGCAAGCAAACTGACTGAAAGAAAAGGTAACAATGTATTTGGAGCAACAAAAAGGTCAATCTACGCTCATCAAATAAATTAAATGTAAAAATACCAACATAATTACGTAATATACCCTCTCTTTTGAAGAAATTCATAATATACCTAAGAAAATGAAAGGAAGAGAAATACCAAAAATAATCCCTGAATAGACATGAACTCCTTTGTAAAATAGGTAGGTCAATAGATGGCACTGAAGAAGATTGGCTTACAATAGAAAATTTATGTTCAATCCGCTTGAACAATCGGGCAGATTCCGCTCTAGAAGTTTCCTCTTTCATTGCCTTTTGTTCTTCAGCAGTTACCTCTCTTCCCCATCGTGCTTGAGCCTCCTGAAATTCAGCTAAGGTGCCAGCAAGTGCATGCCCATCGTTACCGTTAGCGTAAGATTCCCCAACTATACTGGTGCGTGCTTTTTCCTCAACTTCTTGAACATCTTTGGTTAGTTCCTGCCTTTCCGCAAGAGCAGCAGACACAGCAGTAGGAAGAAAGTCCTTGCCACGGTATATAACAATGTAAAATTTGTTTCGGAGAAGCAAGATGCCTCCTGTCAGATTCTGGGGCGAAAGAAACATAAAGATAACATTTAATTTTTATACGTCTTAATCTTAAGATTAATGGGAGATCAAAGCATAAAAAAAATAACTCAAAACATGAACCTCCCTAATCATATCTCCTTAAATGTTTCCTAACACAATTATTTACAACGGAAAAAACAATAAGCAAAGTTACATCTCTTGCATTTTAGTGCATTCCACATAGAATGGTGCCAGGGCAGATACAGTACAGGACATGAGTATAATGGCAACAATATCACAATCTTAACAAGTTTCTGGTGAACAGGATAACAAGAAAATTTTCCACAAATGCCATGAAGAGAAGAAAAAAGGTACAGTAAACAGTAAATTATAATTATTTCTTTCAATTTATTATCATTTTCATATGAGATATGAAACAGTTTTACAAGGAATCTCATACTGCTAATCTAACCATATGTGTGAAAGCTATTAAAAATAATAGCTGAAAGTTCTGCATTCATTTTCAGATGAACTCTACAAGACCCAACAACAGAAATCTAGAGTACTCAACTACAGATATTTAGAGTAATAATCAGTTCTGGTGGCATCAAAGATGTAACAGACCTATTTTGCCTTTAATTTAATTCATGCCAAGCTGTATAATGGGCTGCTTTTCACAGGATGCAACCTTTAATAATTAGAATAACATTTTTCCCTATAAATCATATTATAACACAAGATTATTAAAAGAAACCAAAATTGAAGAAACATGAGACTGCATCTCTTGGATGGAGATTCATAGTGGGTTACAATTCGATAATATGCTTTCTGAGCAGAACAAGTTCTTTCTTCCCTGTATTAGCTCAAGAAATTAAATGAATTTACTCAAGGATGCAAATGTAAGGAATAATCTTATATAGAGGAAAGTTTATCTTTAGCTGAGAAAAGTGCACACCTTGAGTTCCTCAGCCATCAATTTGTTATTTGTATTCTGAATGCCACGTTTAACAGCAATTTTCACAACTAAGCTCTTTTCCCAAAGCTTAAGAATAGCAGCTGCCAAGCCCTGATGATGCCTATTTCTCCCTTTAACAAATGAAGAGAAGCTAGGATATAAGAGCGTAAAACCGGATAATATTAAATAGTATAATGTTCAACCATATAGTTACAAATATAAGTATACCAAGGGCGAAATGGCAAGGAAGTTTCCTTGCTAGCTTCCGCAAATTTGTCATCTCTGCATTGGTAAGACGTGGCCGCATTCCTGTGGGCAGTAGTCTGAGGGGTGTCCTATAACCCGGAATATTTTGAGGCAGCAAATCTGCATCTACAGGGAACAATCCAGTGCCCCACCAATCGGCAAAGCGAGGACCTAAACCATCAAGTAATTGGTTGAACTCTGCTTCCTCTTCGGTCATGCTTTCAGCATCTAGAGAGTTTGTTGGTTTGTTCTTGTCTGGGGTTGAAAAAAGAGTATGATTACTGTTCCCAGAAGCTTCTTTGGCAACACCTGAAACATCTGGCACAAATAATGTCTCCCCTTCATGAGATCCTTCTGTTGGCGGGGACGCAACATTGACAGATTGAGATCGGGAAGGCCGTTTGTAGTTACTCCCTCGATAGACAACCATAACACTTCCAGCTCTCCATATAACCAATCCTCCAGTTCGTCGCTGATCAGAATAAGAGATCATCTCGTAAGGTACTCAGAATCTTAACTAAAAAATGTAAGCAAGCATTGTTAACTAACTTATAAATCTAAAAGAAAATGTGGCCAGACAACAAAAGGAAAGTTTGACCCTATCCATTTTCTAAAACAAAAAAAGGAAACAACAGGACAGTCTGTAACTTTGTCGGTCTTTCATGGAGCCTCAGCCTCATTTCGTAGCTGACCCTATTTAGATGGGAAAAGGCTTATATGATTTGAGCTTATACTAATCACTATATACCCTCCTTAATTGACAGGACATCCCAAGGTCCATATAATAACTGTTACCCCCTTTCCAAGCAGGTTTCAGTAGAGTTATGTATACCAGGATGGAACATAAATGAAAAAATCAGCAATGAAAGCTTCAAGTTAATTAATGTCCTTGGAGATTTATGGGAAATATTTGGATTTCCTAACTTGTCCATGAAGATCCAAAGACGCATCTGGATTTCAGATTCGGCTATAATTTTGGGAGAAAGGCTCGTTACTGTACATAACGATCCCACAACTAGAACCCAACCCTTGCATATCAGAAAGGACTAAAGTATTGGATGTGGAAAAGTAATAAAGAGCTGAGATTATGAATAGCCACATCAATTTTCCTCGCAATGAAAGATGTCCAGGACTTCAGGCAAACAAATAAAAACACACGTTCACTACATTGAGCGAAAGAAAATAGAGTTGTCGGTATGAGACTGACCGTAACAAACTTAATGAAGAGACTAATAGAGCTTGCAAACCAATTGAGGAATGCTTGCATAAGCGTGATTATGGGTTTGCACAATGAGTGAGACCAAATGCTCTACTAAACTAGATGAGCCAAGAGGCAGAAGGCAATGAAATGCAGAACCTTGTGCAGATGCCATGCAAAACTGCATTGCGAACATGCAATCGGTGAAGAGACCAGTTCTAGTCAGCAACAATATTAAATAGAAACTGCAGGGTGACAATTGCAGCTACCCCGCGCACGCGCACACACACACACACACACACACACACACACACACACACACACACATATATATATATATATATATATATATATATATATATATATATATATATATATATATATATATATATATATCTTAGCAATATGGCTTGTGCTATTCCACAAAATCAACAACTTGCAGTTGATTTTGCATATGCATTGAAATCAATAAAGTTCGTTTTTGTTATTATCGGTCGAGGAGGAAGCAGATAATGGCAGGTTAGGTTTTGTTGAAATGCTTTGAATTCAGCAGTCGGGAACAAGCTCAGATTTTAGGGATCTGTACTGAAAGAAAATGAAATGTCACCCATATCATGGTCTTCATTGATCAATTTTAGTATTCTTTGTTCATGGATTCTTAACTCCTTAGAAAGATCTTCCCAACAGTTTCGTAATTATGAATCCGTGACTTTATAATCGTAAATCAAATCTTATCCATGGCCACTTCTGCAAAAGCAATGAGCCTCACATCTTCGACAACAAATAAAAACGACGTTTTCACCGAAATAGATGAGTAAGATAATAGCTAACGGTCTTCCTCAAATACAATCTATTTCAATATGCTGTGTTAACAAGTCACTACTTCCGTACAGCCTTGTAGGCTTCTTAGCAAGATGCATTTTATTCTACGTTTTTGTTGGGCACGGTTTGGTGCTTACATGCACAGTTTTCGTCTAATGTCGACAAGCAATGATAAGTCAGTTCCTTATATGATTTTTGGATTTAGGTTGTACACAATGGAAAACCTCCTCATGGAAATAAACTTTGCTAATGTTAATAACATAACAATAATGATATATGAAAAGAAAATCTGAATATCAGCAACAATGGAAGCAATTCCACCATTAATGATCATACATCCAACTGATTAACACATGACATCAACAAACACGATCAAAATGTAAGTTGAAAGCAAAGCAACATGCCCATATGCTTATCATAATCGAGCTCATAATGTAGTACCCAATTTAGCAAGAATCCCTAACCTCAACAATCTCATGGGCTGTCTTCATATCATGCGCCAGGTCCTCATGGAACTTCAACCTCACCAGCTCCGATTTCCGCCAAAAATCTTGAATATTCTCAAGAATCGCCTGCGTGACCCCCGCCTTGGGCACACTAATCCTCTCTCTCAAGGTCTGCCCTACCCTCCTTAGCCTCTTCAGCTCCTCCTCCTCAATAGTAAGCTCCGACAGCCACGGCGCTCTGACTCTCTTCCTCTTCCCCGTCTCCTTCTCTTCATTCCCGTCCTCCCCTCTCCTCTCCCACGGCAGAGGCGCCATTCGATTGAAAGGCGATGGCTCATCGGGCCGGCTCCACTTCCTTTCTAATAATTCACCTAGTCTCTCGTCGCCATTCAATGGTGCTGTTAGGCTCAAGTCATCATCTTTCTGTTGTTGTTCTTCATCCTCGTCGGTTCCTAGCTCTAGGGTTCGTAATCTGTGGACAATGCGCTCGATGGAGGTCGAGGGTTTGTGCTTCTCAGCCGCTGCTGGTGGGGCGGGGGCTGGGTCCCACTGGTTGAGCCATGGGGCGGATGGGGGTTTGGATCGCTGGTGAGTTATAGGGTCAGGGTTAGGGTTTTGGTCGGCGATGCGAACGGAGGAGGAGGGGGAGGAGAAGAGGCGGAAGCGGAAGCGGAAGCGGAAGCGGGTGCAGAAGGGGAGGATGGGCTTGTGGAAGGGGATCTCTGAGAATTTGATCGTTGAGAGCGCCATTGTTGCAACTTTTGTAGCAATTTTGAAAAGGGAAATGGAAAAAGATAGGGTTTTGGGGAGTTTAGAGTGAAGAGAAGGCGCTATGATTCTTCGTCTCTTGAGAAAGAGAGACGAGGCGAGAAAGGGATAACGTAATGATAGGGTAAATTACACTAAAATACCCTGAACTATCACCAAAATACCTTATTGTTTCCCCCCAGTAAAATACCTTAAACTATGGTTTTTTTAAAGGGGACTGTTTCACCAAAATTCTCTCAAAGTACCACTCAAGGTATTGTAGTGAAATATATGAGGGTATTTTAGTGTAATTTACCCGTGAGGATATTTCATAACGGGTCTCCGTTCAAATAATGAACGAACTATTGGGTTAGGCTTTGAATGCTTTTGTATCGGATGGGCTGTGGGCTTTAAACGTGATCATGTGCTCATTCTAATTTGGGACCTTGAAAATGTATGGTGATGATTTCAATATAATTTGGAAAAGGAAAGTTTATATTTCATTTTTGGAAAAGTCAAATCCTAAAGAATTCTATATCTATTTATTATACGAATGAAAACTGTTATATTAACTTAGGAAATGTTGTGTATGAGCTGAAATTTTTATTTTCATTATTATATTGTAATTGCTATCCTGGAATCGAACCGGCGACTGTTATTTTTAAAGAGGAAAATTTAACGGAAGAGCTATGCTCCCTTGGTGTGTATGCACTGATGTAGAAAATATACATAATTTTTTCTATAATTTTTTCATCTTTCTCTTTTCTTTTTGCCTAAAGATACATGTAGATTAATAAATGCTATCTGTTTGGAGAATATGGCCGATTTACTCATCACTGTACCTTTATTATTCTAGCTCTGAGGGTTTTTGGATTTGCAAAAGATACATGTACAGCATCCAAATAATTTTGTTGCTATGTGTCTCGTTGCTATAGGAAATTTCCAAGAAATATAAATTCCATACTCTCATCTATTTTTTCTTCAATCTCTTTTGGGCTTGTGATCTCTTTTATTCCAATTCTCATGTTCTACTGACTTTCTTATTGTTGTAATGTGTAATATTTCATAGAACACTTGTTTAAAACGGTAATTAGCAAGTGTTATACAGTCCAGAGATCCATGAGCGTGATGTTATATATAACTAGTAGAAAGAACCCCTATGCAAGCGCAGAAGCACCGAAATTTCCATCCATATACAGAAAACAAAATGCACAGTACATTAAACGACGATTTCCCAATAAAGCGGCAATAAGAAGTTTGTCGCAAGTTAAAAATTTCCTTGAGTAAGTTAAAGTGTATTATTGGATTTTATTTATAAAATTTTGCAGCCGTGATGGATTGGTTCCATATAATTATCCGCCAGATGTCAAAATGAGCATGAAAAACCGAAGTTTTCATCTGTATATTTAAAAGCAAAATGAACATTGCATTAAGCGACGATTTCCCAATACAACAACAGTAAGAAAATTGCCGCAGATTAAAAAAAATTCATGAAGAAGTTAAAATGTAATTTTCTGACGAAGTTAAAATGTATTATTGTTGTTGCAAGCTAAAAATTTTGCATGACGAAATTAAACGAAATTTTACAACCATAACAAAATTATGGAAATGAGGCCCTCCATGTAATTTTCGTCAGATACCTTAAAAGGTTTTCGTACAGTTTTTTCGAAGACAAAATTGAGCTTAAAAATTCCAAACTCATCCATTTGTATTATATATTATATATAGATATAAAAATATGTAGCACAAAAAAATCTTGTAATTCTCGCTAGAGGAAAAAAAACTTGAAATTTGTGACATGGTTCTCTTTCTCTCTCTGTATATATATAAAAAGCCAAAAGCTCCAGATTCAGCAAATCTTTGGACTTTTGTGGAAAATTAACTTTGGATCCTTAACATCTAAGAAAATTTACAATTGCCCCTTTGAGGTTTACCCTCTCCTCTGGGCTAAGATTTATGTCATGTGGGGATAAATTAGTTCCGGATCCTAAGAAAATTCACAATAGCCCATTTGAAGTTTACCCTCTCCTCTAGTCACGCCCCACTTCCTAACAACGAGAAACGAGTTAGACAAGCCCGTAACATATTCATATCGAGAAGAACTCTTTCTCGACATGACTACGTTAAGCGTTTATATAAATAGTAATGGAAATTATGGTACAAGAATTTTAAAACTTATAAAATATCCAACAATATTTATAATAGTCCCCAAAAAAATAACTGAACACGTTTGAAAATTCAAGAAACTAGGAATGAAAAATAGCCTTGAACAAAAGACATGCTTACTGAAAAGGAAAACTAAAACTCGGCCTGACTTAAAAAAATATTGACTGTCTTCCTTGGTTGATACCACCTCGTATCTAGCCTCGTCATCCGTCCCAAAGTCGTCTGACAACATTCCCAAGAAAAGAAAATATGAAAACAGGAATGCCGTTAGCGAACTGAAGTTCGGCAAGTCCCTATTTTATTAGAAAACAATATTTTTCTATGTTAACAGTATTTACAATGAAATATGTATTTTGGCTACAATTTAGTTATTAATGTTTGTAATCTAATATGTTTAATATCGGGTTTCAATCAGTTCGAACAAATGTAACAAAATAATAATATTTGTTTAATTTATAGAAAATAGTAATAATAAAGGTTTATAATTTAGTAATAACAATATGTATAGAGTTGCTATTAATATCATCAAAAGGTAACAAAGTACAAAAATTCATGACTATAAAAATATATAAGGTATACTTTATTTTAGAATTATTTCATAATAAATTAGCTTAATAAACTATCATGTCATACTAAAAATAATGTAGTGTGGAATTATTTTTGGTATACTAGTTAAATTATGGTGTATTAATATAATCATTAAACGATATTAGACACGAAACATGGTATACTTATTAATAGGCATGGGAATAACTGTGAACAGTAAATGGTAGTGTGCATGTCAAATAAATAACATGTGTTAATCAGTGCAATATAAGTAGAGTATCACGATGTTCGATATTTCAATACTAGTAACTATAAGTATAAGATCGATTGTAGGAGTTTTATTATGTAACAAGATATTTCGTAATAACACAGAATAACAGCAAAACAAGATTCAAGATATATATAATGCAATATACCGTTTTTCTCCGATACCGTGAAGAACAAGACACAATCATCCATTACACATAAATACCCCCATTTTCGAGCTACCTCATCCCTAATACACACACACACACACACACACACACACACATATATATATATGTATGTATGTATGTATGTATGTATGTATACATATATGTATGTATGTATATGTATATATATCTATGTATGTATGTATGTATGGATGTATACATGTATACATACATGTATGTATACATGTATACATACATACATACATACATCTATGTATGCATGTATACATGCATACATAGATGTATGTATGTATGTATGTATACATGTATACATACATACATATATGTATGCATGTATACATGCATACATACATACATACATACATACATACATACATACATATAATTCCAATAAATAGTGTACATGTCATATTCACGAGATTCAAAATATTCATGATATTCACGAGATTCAAGATTTACGGATTCATGTCGGGTTCATATCAAGATAGTATAATCTAACGCTAGTTCCGCAAGAGTATTCACAAACTCAAGGCTGTCATTCAGGGACAAAGAAATATGAGCCCGCTCATGTAATGAGACTCCAACATCCGTAGGAGTATTCACGGACCCACGACTATCATCCAGGGGAAAAGAAACACAAAACCATTCATGAGTTAGTAATGGGATTTCTGAGCTGCCGTTAAGTGTGAGTGTCAACTATCAAGAGTATTCACAGACCCAAGACTATCATCTAGAGGTAAGGAAATATGGATCCGTGATTGATGTGATGCTGAAAAGTGTGTTGTAAATAAAGTAAAAGTTTTTCATAAAAGTAGTAACCGCAATCAATAACGGTGTCGCTAGTAGCTAGCCGAGATGAGTACGGGTCGTTCTCAGGGAAACGTCAAACCTTTATCTTGACTTAGACGAGTTGATTGAAATATGGATGGTTTTTTCTAGATCTATTTTAATACGGATGTAGATTTTATGAAGAAGAGTCTTATAGGGTTCATAGAATTTGATAGTAATGGATGATCAATTAAAAATAACTCCTTTGTCTTTGAATAGATTTAAAACTAGATCGATAGTTGTGAATGAAGATTAGTGTTTTTTTGGAGGGAATATGGCTCCCACTCTTAACCCTTATCTTTTTCATTTACCTCTATTCATGTCTCGCCTTTACCAAAACAAGTGTTAATCTAATCTCAAATCGCGGTCGATACTATCAATAAATTGGTAGCGCGCTCGATAAGGATATTAACAATTGTTTTGCTAAAGTTTATCAACTTTAAAAGATGTAAAAAAAAGTTAAGAGATTTTATCATCCATTGATCTACCCTAATCCTACGAACCTTAACAAGCTGGGAATTACTCACGCATGTTTTGAGAAGGAGAATAAAGGATGAAGAAGGAGATCATAATGTAAATGCAGAAAGTTATGCAGAAATTAAATGCAGAAAGTAAAATGCAAAGAACTAAACTAAAAATCTACCTTTTTATTAATCAACTATCATTTACAAATCCGTCGAATTTAGAATATAAGAACCCTAATTTATGCTCCCGGTCTCTGTTCTCGTTGGAAGTAGATGAATAGTTGATGATCAACCTGGATGTGTGGATCTTCTTGGACCTCTTGATCTTTTCGGTTTTGATCTATTAGGTGATGTAAAAGGTGATCATTTTCCAAGCGTAGCTCTCGGTCCTTTAAATAGTTGCAGAAGCAGAAATCCTAGATTCTATGTGTGACACTGAAGAAATCTCAAATCCAACGGCCACAAATGGGCCGCGGATCCGCCGCAATTAGGTATATTTGGCCGCGATTGGGCGGTGGTTTGGAGAGATTAGGGTTTGAAACTTCTTCTGCTGTTTGGTGTTGACACGTGGAGATCTTCGTAATTGCTGGATTCTTCAAATCTTCCTCTGAGTCTCTGCCATTCATGATTGTACGATTTGGTTCAAAATTTTCGGCAGATTTTATTCCCGACATCTCGGATCTCTCGATCTCCAGGCCTGAGCTAATATCTGCACAATATCTCAAGTCATAGTGTTAGTAATATTTGTTATTATTTTGAGATATTATCCTAACCATTTGTATGATACAATATTTTAAGAATATTGAATAGAATTATTTGATATGATATGCATATTTTAATTACTAATATTTCATATAAATATTATATCCATGTATTTTCCCTCATCATGTTAAATATAGTGTAGAAACATATGAAAATAACTTTTTACAAATAAATCCACACATGTTCTATATTTACAAGAAACACCTTTTAGTATTTAACAAAAGTAGGGAAAAAATTCATTCAAATGTGCAATATTATCGACTGAACAAATACCCCCAAACTTAACTTTGATCGTCCTGAGCAAACTAGTTATTCAAGAGATAGGGAGCAAAAAGAAAAGAAAAACCTAGCACACTTTCGTAGGCAACACGATTGCACCGAGCACGTGCAACAAGCCTTTAAACCTCTAGGTGTCTCTAGTAGGAGGAGTGTTGTCTCCTGAGGGTTTTCAGCGGATTACACCCACAAAATCCCATAATAAAAGAAAGCCAATGAAAGTTACATACACATATAAAGAATATATAAAAGAAAGAACATGAAAAGAAGAGTTTCAAATTATACTAGCTTTTTAGTTGCCATGAGCCATATCTTAATGGTCGTGAAAAGATGTCAGAAATCACATCATCCCTCAATAAAACATCATCTTTAGTCTTCCTCCCTAACTTTCTTCCAAATATCGATCATATACCCCTACGTGTGTGTAAACGACATCCATACACTTAGAGAATTCAATTCAAGCTATCATACTCTTGTCCATTTTCCTCAGTACTTTTTAGTCGGTGAATATTTCAGATGGAATTTCTCACACATTCTTCATGCGATCGTTAATACTTCTTGAGGTACTAACCAACCGATTACCAAATGTGTTCACTCGTTAAAGCGTAATTAGCAATAACCTAGTCTTGCAACACCTAAGACTTAGCAGTGGCTCCCAAACCAGTTGGTCTAAGGCACTAGGTGATAAAGCACCCTCGCTATATTTTTTTATACTGCCTTAGGTGATTACAAAACCAGTGTTCATTTTTCTTCACCATTTTTTCATTTATATTTTTGTTTGTATATTTATTTTCCTTCATACTGGCTTTTAGACAAGAGCATTTCAAGGTATGCTCTACTATCCCAAGTTTCAAGATGTGTGTAAGTGCGTATAATAGGGTATCAACGTTCAAAAGTGTGGACTCAAGAATAGAGACTATTTTTCAGACTTAATTCTATTCTCGGATTAGCGATTTCCTTCATCTTACTAACCCTTGGGACAACAGCTCATGACTACCTATTACTAGCTTCATTATAAAATATCTAATTTTCTTGCTTTTCTCAAACTTTTCCTTCCTATCATATGTATTTTTCACTTTCTAACTTTCATTATCAAAAAAAAAAAATTTAGCTAGCCAAAAAACATTTATATAGTACCTAGTGCCAAATGATATTTCAGTAAATACAAACCTCCCACCAAATCTGTTTTCAGCAGTATCCTCACCGATGTTGTTCTTTGAGCGTATAGACCTGTAGACTTGGGAGGAGAATAATAGGGGTAAAATAATAATGATATACTACCCTCTAACTTGTTTTATGGCACACACATATATTCAGTTATATCTTAATTCACTCACCTACATTTTTATATAGCGGCTCCTGTAAAAACATGAGCTCCTCCGCTGGGTCAGCGGAAAAATACAGTTTTAATCTATGCCCATTTACTTTAAAAATAGAACCGTTTTTTTTAACATTTTCAATATCGACTACCCCGTGCGGGTACACATACTGCACCATGAAAGCTCCTTTCCAATGAGATTTAAGCTTACCCGGATGAAAGTGGAGACGGGAATCGTAAAAAAGGACTAGTTGTCCCGGCGTGAAAGATTTTCTAAAAAGGTTTTTGTCGTGGAACACTTTTGTCTAGTTTTTTTCTATAACTGCATTATCGTAAGCTTCATTGCGGAGTTCGCTTAGCTCATTTAATTGCAGCTTCCGATAGCTGCATGTTTGATCAAAATCAAAGTTAAGCTCTTTAATAGCCCACATTACTTTATGTTCGATCTCGACAGGAAGGTGGCAAGCTTTCCCAGACACAAGTCGGTATGGAGACATACCAAGATCGGTCTTATAAGCGGTGCGGAATGCCTAAAGAGCATCCGTCAATTTGGTGGACCAATCTTTACGATTCTTAGAAATTGTTTTCTCCAAAATTTGTTTGATCTGTCGATTGGAGATCTCAGTTTGCTCGCTCGTTTGGGGATGATAGGGCGTAGAAAGCTTGTGGTTGATTGAATATTTCCGCATCAAAACCTCGAAAGATCGATTGCAGAAACGCGTCCTGTTGTCGCTAATTATAGTACGAGGGTGTCCGAATCGCGAAAAGATATTTTCTTTAAGAAACTTAATAACATCTTGTTGTCATTAGTGCGGCACGGTACTGCTTCCACCCATTTAGAGACATAATCAACCACAAGTAAGATGTATAAATTTCCCAAAGAGTTGGGAAAAGGCCCATAAAATCAATTCCCCAAACGTCAAATATCTTCACAATCAAGATAGGTTGGAGCGGCATCTCATTTCTCCGTGAAATCCGACCCATGTGTTGACACCGAGGACAAGTTTTGCAATGATCATATGCATCTTTAAATAATGTTGGCCAATAAAAGCCACATTGCAAAACTTTTTCCGTCGTTTTACGTGGACCAAAGTGACCGCCACATGCCTGATCATGGCAGAAAGACAAAACACTCTTGAATTCATCATTAGGGACAAATCGGCAAATGATTTGATCGGGACAATACTTAAACAAATAAGGTTCATCCCAGTAAAAGTGTTTTACTTGGGATAGAAATCGGTGATTGTCTTATTTCGACCATTCGCTGGGTATAAGTCTCGTAGCTAAATAATTCATAATATCCATGAACCAAGGTTCGCAGGATATGGTCAAAAGCTGTTCATCGGGAAAGGACTCGTTTATTGGCATGGTTATTGTTGGCGAAGAAGAAAGGCGTGAAAGATGGTCGGCTACCGCGTTTTCACATCCACTCTTGTCTCGTATGACAAGATCAAATTCTTATAACAACAGGATCCAAAGTATTAACCTGGCTTTAGCATCCTTCTTCGATAAAAGATGTCTTAGGGTAGAGTGATCGATGTAAACTACAACTGTAGAGCCAATCAAGTAGGGCCTGAATTTTTCTAATACAAATACAGCTGCCAAGAGTTCTTTCTCGTTAGTTGTATAATTCATTTGGGTATCGTTCAAGGTCCTACTTGCATAGTAAATTACATGTGGCATCTTATCAATGTGTTGTTCTAAGACTGCACCAATAGCAAAATCGGATGCATTACACATAAGCTCAAACGGGTGATTCCAGTTCGGAGATGACAGAACGGGGGCTATAGTGAGGGAGCTTTTAAGTGATTCAAAAATAGCCTCACAATCCGAATCGAAGTGAAATGTTGTATCCTTGGCCAAGAGAAGAGTTAAGGGTCTAGCAATTTTGCTAAAATCTTTGACCCATTTGGGAGGAGGAAGATTATGGATGACATCTATTTTAGCTCTGTCTACTTTCATGCCTTTTCGTGAAATGACATGCCCAAGGACTATACCTTCTTGAACCATGAAATGGTATTTTTCCCAATTCAAAGTTAAATTCTTATCCTTACAGCGGGTAAGAACAGCATCAAGATGACGGAGGCATTCCTTAAAGGAGTCCCCAAATATGGAGAAATCGTCCATAAATATTTCCAGAAAATTCTCAACCATGTTCGAGAATATCCCCATCATGCACCGCTGAAATGTAGCGGGAGCATTGCATAACCCAAAGGGCATGCGTCTATAAGCAAAAGTACCGAAAGGATAAGTACATGTTGTCTTATCTTTATCCTTTTCGGCAATAGGGATCTGGTTGTAGCCGGAGTATCCGTCTAAGAAATAGTAGTATTCATACCCGGCTAATCGTTCTAATATCTGGTCAATGAAAGGTAGATGGAAGTGACCTTTCTTCGTTGCGGCATTGAGTATCTATAATCAATACATACCCGTCACCCAGTTTGGGTGCGTGTTTGGATCAACTCATTAGCCTCATTAGTTATGACCGTGATGCCAGACCTTTCAGGGACCACATGAATAGGACTTACCCATTGGCTATCAGATATTGGGTTAATTATACCACTATCTAGACACTTGATGATTTCTTTCTTTACCGCCTCCTTCATGAAGGGATTCAACCGTCTTTGTGGGTCTTGGGTTGGTTTGGTTTCATCCATCAAATGTATATGATGTTCGACAATCAAGGGACTAATCCCTTTGATGTCCGCTATTTTCCAACCAAAAGCTTGCCGATTTGATCTCAAGACCGACAAAAAAATGCTCTCTTGCTCTAAAACTAGATAACGGATATGATCACGGGTAAAGACCCATTCTCTCATAAATATGCATATTTAAGATAAGAAGGTAGCGGCTTGAGATCTAGTGTCGGCGGAGATACGATAGAAGGTAGGGTAGGGGAATTATACTCGGACTCCCTAAGAGGTTCATAACTAGCATAGGATATGACTCGGAAAGCTCAACTGACTTTTGCGACGAGTCAAAAGATTCGAACTCGGGGGTGGACTCGTTAAAGGTCTCCTCACCAGTATAGTAATTTGCTAGATCAAATAATGACGCACTAATGTCGTCGAGATCATTGTCGCAAAGTCCCTTAACTTCGCAGCTGTCGGAAGCTATCTTGTTGACAGAACATATATCGATTAGATAAGCAGAAGGTTCAGATGGTTGACTTCCTAGCTTGTAAATATTAAGCTCAATTGTCATCTTCCTGAAGGATTAGTTCATAGAACCGTTACGACAATTAATTACAGCATTGGAAGTTGCTAGCAAAGGATGACTGAGAATCACCGGAATTTGGTTTCGTGGGTTCACCACAGGCTGTGTATCTAAAAAAATAAAGTCCACGGGGAATATAAATTCCCGACTTTGATTAACACGTCCTCTAGCTCACCCCTAGGTTGGGTGATAGATTGATCGGCCTTCTGGAGAGTGCAGTGTGCAGGTTTCAACTCTCCAATACCTAGCTGCTCATAGATGGAATACGGGAGCAACTTAACACTAGCGCCTAGGTCAAGTAGAGCACGATTGATGCTTTTAGCCCCAATAGTTATAGATATTGTAGGACAACCGGGGTCCTTACGTTTTTAGGCAATTGTTGGGTAAAAGCCGTGCTCACATTGCTAGTTAAGAACACATTTTTTGGCATTTGAGTTTTCCTCTTCCTAATGCAAAAGTCCTTAAGGATTTTCGCATAAGACGGAACTTGTTGAATAGCATATAGGAAAGGAATATTTATGATAACTTGCTCAAACATTTCCAAAATCTTCTTCATTTGTGCATTAGGTTTGTTGGCCCTCAACCTGTTGGGAAAATGAGCTTTATCAATAAAGGTTAGGTCCAACATTGGAGGAGAAGTTTATGGGGATGGAATTGATCCCAGAATTGGAGTTGGAATCGTTTTAGGTTGACTCAAGGGAGTGGGCGGAGGGTTTGAGCCTAGTGGAAAATGGAAAATAGGCTCAGAAGAAGATGGTGGACTAAGCGAATCAAGGTTAGAAGAAGAAGCCGGAGTTTTATCTGATTCAACATCATCAACCTGTTCACCTACTTGATTGTTCTGCACTCTTTCCGATCTCAACGTGGTTACAATACTCACATTATGACTTTGTGAGTGGCCAGGATTCGGTAGAGATTGAGATAGAAGTTTCCCTTTCTCTCTCTCACTCATCACGGTATTTTAACTGTGCAAGATGCGCTTCTATCGATTTTATACTTTCACCGTGGGAAGCGGTGTGCTGCACTAACGTTTGGATAGAAGATGTTAAATTAGCTGTCGTTTGCATGGAATGTTTAATAAACGTTTCAAAGCTTCGTTCGAGTGAAGAGGATTTTTCGGTATCGGCCGTTAGGAAAGAATTATTATAAGATGTAGAGTTGTTGGCTGGATTTTGAAAAGTTTGCGGTTGAAAGGGGTGTTGACTCTGTTGTGGTGGTTGCTGTTGCTGTAGAGGAGGCCTTTGATAGTTATTTTGGCTTGGGAACGGATTTTGATTTTGAGTTTGGTTTTGGTTCCAAGCAAAATTAGGATGATTCCTCCATCCCTGATTGTATGTGGAAGAATAAGGATCGTTTCTAAGTCGTTGCTGAAAAGTAGCATTTGTTTGTTCTTGACCTGGAAATGGAGGATTCAAAGGACATTCTTCCGTCAAATGTGATGGGTCGGAATAGCAACCACACACGGTTTTGGGAAGCGTAACTTGGTTTAGGGAGGCTGATGAGAATTTGTTTTCCATAGCTTTGAGTTTCTTTTGCATCGCGGCCATTTCGGCTTTCACTGCGATGAAACGTCAAGTTGATGGATACCTGACCTAGATGAAGTTGGTCTAACGCTTTCCCACTGTAAGGTTTGTTCGACGAGATCTTCCAGGAATTGCCAAGCTTCACCATTGTCTTTAGACATGAAATGACATTGAAAAATGGTTTCAAGCATCTATTTTGTCGCTGGATTAACACCCTCATATATAATTCGGCAAAGATCTCATATATTGATTCCGTGACGAGGGCATTGGACATGAAGATCTTTATACCGTTCAAAGCATTTCCAAAATGGTTCGTTGGGAAGTTGGGTAAACTGGTTAATCTCGCTTCGAACACCGACAGTCTTATGATTTGGATAAAATTTCTTAAGGAACGCTATAACGAATTCATCCCATTTGGCAATAGAGTGTGTGGTAGTGTTATAAAACCATTTTTCTGCTAGATTGCATAAGGTAAAGGGGAGAAGACGTAATCTCATAACATCCACAGAAAGTTGTGTAGTGCTCATCATTGCGCATACGTTTTCGAATTTGGTTATAAAAATGTACGCGTCTTCGGATTCAAGCCCGTGAAATTTGGGCAACAAGTTGATGAAGTGGGGTTTAATTTCGAAATTATCCCCATTAGCTGGTAGAATAGATAGACAAGTAGGAAGGGGCCCACGTATGGGGTAGTATCTTTCTTGAAGAGAGATACGCGGTGGATTCTGCGTACCTACGGGTGGTGGCAGGGGTGTGTTGGTAAAATCTGATGGAGAATCGTCCATCTCGGTCGATGTGGTGGGTTTAATGCAAGTGGCAGCGTGTGTGAGAACAGATTTTTAGAAAAGGTTTGTTTTGAAAGAGTCGGTCTTGAGGCTTGACTCAACAAATCACAAAATGCACAATCAACCCTAAAACTAAGGCCACCTAGGTCAAGCACTAGACCGCTCCTAGTTTCCAAAGGACAAGCCGCAGGATCAATCCTCTACCACCTCTTTATCACTCTTGTGGCTAGGTAAGTGCCAGGTAAGTGGGAGGTATCCGCTATACGAATCACCGAAAATAGCGGGCCTAATTAAGTAACCACTTTCCTTAGTTACACTTGCCTAGACACCACAAGAGAGAAGCGGATAAGCGATAGATTACCCATGACCCTGCTCTGTCTTAAATGAGCGCGACGGTCCTTAGAGTCATGGTCTAGATATTTTTTAATTAATGAGGGTGAAAGTATGCTTGTTTTGTGATTTGTGGGGCCTAGGAAGGGTGATAAAATCTCCACCAAATCTTAATTTTGGTTTTGCCCCTTAAAGTCCTTTTTAGAAATATGCACAAACAAACCAATATCAAAACACGCAAAAAGATTTTTGAGCGGCGATATTTTGCAAAGAATTCTGCAGAAAATTCAAATTATTGGATTTGAGAGGAGAGATAAAGATCAGAGAAATATACCTGAAAATTTTGGGGGCACAAATCCACAGAGCCGCCGCCCAACCGCGGCCAATTGCTTGCAAATGTCGCCGTTCCGCCGCGCTTTAACGTGGTCTTTTGTCAATTTTTCGTCAGTGCACCCCTTTCCTCCTCTAGGTTTTGATGAAAATTTTTGAATCTCTAATTTCTCGTTCCAGTGACTCCAGATACCCTTGCACAATTCGCACAATAATCGTTAAATATGCAAGTTGCGGTTTTGGTTCTCTTTTATAATATATTTTCTCGATTTTATAAAAATTCAACACGAATAGCAAGAAAAAAATTACAGCCGTTTCTCCGGCAACGACGCCATTTGATTGATGTGATATTGAAAAGTGTGTTGTAAATAAAGTAAAAGTTTTTCGTAAAAGTAATAACCGCAATCAATAACGGTGTCACTAGTAGCAAGCCGAGATGCGTACGGGTCGTTCTCAAGGAAACGTCGAATTTTTATCTTGCCTTAGACGAGTTGATTGAAATATGGATGGTTTGTTCTAGATCTATTTTAATACGGATATGGATTTTATGAAGAAGAGCCTTGCAGGGTTCATAGAATTTGATAGTAATGGATGATCAATTAAAAATGACTCTTTTTATTTTTTAATAGATTTAAAACTAGATCGATAGCGGTGAATGAAGATTACGGTTTTTTGGAGGGAATATGGTTTCCACTCTTAGCCCTTATCTTTTCATTGACCTCATTCATGTCTTGCCTTTACCAAAACAAGTGTTAATCTAATATCAAATCGTGGTCGAGATTATTAATAAATTGGTAGCGCGCTCGATAAAGATGTTAACAATTTTTTTGCTAAAGTTTATAAAGTTTAAAAGATGTAAAAGAAATTAAGAGATTTTGTCATCCATTGATCTACCCTAATCTTACGAACCCTAGCAAGCTGGGAATTACTCACGCATGTTTTGAGAAGGAGAAAAAAGGATGAAAAAGGAGATCATAATGTAAATGCAGAAAGTAATGCAGAAATTAAATGCGGAAAGTAAAATGTAAAGAACTAAACTAAAATTTTACTTTTTTATTAATCAACTATCATTTATAAATCCGTCGAATTTAGAATACAAGAATCCTAGTTTATTGTAATACCCGGTTCTTTTATAAGCCAATAGCCGTATTTTTATTAAATAGGGGTCACTTACAAATTTACCTATTATACTTATAATTATTTTAAGTATTTAAAAATCCTAATTCCTTTATTCTATTTCCCTTCTTAAAACCTTTTTCCTAAAACTAATCCTATTACTTAAATCCGTTTTATTTTTCCCTTTATTATTTTCCCTTTTCTATACCCAGTCCCCTATAAATATTTAGCATATCTTAATAAATAAGTCTCCAGATATTTTCCTGAATTTTCTACAAATTTTCCGTATTTTTCCAGAATTTAATCCAGAACTTTCCGATTTAAATATACATATTTTGTATATATTTTATTTAAACCAGTTTATTAAACTCCTAACCTAAAACTAAATTACTATTTCCTTTCCCTTTTAATTTTCCTTTTAATTAGCCCGGCCCAACTCCCTATCCCCTCTCCCTTTTATTTTTCCCTTCTAATTCTTCCGGCCCGGCCCATCCCTCTCTTCTTTCCTATTTAATTTTAAATTCCCCAAGCCCAGCCTGCGCCCAAACAAACCCTCCCCTCATCACGCCCGTACCCGACACATTATCTCATCTTCCCCACTCGCTCAACTTCTTTCTCGCGCGTTCCCCTGCGTGCCCCACGTCGTCGCCCACGTCGCGCCCGCCTCCCTCGCGCCCCGTCTCCATCTCGCTCCCCTCTCTCTTTCGCACCCTCTCTCTTTCCCCCGCTGCTCCCTCTTCTCCCCCGCGAGGATCTCGAGCTCCCCTTCACCCACACCTCGTCTCCACCTCCTTGCCGGCAACCATCGCTTGCACCATAAGCGCCTCCGCCTCCTCCTTCTTCCTCGTTCACCCTACGCCATCACCGCCGGTGACCCCCAAACCAACTCCGACCTCCTCCACGACACCCTGGAACCTCCGAAGACCCACCACGCCATCTCCTCCTCTTCGCAAACTCAAGACCCGAGCTCCACTGCCCGAGCACCGCCAGCAAACTCCTCACCTTAGACGACGAGCCTTCCTCCTTGTCCCCCCTCAACTCACCGTCTGCTCACCCCTACCACCCCTCTCGACACCCGACGAGCCCAGTTCCCCCTACTCCATCATAGACCCACAACCGAGAACTCAAGCACCCATCGCCGCCGACCTCCACCTTCGGCCACCCCTGAGCACCGCAACCTCCACCTCTCCGCTGCTCCGAGAATAAACCCTGGCTCACCCCTGAGCTTGCTGCCGTCGCCGCTGCTGGTGCCGTGCCGGACCCGTACGTGACCTCTCACCGTCGTTGCTGCCGGGATTCTCATCGTCGCGGCATTGACCATCACCTCCGGCTACCGTCGCCTCCTAGCTCCCTCGTCTTCACCGAGGCCAAACTCGAATCCCAGCCGTGTGTAGCCGTGTGCATGTCGCTGTACTAACCGTGCCGTCGCTGCAGGCTGCCGTCATCATTGTCTTCATGACCATCGAATGTCTTCAGGCAAGTTCAACACTTGCTTCATGCTCCTTTTATATATTACAATTCATGTTACCAATCATTTCCGCATATAATTTCATGTGAATCATTATAATTCAAGTGTTCGATGCACGGCCCGAATGGAAACTCCCCTTAAATTGACGGCAACATATAAAATATGATGGCCCGAGTTGTAAGGAATGTTCCTTGAGACTTTGGTTTCAATACCATGTCGTTTTCTCACATAAAATGATGTCCCGATTTCTATCGTGAAACCTGAAAACTTTCGTGCATGCCAAACCATAAAATTTATAATAAATTATGTACAAACCGGATTTTAGCGTTCGATGGCTCGTATCGAAGCTGAATGTTTAACCTACGGTATTCTATAGTTGGTCACTGAACTCTAACTAATCATGATTGAGATAATTGCGGAGGATTACGATTCTGGACTGCAGTCCAGAACTGAAATCCCAATTAACCCCTGTGTGTGAAACCCTGTTTATTCCCGTTCAAATATGAGAATGCGTGGAACCCTATATCGTTACGTAGGAATTTGAGTTGGATTTCTTACTCCACTGGTCTCACTAGATTCCTCAACTGTTTGATATTTTTAACTCATTTTATAAGGTCGATACGTTTTGCTGAATTCTGCAGAGGCAGATTTTACACATCGAACATAACCTGTCCATAACTCCCTGTATCCATAGTATATTACTGATCCGTCAATTGCAGTGGAAACCTAACTTATAGCCCTAAATATTGTTCAACTATAGCGTCGCCTAAATACGATCCCAACTGGGATTAAAATGCGTTACGAAACGGAATTCCGATTCTGAAACCGGATTTCCAGCAGTGAACGCTTAAAATGAAATGGCCATATCTAGTGATCCTCAAACCCGATTAATATGAAACCAATTTTGATGGATAGATAATTAAACATACTGCTTACCCCTTTTCATTGTTCTGCTAAATTTTTCATGTATGATTTATGATAAATTATGCAAGTGGTAGGACACCGACTGATGATATCTTAATCATGCCTTAATTACTGTATTCTCATCACATTATATAGATGTCATTGCATTGGTAACTTAGTGATTATATGCATTACCCAGTGTTAGGTATTAGTGTTTTATTATGGCAAGTACGTTAGTGTTTAAGCATGAATGGATAAGTGAAAGTGACACGTACTTGTACACAATCAGTGGACCCTATTGATTTATTGCATTGTCGACGTCTGTGGGACATGTATAAGTGTGACTATAATTGGTATGAGACGATTATGGAAGACTTGTATGGGTCTCACAGGTAAGGCACCAAACACTGTCCATTTACCTTGGGTATCAGTCGAGACATACTTGATGGAGACCCTGTCTTCAGTTCTCGCGTAGACTTGTCATGGACCGACTGGTATTTGAGTTTATGGTTGGCGTTTGATGTAGACCACGGGGTGTGGGGTAGTTTGAGTGTGAGTTCAACAGAATCTCGGGAGTCCCATGCCGGCACATACAGCGACTCTGAAGATATATGGGGATATTACTGATTATTAGCGAGCGACTCGGGCCCGTATCCCCTTGTCCTTGGGTCCTACCCTTGGATGGGGGATACTCACGAGTGGTTGACTCTCACACTTGGACTGACGATAGGCTTAGCGACCTGTACAGCGAGACTTGGAGACTGATAAGGTTAGCGACATTGACATGCATTGCTTACTGATTCAACATACCTGACATACTATTTACTGCTTTACTGTTTACCTGCTCTAATAGATACCTGCATTGGCTACTTCATGTTCGCGTCATTATTCCATGATTACTGTTTCACATTCATTATTATTGCACGAGTTCATATTTGTGTGTGTGTGTGTGTGTGTGTGTGTGTATATATATTGCTATCGTGTCGCTCTGACGACCTGAGTATGCATGCTCAGAGTGAGAAATGGATCTAGCTTGGACCAGTACCTGACGTACCCGAAGGCATCGCGGACATCTTGATCAGCGACCCAGAGCTATACTTCCTTGATCTCCACCTGGTTAGTTCTTTTGATTTAGTTACTGCATTTCTCATTACCTGTGCATTGATTACTGATTACCACGTAAAGCTAGAAGCCGAAGTGTGACTACGGAGGGATGTTTCCTCGACCGTAGGAGCATGGCTGGCTTTGTCGACCCCCCGTATTCCGTATTTTGGGAAGCGGGGCGTGACATGGTTTTGTTGGTATCAGAGCCAGGTTTTGCTTCGATTGGGATTGCAGTTCCGTGTAGTGCTTGACAATCTAAGGCATCCTTCGGCCTAGGTTGTAAACTTGTTATTTTTTATCTTGATTCACATAGTGTGTTCTGCTAGACATTTTGATCCATCCGCTAGAGTTTTTGGTGACTTAGTAGAGTTACGTGGTTGTAATTATGAATTGCAGCATAGTTACAATACTGTACTCTGTTTGAGTGATTTGGAGTTCTACAGTTGATTCCCACTTGTTTGAATTTCACCTCACCCGATATTCTTGATTCCTTGCCTAATCCATATTGTATTTTCATTCTTATAGCTTGTGCCTTATATCGTCCTCAAAATTGTTGTTTCAGGACCATGTCTTCCAATGACTCTTCTTCTATCTCCACTCCCCAGAATCGGACCGTCGAGATTTTGAATGTGCTGCAAGGTTTGAAAGAAGCCCAGAAGCGAACGAACGACCTGTTAGCTGAAGGATTAAGGAGGCAGCTGACTCAGGCACCAGAGGAAGCCTCCACTCGTAAGGGAATCCCCGTTGGACAAGGAAAAGAGATGAAGATGAAGCGCCCATTTGTTCCTCGGCAACAGAAGCAACGGAGAACTCAACGTTGTGGATACTGTAAGAAGCTAGGACACCTTCAGAGAGACTGCCGCAGCGCCAAAGGATAGTGCCTGATTTGCGGATCCAGCGAACATCTTGTCAATGGTTGCCCTAAAAGGAAGGAACTACAAGGAAGAGATTATTCTACACTCTCCACTCCTGCGAAGTGATGGTTATCTCGTAGTTCGAGCTTCGAGGATAGTACGGACCCAGCGCTGGATTCAACTCGCGTGATGAGAATGCAACGGTCTAGATATCAAAGAAGAATTATCACCTTTCTGCTTTCAATAAAAATATTGTCACTCTTTTGTAAGTATTTCCCTTCGTTTAAAATCTTGTATCCGTTGAACTTTAGTTGAAATGCAATGAAATTCTAAGTTGTGATGTATGTATGGCCCCTGGCCACTTATTTTCCTCATACTATTCTTTGCATCGGCATTTTAAATTTTGATTTTTCAGTCCTTACCTACCGCATATTTTCCTTGTGCTACTGTATTCTTGGTTATTTTCTTAATGTGTTCCACTGTCTAATCATGACTCTTTCTTTTCAGGCCATGGCCCACCCTGGAGCAGCACCGCCTCTAAATGAGGACACACGGTCGTGCGTTTCCTTGGTCTGCATGCTGGTGAGTTCAGATGACGAGATCAACGGTCCACAGGTGATTTTTGGAAACAGCGATTCCGAGGGCGAGGGATTCACAGCCCCAGAAGTCGACATGATCAGCGACTTTGACGACGAAGAAGAGGACCCCAAAGAAGACCCAATAGAGGAAGATCCCGAGGAGAACCCAATAGAAGAAAATCCAGGGGAGGGAGACCTTGGGGAAAATCCATTGGAAGAAAATCCCATATAAAAAGGTCCAGAAGAAGAGAATCACGTGGAAGCAGACCTCGATGAAGAAGCTCCAGCCGAGGAAGAAGGACCAGAAGAACAGGACCCCGCAGCAGAAGAATCTCCATTGGCGATCCCTGCGAGGCGCTGTGAGAATGGACGCCCCTATCTGAGCGCGCGAGCCTACCGTAACCTGTTGAACCTCCACAACCGCGACTGACGTGATTTAGCTTTTGTCTCCTCTGGCCAAATAAATCTAGGTATAGTTTAGGGCCATCTTTTATTTTTCGAGGATGCCTTGTTTGAAATTTTCTGGAATGATAATAAAATTTCTGAGTTCGCTAATCTTTCGATTTTTGGTTCGTATGATACCTTGACTGTTCGTCCTCCCCAATACATTTCTTCTCTCCTGAGATTCATGACTGTTCACCCTTGCACCCTGTGCTGACCCAACCCCCAGTCTCTTCGACATTCCGTTTGAAGTACCACAGTCCGACCTTTTGAGTGGGCCATACTCCATTGTAATCCCTACCCTGGACAACCCTATACACTTTTTACTATCTCTTATTACCATAATTACCTTCTGTGACATCGCATTCGAAATTTAACTTCCACTACCTTGTGTTTACAAAAATTTCGTGTTATTGACTACTTCCGTTTTACCCGTTTTAAATGCTTTACTACTCTTCACATTTTCAATAGCGCAAACATATATCGCGTATATTATTTTGTTCCATGTCTCTTATTTTCACCATGTGGGTTTTCTAAGTTATTTTAAAATTGTTTTATCGATACATTTGTTCTAAAATACCTTGGCCTATCGGCAAACATTTTACTATTGATTGCTATTGCTATTTTACCCTCTTGTACATATAGTTTATCCTTATAGATGGGTCTGCCCTGCGCTTACTTAAACCTATCTTTTTGTTGCGTTATTCTTATACATATATAGACGTTCGATTTTTACCTAGATGTTTTAGGTAAATCACTATGTGTTAGTGTTCAATGTGGTAGCTTTTCGCTTATTATTTTATAAGTTATTGTTTATTTTAAATTTCGAGAATGAATTTTTTTGTAAGGTTGGTATGATATAATACCCAGTTCTTTTATAAGCCAATAGCCGTAATTTTATTAAATAGGGGTCACTTACAAATTTACCTATTTATACTTATAATTATTTTAAGTATTTAAAAATCCTAATTCCTTTATTTTATTTCCCTTCTTAAATCCTTTTTCCTAAAACTAATCCTATTACTTAAATCCTTTTTATTTTTCCCTTTATTATTTTCCCTTTTCTATACCCAGTCCCCTATAAATATTTAGCATATCTTAATAAATAAGTCTCCAGATATTTTCCTGAATTTTCTACAAATTTTTCGTATTTTTCCAGAATTTAATCCAGATCTGTTCCGATTTAAATATATATATTTTGTATATCTTTTATTTAAATCAGTTTATTAAACTTCTAACCTAAAACTAAATTACTATTTCCTTTCCCTTTTATTTTTCCTTTTAATTTGTCCGGCCCATCTCCCTATCCCCTCTCCCTTTTATTTTTCCCTTCTAATTCTTCCGGCCCGGCCCATCCATCTCTTCTTTCTCATTTAATTTTAAATTCCCTAAGCCCAGCCCGCGCCCAAACAAACCCTCCCCTCATCACGCCCGTACCCGACACATTATCTCATCTTCCCCACTCGCTCAACTTCTTTTCCCGCGCGTTCCCTTGCGTGCCCCACGTCGTCGCCCACGTCGCGCCCGCCTCCCTCGCGCCCCGTCTCCATCTCGCTCCCCTCTCTCTTTCGCACCCTCTCTCTTTCCCCCGTTGCTCCCTCCTCTCCCCCGCGAGGACCTCGATCTCCCCCAACACCCACACCTCGTCTCCACCTCCTCGCCGGCAACAGTCGCTTGCACCACAAGCGCCTCCGCCTCCTCCTTCTTCCTCGTTCACCCTACGCCATCACCGCCGGTGACCCCTAAACCAACTCCGACCTCCTCCACGACACCCTGGAACCTCCGAAGACCCACCACGCCATCTCCTCCTCTTCGCAAACTCAAGACCCGAGCTCTACTGCCCGAGCACCGCCAGCAAACTCCTCACCTTCGACGACGAGCCTTCCTCCTCGTCCCCCCTCAACACACCGTCTGCTCACCCCTACCACCCCTCTCGACACCTGACGAGCCCAGTTCTCCCTACTCTATCATAGACCCACAACCGAGAACTCAAGCACCCATCGCCGCCGACCTCCACTTTCGGCCACCCCTGAGCACCGCAACCTCCACCTCTCCGCTGCTCCGAGAACAGACCCGGGCTCACCCCTGAGCTTACTGCCGTCGCCGCTGCTGGTGCCGTGCCGGACCCGTACGTGACCTCTCACCGTCATTGCTGCCGGGCTTCTCATCGTCGCGGCCTTGACCATCACCTCCGGCTACCGCGCCTCCTAGCTCCATCGTCTTCACCGAGGCCAAACTCGAATCCCAGCCGTGTGTAGCCGTGTGCATGTTGCTGTGCTAACCGTGCTGTCGCTGCAGGCTGCCGTCATCATCGCCTTCGTGACCATCGAACGTCTTCAGGCAAGTTCAACACTTGCTTCATGCTACTTTTATATATTACAATTCATGTTACCAATCATTTCCGCATATAATTTCATGTGAATCGTTATAATTCAAGTGTTCGATGCACAGCCCGAATGGAAACTCCCGTTAAATTGACGGCAACATATAAAATGTGATGGCCCAAGTTGTAAGGAATGTTCCTTGAGACTTTGGTTCCAATACCATGTCGTATGCTCACATAAAATGATGTCCCGATTTCTATCGTGAAACCTGAAAACTTTCATGCATGCCAAACTATAAAATTTATAATAAATTGTGTACAAACCGGATTTTAGCGTTCGATGGCTCGTATCGAAGTTGACTGTTTAACCTACGGTATTCTATAGTTGGTCACTGAACTCTAACTAATCATGATTGAGATAATTGCGGAGGATTACGATTCTGGACTGCAGTCCTGAACGGAAATCCCAGTTAACCCCTGTGTGTGAACCACTGTATATTCCTGTTCAAATATGAGAATGCGCGGAACCCTGTATCGTTACGTAGGAATTTGAGTTGGATTTCTTACTCCACTGGTCTCACTGGATTTCTCAACTGTTTGATATTTTTAACTCATTTTATAAGGTCGATACGTTTTGCTGAATTCTGCAGAGGCAGATTTTACACATCGAACATAACCTGTCCATAACTCCCTGTCGCCATAGTATATTACTGATCCTCCAATTGCAGTGGAAACCTAACTGATAGCCCTAAATATTGTTCAACTATAGAGTTGCCTAAATACGATCCCAACTGGGATTAAAATGCGTTACGAAACGGACTTCCGATTCTGAAACCGGATTTCCAGCAATGAACGCTTAAAATGAAATGGTCATATCTAGTGATCCTGAAACCCGATTAACGTGAAACCAATTTTGATGGATAGATAATTAAACATACTGCTTACCCCCTTTTCATTGTTCCGCTAAATATTGCATGTATGATTTATGATAAATTATGCAAGTGGTAGGACACCGACTGATGATATCTTAATCATGCCTTAATTACTGTATTCTCATCACATTATATAGATGTCATTGCATTGGTAAGTTAGTGATCATATGCATTACCCAGTGTTAGGTATTAGTGTTTGATTGTGGCAAGTACGTTAGTGTTTAAGCATGAATGGATAAGTGAAAGTGACATGTACTTGTACACAATCAGTGGACCCTATTGATTTATTGCATTGTCGACGTCTGTGGGACATGTATAAGTGTGACTGTAATTGATATGGGACGATTATGGAAGCACTTGTATGGGTGTCATAGGTAAGGCACCAAACACTGTCCATTTACCTTGGGTATCAGTCGAGACATGCTTGATGAAGACCCTGTCCTCAGTTCTCGCGTAGACTTGTCATGGACCGACTGGTATTTGAGTTTATGGTTGGCGTTTGATGTAGACCACGGGGTGTGTGGTAGTTTGAGTATGAGTTCAACAGAATCTCGGGAGTCCCATGCCGTCACATACAGCGACTCTGGAGATATATGGGGATATTACCGATTATTAGCGAGCGACTCGGGCCCGTGTTCCCTTGTCCTTGGGTCCTACCCTTGGGTGGGGGATACTCACGAGCGGTTGACTCTCACACTTGGACTGACGTAGGCTTAGCGACCTGTACAGTGAGACTTAGAGACTGATAAGGTTAGCGACATTGACATGCATTGCTTACTGATTCAACATACCTGACATACTATTTACTACTTTACTGTTTACCTGCTCTAGTAGATACCTGCATTGGCTACTTCATGTTCACGTCATTATTCCATGATTACTGTTTCACATTCATTATTATTGCACGAGTTCATATTTGTATATATATATATATTGCTATCGTGTCGCTCTGACGACCTGAGTATGCATGCTCAGAGTGAGAAATGGATCTAGCTTGGACCAGTACCTGACGTACCCGAAGGCATCGCGGACATCTTGATCAGCGACCCAGAGCTATACTTCCTTGATCTCCACCTGGTTAGTTCTTTTGATTTAGTTACTGCATTTCTCATTACCTGTGCATTGATTACTGATTACCACGTAAAGCTAGAAGCCGCAGTGTGACTACGGAGGGATGTTTTCTCGACCGTAGGAGCATGGCTGGCCTTGTCGACCCCTCGTATTCCGTATTTTGGGAAGCGGGGCGTGATATTTATGCTTCCGATCTCTGTTCTCGTTGGAAGTAGATGAACAGCTGATGATCAACCTGGATGCGTGGATCGTTTTGGACCTTTTGATCTCTTCTGTTTTGATCTATTAGGTGATGTAAAAGGTAATCCTTTTCCAAACATAGCTCTCAGTCCTTTAAATAGTTGTAGAAGCTGAAATCCGAGATCTTATGTGTGATAATTTTCTGTTGCAATCACTGAAGAAATCTCAAATCCAACGGTCACAAATGGGCCGTGGATCCGCCGCAATTAGGTATATTTAGCCGCGGTTGGGCGGTGATTTAGAGAGATTAGGGTTTGAAACTTCTTCTGCTGTCTGATGTTGACACGTGGAGATTTTCGTGATGTCTGGATTCTTCAAATTTTCATCTGATTCTCTGCCATTCATGATTTTACGATTTGGTTCAACTTTATCGACAGGTTTTATCCCTGACATCTAGGATCTCTCAATTTCTAGGCTTGAGCTGATATCTGCACAATATCTCAAGTCATAGTATTAGTAATATTTGTTATTATTTTGAGATATTATCCTAACCATTTGTATGATACAATATTTTAAGAATATTGAATAGAATTATTTGATATGATATGCATATTTTAATTATTAATATTTCATATAAATATTATATGTATGTATTTTCCCTCATTATGTTAAATATAGTGTAGAAACATATGAAAATAAATTTTTACAAATAAACCCACACATATTCTATATTTACAAGAAACACCTTTTAGTATTTAACAAAAGTAGGGAAATAATTATTCAAATGTGCAATATTATCGACTGAACAACCCGCTCATATAATGGGACTCCGACCACCGTAGGAGTATTCATGCATGCAAGGCTGTCATCCAGAGATCAGGAAACACGGGCCCATTCATGAGTCGGTCATGAGACTCCTGAGAATACCGGTCAAGTCCTACATACAATTCTAAGCTTCCATATATATATAACAAGTACGTAATAATAGTTCAATTTAAGACCAGAAATAAACATAAATTTGCATGAAGAAATAATATTCCGTTAGTCCCCCACATACATTAGCATTTAGTATAATACGCAGCAAAATTATATTTTAAAATACAAAATAATACTGCACGCTGAATAGTCAGTTAGCATATTATAATATATTATATCAAAATAACAAACATATTTCATATATGTGACAAAAGTTGGCAAAATAGATACAATTTAGTTTCCAGTAAATTTATCGAATATAATTGAAGTCATATAAAGTTTTGTGTGAAGAGTAATATCTATTCAATAGTGAAGTAATAGCATTAAGTTTCTATTTTTTATGATGTCCTACGTATACTACACATACGAGTCGATAAGTTTACATAAGATATGCAGTTAATGTTTATAAAGTATACATTTAAAAAGACAAATATATTTGAGTTAAAAGCATTGTGTATAAGCTGAAGCTTGATGGAGGGTATGATATCTTTCAGATGCTGTCCTCCGTCGATCTGTAGCGAGCGTTATTGAATGGTTGAGATTTGAGTTGAAGGTTGTCTTCTAGAATGCGTGGATCTCAATGGGCTGAGTTTGAGGTGGAAGCCGAGCTACCTGCAAGTAAGTCCCGGAATGGGTGACCACTATAGGACCCTCCGACGATCAAGTTAGAGCCAAGGAATATTGGAAAAGTAGTGGCTTATTGGAATTAAATTGCCTTACCCGAGTCGTCTGAGATAGGGGTTTTTATAGTGGTCGCAAGGAGTGAGCAGGTGCGAGATCTTCGCCGTCGGTTACGTCCCTGACGTTACGCCCGCGTGAATGATGGGATCCCTCCATTAATGATGGGATACGCTCATTAATAGGGGATGCGTCAGCATGGGACGCGGGATGTGGGACGGCGGTTATCTCGCTTTGGTGAGATACGCGGAGCCGTTGCGGAAGCGCTAGGGATCTGCGTTTTCGTTTGATCGGGAGAGCTGAGGAGGCTTAGCTCGGTGGATGGCTCGGAGACGAGCCGGAAGGCCGAGAAAGCTCTGCTTTGCAATAGCTCAGAGGCGAGCAGAAGAGGAGGGGTGCAAGTTCTGCTGCCAGATTGCTCGTGGGCAAGAAGTGGAGTGCCCACACTGATTTTACCTCGGTAGCCTCTAGGAGTCTAGTGGGCTATCACGGGTGACACGTCATTTACCAGGTGTCGTGATCTGAGTAATTCCCACTTATGAGCATTATCATTAGCCCCTCGTTCTCGTTCCGACTTATTTATGGGTCGGGTCGAGAATGGCCTGCTTGGTTTTTCTCGACCCAGTCTGTTGCCGAGAATCATCAGTGCGGATTTTCCGGGAAGACGTGGCGTGGGGCAGTAGCGTCATTTCAATCTTTGAAGCCACGTGGCACCTCCCTCCGGAGTTTGGATCTTTGCGTGTATCTCCGATGATATCAGCGGATCAGTGAAAAGATTGCACATTAAGGAGGGTGCGCCGTTTCGCTCGTTCGTCTGTTGGGCTGCAGGTCAGGTGTCCGACGTGGGTTGGCAGACGCGATAGGCTGTCGCTATCAACTGCAACCGAAGGGACGTCCCCAATGGCCGATCGCCACATGGAGCTCTGACAGTTGGCAGGCGCGACGTTTCATTTTGGCGGGAGTCGATCTGGGCCGTTGGATACTTTCTTTAGAGTGTATAAATAGGAGGGGACCATCTTAGGCCCAACACTTTTACCCTAATTCACCCTCGTTGTCAAAGATTGCCCGGCGCTCCTTCCCTTTAGATCGGATCACCCGTAATTTTTCCTCGGTGAGCCCATTCCCTTGAATCAGGTTAGATGTTTTCATCTAAGAAGTAGGGTAGAGTCGGACGATGAGGCTCCAGTTGTTGGAGCCGAGTCCAGCGGGTCTTCCTCCCTTCCATCTTCAGATATCCGAGAGGGTTCTTCTGCTGCGTCATCTGTGTCGGGCTCGCCCATAGAGCCAGGTCTGCCCGTGTCGTTCGCCGTCGGGCGGCGACAAGGGCCCCTAAAGTGCGCATCGGGAACGCCCGCGCCGCGCCTTTCGTATTGAGGAGTGTGGACGAGCTTACCGAGATTCGGGCTCGATTCCATATTCCCTTCAACTATTCACTTCGTTTAGTTAGAGAGGGTGAGCAGGCGGACCAGGTGCAGGGTAAGAAAATTGCCCTGTATTTGGAAGCATTCCGGGCCGGAATGCGTCTGTCCTTTTCAACCGAGGTATGTGGGGTGCTTCGTTGCTTCCATCTTGCCCCGGGCCAGCTAGCGCCGAACTCATGGAGAATCCTCCTCGGGTTTCTGATCCGGTTGAAACTCGAAAACATCCCCTTCAGTTTGACCATCCTCATTTCCTTCCTCTGTTATAAGAATCACCCTGGCACCGGTAAGGATGAGCCGATCTGGGTGTATTTTTCCTTCAAAAAATGTAAGGACAGCGTGGCCGGGTCGGGTGTGGTAGCCGTCCCTTCTTCCATCCATGAATGGAAGGAGAAGTTCGTATTCGTCGGGCTACCCGAAAGCGAGGATTGTCCTGTGCCTACACAGTTGCACATGGCTGACTTCCTAAGGGCGAAACCGTTATCCTCACCTGAGGCAAGGGCGGTGTCATTGTGGGAGCCGATCCAGCGGGCTGACGTCTTGCTTTCTGAGCAGGCTCTGAGCTGGGCTGGGCTCAGCCCCGCGCGCTTTCTGGATAAGTTAGGGCCGTGGAAGATCTATTTAGAATTTGATGAATTTTCTTTGCCCTTTTCAGCATCACCAACTCTCTTTTATGTATTCTCCTTTTTGCAGAGCAAATGGACCGATCCAAGTTATTAGCTGCCATGGCCGCGAAGGCTCAAAAGAAGACCGGGGGTGGAAGTTCGTCCCGACCCAGTTCGAGTTCGGCCTCGAGGCCAGGCAGAAGCACACGTGGGACCTGGCGCCCCGGGTGAGGGAGGTGGAGGAGGAGGAACCCATCGACGTTTCCCTCAAAAGGCAAAAAAGAACGGTCTCTCGGGCGCCCTCCACCGGAATTCCAGTGCAGGAGGGGGACTTATGCTTTGGGGTGCCCTCGGGGCTCTCCGTCGCCGACCGCCTACTCTCCGACATGGAGCAAGTAGTTGGGGGCAAGATTCCCCGTAGGACCCTGAAAGCCCAGGTGGCAGCCATTGCTCAGGAGCCGGTTCAGGTCGGTATCCATTTTCTTTTAAGAATTTTCATATGTATATTTTTTTTTTCAGTTTGAACATTTCTAACTTCTTTTGCTGTTTTCCTCAGGTCCTGTACCACTGCGCCCTCATTGTCAATATGGAATCGGAGGAGATAGCCCCGGCCATGAAGAAGGCGGGCGAATCATCCTTGCGGGAGGAGGATTTGCGCCTTCATTTGCAGTAGGCGGAGGAGAAGATAGCCGCCCTCGAAGCTCGAGTGGTCGCCAAGAAGCTGACGAATTCCAAGTACAAGGAGTCTCACCGACTTCTGAGTGAATTTAACCGGGCCATCCAGGCTAAGTTGGAGGAGATTGGCAACCTCTATAACACAATGAAGAATTCGAGGGATGCCAGCAGGAAGGATGCTCGGGTGGCGCTCAATCCGGTGAAGCTTGCCGAAGTCCGAGCGGTGAAGTCCGTGGAGAGGTATAAGGCGTCTGACCAGTTCTACGCCGACCTCGCCGAAGCCTCGGCCTTCGTTTGGCATGAGGCCCTCGACGCCGTCAAAGCGTCAATGCCGGAGTTTGCCGATGGTGAGCTCCGCGCTAAGTACTCGCTCTCCGAGGACGTGCTGCAGGGGGCGGGCGCTGAGGTGGTCGCAGGGGGCGAAGCAGTCCAAGAGACCAAAGCCCCGGCCCCCGAGGGCGGTGTCGAGCAAGGCAAAATCTCGGCGGAGCCCACGGCCTGAGCTATCTTCCCTTGGGAGTTTTTGTTTTTAAAATTTTGTGAGCCTCCGGGCATTTTTGTAAGGCTGAGGAGCCCAAAATACCTTGCACAAATTTGAAATAAAAATAAAGTTGAGCGTATTTTCCTCTGCATAAATGTTTGTCTTCTGCGTGAGTATGTTAGCTCGTCAGTCTTCTCCTCCCGCGAGTGTTAGGTCGTAAGTCTATGCCAGACTTTTTAGGTGACGATCGCGTGTCGAGTGTAAGTCGAATAATAGCCAAGTGCAGGAAGGTCGTTACGGTACCGTCCCGCTCCCCAGAGTCGAGGTGGCGATTGTTCATTTAGGATGAATGAAAAGATATCCCAAGGCTAGGAAGGTCGGTATCAGTCCATACCTCGGAGTCGAGGTGACGACCACCTATTTTAGCATGAGTAGAAGATCAACCAAGTTAGAATAGGCCGGCCATAACCGATTCTTCCTCAATATGGGTCCTAGATCCATGCCTTTGTAAGGTAGGAATCTACCCCTCGGAGATTAGCCGAGCAGGAATCTGCATGGTGGCATCTGTAGGAGGGCTTTAGATCCTTAGCGTTGATGGGTATGAAGATACCCACTAGGGATGGACCGGACAGGGAAACTGCTCGGTGGCCTCATTAAGAGGGCCTTAGATCCTTAGCGTAGATGGGTAGGAAATGTAACGTTTTAGAAATCGTTTAGGTGATTTTTCCGATAATAGGTAAAATAAGTTGTGTTATCCGGAAAAACCTAGAAGTGATCATTTTTCAGTATAGACTTAACTGCACCTAGTTTAATTAGGAAATTGCTAGTTTGTGGTTTTTAGTTGTCACTTGAAAATTTTAGTTCACTTTAATATTTTTCCTTAATTTAAATATTATTATAAGATTTTAATTATGCACTTAATTAGTGGTAATTACAAATTTGATTGGGTTAATTATGCTAATGTGAATCTTTGCTAACTTAATGACAAGATTAAGCATTAAACCATCCTTACAAAATATTCTAGAAAATATATAGATATTTGTTGAAATTAAAGGAAATTCTAAATAAAGAATTAAAGGGATTAAGAGGTGGCATAATGAGGTGTATTATTTAGCTTTATTATTGTTTTAAACCTAGATTTTTCCACAACATTCCACTCTTTTCCTCCACTTTGGCCGAGCTTCCCCCTTGCAGCCCCATCTTTTTCTTCACCCCATTTGCACTTCTAAAAGCTCAAATAAATCATCAAAAGTCATCAAATAATCCCACAAACTCAAATACAAATCCATACCCATTATTCTTTAGCCTTAATCTTGCATGGATCTTCATGAAAGTTGGCTTTTTGGAGGTTATCTTGGAAATCTTGTTGCAAGTTTGTGATTCAAGTGGAGGTATAAAATCCTAACCCTAAGCTTTAGTTATTGTTTAAATACTTAAATCTAGTTATTAGATGTTTAATTAAAGCTTGAATTAGCATGTTTTGGATATTCTAGAAAGGGTTATGAAGATCAAGTTAAGGTTTTGGTTGATTGAAATGGTTAATGGAGATGTGTAGACTTGGAAAAACTTAATCTAGTTGTGAGAATGTTATTTGTTATTTTCCTAATTGTCTAATTAAGATTAAGTGCAAACTAAACTTTTACTAAATCTTTTATGGGTGAGATTAAATTTGTAGTAAAGGTTTGGGTGACTTAGTTAAGCTATTATGTGATGATTGTGATCGCTAGATTTGGTTAAACTTTTAGATTTGAGCTAAATTGGTTAAAACTTGCTTACTAGGTTTTCGGATAAATTAGGCGTGGGTTTCTATTGACGTTGAGATGTTAGATATATTAGATTCCACGATATATATTGTGTTGTGAATGCGCGATCGGTACGATCGGGATCTAGGCTCGGTGGTTGTGTTATCCTAGCTAGGGTTGTGCCGATATCGTGCGCGTTTTGTGCACTAGGTCCACAGTGTGTATATCTTGTGGACGTTATACTTGCGTTTCGTTGTCTTTGTGTTGGCGCAGGATATTTAACCTTATGTGTTGTGTTTGTGAAATTTAGGATCGCGAGCAGGGACTTCGGACGCTGCAAAGAAAGGGAAGCAGGTGGTCGGATTTACTTAGCTCGAGGTCATCGGTGAGTAGATTTAACATCTATAAGGGAATCGCCCGCATGGCGTTATGCGTCTGGGCTAGATTAAATGATATGATTCTTGATATTAAGTATATTGCACATATAGAGATTGTGCATGAACTTCATTGCATATCATTACTTGATTGTGTATGTGTACCATTGTTGCATACCTCATTTTCCTATTGCATATGGACATAGTATTAATGAGACACAGCACTATTATTGACGGTTCATGTTTCACGAGCACTAATTGTATGCTACACACACTCCGTCGATAATTACTATGACACACACAACCTATACCTAGGTGATATTGTATTGGTTAGGGACATTGAGACATGATCTTGATTTCCATTGTGTATAACAAAGATAGCATACACCTATACATACGTGATATTGTATCGGTTAGGGACATTGAAATATGGATTCTGATTTCCATTGTGCATATGAGATATAGCATACCTGTATACCTACATGCTTATACATATGCCTTGCTATGCCTACATGATTACACATATACCTAGAGGGTATTACATCATTATTGACAGGTATAGACACACATATTGATATAGCTACACATATACCTAGAGGGTATTACATCATTATTGACATGTATATACACATACCTGGACATAGCTACACCTATACCTAGAGGGTATTACATCATTATTGACATGTATATACACATACCTGGACATAGCTACACCTATACCTAGAGGGTATTACATCATTATTGACAGGTATATACACATATGGGATATAGCTACATGTACATCTTGTATACATACTTACATGTACACACATATATCTTGCTATAGCTACATGTTCACCTTTATATGATGTTGCGTTGGATTTTGGAGAATTAGGAACCGCATGATATATTTAATAACTTGTTGTATTTAAATAGCGGTTTTCCTTTATATGCTCATATTACTATTTTATGTTGCATATATTATATTTCATGGATTTACGCATTGAGATATGGATTTCATATGATGTTTTCTGGATGTTTTACTCCTGATGATATATATCAGTGGTATGGGATGCTGTTATATATGTATATATATATCAGTGGTATGGGATGCTGTTATATATGTACATATATATAATATATATCATTATAATGATTTATGCAAGTATTCTTATTCATTACTTGATATTTTCTGGATTTGAGGATCGTGGTAGTTCATGAAATTATGCATTGTTTGAAAAACCCGGTTTCTCTTGATATAATATTTCGATGCGTCCACCATGAGTTTTCTCGGTTCTGAGATTTGTGTTAGATACCCGATGCGAGGAGTGGACGAGGCCGTGTGCGGATACATGGTGGACCCGGTATGGTTTCCCGGGGCAAGAAGATCGCAGATGATGGCGATGAGCCTGGCAGGCGGGCTAGTACCTACTGGTGATAATAATTTGGACTCGGTGGTTATCATGGGGATAACGACTGGAGTTATGTACGGACATGACATCAGGGCCAGTCATGGTGACGGCGCCTGACAGATGAGTATTTACGTGTCGATGCTGGGCACTAGTTTTCATGATATTTCGAGTGTCGATGTTGGACACTCAGGTTTCATAATTTTTATATGTCATTGAGGGACACGCACACACACACACATACACAGGCATAGTTTTCATGATATTTTCGGGTGTCGATGTTGGACACTCAGGTTCCATGAGACTTACAGGATGTGAGGGCCGATCTGAGGATGCGGTGCCTTTGGTATTGGGATTTAGATTGTCTTGATGGACACTGGTCCTGCCACGATGAGAATTCCGTGAGGATGACATGTTTTATCCCATACTCAGCATTTATTTGATATGCATTGCTTCATGTATTAGTAGTACCTGATATAGTACCTTTCATGATTGTTGCATATACATATTACCATTTATTGCTATCAGCTTGCATGTGATAGATTATCGCAGTACGTGCATACCTGCGATTACCTGCATATGTTATTTACTATTCACGAGTTGGCAACTCATCCCCCGTTGTGCCACAGTGTTTTGCAGGTGTCCCTCAGAGTGGTAGCGGCAGGGCTTCTTCTTATCGTATCATCTTTTGCAGCGGATACCGCTACGGCTGACTGTGTGCAGTTTTTCTATAGGTGGGTTTTGCGGTTATCCGATGATGCTCATTTGTATATTCGTTGTATCTAGTACTCTCCATCTACTACTTTCATGTATTGACTTAGAGACGAGTTGTGAGGACGATATTGTATATTATTTTGTGACTCTGGATGTCATTTATGCTGTTTTTATTTATATCGTCCATTTCTTCGCTACGACGTCGTATATCTGTTGTGGTGGTTGTTTCCGCCTTTGGGCGTGGGTTTGCTCCCGTTGGGGATGCTTTACTTATATTATTTGTTGTACCCTTTTTGGGGCTAGTTTTTACAAAGGAGGTGCTGCCAAATTTTTAAGAAAGTAAATTTGGACTTCAAAAGATTTTTACTTGATATTCCCAAAAGCTTTAAACAATATTCTTATCACTTACTACTTTTGATGGTTTAGATTGCTGGGTTTTCGGCTCACTTAAATTGCATTACGCCTGTAGACGTTACGTGGTTTAAGGGCCGTCACATGCCAAATTTCGGGTCATGACAGGAAACTACCCGCTAGGGATGGACCGGGTATGGAAGCTGCTCGGTAGCCTTGAGAGGAGGGCTTTAGATACTTAGCATAGATGGATAGGAAGCTACCCGCTAGGGATGGACCGGGCATGGAAGCTACCCGGTGGCCTCGAGAGGAGGGCTTTAAATCCTTAGCGTCGATGGGCAGGAAGCTACCCGCTAGGGATGGACCAGGCATGGAACCTTCTCGGTGGTCTCGAGAGGAGGGCTTTAGATCCTTAGCGTAGATGGGTAGGAAGCTTCCCGCTAGGGATAGACCGGACAGGGAAGCTGCTCGGTGGCCTCGAGAGGAAGGATTTAGACCCTTAGCGTAGATGGGTAGGAAGCTACCCGCTAGGAGATAAGCCGAGCAGGAAGCTACTCAGCGGCCTTATGATGAGGGCTTCGATCTACAACATTGTTGGGTAGGAAGCTACTCGCTGTGGATGAACCGAGCAGGATGATGCTCGGTTGTCTAGTGAGGAGGGCTTTCGATCCACAACATTATGGGGCAGGAAGCTACCCACTACGGATGGGCCAGCAGGGAATTGCTCGGCGGCCTCGTGATGAGGGCTTCGATCCACAGCGTTGTTGGGCATGAATCTACCCGCTTGTGGATAAGCCGAGCAGGAAGCTACTCGGCGGCCTCATGATGAGGGCTTAAATCCACAGTGTTGTTAGGCAGGAAGCTACCCACTGCGAATGAACCGAGCAGGAAGCTGCTCGGTCACCTCATGAGGAGGGCTTTAGATCCTTAGCGTAAATGGATAGGAAGCTACCCGCTAGGGATGGTCCGAGCATGAAGCTACTCGGACGCCTCACGAGGAGGGCTTTCGATCCTTAGCATAGATGGGTAGAAAGCTGCCCGCTAGGGATGGACTGGGTAGGGAAGCTGCTCGATGGCCTCGAGAGGAGGGCTTTAGATCCTTAGCCTAGATGGGTAGGAAGCTACTCGGTAGCCTCGAGAGGAGGGCTTTAGTCCACAGCGTTATTGGGCAGGAAGCTACCCACTGCGGATGAACCGAGCAGAAAGCTGCTCGGTCACCTCATGAGGAGGGATTTTGATCCACTACGTTGTTGGGCAGGAATCTACCCGCTTGTGGATAAGCCGAGTAGGAAGCTACTCGGCCGTCTCGTGAGGAGGACTTTAGATCCATAGCGTTGTTGGGCAGGAATCTACCTGCTTGTGGATAAGCCGAGCAGGAAGCTACTCGACGGTCTCATAAGGAGGGCTTTCGATCCACTGCGTTGTTGGGAAGGAATCTACCCGCTTGTGGATAAGCTGAGCAGGAAGCTACTCGGCGGCTCGTGAGGAGGGCTTTAGATCCATAGCATTGTTGGGCAGGAATCTACCCACTGCGGATGAACCGAGCAGGATGCTGCTCAGTCGCCTCGTGAGGAGGGCTTTCGATCCACAGCGTTGTTGGGCAGGAAGTTACCCGCTTGTGAATGAGCCGAGCAGGAAACTACTCGGCGATCTCATGACGAGGGCTTCGAACCACAGCGTTGTTAGGCAAGAAGCTACCCATTGCGGATGAGCTGAGCAAGAAGCTGCTCGGTCGCCTCGTGAGGAGGGCTTTAGATCCTTAGCGTAGATGGATAGGAAGCTGCCCGCTAGGGATGGACCTGACAGAGAAGCTGCTCGGTGGACTCGAGAGGAGGGCTTTAGATCCTTAGAGTAGATGGGTAGTAAGCTACCCACTAGGGATGGATCGGGCAGGGAAGCTACTCGGTAGCCTCGAGAGGAGGGTTTGTTCCCCGCCGAAAGACGTGACCGGGACGTTGGGACGTCTGGGCCTGAATTCCGAGGGTAGATGCTAATTGGTGCTATCCGTCCACCTCTCCGAAGATGCCAAGTTGATTTATGACACCGTGTATCGAAGGTTTAAACGGATGCGGCCGATGTAGTAGACTTCGTCAGATTCCCTCTCGTTTGAAAGGTTTTTGATTGTGGGGACGCTCTTCCCTGCAGGCGCAAGCCCCTGCAGTTAATTACGCTACCGCATCGCGGTAGCAACTTTCTCGTTCTCCAGATGGTCACTTCATGTCGTGTGTGTTTGTTTTGTTTTTGGTTGCCTGTGGATTGTATACGGAGACTAATTTATGTTGTCGCTCGTAGGGCGTGGATTAGTCCAAATCCGTATTTTCTTAGATTTGGGTTTGGGGATTGGGTTTAAGCATACGTTAGTCTCATTTGAGACTAAGATCAACTTAAACGTATGTTATGGATACGTTAGTCTAATTTTAGACTAAGATCAACTCAACAGTTTGTTAAGGACACGTTAGTCTAATTTTAGACTAAGATCTACTTAATAGGATCATTTAGATCCAACAAAAGAGCATTTGGGCTCTATTGTTTTAGTTTAGGGACTTTGCGGTCAATTACCAGTTTAAGGACATGGTGGTCCAAGGTTAAGGACATCATAGTCGGTGGGTTTAAAGGGACCCTACGGTCCGAGGTTAAGGACATCATAGTCCGTGGGTTTAAAGGGACCCCACAGTCTGAGGTTAAGGACGTCATAGTCCATGAGTTTAAGGACCCCACAGTCCATGGAATGATTGTTTATCGGGACCCGTCACCTCTCTGAAGATATTGAAGGATTACAACGACAAATATCAGAGGAGTTCAGAGATGTACCCTTGAACCAAAGTTGATTGGGAGATCTGTAGTCCAATTTGGAACTAAGATCAATTAATTAGGTTATGAGCACATTGTCTCAGTTAAATCTGAATTGAGGACTTATGGCCAATTTGGGCTAAGTCCAATTAAGTTTGAAATGTTGGCCCTTTGTTGGCCTGTTGAGCATTTGTCTGGGTTCAACCCCTCATTATTTAGCAATGCTAAACAAGAGTTTGAGGGCTCTGAGAACATTTTGTCTTCGGCTGAGCACTTAAACATTATAGTTCTGGATTTTAAGGCTCATTTGAAGGGGAGATTTGCCTCTGGAAAACTTAGCCAATTTGGGCTAAGCTGATTTGAAAATAGTGTTAAACACTAGAGGACATCTGGCGGTCACGTGTCCTCACGTGATGTATTTAAAACAGTGTTAAACATTGAAGACAAAATGCTCAAAATAGTGTTAAACACTAGAAAGGAAGGGGTCACGTAGGGTCACGTGAGGCGCCTGAAGATGGGGCCAGACCTCCTTTATTTTATTATCAGAATATTCAAATAAGTATTAAACACTTTTAGTCTTCAGCCATCACGTGTTGGCACGTGATGGGTAGCCATGTATTGATTATTAAAGTGTTTATTAAGGGGTCACGTGGGGACACATGAGGGCGTCCAAAATTAGTACCGTCTTTGGCTTTGTTCTCTTCATTTATGAGGGTCACGTGTGAGCACGTAAGGCATTGCCTCCAAGCTTTTTTCTTCTCATTTTGGGGAGTCTGTTTAAGGGTCACGTGACCTAGTTTTGTTCTCTCTTTTCTGCTCATTGAGAATGGGGGTCACGTGTTACCACGTGACCAAGTTCTTTACGTGCATGAAGAGCTTTAAGTCTCTTGTTTTAAGAATTAAATTCTCTGTAGGGTTAAACCCTAATTATGTTTTAGAGTAATTAAATTCCTATGTATGTGGAAGAATTAAATCTTCATATAGGGTTAAACCCTAGTTCTGTTTTAGAGGAATTAAATTCCTATGAATTTGGGAGAATTAAATTCTCATATAGGGTTAAACCCTAGTTCTGTTTTGGAGGAATTAAATTCCTATGAATTTGGGAGAATTAAATTCTCATATAGGGTTAAACCCTAGTTCTGTTTTGGAGGAATTAAATTCCTATAAATTTGGGGGAACAAAATTCCTTAAACTCAATTCTCCCTCTAAGTTTTGGATCTGCATGGCAGAATCTCCCCGAACAGAATTAAATTCTCAACTTGTGTGGAGATCTGCTTCTGCAGATCTTCAACCAAAGGAAGAACTAAGTTCTTATTCAGAAGAGTTAAACTCTTAAATTGAGAATTAAATTCTCTTTGTTTTATGGAACTTAGATCTCTTTCCCCTTTCTCACCTAGGGTTTCTTTTCTCTGAAGAGATCTTTTTTTTCTCTCTTGAGAATTAAATTCTCCTCTCTTTTTTCTCTCTGTTGTTATCTCCCCCAAAAAGTAGATCCTCCTCTCTTCTCTTCTTGGCTCCTATTTATAGGAGAAAGAAAAGAATCAATTTGTTTTGTCAATCTTTGATTGAAAGATTTTAATTGATTTTGTAACCAACATGATCTTTTAGATCACTCAGTGAATTTTATTCACCATTGGATTTTTAATCCAAAAGATCTTTTATCTGTTATTCCTGGCAAATTTCAGGGAAATCTTTCCTTTTATAAAATCTTTCCATAAATTGGTAATTTTTAATCACCATTGGATTTTTAATCCAACGGTGCTCCATTTTACAGAGCACCATCTTTTTTGTTTGGAAAGATTTAGAGAAATATTTTTCCAGTTAGGGTTTTTGACTCCCTTTTAATTAGAATTTAATTCTATTAATTCATAGATCTTTAGAAACCAATCACGTGTTGGCACGTGACCCCCTGATTAAGCATTTGACCAGAATTTAATTCCGTTGTTTTAAAAAACTCAGGAATTATCACGTGTCAGCACGTGACCCTTGGTCACGTGTCAGCACGTGATGCCCCATTGGGGTTTTTCCTTGTTATTTTATTATATCTTTAATTATTTTCAGTGGGTTTAAAGGCCCATCATGTGTTGGCACATGACCCCGCTGATTAATTATTTTATTCAGTGCCTATAGGCTTTGCCTGTAAATGGCCACGTGTCTGCACGTGATGCCCGGTCACGTGTGAGCACGTGATGCCCGCTCACGTGTGAGCACGTGATGCCTCATAACTTTTGATCCCGGATGAATTATGAGACCCATAATATATCAAATCGAAGGATTTTTCGAGACGCTTTCGATATAATCAGAATTTAGCTGTTTCTGATTCGGGAGTTTGTCAAAATACAGCCCGGAAAATACTGGTTCGCATTTTCTTCCTTAGATTACACATGCGTAGCATATTTGCTCATAACTTTTGATCCCGGATGAATTATGAAGCCCATAATATATCAAATCGAAGGATTTTTCGAGACGCTTTCGATACTATTAGAATCTAGCAGTTTCACATTCGGGAGTTTGTCAAAATACAGCCCGAAAAATACTGATTCACATTTTCTTAAACCTATCGCTGCCATTTGATACCTTGGGCTCTTTTGTTCAAATTTTTTTTTTGGCGGGAACAAATGCCCCCCACTACTTTGCCCATGTAAGTATATACGTGGGTGAAGTAGTGGAGAGTAATTCATAGCGTATGACCAGTTTTTGGTTGATATATAATTTTTAGAATCTTGATCTGAGAAGATAACAAGCGGACACAAGCGTCGTCATTTATCATTGATTCAAATCTTGACTCTTAAGGGATATAGTTCCAAACTCTCAGCTCCATGAGCCGCACCCTTCTATCTCTTTATGTTTTACTCTGGCGTGAAGTAGTTTATATGCTCATGAGTAACTTCTCCATTTCAGTGGCATGTAGCTTTGGTAAGTTTGTCCCATAGATGGTCGATAACAGTTCATCTTGAACTCTTTATAAGGTAGCAATGGCTTAGGAAATAGGGTTAGGATCTGTTGCTTAAGACTTTCCAACTTTATGAGCCGTGAGGGTCTTACAAAGGATTTTCTCCCTGCGAGTCGTAAGGATCTCGTAGGTGTCTTTTCTCCTTAGGAGTCGTGAGGACTCCTAAGTGCGTTTTCTCCTGAGAATCGTAAGGATCCCACAAGAGAATTTTCTTTATGCGCAGGGACACTAATTTCCCTGCAAGTTGAGACGAATCGAGAGATTCTCGCAAAGACACTGATTTCCTTACGGGTCAAAACGAATCGAGAGGTTCTCGCCAAGGACGCTGATTTCCCTGAATCGAGATAAGAAGCGATGGCTTAGGAAACAGGTTCAGATCTGCTGCCTAAGACTTTTCAACTTTATGAGCCGTGAGGGTCTCATAAAGATTTTTTCTCCCTACGAGTCGAGAGGATCTCGTAAGTGTATTTTCTCCTTAGGAATCGTGAGGATTCCTAAGTGTGTTTTATCTTGAGAGTCGTAAGGATCTTACAAGAGAATTTTCTTCCTTACAAGTCGAGAGGACTCGTACGTGATTGATGAGTTGACCTACTCCTGAGTCAAAGCATTGCTTCAACAGGGAGGTCGAGAGTTGACTTTGGGTTGTCTGTGCACCGCCGAGTCATGGAACTGGGAACTTTGCCGCGGCTCCGTTTTGCCGACGTTGTATATTCCTGTAGAGACACTGATTTCTCTGCGGGTCGGCGCGAATCGAAATGTTCTCGTCAAGGACGCTGATTTACCTGAATCGAGATATTTGACAAGGACACTGATTTCCTCGGAGTTGAGACGAATCGAGGTATTCCTGCAAAGACACTGATTTCCATTCGGGTCGGCGCGAATCGAGATGCTCTCGCCAAGGACGCTGATTTCCCTGAATCGAGGTATTCCTGCAAAGACACTGATTTCCTTGCGGGTCGACGCGAATCGAGATGCCCTCGTCAAGGACGTTGATTTCCCTGAGTCGAAGTTTTTGCCAAGGACGCTGATTTCCTCGGAGTTGAGACGAATTGAGGTATTCCTGCAAAGACACTGATTTCCTTGCGGGTCGATGCGAATAGACATGCTCTCGTCAAGGACGCTGATTTCCCTGAATCGAAATTTTGCCAAGGACACTGATTTCCCTGGGGTTGAGACGAATCGAGGTATTCCTGCAAAGACACTGATTTCTTTGCGGGTCGACGCGAATCGAGGTTTTGCCAAAGAGACTGATTTCCCTGGGGTTGAGACGAATCGAGGTATTCCTGTAAAGACACTGATTTCTCTGCGGGTTGACGCGAATCGAGGTTTGGCCAAGGACACTGATTTCCCTGGGGTTGAGACGAATCGAGGTATTCCTGCAAAGACACTGATTTCTCTACGGGTCGATGCGAATCGAGGTTTTGCCAAGGACACTGATTTTCCTGGGGTTGAGACGAATCGAGGTATTCCTGCAAAGACGCTGATTTCTCTGCGGGTCGGTTTTGCCAAGGACACTGATTTCCCTGGGGTTGAGACGAATCGAGGTATTCCTGCAAAGACACTGATTTCTCTGCGGGTCGACGCGAATCGAGGTTTTGCCAAGGACACTGATTTCCCTGGGGTTGAGACGAATCGAGGTATTCCTGCAAAGACGCTGATTTCTTTGCGGGTCGACACGAATCGTGGTTTTGCCAAGGACACTGATTTCCCTGGGGTTGAGACGAATCGAGGTATTCCCGCAAAGATGCCGATTTCTCTGCGGGCCGACGCGAATCAAGATGCTCTCGTCAAGGACGCTGATTTCCCTAAATCGAGGAGGTTGCCAAGGACACCGATTTCCCTGGGGTTGAGACGAATCGAGGTATTCCTGCAAAGACACTGATTTCTCTGCGGGTCGACGTGAATCGAGGTTTTGCCAAGGACACTGATTTCCCTGGGGTTGAGACGAATCGAGGTATTCCTGCAAAGACGCTAATTTCTCTGCGGGTCGACGCGAATCGAGATGCTCTCGTCAAGGACACCGATTTCCCTGAATCGAGAAGGTTGCCAAGGACACTGATTTCCCTGGGGTTGAGACGAATCGAGGTATTCCTGCAAAGACACTGATTTCTCTGCGGGTCGACACGAATCGAGGTGCTCTTGTCAAGGATGCTGATTTCCCTAAATCGAGGTTTTGCCAAGGACACTGATTTCCCTGGAGGTCGGTTGACTTATTTCCGAGACGGAACGTTGATCCGGCGGGGAGGTCATTGGTTGACTCTATGTCGTCTGTGCCGTAGAGTCTTGGAACTGGGGACTTTGCCGTGGTTCCGATTGATGGCGTAGCATTTGTGTCCTGCTGGAATGAGGAGGCACACCGTTGTTGGTCTCCAGGCTGTAGATGCGGCCATTGAGATTTGGAACTAGGGACTTTGCCATGGCTCCGTTTCATTGCGACTCTGAGGTCGGTTGTTGACGTCACGTCTGCATCTGGTTGGAGTGAGGAGAAACACCGTTGGTGATCTCTAAGTTGTCGATGTTGACGTCGAGATTTGGAACTAGGGGACTTTGTCATGGTTCCGGGGTAGTCTCTAGGCTGTCTGTGAACCGTCGAGATTTGGAACTAGGGGATTTTGACGTGGCTCCGTTTGTTGATGTTGCGTCTGCATCCGATTGGAGGGAGGAAGAACGCGAGTGTTGATCTCTAAGTTGTCGATGTTGACGTCGAGACCTTGAAGCTAGGGATTTTCCTTCGCTTCGTTTGTTGACATTGTGTCTGCAATATTGCAACGAATGTCGAGATTGTCTTTAGGTTGTCTATGAACCGTCGAGATTTGGCTTCGCTTCGACGAAGTCTGGTGGGACGATACGGTTCCCTTCTTGTTTGTGCCCATGGATTGTATACAGGGGTCAATGTGACCTCACCTGCAGGGCAAAAAGTTTCATTTCATTTCATTTTTATTTCTTTCCGCGATGCTCTATCATTTCAGCTTTTATATCGCGAAGTTCGCGATTGCCCCAATCATTTCAGCTATTTTTCGTGGTGCCCAATCATTTCGGCTATTTTTCTTTTTACTCGCTGCTTTTTATTGCGAGTTGCCCAATCATTTCGGCTGTTTTTGTATGCATACATTTTTACTTGCTGATTTCGTTGCAAGTTGCCCCATCATTTCGGCTATTTCATATGCATTTTTGGCTCGCTGATTTTTTATCGCGAGTGTGGAACTTGGAATCTGGTGCCAATCTCAGCATCAGTATCGCTGCGACTGGAATATTGCTAGGAGCGAATCATTATTTGCCATGAAAGGACTTGGAATTTGATACCGATTTAGGCATCAGCATCGCCACAACTGGGATATTGCCAGGAGCGAATCATCATTTGCCTCTGTAGATGTCGAACAAAGGTGGCTTAGCAAACAGGGTTAGGATCCCGTCGACTAAGGCTTTTGACTTCATGAGCCGTAAGGGTCTCATAAAGGTGTTTCTCCCTACGAGAGGATCTCGTAGATGCATTTTCTCCTTAGGAATCATGAGGATTCCGAAGTGTGTGTTCTCTTATAAGTTGTAAGGATCTTATAAGAGTGTTTTCTCCTTATAAGTCGAGAGGACTTATAAGTGTTGTTCGCCATATGAAGATATCCCTCGTCAGTGGTGGGAATCTGTTGGGGAAGCGTTTATTCGTGCCCGTGGATTGTATACAAGGGTCAACATTGAACCGCTTGTAGGGCAATCTGGAAAAGGTGATGGCTTAAGAACAGGTTCAGATCCCTGTAGCTTAAGGCTTTTGAATCCTATGAGCCGTGGAGGTCTCAAAGGGGAATTCTCCTAACGAGTCGTGAGGATCTCGTAAGTGCGTTTTCTCCTTAAGAATCGTGAGGATTCCTAAGTGTGTTGCTCCCTTGTGAGTCGTAAGGATCTCACGCAGGTATTTTCTCCTTACAGAGTCGAGGGGACCTTGCAAGTGTCTTTTAACGAGGTTGCGCCCTTTCGGGTTTTCACAAACTCACCGGTAGTCCTGCCGTTTTTACTCACGGAGCCCTTTCGGGTTTTCATCCGTGTCCATCTCGCTTGTGGACGTACCGTTTTTTTTACCGCGTCAGCCTGGGAATGCCATGGGTTTATATTAGTTTAACGACGTTTCAGTCATTTGTTCATAGGTCTGAGATTTTTCGGGCAACGTACGATTACGCGGCTAGATTTTCTCGGAAATCTTCGCCTTTTTTGTGTCGGAAGTGGATTCCTTGAAAAGAGGGCTGAGGACGATTTCTTCGTCAGAGTCGCTTCCAAAGGTGATGACTTGTGATCCCTTAGTGTCGACTATGTGACAGTTGCCAGCGGCTCTTTTGCGTTCATCTGTCGTGCTTTTCTATTCTCGACGAGCCTTGCGCTTCACTCGTTGAACGTGTTGTCGGTGGGCAACATATCCCTGCCATCAAGTTTTTTTTAAACGCTATGCACTCCTCGGTAGGGTGTGCAATCCTCTGATGGTATAAGCAGAAGTTAGGATGTATGTCCGCTTCATCAAGGTGTATACTGCCAGGGGAATTTCCTCTAAAAGAGGGCAACTTCATTCCTATTGACAAGGCTCTAGCGAATCGTTTCTTTACTTTAAGCTTGCTTTTGCTGACGATAGGGATGCTTCGATCCGGTTGGGGTACCTCAACCTTTTCATCCAGTCGTCGGCGTTTTGCTTTTTCGAATATAGCCAGTTCGCGCACTCGATTGGCTTTGCTTTTCTGACGGGCTTCGTTCCGTAGCAAGTCGATCATCTCGTCAGACGGTTCTAAGGGTTTTGGCTTTGATCCTGCCCCCAGCTCTTCTACATTATCTTCTGATGCCGAGTGAGCTTCTTCGTTAGTAAACGCCGAATGAGAAATCATTTGGCAACTTGCCACATAGTCCTCAGATTCTTCTGACGAGTCATCCCCGTCGTTATTGTCGTTATCTCCGCTCTAAAGGATATTGTTGAGAAATTCTTGGAGTGTGACCGGGGTTCGCTCCTTCTGGTTATATTCTTCCAGCGCGTCAATATGCTTTTGCAGATCCGTGCGCTTGTCATCAAACTGCGTGGGTTTTTTGATCTTCTACTTTTTCTTCGAAGACTTTGACGGCTGGGCCTGAATGTTTTGTCCACCATCACTATTAACTCCCAATGTTGGGCGTGGTTTCAGCATCCCCTCGATAATCTCCGGTTCTTGCGGACTTTTCCACCTGATCGTCGGACATGTTTGAAGATCTTTCAGCATTCTTTTAGTTTTTTCCGAAAGAACAACTTCCCATGGAGCTTCCTCTATGAATAAGCACGATGCCCCCGGCATGTCCATTTTTTTCGGAGCATGTGGTTGTGGCGGGTTCACCTTCCAATTTTCAGACAACGTGAATTTGCCTTGCTGGTATTGGTCTTCAACCCAATTTTTGAAGATGTAGCAATCTTCGAGTGGATGGCTCAATACTCGATGGTAAGGGCAGTAATTGGGATCGTTGACGTCGTTCGGTTGCGATGGATGTCTCGACTCCGGTAGAGTGATGAGTCCGTTGCGCACTGCTAGTTCGAACAGTCTCCTTGTTTTATCTCGGGGAAACGAGTAAGGACGTCTCAACGTCTCATCAAGGGATTGTCGCTTGTTGCTTTGGCGAACAACCGGTCTCGGGCCACTCGACAGTTGTTGAGCGTTGGCGACGAAGATTGTTTTCCCTTTGCCCTTCTCGTTTCGAGGCTCCATCTTCGAGGAAGACAGTCTATGGCCCATCTGATCCATTTAGGCCAGTTTGTCAATCAAGGCCTGGAAAGTAGTCGGCTTGAAAAACATCATGAACTGTGAAATGGTCGCTTGAGGGTCAAGAGTACCCACGAACATGCCTACCGCAGGAGCCTCTTCGATGCGCTGCTCACACTTCGACCACAAATTCCGCCATCGTATCGCGTACTGGACCCAAGTTTCTCCAGGCTTCACCCTGGCATTGATCAATGCCGTGATTGGGGTGCATTCGCTAGCGCTTGCGAAACGCTGGGTGAATAGCAACTCCATTTCTGCAAACGTCTCGATAGAGTCATTCGGGAGTTCCGAATACCACTCGAATGCTGTCTCTGACAAGCTGCCAACGAATTGGCGAAGCAGTAGCTTATCGTCACCTCCAGTATTACCGCACAAGGCTCTGAATTGAGCAACGTGCTGGTTTGGATTTCCCGTCCCCTTATATACATGAAATTTGGGGATTGTATATCCCGGCGGGTACTTTATTTGGTTGTACCAACCCGGGTAGGGTCGTCCAGTTTTAACAATTTGCCCGGCCACTTCGCATGCCCAATGAGCTCGTACCTGTTGAGCGATATAGTCGTCCAAGGCGGCTTTAGAAATGGTCTCCTCTTTAGCTGCTGAACAAGCCGGAAGAGGGTTCAATGTCTCTCCCCTATCGTCTTCAAGGATAATCGGAGGGTCTTCAGATGGAGGACCCGGCTGTAACATCATCCCGACCATGTCCTGGAATAAAAGCGCCATCCTTTTTATGTTGTCCGCTTGTTCCGCTGCCTCCTTGTCCTTCTTTTCAAGCATTCTCCGAAGGAATTCTGCATCAGTTTCCTCCTCACGACGCTGTTATGAGGACATCTCTGAGCTTGCTTTTGGTCCTGTAAGTGCGGCCATTTGCGTTAGCATTTCCTGAAACTTCTGTTGTTGCTCCTGGGCCTTTGTTACGGATCGCGTAAGCGGTCGATGACCCGTAGAGATACGGCTATCCTCTTTCCCGGATGCCATATAGACAGTGTGCACCACCATGCCCCCAGACTTGGGGCGTTTAGATTCAGTGTCCTTGATATTTGTCGCAGACATGGGAATTTTCTCCGGCCTTCTCTTATGAGCGGTCGAAGTTGAGGGGTCCGTTGCAGTGGGCTCCCAAGTAGCTGTCGTCTTCTGTGGCTTGACAGGATGGTCCTCTTCTCGCTGAACTTTCACCTTTTTCTGTCGGCGAGAGTAATCTTGATCAATCACCGAGTCTTGGACTTGACGCCAGACTTTGTAAATCTTAGAGGTCAGCCACCGAGGGGGCTGCTCCACCTTCGCCTTTGGGGCTTTCTCTATAGGTGGAGGAGATCTTTTCAGCACAGCAGTTGGCGAATTCCTGCGCACCTTGTTAAGTAGTTCAAACCTGTTCCCAGTTGGAACAACAGCGTCGACTTCCACTATTGGAGTTGGCGGAGTCAATCCGGAAGGGGAATTGCCCCCAGCTTTCCTCACTCGGCGCCAGTGGCGACGTCGAGCATGTCGTACGGCCAGGACTGGTTCAGCTATGGGGGTGGTTTCATCACTCCCCATGTCTTGGTGAAGGGTTATTGCCGGTGCGAGCCTCTTGAAGACTGACGTCCGTTGAGAGGGAATGGACAGCCTGTCGCAGGCAGACTTTCGAGCGGGGGAAGCAGCCTTAGCGACTTCGCTTGGATGGGGAGTTGTAACGGCCAGTCTTGTGAAGACCGACCTTTTGGCAGGAGAAGCCGCTTTGACGAATTCAGAAACAGGAATAGCTATCCTTTTCTGGATAACCCCTTCTGGTATTGCGGGCTTATTCATGGGCCCGTTGGAGCTTTGGCCCAGTCTGTTGAAAACTGAGGCAGTGGAGTTGGACGACCCATTGAGAGGGGCCGCAGTAGTTGTAAGCCGATTAAAGACCGACTTCTTTGAAGCCTCTTGCAATGGTACAGGGGTGTTGAAGCTTGTTGGCGGGATCATGGTCCCGAAAAACAATCCAGTGGTGGCCTGAGTCACCTGTTCCACCGGCATAGCGAAGAGGGAGGCCGCTTGGGACCCGTAAGTCACTCCTCCGGACGGGACGGAGCGAGAGTTGCAGTTGCAGTTAGTGCAGTTTGAAGCCATTGATCTTCTGTTTTCTGCACGGGAGCCAAACCAAATCTTAATACCTCGAACCCAAGGGCAACCGTATCAAACCGTGATTCGTTCGCGAACACGACATACAAAGTGTGGAGTGGAAAGAGGAAAAGGTCCCACCGGGCATGCCAGAATCTGTTCCCCGCCGAAGGACGCGACCGGGACATTGGGACGTCCGGGCCTGAATTCCGAGGGCAGATGCTAATTGGTGCTATCCGTCCACCTCCCGAAGATGCCAAGTTGATTTATGACACCGTGTATCGAAGGTTTAAACGGATGCGGCCGATGTAGCAGACTTCGTCAGATTCCCCCTCGTTTGAGGAGTTTTTGATTATGAGGACGCTCTTCCCTGCAGGCGCAAGCCCCTGCAGTTAATTATGCTATCACATCGCGGTAGCAACTTTCTCCTTCTCCAGATGGCCACTTCATGTCGTGTGTGTTTGTTTTGTTTTTGGTTGCCCGTGGATTGTATACGGAGACTAATTTATGTTGTCGCCCGTAGGGCGTGGATTAGTCCAAATCCGTATTTTCTTAGATTTGGGTTTGGGGATTGGGTTTAAGGATATGTTAGTCTCATTTGAGACTAAGATCAAGTTAAACGTATGTTAAGGATACGTTAGTCTAATTTTAGACTAAGATCAACTTAACAGTTTGTTAAGGACACGTTAGTCTAATTTTAGACTAAGGTCAACTTAACCGTTTGTTAAGGATACGTTAGTCTAATTTTAGAGTAAGACCTACTTAATAGGATCATTTAGATCCAACAAAAGAGCATTTGGGCTCTATTGTTTTAGTTTAGGGACTTTGCTGTCAATTACCAGTTTAAGGACATGGTGGTCCAAAGTTAAGGACATCATAGTCCGTGGGTTTAAAGGGACCCTACGGTCCGAGGTTAAGGACATCATAGTCCGTGGGTTTAAAGGGACCCCATAGTCCGAGGTTAAGTACGTCATAGTCCATGAGTTTAAGGACCCCACAGTCCATGGAATGATTGGTTATCGGGACCCGTCACCTCTGTGAAGACATTGAAGGATTACAACGATAAATATCAGAGGAGTTCAGAGATGTACCCTTGAACCAAAGTTGATTGGGAGATCTGTAGTCCAATTTGGAACTAAGATCAATTAATTAGGTTATGAGCACACTGGCTCAGTTAAATCTGAATTGAGGACTTATGGTCAATTTGGGCTAAGTCCAATTAAGTTTGAAACGTTTGCCCTTTGTTGGCCTGTTGAGCATTTGTCTGGGTTCAACCCTTCATTATTTAGCAATGCTAAACAAGAGTTTGAGGGCTCTGAGAACATTTTGTCTTTGGCTGAGCACTTAAATATTATAGTTATGGATTTTAAGGCTCATTTGAAGGGGAGATTTGCCTCTGGAAAACTTAGCCAATTTGGGCTAAGCTGATTTGAAAATAGTGTTAAACACTAGAGGACATCTGGCGGTCACGTGTCCTCACATAATGTATTTAAAACAATGTTAAACATTGGAGACAAAATGCTCAAAATAGTGTTAAACACTAGAAAGGAAGGGGTCACGTAGAGTCACGTGAGGCGCCTGAAGATGGGGCCAGACCTTCTTTATTTTATTATCAGAATATTCAAATAGTGTTATAAACTTTTAGTCATCAGGCCATCACGTGTTGGCACGTGATGAGTAGCCATGTATTGATTATTAAAGTGTTTATTAAGGGGTCACGTGGGGACACGTGAGGGCGCCCAAAATCAGTACTGTCTTTGGCTTTGTTCTCTTCTTTTATGAGGGTTAAGTGTGAGCACGCGAGGCATTGCCTCCAAGCTTTTTTCTTCTCATTTTGTGGAGTCTGTTTAAGGGTCACGTGGGAACACGCGACCTACTTTTGTTCTCTCTTTTCTGCTCATTGAGAATGGGGGTCATGTGTTACCACGTGACCAAGTTCTTTACGTGCATGGAGAGCTTTAAGTCTCTTGTTTTAAGAATTAAATTCTCTGTAGGGTTAAACCCTAATTATGTTTTAGAGTAATTAAATTCCTATGTATGTGGAAGAATTAAATCTTCATATAGGGTTAAACCCTAGTTCTGTTTTGGAGGAATTAAATTCCTATGAATTTGGGAGAATTAAATTCTCATATAGGGTTAAACCCTAGTTCTGTTTTGGAGGAATTAAATTTCTATGAATTTGGGAGAATTAAATTCTCATATAGGGTTAAACTCTAGTTCTGTTTTGGAGGAATTAAATTCCTATGAATTTGGGGGAATTAAATTCCTTAAAGTCAATTCTCACTCTAAGTTTTGGATCTGCATGGCAGAATCTCCCCGATGAGAATTAAATTCTCAACTTGTGGGGAGACCTGCTTCTGCAGATCTTCAACTAAAGGAAGAACTAAGTTCTTATTCAGAAGAGTTAAACTTTTAAATTGAGAATTAAATTCTCTTTGTTTTATGGAACTTAGATGTCTTTCCCCTTTCTCACCTAGGGTTTCTTTTCTCTGAAGAGATCTTTTTTTTCTCTCTCTTGAGAATTAAATTCTCCTCTCTTTTTTCTCTCTGTTGTTGTTATCTCCCCAAAAAAGTAGCTCCTCCTCTCTTCTCTTCTTGGCTCCTATTTATAGGAGAAAGAAAAGAATCAATTTGTTTTGTTAATTTTTTATTGAAAGATTTTAATTGATTTTGAAACCAACATGATCTTTTAGATCACTCAGTGAATTTTATTCACCATTGGATTTTTAATCCAAAAGATCTTTTATCTGTTATTCCTGGCAAATTTCAGGAAAATCTTTCCTTGTATAAAATCTTTCCATAAATTGGTGATTTTTAATCACCATTGGATTTTTAATCACCATTGGATTTTTAATTAGAATTTATTTTCCATTTTACAGAGCACCATCTTTTTTGTTTGGAAAGATTTAGAGAAATATTTTTCCAGTTAGGATTTTTGACTCCCTCTTAATTAGAATTTAATTCTATTAATTCATAGATCTTTAGGAACCAATCACGTGTTGACACGTGACCCCCTGATTAAGCATTTGACCAGAATTTAATTCTGCTGTTTTAAAAAACTCAGGAATTATCACGTGTCAGCACGTGACCCTTGGTCACGTGTTGGCACGTGATGCCCCATTGGGGGTTTTCCTTGTTATTTTATTATACCTTTAATTATTTTCAGTGGGTTTAAAGGCCTATCACGTGTTGGCACGCGACTCCGCTGATTAATTATTTTCAATTATTTATTTTATTCAGTGCCTACAGGCTTTGCCTGTAAATGGTCACGTGTCTGCACGTGATGCCCGGTCACGTGTGAGCACGTGATACCTCATAACTTTTGATCCCGGATGAATTATGAGGCCCATAATATATCAAATCGAAGGATTTTTCGAGACACTTTCGATACAATCAGAATTCAGCTGTTTCTGATTCGGGAGTTTATCAAAATGCATCCCGCAAAACACTGGTTCGCATTTTCTTCCTTAGATTAAACATGCGTAGCATATTTGCTCATAACTTTTGATCCCGGATGAATTATGAAGCCCATAATATATCAAATCGAAGGCTTTTTTGAGACGCTTTCGATACTATTAGAATTTAGCTGTTTCATGTTCGGGAGTTTGACAAAATACAGCCCGGAAAATACTGGTTCATATTTTCTTAAATGTATCGCTGCCATTTGATACCTTGGGCACTTTTGCTCAAATTTTTTTTTGGCGGGAACATGGCTTTTGATCCACAAAGTTGTTGGGTAGGAAGTTACCCGCTGTGGATGGGCCAGCAGGAAATTGCTCGGTGGACTCGTGATGAGGGCTTTTGATCCTTAGCGTTGTTGGGCAGGAGGCTACCCGCTAGGGATGCTACGAGCAGTAAACTACTCGGCCGCCTCACGAGGAGGGCTTTCGATCTACAGCTGTTTCCCCCAATCAGAGAGCAAAGCTCTATTCAAAATTTCAAAATTTGAAATTTGAACTGAGGCAGCGCCTCACGTGCAAAGCACGAGAGCGCAAGCGCCAAGGGCGCCAATGCTAAGAGCCAAAGACTCTTAGGCAGCGCCTCACGTGCAATGCATGAGAGCGCTAGCGCTAAGTGCGCCGGCACTAGGAGTCCAAGACTTTTAGGAAGCGCCTCACGTGCAATGCACGAGAGCGCTAGTGCCAAGTGCGCCAGCACTAGGAGTCCAAGACTCTGAGGCAGCACCTCACGTGCAAAGCACGAGAGCGCTAGTGCCAAATACGCCAGCGCTAAGAGTCAAAGACTCTTAGGAAGCGTCCTACGTGCAAAGCACGAGAGCGCCAGCGCTAGAACTAAATATTTTCCATCATTGGATCAAAGATCCAACGAAAATGATAAATCATTAAATTACCAGAATAAAATTCTGTTGGGAAAATACTCCTCAAATCTTTCCAAACAAAAAAGATTGTGCTCTGTAAATCAGAGCACCGTTGGATCAAAGATCCAATGGTGATTAAAAATCACCAAGATACCGAATAATCTCTGTATGGGAAAACATTTTCCCAACCTTGTTAATAACAAGAAAGATGTCTTTTGTAAAACAGAAGCCCTTGGATCAAAAATCCAACGGTAGGAAACATTCCTCAAATCAATTAGAAATCTCTCAATGAGAGATTTCTTTAACTGATTCAATAAATCAGCCTCCCCTATATAAAGGACCCAAGACTTCAAGTCTCGTACAGAAGAACCCCCCCATAAACTTCAAACAAAACAAAACAGAGAGAAACCTCCCTATATTTCAAGTTCCCAGAAAAGAAAAAGAGAAGAGCAAGCTCGAAGAAGAAGAACCTTCTTCAAGGTAAAAAAAAAAGAGAAGGAGAGATCATAACATCTTCTCAAAATTTGAGAGTTTAACTCTCACAACATAAGAACATAGTTCTTTTTCTAGATCACAGATCTACAAGACAGTCTTTTACAAAAACAGAAGAGATCATAGCATTTCCTCATAAAAGAAGAACTTAGTTCTTATATCCACGAGAAAAAGTCTCTTATAAATGAGAACTTGATTCTCAGAGCACAGAATTGATCAGAGCTGCCAAAGAAGCGCCTTAGCGCTCCAATTTAAAAGAAGCGTTTTAGCGCCCCAAGTCTGGCGCTCAGCGCCAAGCGCTCTACGTGCTCCTCACGTAGGCGCTATTCTCATAAAAGTGCTCTGCACCCAATTCTGGGGCCAAGCGCCAAGCGCTCCACGTGCTCCCCACGTGGGCGCTATTCTCATAAAAGTGCTCTGCACCCAAGTTTGGCGCCAAGCGCCAAGTGCTCCACGTGCTCCTCACGTGGGCGCTATTCTCATAAAAGTGCTCTGCACTCAAGCCTGGCGTTCAGCGCCGAGCGCCCCACGTGCTTATCATGTGGGTGCTCTTCTTATAAAAATGCTCTGCACTCATTAGTTGGCGCCAAGCACCAAGCGCTCCACGTGCCACTCACGTGGGCGCTTTTAACACAGAGCACTTTGCACTCCTCAAGAAGATCCCAGTGCCATGAAGAGTGTTCAACACTCATAAAAACAAAAAGAAAGTGGGTATCGGCACCCCAATAAATATTCAGTAGTATGTGTACAGAGAAAGGACTATGTCCTAACAAGTGTCTAACACTTTATAAAAAAAGAAAGGAAATGACAGAGACTCAGTGGGCTTAGCCCAAGTTGGACAAACTCATAATCAACTGAGCCCATGCGCTCTTTATTGGACTCAGTCCCAAACAAGATTATCAAGTTTTTGATGAACATTCACTGGTTCAAGGGTACATCTCTTCATATATCTGATATATGTCGTTGTAATTCTTCAACGTCTTCAGAGAGATGGAGGGTCCCAATAATCAATAACTTTTGGCGCATCCCTAAACGGTTAAACCAAAACCAGACTACGATGTCTTTAAACCAGACTACGATATCTTTAAACCTTACAGACTACGATGTCTTTAAACCAGACTACGATGTCTTTAAAAAAGACTATGATGTCTTTAAACCCTACATACTACGATGTCTTTAAACCCTACAGACTATGATGTCTTTAAATCCTACAGACTATGATGTTTTTAAACCTTACGGACTATGAGGTCCTTAAACTCATGGACTACGATGTCTTTAAATCCATTGGACTGCAACGTCCCTAAACTAAGACGATAGAGCCCAAATACTCTTTCGTTGGATCTAAATGATCTAGAAATCCCGTTGAGTAGATCTTAGTCTAAAATTAGACTAACGTATCCTCAACAAACATTTAAGTTGATCTTAACCTCAAATGAGATTAACGATCCTTAAAATCAAACAAACCCAAATCTAAGAAAATACGGATTTGGACTAATCCCCACCCTACAGGCGACAACATAAATTAGTCTCCGTATACAATCCATGGGCAACCAAAAAATAAAACAAACACACACGGCACGAAGTGACCTTCTGGAGCAGGAGAAAGTGGTTATCGCGATGCGGTAACGTAATTAACCGCAGGGGCTTGCGCCTGCAAGGAAGAGCGTCCCCACAATAAAAACCCTCTCACAATGAGGGGGAATCTGACAAAGTCTGCTACAACGGCCGCATCTGTCCAAACCTCCGATGCACGGTGCTATAAATCAACTTGGCATCTTTTGAGAGGTGGAAGGATCAAACCAAATAGCATCTTCCCCTAAAATTCAGGCCAGATGTCCCAACGTCCCGGTCACGGCTTTCGGCGGTAAACAGATTCTAGCACGCCCGGTGGGACCTTTTCCTCTTTCCACTCCACACTTCATGTGTCGTGTTTGCGAACGAATCGCGGTTTAATGTGGTTTCTCCTGGATTCGAGGTACTAAGATTTGGTGTTTTGCTCCCGTGCAGAGAAAATGGCTTCCAACTGCACCAGCTGCAACAACAACTCCTATTCCGTCCTCGCTGGAGGAGCGACCTACGGGCCCCAAGCGGCCTCCATCTTCGCTATGCCAGTGGAAAAGGTGACTCAGGCCACCAGTGGACTATTCTTTGGGACTATGATCCCACCGGCAAGCTTCAACGCTCCAGTGCCGTCGTAGGGAGTTCCAAAGAAGTCAGTCTTTGATCGGCTTACCACTACCACGGCCCCTCTCAACGGGCCATCCAATTCTAAGTCTACTGCATCAGTCTTCGATAGGCCGAGCTTGAGCTCCAGTGGGCCCATAAAGAAGCCTGCAATACCTGAAGGAGTTATCCCATAGCGGATAGCCATGCCCGCTCCGGTAAACGAAGTCGTCAAAGAGGCTTCTCCTGCTAAGGGGTCGGTCTTCGCAAGACTGGCCATTCCAACTCCTACCGCAGATAAGGTCGTTACAAGCTCTTCCCTTACCCGAAAGTCAGTCTTCGACAGGTTGGACGTTTCGTCTCAGCGGACGTCAGTCTTCGATAGGCTGGCACCAAAAGCAACCCTTCACCAGAACAGGGGGCATGATGAAGTCACCCCCGTAATTGAGCCAGTCCCATCTGCAAGACGTGCTCGACGTCGCCACTGGCGCCGAGTGAGGAAAGCTCGGGGAAGTTCCCCTTCTGGACTGACTCTACTAGCTCCAATGGTGGAAAATCATGCTGCTGTTCCAACTGGGAACAACTTTGAGCCGCTCAGGAGGGTGCGCAAGAACTCTCCGACTGCCGTGTTGAAAAAGTCTCCTCCACCAATAAAGAACGTTACAAAGGTGAAGCCAGAGCAGTCTCCACAACGGCTGTCCTCCAAAATCCATAGGGTCTGGCGAAGGGTCCAAGACTCTGTAATCGATAAAGACTACTCCCGCCAACAGAAGAAAATGAAGGTTCGGAGAGAGGAGGACCATCTCACCGCCGGCGTACCACGAAAAGCATCGGCTGCAACAACCCCTTCAACTTCGACCGCCCATAAAAGGAGAAGGCCGGAGAAGATCCCGGTGTTTGCGACAAAGCTCAAAGGTGCTAAATCCAAACGCTCCAAGTCTGGGGGCAGGGTAGTGCACACCATCTACATGGCTTCCGGGAAGGTGGATAGCTGTATCTCCACGGGTCATCGACCACTCACCCGATCTGTGACAAAGGCTCAGGAGAAACAACAACAAAAGCTCCAGGAGATGCTGACAAAGATGGCCGCACTCACTGGGCCAAAAGAAAGCCCGGAGACATCATCGGAGCAGCGCCAAGAGAAGGAAACCGATGCCGAGTTCCTCCGAAGAATGCTCAAGAAGAAAAACAAAGAGGCCGCGGAACAAGTAGCCAACATAAAACAAATGGCGCTCCTGTTCCAAGATATGGTCGGATGATGATACAGCCGGATCCTTCAGCTGAAGGCCCTCTGATTATCCTCGAAGACGATAGAGGGGAGACATCAAAACCCCTTCCGGCTTGTTCAACAACCAGAGAGGAGACGATCTCGAAAGCCGCGCTTGATGACTACATAGCTTAAAAGATACGATCTCATCAGGCGAGTGAAGCCGCTGTCCAAATCGTCAAGATTGGACGACCCTATCCGGGTTGGTACGATCAAATAAAGTACCCGCTGGGATATACGATCCATAAATTCCATGTATATAAGGGGACGGGTAATCCACATTAGCACGTCGCTCAGTTCAGGGCTCTGTGCAGAAATAATGGGGGTGACGACAAACTGTTGCTTCGCCAGTTTGTTGGCAGCTTGTCGGAGACAGCATTCGAATGGTACTCTGAGCTCCCGAATGACTTTGTCAAGATATTTGCAGAAATGGAGCTACTGTTTACAGAAAGGTTCGCAAGAGCCAGCGAACGTAGCCCGATCACGGCATTGATCAACGCCAGAGTGAAGCCGGGAGAAACCTGGGTTCAATACGCCATCCGGTGGTGAAACCTATGGTCAAAGTGCGAACAACGCATAGAAGAAGTTTCTGCGGTGGGCATGTTCGTAGGGACCCTCGATCCGCAGGCGACCATTGCCCAATTCATGATGTTCTTCAAGCCGACCACTTTTCAGGCCCTGATTGACAAGCTGGCCCAAATGGACCAGATGGGCCATAGACCGTCTTCTTCGAAAACAGATTTTCGGAATGAAAAGGGGAAAGGGAAAGCGACCTTCGTTGCCAATGCTCAGCAACAGTCGAGCAATCTGAAACCGGTCGTTCGCCAAGGAAACAAATCGCGATCCCTCGATGAGAAGTTGAGACACCCTTACTCATTTCTCCGGGATAAAACAAGGAGACTGTTCGAACTGGCAATGCGCAACGGGCTCATCACCATGCCGGATCCGAAACATCCGTCGCAACGTGGGGACGTCAACCATCCTAACTATTGCCCTTACCACAGAGTAGTAGGTCATCCAATCGAAGACTGCTACATCTTCAAAAACTAGGTTGAAGACCAGTACCAGCAAGGCAAATTCGCGTTGTCTGAAAACTGGAGGGTAAACCCGCCACGACAGCACACTCCTAAAGGGATAGACACGCCGGGGGCATCATGCTCATTTGTAGAGGAAGCTTCATGGGAAGTCGTTCTTTCGGCAAAAACTAAAAGAATGCTGAAAGATCTTCAAACATGTCCAGCAATCAGGTGGAAAAGCCCGCTAGAGCCAGAGATTATTGAGGGGATGCTGAAACCGCGCCCAACATCGGAGTTGATAGCGAAAGGAAAAACACCCGGGCCCAGTCGTCGAAGTCTTCGAAGGAAAAAAAGCAGGCCAATAAGCCCGCGCAGACTGACGACAAGCGCACAGAGCTACAAAAGCATATTGACGCGCTGAAAGAATATAACCAGAAGGTGCGAGCTCCGGTCACATTCCAAGAGTTTCTCAACCACATCCTTGAAAGTGGAGATAACGACAATGATGAGGAAGACTCGTCAGAGGAATCCGAAGATTATGTGGCAAATTGCCACATGATCTCTCATTCGTCGCTAGGTAACGAAGAAGCTCACTCGGTGTTAGAAGGTAACATAGAGGAGCTGGGGCAAGAGCAGTGCCAAAATCAGCCTTGGATTATGTGACAAGGTCTACTAAGGAGGGTCCTATCTACTCATGGATATGCATGGTGAAAAACCCTTCAGGCCAATAAACGACCGGTTCCTGAAAAAATACTATGCTTGACGAGTCACGGCCTAGGTCAACGATAGATGACGACGCCTATGTCCGCTCGCTATCTTCCCAAGCCCAAACTCTATAAGTAGTATCCAGCGAAACCGTTGTCTCCAAAATGGCAACGACGGACCGCAATGTTCTAAAACTAACAACGGACTGAAACGTCCCTAAACCAGCGACGGATCGAAACGTCTTTAAACTAATATAAACCACAGCATCCTTGGGCTGACGCAAAAAAAAAACGGTACGCCCATAAGCAAATTAGGCACAGATGAAAACCCGAAAGGGCTCCGTGAGTAAAAACAGCAGGGCTACCGGCGAGTTTGTGAAAACCCGTAAGGGCGCAGACTCGTAAAAAAATCATCTACACTTGCAAGGTCCTCTCGACCTTGTAAGGAGAAAATACCTGCGTGAGATCCTTACGACTCACAAGGGAGCAACACACTTAGGGATCCCCACGATTTCTAAGGAGAAATTACACTTACGAGATCCTCATGACTCGTAAGGAGAACCCTCTTATGAGACCCTCATGGCTCGTAAGATTCAAAAGCCTTAAGCTACAGAGATCTAAACCTGTTCTTAAGCCATCGCATCTCCCAGATTGACCTACAAGTGGTTCAATGTTGACCCTTGTATACAATCCACGGGCATAAATAAACATCTCCCCCACCAAGTTCCTGCCAATGGAGCAAAATTTCCCCGCTTGGTGAACAACACTTGTAAGTCCTCTCGACTTATAAGGAGAAAACGCTCTTGTAAGATCCTTACGACTTATAAGAGAACACACACTTAAGAATCCTCACGATTCCTTAGGAGAAATTGCACCTATGAGATCCTCACGACTCAGGGAGAAATACCTTTATAAGACCTGTTTACCCCAATCAGAGCAAAGCTCTGTTCAAATTCCAAGGCGGGAGATGAAGCAACGCTTCATCTTCCCCCAATCGGAACAAAGCTTTGCTTTGAAAATTTAAACTTTAATAAATGAAGCAACGCTTCAGATTCTTTGCGCTGCGTGCAATGCGCCACGTGTCAGGCGCTGATACATCAACGCAGCGTCCGAGGCAGCGCGCCCAATCAGAGCAAAGCTTTATTAAAAGACAAAAGGAAGTAACGCTTCAGGTGCGCAAGCGCTGCGCTGCGCGACGCGTGTCTGCGCGGTTGCGCAGGCACAGCTGCGTAAGCGCTGCGCTGCACGACGCGTGTCTGCGCGGTTGCGTAAGCACAGCCGCGCAAGCATTGCGCTGCGCGACACGTGTCTGCACAGTTGCGCAAGCACAACCGCGCAAGCGCTGCGCTGCGCGACACGTGTCAAGCGCTGGGGCGTTTACGCCAAACAGAATTAAAATTCTAATAAGATCTTTCTGTTCTTGTTAAAACAAGAAGATTTTCTTCTGTAAAACAGAAGCCCTTGGATCAAAGATCCAACGGCGGGGAAAATTCCCCAAATCACTCAGAGAAAGATCTCTTTAACAAATTTAACTAATTTATGAGCACTATATAAAGCCCCCTAGACCTCAATTCAAAGGCATCAACATTTTGTGAAAAATTAAACAGAGAGAATTCTAAAGAATTGGAGAGAAATCCTCAAGAACAAAAAAGGTAAAAAAACCTTTAGAAAAAGAGAAAATTCTCTTATGAACAGATCATTGATCTGAGAACAAGATCAAGGATCTTTAATAAAAAGAAAAATAAATAATAATAAGTGCTTTGCACTTTTCTATGAACCATTGGTTCCCCGAGATAAGAAAAACAAGAAGAACTTGTTTTCTTTGATCTAAATTAGATCAAGAAAACAAACAGTGCTTTGCACTTCTTTTTATGAACCATTGGTTCTGAATCTAAAAGATTCTCAAGTTAACAGTGCCCAGCACTTGCCAAAACTGCACTATTGCGCAAGCCGTCAGGAAGCGCCACGTGTCAGCAGTGCAACAGCGCAGCCCACTGACGCAGCGCACTGCGCTGTTGCGCTTGCGCTCACCAGAGCGTGACACGTGTCACCTCCACGAGCGCTTGCGCTTATTAATTGGCGCAAAGCGCCTGACAAGCCACGTGGGGTACTATCAGAGTATTTAATGCTCTGCATTATTAAGAAAAGGGACAGAGCCCAATTAAAAGGCCTAACAGGCCTAATCAAAAATGCTATGCATTTTAAAAGAGAGACAGAGCCCAACCAAAATAAAGAAAAATAATACAGTAAACGGGCAAGGGCCTAGCACAGGTCTAATAAGCCAAAGACAAAAGAATCTTGAAACTGGACTTAGCCCAGTCATGGCCATAAGTCCTCAAATTAAATTGACTGAGCACGGCTGCTCCCTAAATCAATTTACGACCGGTTCGAGGGTACATCTCCGAACTCCTCTGACACCCATCGTTGTAATCCTTCAACGACGTCAGAGAGGTGACGGGTCCCGACGACCACACATCAATATGGACTGCGGGGTCCTTAAACTCGTGGACCGAAACGTCCTTAAACTAATATTTACCCCAAAATGGGAATGTTGGACCGAAACGTCCTTAAACTAATGTTGGACCGAAACGTCCTTAAACTAATGACCTAAACTGGCGATGGACCACCACGTCCCTAAACTGGAACATGGACCACCACGTCCCTAAACTGGCGATGGACCACCACGTCCCTAAACTGGAACATGGACCACCACGTCCCTAAACTGGAATATGGACCGCAACGTCCTTAAACTACCTATGGACCACTACGTCCCTAAATTGGAACAATAGAGCCCCCAAATGCTCTTTTGTCGGATCCAAACGATTTCGTTAAGTTGATCTTAGTCTCAAATCAGACTAACGTATCCTTAATAAACGTTTAAGTCGATCTTGGCCTAAATACGGCTAACGTATCCTTAAACCAAAACACCAAACCCAAATCTAAGTAAATACGGATTTAGATTAATCCACGTCCTACGGGCGACGATATCGCTTAGTTTCCGTATACAATCCACGGGCAACCATAAACAAAACAAACATACACGACACGAAGTGAAATTCTGGAGAAGGAGAAAGTTGTTATCGCGATGCGGTAGCGTAATTAACTGCAGGGGCTTGTGCCTGCAGGGAAGAGCATCCCCATAATCAAAAGTCCCTCAAGCGAGGGGGAATCTGACGAATTCTGCTATATCGGCCGCATCCGTCTAAACCTCCGATACACGGTGCCATAAATCAACTTGGCATCTTCGGAGAGGTAGACGGATAAAACCAAATAGCATCTGCCCCGAATCTCAGGCAAGACGTCCTCGCGTCGTCGGCCGCCATTCGGAGGGGAACAGATTCTGGCACGCCCGGTGGGACCTTTTTCTCTTTCCACTCCACACTTCGCGTGTCGTCTTCGCGAACGAATCGCGGTTTGTTAATGGTTGCCTTTGGATTTCAAGTTTACTAAGATTTGGTCTTTTACCTGGCGCAGAACTCAAGCATCAATGGCCTCTACCTGTTCGAAGTACTCTAACTGCAGCTGCAGCTCGTGTCCGGCCTCAACTGGGGGCATAACCTACGGGCCCCAAGCGGCCTCTTTGTTCACCATGCCCGTGGAGCAGATTACTCAAGCCACCACAGGGTTGTTTTTCGGAACTATGCTTCCGCCAACAAGCTTCAGCACCCCCGTGCCCGTACAAGAAGCTCCTAAGAAGTCGGTCTTCGATCGACTTTCAGTTACTGCGGCCCCTCCCAACGGGTCGCCCAACACCAGTGCCTCGGTTTTCTCCAGACTAGGCCAAAACTCCTGCGGGCCCACAATGAAGCTTGCAGTCCCAGAAAAGGTTATTCCAAAAAGAGTAGCCAAACATGCTCCTGAAGTCGTCAAGGCGGCTTCTCCTGCTAAGAGATCGGTCTTTACAAGATTGACCGTCCCAACTCCCACTCCTGCTCTTGCTGCTCAAAAGACATCAGTCTTCAACAGGCTGACGCCGGCAACAACCCCATACCTGAACAGGGGGCAGGAAGAAGCTGTTTCTGTTTCTGAACCAATACCGACGACTCGTCGCGCCCGACGTCGCCATTGGCGACGAGTAAGGAAGGCAGGGGGAAACTCCCCCTCGGGGCTAACTCCACCGGCTCCAGTGGTGGAAGTCAACGCTGCTGTTCCAACTGGGAACAACTTTGAACTGCTGAGGAGGGTACGTAAGAACTCTCCAACCGCTACACTGAAAAGATCTCCTCCACCTGCGGAGAGAGTTCCGGAAACAAAGCAGGAACAACCCCCTCAACGGCTGTCCTCAAAAATTTATAAAGTTTTGCGGAGAGTTCAAGACTCCGTAATTGACCCGGATCGCTCTCGTCAACAGAAAAGGGCGAAAGTGGAAAAAGAAAAAGACCGCTCGATCAAACAGGAAAGGATGACAGTCACCAGGGTACCCAAAGCAACGGCCCCTTCAATTTCTATGGCCCATAAAAGAAGAAGGCCGGAGAAAGTGCCAACGCCGATGACCAATATCAGAGGTGGTGAACCCAAACGCCCTAATTCAGGGGGCATTGTAATTCATACCATCTACGTGGCGTCTGGTAAAGAAGAAAGTCGCATATCTACGGGTCATCGACCGCTTACGCGATCAGTGACCAAAGCGCAGGAGCAACAGCAGAAGCTCCAAGAGATGATGAACGCTATGGCCGCACTTACTGGGCCAAAAGAAAACCCTGAAACGTCCTCGGATGAATGCCAGGAGGAAGAAACCGACGCCGAATTCCTTCGTCGAATATTAGAGAAGAAGGACAAAGAGGCTGCTGAACAAGCAGCCAACATACAGCGTATGGGCCTCCTGTTCCAAGACATGGTGGGGATGATGATCTAACAAGATCCTCCGGCCGAAGATCCCCCGATCGTCCTTGAAGACGATAGGGAGAGACGTCAAATCCTCCGCCAGCTCTGTCGACGGCTAAGGATGATACAATCTCCAAATCTGATTTGGATGAGTACATAGCCCAACAAATACGGGTTCATCATGCGGCTGAAGCAGCTGGCCAGGTCGCAAAAACGGGGCGGCCATATCCAAATTGGTACGACCAAATCAAGTACCCGCCGGGTTACACAATTCCTAAGTTCCATGTCTACAAGGGGACGGGCAATCCTCACCAGCATATTGCCCAGTTCAGGGCACTCTGCGGCAACACCGGCGGTGATGACAAGCTTTTGCTTCGCCAGTTTGTTGGAAGTTTATAAGATACGGCGTTCGAGTGGTACTCTGAGCTCCCGAATGACTCTATCAAGACCTTCGCGGAGATGGAGTTGTTGTTTACTCAGCGTTTTGCAAGCGCCAGTGAACGCACCCCGATGACGGCAATGATTAACGCCAGGGTAAAGCCAGGCGAGACGTGGGTTCAATATACTATACGGTGGCGGAACTTATGGTCGAAGTGCGAGCAGCGCATTGAAGAAGCTCCAGCAGTGGGTATGTGTCACGACCCGAAAGACCACGTGACTGGCCCTCGAACCATATGAAATCTATAGGACTCCATCTGATCCAAGTAAGCCAAAGCCCAGAAATCTAAAACCATTTTAAGAGTAAGTGAAAAAAACTGGTTTAAAGAAGTGAAGGAAAATATGTTTGAAGTCGAGGTTTTTAAATAACTAAGCCGAAGGTGCATTTTTAAAAGGTAAAGTCTTTTCTAAAAATTTCGGCAGAGTTTCTTTTGTAAATACTGGCCCCGAACGGGATACAACAAGCATAACATATATACAATGATAAAAGGCATCCCCAAGCGGGAGCTAGCTCTTCGTCAATTGATGGTCATAACCACACATGCAATATAATATACAACGCCGAAAGGCGAGGATCGATCCAAAAGAAACACAGTAAGCATGAAAACCGCAATACTACTAAGCGCGACTCTAAGGCCAAATAAAACATCACTAAAGTCTGAGTCTGAAACAATAAACAAATTTGGTTGATGGAAATTCTAGATACAAAGAATAATATAAGTACAATGGTGGTTTTGATGCAAAAGGAACCACCTACCAAATGTAATTCACTCGCAAGGAAGCAATATGCCAGAAATGCCGCAAAGGAACCTGTACGGCAAAACCTGCAAGAACTGTGGCACAACGGGGGTGAGTTGCCAACTCGTGAATAGAGAATAACTACAAGCAGAAACCGAACGCAAGACATAATCCTAGGTCAAAACGATCAGTACAAAATCCTCAATATAAAACATGCAGCCTATAACAAGGTTAGGGTAAATATCTAACCCGAGTGTAATCTCCTGTGCCTGTGTCAGTGCCTCAGGTAGCAATATAACATAAGAATGAGGTATGAATGCATGAGAACATAATACATGTAAATGAAGAAACTGTTTTCATACTTTAGTGAGATTTCCTTTGTATTTTTAAAATGAGGTATCATAATGAAATCAGCATAAAACAGTGCCTAACATCGGCACAAAACGTAATCCAAATATCCCGATATCTCTGTATCCCAATCACAAAATCTAGGGCGCCGTCAGTCCAGACCGGCCCCTACCATCAATCTCAAGACCACGACGGTATCCTCCGGATATCCGACGCGTCAGGTAAAATCACCGGTCGGTAGTGCTCCCCTGCCAGGCTCAACGTCATCACCACATTCATCTTGCCCCGGGGTACCGCACCGGGTCCACCATGTACCCAAAACGGTTCATCCGTCTCCTCGAATCGGGTTTCCAAATCCATCAGCAAACTCATGGTGGACGACTCATACATCATGGGAAAACCGCACTTTTTATTTTAAAAGAGAGAAAATGTTTATCTGTGTTTTTGCAGTTTTCCTCCAAATCCAGAAAATCTCACGGAAATCCAAATCCAAAACCTCAGTAACACGTAAAATAGTGAATATATGCATGAGAATCCATGAATGCGGCATAACAATGAATATCAGTATGCATGAAGTAGCAGGTAATAACTACAATGTCTAAACTATTAGCTAATAGGTTATGTCAAGCAATAGTATTTTCTAAGGTGTACGTGACATGGCAATTACCGATGAAGATGTGTGTGAGCCGGCAAGTAAGTGTACGTGGTACATACGCAACATCGGTAATGGTGCTGGTGTCCTAACAGCATGATATCAATAATGGAGTATGAAACATAATATAAGAATGCGATGCAAAGCGAACCACAAAAAAAGTGGGAGCTGAATCTAGACGCAACTATAACTAATCTGCATTAATCTAATATAAGTCCTACAAATGGTGCCTTTTGAAATATCACGAATCATGGGGTTTTGAAAATAGGGGCTACGGTGTTTTTATGAAAAGATACGCCCTTTGAAATGTCCGTAGATCCCTTGACCTGTCTTTTAAAATACCCACGACCCGCTAGTTTTGAAATAGGTAGGAGTCTAATCTAATCTAACAACTACACTAAACTATACAGCTGAACTAACAAGCTGAGCTACAGGTAAGGAAACCGCCTAACATCTGAGTCGATATATATATAGATATAATAGTCGGTGATTCCGCCTCAATAGTATCGCGTACGATACAATATATCATATGACATCCTCAAGTCATGAGTGCGGATCTATCATCAATGTAAAGCTCATACGGTAAATCGTCGTACGGCATCCTAATAGCTGGGTACGGGTCAATATCACACTATCTCATCACACTTCAGGTATCACTATCAACATATCATATAATCTGGGGTACTATTCTATGTCTAGTATAAATCGATACCATCAATAAAGTATGCATGCGGGGGTAAACACACATCCCAAGCCCGCAAGAATCACATTTCGTATCCCAAATACGAATCATATCACATCACCGATCTCGCGACACAAAGCCCAATATCATTGACTCATCTCCAAAGTCATCCAATATCATCAACACAGTGCCAGTATAAGTAATATGCAAGGGTGTACGTGTAGGTGTAATTCTATTCTAGGGTTCGCGACTATGAACTACACTAGTCACTTCTAACCCTACACTATCCATAATACACCTAACTATCATATATAATAACAACTACGGACTGCGGGGGTGCTATACGCCATCCACCCGACTTCCCCCAGCAGATATAATCTACTCACCTAGCGTCTTCATTTGTGGACGTCGCCACGCGCTTGCTTGTCGTCCCGAAGTCTTCATGGGGTACCTACACATCAAAATATCGTATATGCGCATTAAAACCAAATCAAAGCTAAAACGGCACATGAAATCCAAAATGATACGATAAGAGGCCTATAGGTTAAAACCCATGGCACGCCTTCAAAACCATCAACACATCCTCTATATCGTCGTATAAACGCCAAATAGTCGAGGCAAAACACAATCCACAATTGCAAAATTAAAAATACGGAATACGGAAACATGAATCTAAAACAGCAACTTAGGAAATATGTCCCAGATTTTACCCTAGGTCACTTTATACAAATCTATATATACCAGGGGTCTAACATGAACATGTAGGAGCTACAGAACCAATACGAGCCAAAATGGTGGGACCCAGGCCGCAATTTGCGGCCAATGGGGATAAATTGGCGGCCGGGAAGAAGAAGTGGGAGCTGGGGTCTTGGGGTTAGCTTCCTGGGTGCCTGCACGTGTCACTGTCCAATCAATTTTAATTTATGGTGTCTCGGGTGATAGCAGATTCAATATACCCTTCACAGATTTCATAAATTCCCCGATATCGGTTTCTAAAATCCGTATTATGGTTTAAGCTTCAGGTTTTGGATTTCCAATTCATACACTAGGGTGATGGTATAACCTCTACTGACCTCAATTCCATATTACAACCCATAAATCATCACAACCCTAACTAGGTTATCCACAAGTCCACAATATCACACAATATCGATTCGATCTTAATATGAGGGTAAAGGAAATGCATAAACTAAGTTTAAGGTCCAGAAAATACCTCATTTGGCAACTCAAGAATTTTCTTGAGTTGCCCCTAGTGGCCAAAATCCTTGCTTCTTTAGCACCAAGTGTAGATCTAGGGATTGTGCACACATTTAATGAAATGGAGATTGGGTTTTGGGGTTGTTTTAGAGGTGTTTTGGAGCTTGAAGAGGGGAGGGAAAGGAGGTGCAGGAGCAGGAGCAGGAGCAGGAGAAGGGAGAAGAGGGAGGGAAATGAGGGGAGAAATGGTTAAGTCCTTAGTCAATGAAGCCCATACCTCTCTCTCACCAACTACCCATTTCTTTATTCTTTTCCTTTTCTTTTTCCTTTTAAAACCCTTCTCACTCAAATAGTAAACCCAAATGAAAAGCATGGCAAGAAAATGCACAATTGTGAAAAAGTGATATGTGCATGTGTTGCACAAAAAGCTAAAAACCGATTAGCGATTTTTAATCGCGATTAGCACTAAATTAGTGTCAAATTAATCACAAAAACTTTAAAATGTCATAATTCTCTAATTTACCCTATTTTAGAATTTTCCAAAATTTTTCCCCATTTATTTGTATTTAATAATTCCAAAATATTAAAATATTCAATAAAATAATATTAAATTATAAAAATTCCCAAAATTAACATTTTATCTTTTTTGAAATGTTACAATCTACCCCCCTTAAAGAAATTCGGTCCCCGAATTTAAATTTAAACCCCCAATACTAAAACAATTTTTGTAATACTCCAATTTGTCGGGGCTCCGAAGACATCAATACATAGAGAATATCCTATGCGTCTGGTGCGCAAGGAATCAAAATCCATATATGTGTCATACAGGTGTACAAAACAACATCTAGGTACAACGGGTGTGCACGAAACATCTGTCATAGGCAACGTGTGTGCCTGACAGCAACCAAATCAGGTGCATGTAACATGCACGAAGAATCCCGATTTAGTGCATCTGGCGTGCACCAAAATCGTATATCAAAACACTAAAGGTGCATGAAAACTCTGCTGGAAGTGTAAATCAAATCACTGTATAAGGTGGGCGTGAATTCACAATCAAAACCTCGAATGTAATAACTATGCGCAAAATATAAATATCCAGTGGGTGCATGAAACAAATATCATGAAACTCAGTCATCAAAACTAAATCATGCAAACAGAACGCCCAAAATACCGAAATCCAAAATGACGGATACGTGATAATCGAATCACAAAATCACAAATCATAGTACCGTCGTCGGTAGTTCCTCCTTCGAGGTCGAGAAGGAGTCGGTGCATCCACTGCTAGCAGCGCAAGATATCTACTTGTCTCTTGCTCACGGTCTGGCGCCCTCTGACTCTGGGTCCTTATCTTCTCTGAGGATTACCTATCTCGCAGTCAATCGGCTCATCGGCCCTGTCAGGTGTGCTAACGGGGACGATTCCGTTCTGGCACTTCTCTGGTCACCTATCGGTCAATCCTCACGACCACTCGTGAGGCAGCCCATCACTGGCGTCGGCCTCTGGCTCTCTGAATGCACGTCACATATCTGATCCTGGGTGCAAACATCATTGCAGCAATGTCCTGGAAGGAATCCTGCTCAAGGTCTCTTCCGATCTTGCCTATGCCGAACTGTACAGAGGCTGGCTCTCCTGCATAATCTCTTCTCACTCGATAGACATCTGTGTCCTCAGCACAATATTTCTCGGAATCTGGTTGCATCCCAATGCCTCTGTAAGCATATCTGACCTCTGGTCTCGACGGGAAGCAATGACAGCTCGTCAGCGTCTCGCCCGAACCTCTGGTTCCACCTGTCTCTATCGTCGTCCACTATGACGTCACGCCATGCATATCTACGCACTGCACTGTTCTCGGCCACGGTCAATCTGAAGTCTCTCACACGGACTCGAAATCGCGTACTCTGTAGCTTCATCATTCTGTAGAAGATGTCAGGCCGAACAGGTCCTCGGGAACACGTCATACTCAATACTCGTCCGTCCTTGATCGATTCGCAACGCATCTGGGTAAGTTCCTTTATCCGAATCTGGTCAACTACCTCGTCGACAATGCTAACTCTGGCCTGCTGGTTGTGCGCAATATGACCACTCCTGGGTCAGGTCTTCTCGTATAGTATTCCAGAAAGGTCATGTCGAAGTCTCTCTCAAATCTCATCCCTGCCGAATTGCCCAGAAGTCATCATCCCTTGCTGAAGCAAATTCTTGTTCCGGAACGGCTGCATACTTATCGCGCTTCTTTCTGGAAGATATATCCATATACAACGCCTCTGGGTGCGTATCACATCTCTAATGTCAGCGGAGTGGGACGTCATCTCGTCGAAATCTCTTGCGAACTCTTTTCTTCACTCTGCTTCAATGTCGACTGATTCGGACTCGTCTCATCTTGGCTGCATGGACTATGCTCCAACGGCTATACTCGTATTTGGAGTCTCCCAAGCAATGCATCCCATCACATGATATCCGAATGATGTTGAAACATTCGATCGACTCGTCAGAACCTTATAATCCCCCAAGAGATCAACATCTTGAGTACAGTTTAATAGTATCGAGTACATGCCTCAGCGTCGGTGGTCCAGCCGTAGAAGGGCAAACCCAAGCCTCACTAATGGCGCCGCGGAACTGCCGTAAACCCTAAGGTTCAAAGGCTTTCACACGGTCATTAAGTCGAGTTAGGGTTTCATTCTTCTAGAGGGTCCATAGAATCACCTGCATGTCTTTCCGTATACTTTAAACTTGGAAAATGGGCTCCTGACATTCGATCGTCTCAATCGACTCTCAACGAATCTGCGTGAAGTCGTCTCTAGCTGGAATCAATCTATCTGATGACCTCGCATCGGTAAACGGACGAACCAAATGTCCTAGTCATTCATCCTCAGGTGACTGGCGCTCGCTATCATCTCTCTAAGTATATGCTCACGTTGCAGCAGCTCCAACCATCTGGGCGATATCTCGTCATTTGCAGCAGCAACTGGCTCATTCATCTGCACGCCGAACAGCGCCTCAATCCTCCAGGAAATACGACACATTGGCGGTCATCTCTGAATCGGTCTGCTCTAGATCTGAGTAAGACTCTCCACACTGGAAATCTTCAACTCAACTGGGCCCGCTCCGGTGCATAAATCGGACGAATCACCTTCGTCTCTCAAATCGAGTAGACTAGCTATAATCTGTCTCATATCTGTCTGGAAGCTCCGACAATCTAAGCTCGTAAGCTCCGAAAGCGACATCCCGTCAATCTCAGCAACAGCTGGTCCCTCTGTCGGCACGGTAGGCGACATCATAATCTCTGAGGTATGATGTACATCAACAGTCCTCTCTCAACTGGCAGCTCTAACAATGGCCCGATCATCCGGTGCAAAACCAAGCACTCGCCTCCACTTGAGGTCACAGTCATCAATACTAACTCGAGACGTTCCCATGTCACCAGAAAACACAATGGTCAGCCCTCGTACCAGACGAGCTCGCACTGACCGTAACCCTAGCAGCAGCCCAAACTGCGCTCAAACATGGCGACAGGAACCTCAATCGAGTATCGAAGAGAGCAGATCAATGGCAAGAAAGGAAACAACAGATCCAGAGTGGATACACGATCATAAGAAGGAACGGCATCAATGAAGGTATGATCATGGACTAATAGAATCGGGGATCTCAAAAGGATGTATAATCATGGATATAAAGAGAATCACTGATCTCGAAAATATGTACATCCTAAGGTTCCTTAAGCGGAGTGGCGTGTCGTAAGTATGCCGCGGAACATACCAACGGTACGTCACACTACTTTAGTCACCTATTCCATCAACCAAGGGTCATCCTATACGACGAAAGTTCGGGTCTAATACCCCCTCGACTAAGTCTAAGTTCCGTAAGGTCAAGCCTAAGTTCCGTATATATATAAACGCCCTAGGCTCCACATAGTCAAACTTAGACTCGAACCAAGGTCAACCTAGCGCTCTGATACCAACTTTGTCACGACCCGAAAGAGCACGTGACTGGCCCTCGAACCATATGAAATCTATAGGACTCCATCTGATCCAAGTAAGCCAAAGCCCAGAAATCTAAAACTATTTTAAGAGTAAGTGAAAAAAACTGGTTTAAAGAAGTGAAGGAAAATATGTTTGAAGTCGAGGTTTTTAAATAACTAAGCCGAAGGTGCATTTTTAAAAGGTAAAGTCTTTTCTAAAAATTTCGGCAGAGTTTCTTTTGTAAATACTGGCCCCGAACGGGATACAACAAGCATAACATATATACAATGATAAAAGGCATCCCCAAGAGGGAGCTAGCTCTTCGTCAATTGACGGTCACAACCACACATGCAATATAATATACAACGCCGAAAGGCGAGGATCGATCCAAAAGAAACACAGTAAGCATGAAAACCGCAATACTACTAAGCGCGACTCTAAGGCCAAATAAAACATCACTAAAGTCTGAGTCTGAAACAATAAACAAATTTGGTGGATGGAAATTCTAGATACAAAGAATAATATAAGTACAATGGTGGTTTTGATGCAAAAGGAACCACCTACCAAATGCAATTCACCCGCAAGGAAGCAATATGCCAGAAATGCCGCAAAGGAACCTGTACGGCAAAACCTGCAAGAACTGTGGCACAACGGGGGTGAGTTGCCAACTCGTGAATAGAGAATAACTACAAGCAGAAACCGAACGCAAGACATAATCCTAGGTCAAAACGATTAGTACAAAATCCTCAATATAAAACATGCAGCCTATAACAAGGCTAGGGTAAATATCTAACCCGAGTGTAATCTCCTGTGCCTGTGTCAGTGCCTCAGGTAGCAATATAACATAAGAATGAGGTATGAATGCATGAGAACATAATACATGTAAATGAAGAAACTGTTTTCATACTTTAGTGAGATTTCCTTTGTATTTTTAAAATGAGGTATCATAATGAAATCAGCATAAAACAGTGCCTAACATCGGCACAAAACGTAATCCAAATATCCCGATATCTCTGTATCCCAATCACAAAATCTAGGGCGCCGTCAGTCCAGACCGCCCCTACCATCAATCTCAAGACCACGACGGTATCCTCCGGATATCCGAGGCGTCAGGTAAAATCACCGGTCGGTAGTGCTCCCCTGCCAGGCTCAACGTCATCACCACATTCGTCTTGCCCCGGGGTACCGCACCGGGTCCACCATGTACCCGAAACGGTTCATCCGTCTCCTCGAATCGGGTTTCCAAATCCATCAGCAAACTCATGGTGGACGACTCATACATCATGGGAAAACCGCACTTTTTATTTTAAAAGAGAGAAAATGTTTATCTGTGTTTTTGCAGTTTTCCTCCAAATCCAGAAAATCTCACGGAAATCCAAATCCAAAACCTCAGTAACACGTAAAATAGTGAATATATGCATGAGAATCCATGAATGCGGCATAACAATGAATATCAGTATGCATGAAGTAGCAGGTAATAGCTACAATGTCTAAACTATTAGCTAATAGGTTATGTCAAGCAATAGTATTTTCTAAGGTGTACGTGACATGGCAATTACCGATGAAGATGTGTGTGAGCCGGCAAGTAAGTGTACGTGGTACATACGCAACATCGGTAATGGTGCTGGTGTCCTAACAGCATGATATCAATAATGGAGTATGAAACATAATATAAGAATGCGATGCAAAGCGAACCACAAAAAAAGTGGGAGCTGAATCTAGACGCAACTATAACTAATCTGCATTAATCTAATATAAGTCCTATAAATGGTGCCTTTTGAAATATCACGAATCATGGGGTTTTGAAAATAGGGGCTACGGTGTTTTTATGAAAAGATACGCCCTTTGAAATGTCCGTAGATCCCTTGACCTGTCTTTTAAAATACCCACGACCCGCTAGTTTTGAAATAGGTAGGAGTCTAATCTAATCTAACAACTACACTAAACTATACAGCTGAACTAACAAGCTGAGCTACAGGTAAGGAAACCGCCTAACATCTGAGTCGATATATATATAGATATAATAGTCGGTGATTCCGCCTCAATAGTATCGCGTACGATACAGTATATCATATGACATCCTCAAGTCATGAGTGCGGATCTATCATCAATGTAAAGCTCATACGGTAAATCGTCGTACGGCATCCTAATAGCTGGGTACGGGTCAATATCACACTATCTCATCACACTTCAGGTATCACTATCAACATATCATATAATCTGGGGTACTATTCTATGTCTAGTATAAATCGATACCATCAATAAAGTATGCATGCGGGGGTAAACACACATCCCAAGCCCGCAAGAATCGCATTTCGTATCCCAAATACGAATCATATCACATCATCGATCTCGCGGCACAAAGCCCAATATCATTGACTCATCTCCAAAGTCATCCAATATCATCAACACAGTGCCAGTATAAGTAATATGCAAGGGTGTGCGTGTAGGTGTAATTCTATTCTAGGGTTCGCGACTATGAACTACACTAGTCACTTCTAACCCTACACTATCCATAATACACCTAACTATCATATATAATAACAACTACGGACTGCGGGGGTGCTATACGCCATCCACCCGACTTCCCCCAGTAGATATAATCTACTCACCTAGCGTCTTCATTTGTGGACGTCGCCACGCGCTTACTTGTCGTCCCGAAGTCTTCATGGGGTACCTACACATCAAAATATCGTATATGCGCATTAAAACCAAATCAAAGCTAAAACGGCACATGAAATCCAAAATGATACGATAAGAGGCCTATAGGTTAAAACCCATGGCACGCCTTCAAAACCATCAACACATCCTCTATATCGTCGTATAAACGCCAAATAGTCGAGGCAAAACACAATCCACAATTGCAGAATTAAAAATACGGAATACGGAAACATGAATCTAAAACAGCAACTTAGGAAATATGTCCCAGATTTTACCCTAGGTCACTTTATACAAATCTATATATACCAGGGGTCTAACATGAACATGTAGGAGCTACAGAACCAATACGAGCCAAAATGGTGGGACCCAGGCCGCAATTTGCGGCCAATGGGGATAAATTGGCGGCCGGGAAGAAGAAGTGGGAGCTGGGGTCTTGGGGTTAGCTTCCTGGGTGCCTGCACGTGTCACTGTCCAATCAATTTTAATTTATGGTGTCTCGGGTGATAGCAGATTCAATATACCCTTCACAGATTTCATAAATTCCCCGATATCGGTTTCTAAAATCCGTATTATGGTTTAAGCTTCAGGTTTTGGATTTCCAATTCATACACTAGGGTGATGGTATAACCTCTACTGACCTCAATTCCATATTACAACCCATAAATCATCACAACCCTAACTAGGTTATCCACAAGTCAACAATATCACACAATATCGATTCGATCTTAATATGAGGGTAAAGGAAATGCATAAACTAAGTTTAAGGTCCAGAAAATACCTCATTTGGCAACTCAAGAATTTTCTTGAGTTGCCCCTAGTGGCCAAAATCTTTGCTTCTTTAGCACCAAGTGTAGATCTAGGGATTGTGCACACATTTAATGAAATGGAGATTGGGTTTTGGGGTTGTTTTAGAGGTGTTTTGGAGCTTGAAAAGGGGTGGGAAAGGAGGTGCAGGAGCAGCAGCAGGAGAAGGGAGAAGAGGGAGGGAAATGAGGGGAGAAATGGTTAAGTCCTTAGTCAATGAAGCCCATACCTCTCTCTCACCAACTACCCATTTCTTTATTCTTTTCCTTTTCTTTTTCCTTTTAAAACCCTTCTCACTCAAATAGTAAACCCAAATGAAAAGCAAGGCAAGAAAATGCACAAGTGTGAAAAAGTGATATGTGCATGTGTTGCACAAAAAGCTAAAAACCGATTAGCGATTTTTAATCGCGATTAGCACTAAATTAGTGTCAAATTAATCACAAAAACTTTAAAATGTCATAATTCTCTAATTTGCCCTATTTTAGAATTTTCCAAATTTTTTCCCCATTTATTTGTATTTAATAATTCCAAAATATTAAAATATTCAATAAAATAATATTAAATTATAAAAATTCCCAAAATTAACATTTTATCTTTTTTGAAATGTTACAGTATGTTCGTGGGAACCCTTGATCCGCAAGCAACCATCTCACAATTTCTGATGTTTTTCAAGCCGACTACCTTCCAGGCCTTGATTGAAAAGCTAGCGCAAATGGATCAGATGGGCCATAAACCCCCTCTTCCAAAGACGGACTCCCGAAATGACAAGGGGAAAGGAAAAGCGATCGTTGTCGCTAATGCTCAACAACAACCGAGCAACTCGAAGCCGGTTGTTTGTCAAAATAATATATGCCCGTATGTAGCCCTTGAGGAGAGGCTAGGACGTTCTTACTCTTTTCCCCGTGATAAAACGAGAAGGTTATTCGAGCTGGATCCAAAACGTCTGTCGCAACTAAATGATGTCAATGATCCCAACTACTGTCCTTATCATCAAGTACTAGGCCATCCGATCGAAGATTGCTACGTTTTCAAAAATTGGCTTGAAAACCAGTACCGACAGGGCAAGTTCGTGTTATCTGGCAAATGGAAGGTGAATCCCCCGCAGCCCCACACATCTAAGGGGATGAATACGCCGGGGGCAACATGCTCCGTCGTTAAAGAAGCTCCTTGGGAGGTTGTATTATCAGCCAAGACAAAGAGGATGCTAAACGATCTTCAAGTGTGCCCAGCGATCAAGTGGAAGAACCCGTTGGAACCGCAGGTCATTGAAGGGATGTTGAAGCCACGTCCAACTCCAAAGACCGATGGTGGTGGCCCAAGCGTTCACGACCAGCCGTCGAAGTCTTCAAAGAAGAAGAAAAAGAAATCAAAGAAGCCCGTGAAGCCTGGCGACAAGCGCACGGACTTGCAAAAACAAATTGACGCGCTGGAGGAATACAACCAGAAGGCACGGACTCCCATTACGCTCCAAGAGTTTCTCAATCACGTCTTTCAAGAGGAAGATGAGGGAGAAAGTTCATCTGATGATTCTGAAGAATATGTGGCGGGCTGTCATGTGATTTCCCATTCGTTCATGGACGATGAGGAGACTCCTTGTACTGAAAAGCTGGGGGCAGATCCTGAATCAAAAATTCTGGGGCCATTAGATGAAGTAATTGATGCATTCCTTAATGAAGCTCGGTTGAAAAGTAAAGTTGATCGAGAACGCGAGACGACCATATTCGAAAAGGCCAAGCGCCAGCGCCTTGACGAAAGAATTGAGACGATCTCGCTAGAGCAAAATACCTCCACTACCGACAAAAGCCAATTCAAGATGAGGAAAAGGTTTGCTAAGGCCATATCAATGGGCATGAAGCTACCATCCTCTGAAGGAAAGATTACTGGTGAAATAGAAATGCACCCCTCCTATTGCTTATATCATCAGAAGGTTTCGCACCCCACTCAAGAGTGCAAAGCTTTCGATAAATGGTGGCAAAGATACGTTACTCATCGACAACGCTTTAAGCGGGAAAAGCGCAAAACTCGTCGGGAGCAAAGAAATACGACCGAAGGGCTTAAAAGAACTACCGGCGATTGTCGCATGGTTAACACCGGCGGGTCACAAGTGCTTACATTCGGGAGCGATTCCGATGAGGAGCTGGCTCTCATCCCTCTCTTTAAAGAGTCCACTTCGGGAAAAGAAGAAGAGCCGAAGGTTTGCGAAAATATTCGGCTGCGGAATCGGACGCTGCCTGAAAAGAACCTCGGACCCTCAAACAGAAAAGATAAAGTGAAAGAAAAGGTCTCTGAAGATATCGTCTTAGATAACCAAGTGGTGGAGGAGCTAAGTGCTAAGGACCCGCCAAAGAGGAATAAGGTGGATTACAACGTCTTAGTGCATCTAAGGAAGCTACCGTCACAGCTCAGCATTCTTGACGCCCTTTTGCTATCAAAGGAAGCGAGAGATTCATTAATCAAGGCACTACAAGATCGGGAACAATTCCAAGCTTTCCTGGCTGAAGAAAAGATGAAGGATGAATTAGAGGAAGTGCACACGGCCGATGTCGCTTTTGGTGATGAAGACCTTCTCCTTGGGACGTGCGAACACAATCGTCCCCTTTATGTCTCAGGATACTGCCACGATATAAAGATAGGCAAAATCTTGATCGACAATGGATCCTCCGTTAACCTCCTCAATGTGCGGGTTTTAAAAGAAATCTGCATGAGCGTCCAGCACCTTGCTCGGGACAAGATCACCATCTCCGGGTTTGACTCCCAGTCATCAAGAACTCTTGGGTCTGTGGTACTGACGCTACGCTTTGGGTTACTTGTCACGGACATTAAGTTCCACGTCATAGACGCCAAGACATGCTACAATGCTCTGCTCGGCCGACCGTGGTTACACGAGTACAACGTCATCCTTTCTACACAACATCAGTGTATGAAATATGCTAAGGATGGTCTCGAGTATACCGTGGTGGGAGAACTGAATCCGTTTTCCATGAACGAAGTCCGCAAATATGAAGATGCCAAATACTTCTTACCGGATTTCGAAGACACGGAAAGGTGTCACAAGCCGGAGAACAAAGCTAACGCCACCATCTCTGTTTACGGGAGTGATACCGAGGAGGAAGAGGAGATAGTGTATTCGGGTCCGCCCCAACACAACAAGCCAGGGCCGTCCGCTCCTACGTTGATCTTTGGTAGCGACTCGGAAGATGAGATCCATTCTGTATTCTCTGCTCGACCTTCAATACGAACGTTCACTGATGAAGTACAAAGTCTACAAGTCGCCATGGTGCCGCTTAAACACCGTAAAGAACTGGATGCACTTGATATTTACAATGTAGAAGAGCTACAAACGTTCTATATCCCTCCCAGGCGGGAAAGCGAAAAAGCAATTCTATTTTACCGCTCTGAAGAAAACAAAGTGGAGAAAGAAATCTGGCATGGCGCGGATCCTACGCTTGACAGGCTTCAGCCTATCCGTCTTCCCAGATATTATACTTTAGGTTTGAAAAAGCTGCTGAAATGCTAGGGGATATCCTTCAAGCAGACCGTTTGAAAAGCCAAGTTCTATGACAAAGTCTGGAACGTTCCCGGGACTCAACGCAAACTGCCTAATGGGAGAATGGAGACAAAAGGACTTGGGTACATCCGGTCAAAGAAACGAGAGCTACTAAACAGCTGCTATGTCATGTATGACTTCGATGAAGAAGCGGATGCTCAATGGGAGGACGCTAATCCTGAGCCAGTGAAAGTTCCAGATGCAAAAGAGCCCAGTCCGTCGTTCGAAGAACAAATGAACAAGCTTATAAGGGAAGCAGGTCAAAAAGTCCGGGACGACCATAACCGCGAAATGACCATCTACGAGAAAGACAAAACGAAACGCCTCCTCCAACAGGCCGTGAAAGATGAAAATGCCGCTCCTTGTCAACCTGTTATAAAGAAGGCCCGACGCAGGGACAAAAACAAGTCGAAACGCGAAAAAGGCGCTCAACAACAACGAAGCGGGGCTAAAAGGCCACGCAAGCGGGAACCAAGCGGTTCCGATCTATCCCTCATGAGAAAAATGGGTCGTGCATACTCTTTTCCTCGGGACAAGACGAAGAAAATACTTGACCTCGCTTTAAAACATCAGATGCTTACACTGCCGGAGTCTAAACATCCCGAACAAGCAGGCAAGGTCTCACACCCAAACTATTGCTTTTATCACCAAGTGGTAGGGCATCCTCTCGAAGACCGCTTCACTTTCAAAAAATGGGTTGAAGATACAGTACCAGTTTGGCAAGTTCGCTCTGTCCGACAATTGGAGGGTAGCGCCGCCACAGAAGCACGAACCCTAGGCCACGGAAGAAGAACCAGTTCCACATTGGGATTGGAAGCGAATTCGTACTTACCACGTGATCACGATATCAAAAGAAGAGCCCGAGGACATGGATGACCTTCCCTGGTGCTTCGAAAACAACAACGACGAGGTAATCTCAGAATTCCCACCAGCACCGAAGAGCTGGAAGATGGAATCCATACCACTGCAGACAACCTCAAGAAAATTGAGTTGGGGACGGCGAATGACCCTCGACCGACATTCATTCGTGAGCTGCTGTCTGAAGAGAAGGTGGCTTCGTTAAAAGACCTGCTTATGCAACACAAATATTGCTTCGCGTGGAACTATTCCGAAATGCCGCGATTAGATCCAGAAATTGCTGTGCACAGGTTGGCAATATCCCCGGATGTTAAGCCAGTCAAACAGGCGCCGAGAAGAATGCGGCTCGAGCTTGAGATGAGTATCAATGCCGAGGTCAAGAAGCTGATTGACTCTGGCTTCATCCAGGAAGTTCAATACCTTGAATTGATAGCCAACATCGTCCCGGTGATGAAGAAAAATGGGACAGTGCGCATATGCGTATACTTCCGGGATCTCAATAAAGCTTGCCCGAAAGACGATTTTCCAGTGCCAGTCACCGAACCGATGATAGACAATGCGTCCACTCACGAGGTTTTCTCCTTAATGGATGGCTCGTCAGGATATAATCAAATAAAAATGCATCCCGAAGACCAGAGGCATACCGCTTTCCGGACCCCTTTGGGAATATTTTGTTACAAGGTGATGCCCTTCGGTCTAAAGAACGCCGGCGCCACCTATCAGAGGGCCATGACGAAGATCTTCGATGACCTTATACATGAAATCATCGAATGTTATATCGACGACCTCGTGGTCAAGAGCAAATCATACGAGGAACATCTCGAGCATCTAAAGACTGTATTTCGACGCCTTCGACAATACAACTTGAAGATGAACCCTCTTAAGTGTGCGTTCGGGGTTTCCTCGGGTAAATTCCTAGGATTCATCGTCCGACACCGAGGCATCGAAATAGATCCGTCAAAGATCAAAGCGATCATGGAAATGCCTCCGCCGAGAACTCTCAAACAGTTGCGGTCTCTCCAAGGGAAGCTCGCATACATATGGCGATTTATAGCCAATCTTTCAGGAAAGTGCCGTCCCTACAGCCACCTGATGAATAAGGGAACCCCGTTCGTCTGGGACCAAAAATGCCAAAGCGCGCTAGACGAGATCAAACAATACCTGCAGAACCCGCCAGTGTTGGCTGCTCCGATCAAGGGAAAGCCCCTCATTCTTTATACAACCGCTCTCGAAAGCTCCTTAGGCGCATTATGGGCACAAGAGAACGATCAAGGGAAGGAAAGAGCACTCTACTACTTAAGTCGAGTTCTGCTGGGGACAGAAAGCAATTACTCCCCCATTGAAAAACACTGCCTGGCGTTGATCTTCGCGATAACAAAGCTTAGACACTATGCGTTGGCGCATGAGGTCCGTCTCATTTCAAAGGTGGACCCCCTTAAATATTTGATGTCGAAGGCCATACTGACTGGTCGACTCGCTAAATGGGCCCTGCTCTTGATGGAGTTCTCGATAACCTATCAGCCTCTCAAGGCGGTGAAAGGCCAGGCCATCGCCGACTTCCTCGCTGAGCATCCGATACCCGCCGATTCTCCTCTGAATTGCGATCTTCCAGACGAACATGCGTTTGATGCGATCGACGGTGGTGATACCCGATGAGAGCTTTATTTCGATGGAGTATCTTCCGTGAAGAAGCGTAAACAAAGTACGCCACTAATCAAATCGGGGGTAGGCCTTATCTTCGTGACTCTACAAGGAGGGATAATGCGCTTTACTTTCTCCTTGACAGAGCCGAGGACGAATAACGAAACCGAATATGAAGCCTTGATAGCAGGTCTCGAGATCGCCATCGACATGGGAATTGAAAACCTCCTCGTATATGGAGATTCCCAACTGGTCGTTAGTCAAGTAAACGGCGACTACCAAACATGCAAACCAGAATTGGTGAAGTACGGCGAAAAAGTGCAACAATTGTTGACCCAAATTCCTTCCTACACTTTGGAAAACTTACCGCGCGCGGAAAACAGCAAAGCGGACGCGTTGGCCAAGCTCGCCAAGGAACTGGCTGATGAGAACCTCGATGACGTAAGAATCGTGGTACAAAGCCGTCGGGTGCTTGCCCCAGCGGAAATATCTCTGGAATCACCCGAAGAGAAGGAAGCGACTGAGCAGACGACCTTGCAAATAAAAGATCGGGAAAATACCGAGGATTGGAGAGAAGTCTTTATAGACTACTTCAAATACCGCCAAACGCCCGAAGATGCGTCCTCAAGACATCAGCTTATGAAACGAGCTCTGTCTTTCGCCTTCGTCAATGATACTCTATACAAGAGGTCGTTCGATTCTTTGTGGTTGAGACGCCTGGGACCTGACGAAGCGAAAAGAGTCGTCCAGGAAGTTCATGATGGACTCTGCGGTTCTCACCAAGCGAGCCCGAAGATGAAGTTGAAGATCAAACGGATGGGCTACTACTGGCCCACGATGATTCAGGACTGCGTCGAATATGCGAAGCAATGCCACTCATGCCAAATTCATGGAGACTTCATCCATCAACATCCAAATCCACTCCATCCAACAGTGGCTAGCTGGCCATTCGAAATGTGGGGGACTGACATAGTCGGCCCCATCGAACCAGCATCGTCCAGAGGACATCATTTCATCCTGGTGACGACTGACTACTTCTCCAAATGGGCAGAAGCAATACCGTTAAGAGAAGTGAAGATGGAGAATATCCTCCATTTCTTCAAGACGCACGTCATATATCGGTTTGGAACTCCACGACGGATCATCTCCGATAACGGGCCAGCTTACAGAAGCCACAAGATTAGTCGCTTCGCGCAACAACATAATATAGACTGGAGATATTCCTCGGTTTATAATCCGTGAGCTAACGGTCTAGCCGAGGCCTTCAACAAGACCCTGACGAAGATCATGAAGAAGACGGTGTCCCGAAATAAGAGAGACTGGCACGAGAGACTGCAAGAGGCTCTTTGGGCGTATCGAACTACGTTCAAGACGGCCACGAACACAACGCCGTACGCGTTGGTATTTGGTACGGAAGCAGTACTCCCCCTCGAGATAGAGCTACCCTCTTTACGAGTGGCAGTCCACTATGAGTTGACGAACGAAGAAAATGCTAACCTTTGGCTTGAGGAGCTTGATGCCCTTGAAGAAACACGGCTCATAGCGCAACAAAATCTGAAAGCTTATAAAGCAAAGATGACGCGCTCATATGAAAGATTGACCCGACCGAGGACATTCCGCTAAGGCGAACTCGTGCTAGTGGTCAAAAGACCTATGATCCCCAATCGCGCCAAGCGGGGAAAATTCGAGCCGAACTATGAAGGCCCATACAACATAGACAAGGTCTACCAGGGTGGAGCCTATCTACTTATGGATATGCACGGTGAAAGGCCTTACAGGACAATAAATGGCCGATTCTTGAAGAAATACTACGCTTAGCGAGTTACTGCCTAGGTCAATGATAGATGACGACGATTATGTCCGCTCGCTATCTTCTTAAGCTCAAACTTTATAAGCGGTAGCCAGCCCTCTCTTGAACGGACCGAAACGTCCTTAAACTAATGGCGGACCGAAACATCCTTAAACTGATGGTGGACCGAAACGTCCTTAAACTAATGTTGGACCGAAACGTCCTTAAACTAATGTTGGACCGAAACGTCCTTAAACAAATGTTGGACCGAAACGTCCTTAAACTAATGTTGGACCGAAACGTCTTTAAATTAATGGCGGACCGAAACGTCCTTAAACTACTACCGCAGCATCCTTAGGCTGACGAGATAAAAAAAAAGAGAAAAAGAAAAAAAATGATGATAAAAACGGTATGTCCATAAGCAAAATGGGCACGGATGAAAACCCGAAAGGGCTCCGTGAGTAAAAACAGCAGGGCTACCGGCGAGTGTTCGTGAAAACCCGAAAGGACGCGACCTCGTAAAAAAAATATATAGAGAAAATAAAAAGAATAAAAAAAAACCGGTATGTCCATAAGCAAAATGGGCACGGATGAAAACCCGAAAGGGCTCCGTGAGTAAAAACAGCAGGACTACCGGCGAGTGTTTGTGAAAACCCGAAAGGGCACAACCTCGTTAAAAGACACTTATAGGGTCCTCTCGACCTTGTAAGGAGAAACCACCCGCGTGAGATCCTTACGACTCACAAGAGAGCAACACACTTATGGATCCCCACGATTCCTAAGGAGAAAATACACTTGCGAGATCCTCACAACTCGTAAGGAGAACTCTCTTATGGGACCCTCACGGCTCATAAGATTTGAAAGTCTTAAGTTACAGAGACCTAAACCTGTGCTTAAGCAACCCCCACAACTTTCGTTATTGCCTTACAAGTGGTTCAATACCGACCCTTGTATACAATCCACGGGCGCGAATAAACATTTCCCTAACCAAGTTTCATCCGTGACTGAGGATATGTTCGCATGACCCTTGTAAGTTCTCTTGATTTACAAGGAGAAAACCCTCCTGTAGGATCCTTACAACTTACAGAGGAACATACACTTAGGCATCCTCACGATTCCTAAGGAGAAAATACACCTACAAGATCCTCACGACTTGTAGGGAGAAATACCTTTGTGATCCTCACAAAGGGAAAAGCCCCCATGTCAAGCCTTCAATGTCTTCGAACAAAAAGAAGAAGACCAAGAAGCCTATGCAGCCTGCCGAGTATGACGACAAGTGCACAGATATACAAAAGTACATAGACGCATTAGAGGAGTATAAGCAGAAGGCGCGGGCATTAGTCACGCTCGAAGAATTCCTCAAGTATATTCTTGAGGACGGTGACAGTGACAATGATGGGGGAAATGCCTCATCAGAAGAAACCGAAGACCGTGTAGCAAGTTTTCACATGGTCTTCCATTCGTCGTTATATGGCGAAAAAGCTCCCTCAGCATCAGAAAATGACATAGAGGAACTGGAGGCATAATCGGCGCTAAAATCTCCGAAATTGACAGAAGAAGACTCGATTGAGAGGCTGCTAAATGAAGCCTTTCAAAAAAGCAAAGTTGACCGAGAATGCGAGACAACTATATATGAAAAGGCTAAGTGTAACAACTCCAATTCTTGTGTACATAAAATTGATATAAAAGTTAATGTATACTTGGGGTATTTACATTTTCTGTGAGTACTATAGGTATTTGTTTTGCTTTCTAATAGCAAGAAGGAGCTTGTAGCTCACTGGTAAGACCTTGCACTGCTGAACCAAAGCACCAGAGTTCAAATCCCATCAGCCACATTAATTTTTTAATTAGTTTTCTTTTAATCTTTTTAGAAGCCCAAGAGTCTACACGTGCATAAACCGTAAAACCAAAAGTCATACTAAAAACAAACGAGTCCACTGCAGAAGGCGAAGCGACGGGGACACGTGGCGGGGAGACTCGGCCCAACTCGGCCCGACTCGGCCGGCGACTCGCGCGGATCGGCCGGCGCCGCCGGCCGACTCAGCCCCAAATTCGATTTTTCTTTTTTTCTTCTCCGTCCCTTTACTTCCCCATAACCTCTGTGTAGGGTTCCTAGGCACTCACAAGGGGTCTCACAAGGCATCAATCATGCCCGTTTCAAATATTACGGTGCCGAGAAACCCTAGACTACGGATCGTTAGCTAGATGTCTAGACGAAACAGAAACTAGTTTACAGCTAAACTAAAAGAACGAAAACACAACCTTTGTAGATCCGTTTCTCCACCTCCATAGCTCCGCAATGAAGTCTCCTCGCTGTCCAAGTCGAACCCCGGGCTCTAGCGTCGGCTTCATCGGAGAATGGACGGGCTAGGTCATCGACGACGATGCCGAAGATGATCTACGTCGAGGCATCGCTAGATCAAGCTCCAACTTCACCAAGTCCAAAAACTTGTGAAGAAAACACACTCTACTACTTGGCAAGAGGTAGAGGATGAAGAAATAGGAAGTGGGTAGACTTTAGAATTGGATTTCTCACTTGTTTCATCAATCCACCATTGATGAAGTCTAGTTTCTCTTCTTGAAGAAGAAGAAGAAGATGATGATAATGTTATGATAAGTTGTTAGAAAATAGAAAATAAAAGAATACTTATCATAAGCAAACCATGGTCAAGTGTAGAGAATTGACTAAGGTTAGATGAAGGGTTAGGGTTAAACATGAAGACAAAATGGTCACTTGGTCAAAGCTTCATGAAGCTTCATAATACAAACAAAGTTAGCAACCATTTTCTCTTTATGCTTTCCTTTTTCCAAAATGAATAAATAGATAAATAAATGAGAAAAGGAAATGAAACCCTAACCACTTAAGTAACCATAGTTTAATTCTTTACACAAACCCAAACTAGCATGTATCATCAAACATGATACAATCTTGTGTACAAAAGTATATCACATATACAATGTGCACAAACCAAGTGAGAAAATCCATTTAAAGTGAACCGATACTAGTTAATGCAAAGTAATATATCAAATATATAATTATACATTAAATCATTAAATCAACACTTGATTTAATGATCCGGTCATGTCGCACACAACCGACTAGTATTCAATGTATCGGCTTATCGAATCAATCCTTGATTCGATAACTAGGTTATATCGCATACAACCATTCGATACATTCATCGCGAGAATAGAATACGGTATCACATACACGCATTATTCTCGGTCCCGCACATATCTCATATGCGCTCCTATTTCGTTTCGCTTGAGCCAAGAAACCTCTGTGTAGGACTCTAAAGACTCGTCAACACGCCGGCAGCAGATGATGATCATATCAAACATCCACAAGCCGCAAGCGGTCTGCTAAACGTAACGGCCACCCGGGTATTGAGCGATCAGAAGATCGACGAGCAAGCCCGCTCACACTCTAGTGAATCCAACCAGTAACACTACCGTACAGTCCGGTCTCGTCGTCTGATATGTCGCATATCTTGCCTAGGGGTGGTAAACGTCAGACCCCAATAGCTCGATAAGTCGTGTCGATATGAGGTCTATAACAATTCGAGAAGCTACTGGTAACACTTACCAGTATATCTCAGCAACCCTGGCCAGGGATTTCCTGTTATAGCCAATCGAACACAGCGCAACATCAACTCCCAATACCGGGAGAGACGAATCCCCTCCTATCGCTCATTTCCTCCATGTGACTCGGGACTGTACCCAAAAACCACCGTTTTGCACGCCCTCTTGGACGTGGTAAGGTGGAAATCAAAGCACAGTGGGAACCACACAAGACTCTATGACGATCTCGGGTCAACAGACTACTCTGTACCAGTGTCACCAGAGAACTGCCATCTGACGTGAGGTATAATACCATCTGGGAGTTCTCGGCGAGTCCGTCCAGTGTACCCAGTCTCTACTGAGCACCCGTATATCATCTCTGATGTCAAACACCAATGGATATGGGATCATCCATCGCCCATCTGTATGGGTCGAGAAGGTATACGCTAGTCTACTCTGGTATATCGATGCCCCGTCTCGATATACCCACGACTAGGGACCTTGAAGGATGTACTTATAGACTACCATGTCCCCACTAGTATGATCCACATCATATTCCAGGTAGTCAAGTACACATCCTAGGGGCTTTACCAACATGTATCGGAGAGACAATCAGTATACACGTTAAGGTAAAGAGTAACCAGATAGCATACTATTATGTCGAGCAAGAAAGTCCTCCCTATATATGTCCCAGCATCCACTACAATATACATCCAATGTACAGTAATGGCCTCTAGGGCATACATATAACTAACAATCTCCCACTTGCACTAGGGCCATCTGTAGCAGTAGTTGAAGTATCTCATACTCAACCATCCCATAAAAGTCTCTCTCTGGGAATAGGCCTTTGTGAGTGGATCCGCCGTGTTGTCCTCTGAGTCTGCTCTCCTAACCTCGATCAGCCTGGAGATCAACCATCTCCATGATCAGGTGATACTGCGCTAGAATATGTCTGGATCACTGATGGGACGGACGTTCCATGGCAAAAGCCACAACTCCATTGTCACACAATGGGAGGAACATAGTTCATCTCATGAACCATTATACATCCAAACAGCCTCTTTGGTAGCATCTTAAGTAGCGATGTATCCTGCCTTTATCGTCTAGTATGCCACGGTATCTAGCTTGGAACTCTTCCAACATACCGTCCCTTTACTGAGGGTAAAGACAATGCCAGCGACTGACATTCAGTCGTCTTTATCACCCTGGAACCCTTCCAGTGATTCTCCCCTGGATCGATTGATACCATCTCACTACTACTAGTGAGATACCTAACATCCAATTAGATCTATCTCATAGATCCAAAATCCAGGATTTAGTAGGTATCATTTTGATCCTATATGGAGAATCATTGTGATAAGCGGAGATTGACCGAGCGTAGCATAGGAAACTCCTTCCCTATCAAGAGTATGTCATCCACGTACTCTACGAGGATAGTCACTATACTCCCTACTACCCTTTTGTTTATACAAGGTTCATCTACCATTTTGATGATGTCAACTTCTTTGACTTCTCCATCAAAACAGATGTTCCAACTCCGCGATGCCTGCTTTATCCTATAAAGCATCTTGCACATGTTTCCGCTGCTCCCACTGTCTACGTGGCCCTCTGGCTGTGTACTTATAGACGCACTCTTCTAAAACATCATTTAGAAAAGCAGTCATGACACCCAACCACCAGATATCGTAGTCATGGTATGTAGCCGTGACAAGTAGGATCTGGATGGACTTAAGCATAGGTACTGGAAAAGGTTTCATCATTATCCACGCCTGGTTGATGACGAAAACCTTTAACAAGTCTAGCTTTGAAAGTCTCAACTTTTCCATCTACACCAAGTAATCTTCTCAAGATATACTTGCTCCTGATGGGGATTTAACCCTTCAGATATAGCAACCAAAGTCCATACTTTGTTGGTGTACTTGGATTCCATCTCAGATCACTAAGCATCCAGCCATTCTTACAGAGTCTCACTCCTGATAGCCAGCTCGAAACTAGTTGGGTCATCATCTCATGATGCAATCCTCGCTCCCACTGTCATAGAGAAACCGAAGTAACTCTCAGGTGGGTGAGGAACCCTACTAGATCGGCGGAGAGGCTGAGGTTCGTTGGAATCTACTGAATCCCTTGGTTGTACCAAATCATCAGCTGCAGTTTGTATAGCTGGAACATTTCCAGTTGTACATAACAGACCTTGCCTCGAGCTTGTCCGGATTTTGCTTTTAGACATAAGCCGGACAACCCCAAATCTTAACTAGCTTAAGACATGGGATCTTCCCTTTCCATATCACATATGAAATGGTAGGCAAATGATTTGATTGGAACCCCATTCAATAGGTATGCATCTTCTCAAGTGCATAACTCCCAAAAGGAAATAGGTAACTCAGCAGTACTCATCATAGAGCACACCTTATCATATAGGGTGTAATTGCTCCGCCCCGATATACCATCGTTGCTATGGTGTATACGGAGGAGTAATTCTGAGAGAGAATCTCATTCTCCTTTAGAAAAGTCCAAGAATTCCCTGCTCAAGTATTCTCCTCCCTGATCTCTTCATAGGACATAATACTTATACCCGTATTTTGGTTCTCTACTTCTAACTTATATTCTATGAATATCTCAAAAGGTTCGGACTTGTGTTTCAACAGGAACATGTGTCTGAATCTCGAGAGATTATCAGAGAATGTAATGAAGTACAAAGAACCGGTCTTGGCATGTGTAGACAGGGGACCTACATACATTAACATGTATAATCCCAAGAGTTCACTAACTCTTTCTCTGTTTCCAGTAAACGGAGCTATGGTCATCTTATCTTTGTGACATGACTGGCGAGTTTCACAAGATGTAAATTCAAACTGATTTAAATATGCATCTAAATGTAACTCTGCTAGTCGGGTCGCATTGATATGACGTAGTCTACAATACCTCAAGAAGGATTCGTTCATTTCTGAACTCTTCCTCTTGTGTGTGTTCTGTATACTAAGAACTGTAGTTTGATTTAGAACATCAATGCTTTTAGATAACATGCCTGAACCGATCAACTTTTGATATAGGAAATGTTCAAAACATTATCCAGCAATACAAAATTATATCATTTCTTTACTAATAAAGAGACTGATATTATTTTGTATATCAGGTTCGGTATCTAATAGCATTTGTTCAGAATCAATGTATTGTTAATACAGGGTGACAGTGACCGACAGACTTGGCTGCAACACTTACCCCGTTTTCTGCCTCATGAAAATTATCACCCGTTCTCAGTTTTTCTACCCTTTTGTAGCCCTATGTAACAGATTACATATCTGGGATCCTTATCCGGTATCATATACTCAGGATGCAGAGAATACTGAGAAACAGTTCTGTATAATGAACACACCCGAAGATGATGCATCATATGCACTTTCTTCGTTTGGGCGGCACGGGAAATCTGGTATTCCCCAATTTCCTGCTCTGTCTTATAACAATTATAAGTTGGAGCGGGATCAACGTTCCCCAGCTCAGTATAACAAGCGGGTTCGGTCAATAATCCGTTTTATTATCTTGATTAAGGCGTGATATGGTCGCTACCTGGAGAGAGAGAGAAGAAAACACTAAGCGTGCGCTCTTACAAGAATAGATTGGTTATTATTTTATCTAATCAGGATGGCTCCTACTGCTTTTTATCAAATCTTCCTTCAAACCCTAAAAGGAAAGACTAGCCGGGATTAATTACACACTACAAGTTCGCCAATCTTTCAGCCAGGCCAGTGTCGGTACTTTGAGGGAGGTCCCCCGTGCTTTCGCACGAACCTAATTAATGTAAACCTCGTTTTCCCAGAGGCGTAACCCCGTTGACACCTTTCTAGACACCTACTTGATCGGCTAATTGTAATGTGTAAAACTCTCCCAGGAGTAACTCTTACTCGCAGCGGGTATCGGGATCCAACTATCTCATAGAAGGTATGCAATCTCATTGCAAATTTCAACACTTGAAATTTCCGATAATATTTTGCCCCTAACGTCCTATGACCTTGACGGAGGCCAAACTACCCATAGTCCGCTAGTCAAGTTCAACCCGTCATTTCCTGATTGAATTAAACCCACCCGCACGATCCTTGACGGAGGCCAAACAACGCCGTACGAATACCCTAATCCAATCGCATCATATGCAAGTAGATAAGCACTAGTTAGCTACTGTACACTACGCCTTGACGGAGGCCAAACAACCGCAGCACGAATACTAACTAGTACTTATCTGAAATGACGGAGGGCTACGACAGGTTTTTCTGAAAACCTATTGCGTAATGAACTTGATATCGTTGTAGAATCAAATGAATTTTAAATGGAGTGATTTTGAGGCTTTTCTAGTTTTGCTAAAGGAGTCACTCCCGGTGAAGGGATCGTCGGTCCTTTCCTCGTCGAATGAGGTGCGGGATATATCATATATATCACTGTGCAAAGCAAAAACACTTAAAAGCAATCAAAAGACAAACCGAGTGTGTAGCATCTGCCAGTTATTGCTAAAGGAGTCACTCCCGGTGAAGGGATCTCGGTCCTTTCCTTATCGAATAAGGTGCAGGATATATCATATATGTACGCTGTGCAAAGCAAGAACTGTAGCTACCTGTTTATTTTGAAATTCGATTCTACAACATCTTAGGTTTCTTTTATTTCATTAATCTCATTAATGAAGTCCCATCATTTAAGTTACCTAAACATCACAGATAAATACGACGTACACTTATGCCATCCGCATTCGCCTCGATGTCCCCTCGTGCACCGTTAGGTTAGGTAACTTACGGCAGAGCGGGGCAGGGCTAGCGCGGGTGTAAAACATAAGTAACGCCTATATAATATATCATATATACTATATACTGTATCTATCACAGAACATCACATGATCACATCACAGATATTGCAGCAGAAGAAACATATGAAATATTGGATATACTAGGACGTCCGTGTTTTCAATACGAGCCAGTATAAAACACGGATTCCACGGTCGTGATGAATAGCCAAACCCACACCCCTAGACCCCTACGAGAGGGGCAAGCAACCCTACCAATTCTAGAGTTAGGAGACCCGGACTCGACTCCTCGAGTTGGTCTCCCACTGGACCCCAGAACCCGGTTACTTGTGCTCCCCTCCTTGGGTCTATCCTAGTGCGGAAAAGTAAATAATATACATCAACGGTGACAACTTCCGCAACCTGGAAGTGCCCCAATAAAAGAATATTACATACAAGTTTTTACATGAATGAAAATGAAAAACACTCATCTCACATAAAAACCCCCGGGCTATTCAAACACGACGATCCAATATAATATATCCAGCAACACATAACATCACATGTCATCAACGTAAGTAAACATGCGTATCCCAATTGTCGTTGACATATAGCAACGAAACCGGCGATATCACATATTACACTTACGGTCACAGAAAAGAAAGTGTAAAACTACAACAGTTGGAATCCGCAACCACCTCAGACATCGCATGCCTGACCAAATGAATTACTTAGAAATCACATGCCTAACAATTATAAACCCCGCATTTTAGTCTCATTATCGAAAACACTTTTCAATATCAAGTCGGGCAATTCAACAGGATTCCCGAAAAACTGATCGAATGCTCGTCGTAAACTTCAGTAGACAGTCCCACCCCCGATACCGTCGACGAAGTGAACCAAGGCGGAACACCGCTGCCGCGAGCACCCGAACAGATGCTTTCGGCGACGGGGTTCTCCTACAGTTACTTGGTCGGGGCTATGGGGTGTAGCTGTCTATTAAGTTTACCCGGCGAGTATCCGCGTACGCTACGTGATTGCGACGGACTTTTGATCACATCAAAATTCCGTGGCAACCGATCAAGTGAGACTAAACTGCTATGTTTATAACATTCATTCAGTTATCTCATAACTACTTGTGAATTCCAATTATTGTATCACATTCCGGATAAATAAAAAATGTCAAACTTTCCGATCGAACAATCGAACACCCAAGTTTTCCCGATACAGATCAACACATGAAACAAGTCTAAAAACATTCAGTTCGTGCCTCAGTACCAACGGTCCAGCCGTAGAAGGGTCAAGCCAACGCCTCACATGTGGCACGCCGTACTGCCCCAAACCCTAAGGTTCAAAGGGCAGTTCAAGACGGTCACATAATCGAGTTAAGGTTTGTTGTCTTCTAGAGGGTCCATCGAGTTACTTGCACTACTTAGAACGTCGTTAAACTACGGAAAGATCCAACACTTGGAAAATTCCCGACAGGGGAAAAATTGGGTATTTATATCCGGTCGAACTTTTTAACATATTCTAAAATGCCCGGAAAGCCACACAGACAAAATTTGATAATCCGATCGAACATTCGAATCCCCAAAACAACCCAAAAAATTCAACTCTTGAAAAAATATTAAAAATTCCCAGGAAAACCAGCACTGAAAATTAAGAATTAAGGTGCAAATTTCGATGCACAAAAAGACAAAGTGGCCGCGGAACCGCCGCATGAGCATGCTCATGCCGCGGATCCGCGGCGAGATTAAGGAATTAGGCGCTCGAATTTTGCAATTATCCTTAGATCTTCCTGATGATTTTTCTGAATATTTTTAATCTGGAAAAAACCACGATTTTGAAAATTGTCCAGAGAGCATGTTTGTGTTAGGGTTTCGGGTTCGTTCGGACTTCAAACTCCGTCTAGACTTCGCCTAAGGCTCTAGCTAGTCTCTGATACCACTTTAGGGTTCCTAGGCACTCACAAGGGGTCTCACAAGGCATCAACCATGCCCATTTCAAATATTACGGTGCCGAGAAACCCTAGACTACGGATCGTTAGCTAGATGTCTAGGCGAAACAGAAACTAGTTTACAGCTAAACTAAAAGAACGGAAATACAACCTTTGTAGATCCGTTTCTCCACCTCCATAGCTCCGCAATGAAGTCTCCTCGCTGTCCAAGTCGAACCCCGGGCTCTAGCGTCGGCTTTATCGGAGAATGGACGGGCTAGGTCATCGACGACGATGCCGAAGATGATCTACGTCGAGGCATCGCTAGATCAAGCTCCAACTTCACCAAGTCCAAAAACTTGTGAAGAAAACACACTCTACTACTTGGCAAGAGGTAGAGGATGAAGAAATAGGAAGTGAGTAGACTTTAGAATTGGATTTCTCACTTGTTTCATCAATCCACCATTGATGAAGTCTAGTTTCTCTTCTTGAAGAAGAAGAAGAAGATGATGATAATGTTATGATAAGTTGTTAGAAAATAGAAAATAAAAGAATACTTATCATAAGCAAACCATGGTCAAGTGTAGAGAATTGACTAAGGTTAGATGAAGGGTTAGGGTTAAACATGAAGACAAAATGGTCACTTGGTCAAAGCTTCATGAAGCTTCATAATACAAACAAAGTTAGCAACCATTTTCTCTTTTTGCTTTCCTTTTTCCAAAATGAATAAATAGATAAATAAATGAGAAAAGGAAATGAAACCCTAACCACTTAAGTAACCATAGTTTAATTCTTTACACAAACCCAAACTAGCATGTATCATCAAACATGATACAATCTTGTGTACAAAAGTATATCACATATACAATGTGCACAAACCAAGTGAGAAAATCCATTTAAAGTGAACCGATACTAGTTAATGCAAAGTAATATATCAAATATATAATTATACATTAAATCATTAAATCAACACTTGATTTAATGATCCGGTCATGTCGCACACAACCGACTAGTATTCAATGTATCGGCTTATCGAATCAATCCTTGATTCGATAACTAGGTTATATCGCATACAACCATTCGATACATTCATCACGAGAATAGAATACGGTATCACATACACGCATTATTCTCGGTCCCGCACATATCTCATATGCGCTCCTATTTCGTTTCGCTTGAGCCAGGAAACCTCTGTGTAGGACTCTAAAGACTCGTCAATACGCCGGCAGCAGATGATGATCATATCAAACATCCACAAGCCGCAAGCGGTCTGCTAAACTTAACGGCCACCCGGGTATTGAGCGATCAGAAGATCGACGAGCAAGCCCGCTCACACTCCAGTGAATCCAACCAGTAACACTACCGTACAGTCCGGTCTCGTCGTCTGATATGTCGCATATCTTGCCTAGGGGTGGTAAACGTCAGACCCCAATAGCTCGATAAGTCGTGTCGATATGAGGTCTATAACAATTCGAGAAGCTACTGGTAACACTTACCAGTATATCTCAGCAACCCTGGCCAGGGATTTCCTGTTATAGCCAATCGAACACAGCGCAACATCAACTCCCAATACCGGGAGAGACGAATCCCCTCCTATCGCTCATTGCCTCCATGTGACTCGGGAATGTACCCAAAAACCACCGTTTTGCATGCCCTCTTGGACGTGGTAAGGTGGAAATCAAAGCACAGTGGGAACCACACAAGACTCTATGACGATCTCGGGTCAACAGACTACTCTGTACCAGTGTCACCAGAGAACTGCCATCTGACGTGAGGTATTATACCATCTGGGAGTTCTCGGCGAGTCCGTCCAGTATACCCAGTCTCTACTGAGCACCCGTATATCATCTCTGATGTCAAACACCAATGGATATGGGATCATCCATCGCCCATCTGTATGGGTCGAGAAGGTATACGCTAGTCTACTCTGGTATATCGATGCCCCGTCTCGATATACCCTGTTAGTGTATATGCCCTAGAGGCCATTACTGTATCATACTAGTTTGTATATTACTTAATGGAAGCTTGGGATATTCACAGTTGTATATACAATCTTGCTCGAAATGGTAGTATGCTACTTGGTTTGTCTCTGCTTTAATATGTGCATGTGTTTCTTTTAGCATATTGCTGGTATACATATTAGTAGAGCCCTTAGGATCTTTGCTTGATTACCAGCGTTGTGATGGCGCTCGCACTCGTGGGAGCTGGGTAATCTATAAGCACATCCTTATACAGGTCCCTGGTCGTTGGACTATCGAGACAGGGCATCGATACTCCGGAGTAGACTAGCGTATGCGCTTCTCATCCCAGTGTGGGAGACGGTCTGTCCCACAGCCGTTAGTACGTCGTACTTGGGATAGTATGCGGGTGCTCGTTAGGTTACGAGTACACTGGACAAGACTCGTCGGGAACTGTTGGTTGGTAATATACCTATCGTTAGTTATCAGTTCCCAGGTGACATGAGTACAGCTTAGTCCGCTGACTTGACACTGTCACTTCGCCTCGAGTGTGTTCCCACTGCACTTTGATTACTACCCTACCACGGCTCAAAGGAGTCGTGCAAACAGGTAGTCTTTGGGTGCAGTCCCGAAGCACTTGGAGGCAGTGACGGTTAGACAGGATTCGTCTCTCCCGGTATTGGGGGTTGACATCGCGCTGTATCCAGGAGAGCCATTACACGAGTAGTCCCTGGCCAGGGCAAGCGAGATATACTGGTAGGCTTCCAGTGTTATCTCAGGGTGTTCTGGGCTACACTCCGACACGACTTGTACCGCTATTAGGGGACTGACGTTCACCGCCCCCTAGGTCCGCTATGCGATGTATCAGACGAACAGACCGGACTGTACGGAGACTGTCACATACAGGCTCAGTAGGAGTGCAGATGGGGTTCACCTCGTCAGTCTTCTTATCGACATCTACGTGGGGACCGTTACGTACAACTAGTTCCGCTTGCGGTCTGTGGTTAAACCCACTGCCAGCGTAGTGTCGAGTCTTTAGAGTCCCACACAGAGAGCTATTCGCCTTTAGGCAAAATGAGTAGAGGTCGCATGGTTTTGCGACAGGGTTCGTTCACATTCGCGCACTTGTGCACGTTTGCTGTCCGGACAGTTTATACTAGCGGGCTTTGGTTTAAGCCGGATCCTAGTATATGATTTGAGATTGGTTTTTCTAATTGTGTTCGTGTTCCTCGGATCACGAATGCGGGTGCGTATGCACAGTTGCTTGAGATTGAGGGAGAGGACCTTGTTTAGGGTTAATGACTATTGTCATTTTATTAACCCTATTGCTTTTGTGTGTATTATTGTTAATTAATAATTAGCTTAATTATTGTGCATGGTTGTTGTTGTTGACCTTTTGACTTCATTGACTTGTTGACCAAGTTGACAATTTGACCATGATCATTTCATTTGGAAGATGCTCTTTGATCCTTGCAATTTGCATTAATATTGAAATGATAATGGTCACCTCTTGATTAAACCATGAAAATTTTCTAGCTAATTATTGAATTAAAATATTACACACATATTAGTGAGAATGGCTCACTAATAATTCATTCTCTCATATCTTTTCTCTCTCTTGCTCATCCTCTCCCTCAAGCTCTCTCCCTCTCATGTGTTGAGAAACAAAAAGCTTAAGAAAAACCTTCACTTGATCTTCTCTACTCTCTTCTAGGGTTCAAGTCTTAGCATTTCTTGCACTCTAGTTACTCCTAGCTTAGAGTTGAAGCTAAAGGTCGAGGCTTTCGGGTGGATCCTTTTTTGACGGAAGAAGACAAGCAAGATGATGCCTTTCTACCATTCCGACGAGCAAGGAGAGAAGGACTTCGAGCTCAAGGTATAACCTTTCTACAACTTAGCTAGTTGTTAGTTTGCTTTAGCTAGTTTTCGTTTAGCAAAGATCCTCACAAGGAAGGTCCATGTTGCCTAAGTCATTAAAAATCCGTTTTTTATTATGTTTTCCGCCTCCCCGTAAGCACCGGGGTGGGCAACGTGGACTTACAGTGGTATCAGAGCCTAACTAAACTTAAACTAGCTAGGTAGTGAAGTGTAACGAAGTTTCGAAACCGGAAAATCCAAAAACCAAACTTTGCAAAACCCTAGTTTCTGTTAATTTTTTTTCTGGTCAAAATGACATTTGTTATATACCAAAAATTATCTCAGGCTTTTGTATAGAAAACCACCAAATACGAACCAGAGAGGCGATCAGAGGAGCGCGGATCCGCGGCAAGAGGAAGCTCCTGCCGCGGAAGCGCGGCCGTCTGGTCCCCTCTCTGCTTCGTTTTTGGTGCAGAGTGTTTCTGTGTTGGTTTTGGGATTTTTAGGATATGTTAAATGTGCCCAGATTTTCCAGAACTAAAATTTACTTTTGGGGGCCTATAAATCCGTATTTTTCGGAACTTCACTACACTTTAACTATATCGGTTATATCTGTGATGCTTGCATGTATTGAACGTCGGCTAATCGCTATAAGTCGATTAATCGGGGTTATACATCTCTGTGATCTGTGATTGTTATTGGTTTGTGGATATGAATGGATTGGAATGTCGCGGGTGAATGGCCGGGGTGGATGTGAGATGAGCGTTATTTTTCTTTCATTCATTTGTAACATGTAAATTGATGTTATAATATTCTTTGTATGGCCGCACAACCGGGTCGGGGTTGTAGCCGTCATTGTATAATTCTTTTTACTGTTTTTGCTCCTAGGATAGACCCATGGAGGGGGTGCACAAACTACCGGGTATCTCGAAGTGCCGAGTGGCCTACTCACGGTGGTGAGGGAGGTTGCTTCGCTTCGGGTGCTTGGCGGGTAGTTTGCCGCACCCGTAGGGGTCTTGGGTGGGGTATTGGCTATTCACCGCGACCGTGTAATCCGCTTTACGTTGCAGGCTCGAACGCATTGCGGATTCCTAGTATATCCAATGTATTCATCTGTGATCTGTAATGTCTATCATTGCTATATATTTATATATAATAACTATTTAGGCGTTGCTTATGTTTTACAGCCGCGCTAGCCCAGCCCCCGCTCTGTCGTTAGTTAAGTAACCTAACGGGTGATGACGGGGCCCCGTGGCGAATGCGAATGGCATAAGCGTACGTCATATTTTGGTTGTTTTCTGCAATGGTAGGATTAAATGATGGGACGCATTAAAAGAACTAATGCAAGAAATAAACCAAGTAAAAGTCGAATGGAACACTTTGAAAACCACTCGGTTCTTTTCAAAACTAAACTTTTAAACGCGGAGCTTGAACCACTCCTTTTAAAAGCTATCTCGTTCCATCGATTATATCAAGTTCACTACGTTCACGGTTTCGCCAAAACCATCCGTAGCCCTCCGTCGTTTCATATGAATATTCAACGGTATTCAAGCTGTGTTTGTTGGCCTTAGTCAAGGCACAGTGTTTGGTAGCTGGTGGGTATTCATATGTTGCATAGATAGAATGCGTTGGTTTGGGACAGTCGTATTGCCTTGTTGGCCATAGTCAAGGGTAGATACGGGTGGGTTCAAATTAATCTGGATAACGACGGGTAGAACTTGACATGTGACTTATGATTTGTTGGCCTTAGTCAAGGTCATAAGAGCATGGGGCAAAAATCCACATCGGGAGTTTCATAAGTACTGAAACTTGCTAGATTTGCATACCATTTGGAGTGTGGTGATTCTGGTAGGATTCCTTCAGTTTCGTCACGCGATGATATTTGGATCCCGATCCTACTGTGAGTATATGCTACTCCTCGGGAAAACTCTCACTTAACGATCAATGCTATAAACCTAGTAGGTGCCTAGAAAGGTGTTAGCGGGGCTACGCCCACAGGGAAAAGAGGTTACTTAATTAAGGAACTTCGCGAAAGCGTTGGAAAACCTCCCTCGAAGTACCGACACTGGCCTGGCTGAACGGTTAAGCAAGTATTGTACGGTGAGAATGATCCCGGCTAATCCTTTTCTTTATGGTTTGAGAAGGGATTCGAGAAACAGTGGGAGCCATCCAGTTTAGACAAACTAAAAACCACTCTAAACTTGCAAGAGCATCATGCTAAAGTGTTTCTTTTCTCTCTCCTAATTGCAGCGACCATTCAACATGACCGGACTTAAGTTACTGTTAGATAAAAATATATTGACAGGGCCAAACTACAAAGATTGGCTCAGGAATGTCAAGATGGCTATCACTTATGACAAGCTGGGGTATATACTTACCACCAAAGCTCCCCCTGTCCCAGGTCCCACCTCCAGCGTCGCGGATGTAGAAATCCGTAAGACATGGGAGATAGATTGCGCGAGGGCCAGATGCCTCGTACTAGCCTCGATGGACAACGAACATCAGAGGAGGCACGAGAATATGGACCTAAAGTCCATATTTCTCCATACAAAAGAACTGTATGGAGAGCAGTCTCGTATCGCTAGATACGAAGTGTCGAAGAAGCTTTTTTCGGCAAGGTTGGCCGTCGGATCATCGGTAGCGGACCACGTGCTTAAGATGATCGGCTACATAGAGGAGCTCGCGGACCTTGGGACCACGTTGGAGAATGAACTCTATACCGATTTGATTCTCCAGTCCCTTCCTTCCACTTACGCCCAGTTCATTCTTAACTTCAACATGCAAGGAAAGGAGGTTGAACTTGCCGAACTTCTGAACATGTTGAGGACTGCTGAGGGCACCCTACAGAAGGGTAGGGAGACATCCACTTTGTTTGTAGGAGGATCTTCCTCTTCTAGGTCCAGGGCGAAAGCCAAGGGCAAGAAGAAGAAAGCCCCCGCCAAACCAAGAGGCGGTGTCGGTAAAGTGGATACGAAGGGAAAGGGTAAAGCAACAAAAGTAGCGGGGAAGCTGGTGGGGAAGGAAGAATGCTTCTATTGTCACAAAAGTTGTCACTGGAAACAAGATTGCAAGGCTTGGAAAGCCAGGACACAGGATTTGAAGCGAGTTGCAGCTTCAGCTTCAGGTGTGTATGTTATTGAAAACTGTCTATCAATAAACTCTACATCCTGGGTATTGGATACCGGATCAGGATCTCATATCTGTAATTCTTTGCAGGCGTTGAGAAAGCGTAGAGTTTTGAAGGCAGGTGACATGACCCTCAGAGTTGCGAACGGTGCTAGCATGGATGCTGAGGCCGTGGGGGACTATCACCTGGGATTATCAGATGGACACTTTTTGGTTTTGCGTAGTTGTTATTATGTACCAAATGCAACCTGTAATATCATTTCTGTATCTTTATTATCTAAAGAAGGTTATGAATTTGCATTTGTAAGTAATGTAGTGAACATTCACCTTAATCAAGTTTTGATTGGGTCAGGTACATTAAACAACGGTATATACGTTTTAAACCAACCACAGGTTTTCAATATCCAGAATACACACAAAAGAAAGTCTCCAGATATTAATCAGGCTTTCTTATGGCATTGTAGACTGGGTCACATCAATGAGACACGGTTGACTAAGTTACATAAAGAAGGATACTTGGATCCGTTCGAGTATCAGTCTTATGCCACTTGTGAATCTTGTCTCATAGGAAAGATGACAAAGACTCCGTTCACTGGACACGGAGAAAGAGCGAGCGAGCTCTTGGGACTCGTACACAGTGACGTGTGCGGTCCAATGTCTACACATGCGCGAAGCGGTTACTCTTACTTCATTACTTTTACGGATGATTTTTCAAGGTACGGTTATGTCTTCTTAATGAAACATAAGTCCGAGGCCTTTGAAAAGTTCCAGGAATATAAGAGTGAAGTGGAGAAACAGACCGGCAAAAGTATCAAGATTCTAAGATCGGATCGAGGTGGAGAATACTTAAGTGCCGAGTTCCTGAATTATTTAAAAGAGAACGGAATTCTCTCTCAGCTTACTCCTCCATACACTCCGCAACACAACGGTGTATCGGAGAGACGGAACCGAACCCTATTGGATATGGTACGGTCCATGATGAGTAAGGCTGAGTTACCGCGATCTTTCTGGGGTTATGCACTGGAAACAACTGCACATCTCTTGAACCAAGTTCCTACTAAAACAGTGCCTACCACACCATATCAGATGTGGAGTGGGAAGAAACCCTGTCTTAAATCCTTTAAGACATGGGGATGTCCGGCTTTTGTAAAAAAGTAGCATGCGGACAAGCTCGAGGCGCGCTCAGTACAGTGCAAGTTTGTGGGATACCCAAAGAACTCCAAGGGGTATCTCTTCTATTACGCAGAGGAGCAAAAAGTCCTTGTTTCTCGTCATGCCCGCTTCTTGGAAACTGAGTTTTTAGAAAATCAGATAAGCGGGAGCGCAGTAGAACTGGAAGAAATTCCAGAACCACAAACCATTACTGAAAGCTTAGAGGAACCAGAAGGTTCGAAAGAACAGGACATTCCTATGCCACTCCGCAGGAGTAGTAGGCAGTCTCATCCGCCCGAGAGATACTACGGTTTTCTCATTGACGGGGATAGAGAGGACTGCATCATAGATTGTGATGAGCCTACTAGCTTCCAGCAAGCCATTCAGAGCGTCGACTCGGTAAAATGGCTGGATGCAATGCGGACCGAGATGGAGTCCATGTACACCAACAAAGTATGGACGTTGGACATTGCTCCAGACGGGGTAAAACCCGTAGGATGCAAGTGGATCTTCAAAAGGAAGATTGGTGTAGATGGACAGGTTGAGACCTATAAAGCTAGACTTGTAGCAAAGGGTTTCCGTCAAAGACCTGGCTTGGACTATGACGAAATCTTTTCTCCAGTGGCTATGCTGAAATCCATTCGGATCCTTCTTGCCATTGCTGCCTTCCATGATTATGAGATTTGGCAGATGGACGTAAAGAACGCTTTTCTGAATGGAAATTTAGAGGAGTGTGTCTATATGGATCAGCCAGAGGGTTTCATTCAGAGTGGGAGCAGCGGAAAGGTGTGCAAGTTGCTTAAGTCCATCTATGGACTAAAGCAGGCATCGCGGAGTTGGAACATCTGTTTTGATGAGACGGTCAAAGAATTTGGCTTTATCAAAAATCCAGATGAACCATGCATCTATTGTAGATTTGTAGCGAGAACTGTAGTATTCCTCGTTTTATACGTGGATGACATTCTCTTAATAGGAAATGACATTCCTATGCTACAATCTGTCAAGGGGTTCTTGTCACACAGGTTCTCTATGAAAGACCTGGGTGATGCCTCATACATTCTGGGTATCCGGATCTACCGTGACAGATCCAAGAGGATATAAGGACTCTCATAGTCCAGGTACATCGACACCATACTGAAGAGATTCAGTATGGAAGATTCCAAGCGCGGTAATCTACCGGCTTGTCACGGGATCACCCTCTCCAAAGAGATGTCTCCCAAGACTGATTTGGAAAGGGATCGCATGTCTATTATACCCTACGCTTCTGCGGTAGGCTCTATAATGTATGCGATGTTGTGTACCAGACCGGATGTGGCTTATGTACTGAGTGTGGTAAGCAGGTATCAGTCAAACCCTGGGGAGAAACATTGGATAGCAGTAAAGAACATTCTCAAGTACCTGAGAAGGACTAAGGAGATGTTCTTGGTGTATGGCTGAAAAGACCTGCAGATTGAGGCCTTTGCTGACTCCAGCTTCCAGAGTGACAAGGATGATTCCAAGTCCATGTCGGGTTTTGTCTTTACCCTCAATGGAGGGGCGGTGTGTTGGAAGAGCTCCAAACAGGAAACCGTTGCTGACTCGACTATGGAAGCGGAATACATCGCTGCATCTGATGCCGCAAAAGAAGCTGTCTGGATGAGGAAGTTCTTGAAAGAACTTCAGGTGGTTCCGTCCATTGTTGACCCAATACCTCTGTATTGCGACAACAACGGGGCTATAGCTTTAGCGAAGGAACCCAGGTCCCATCAGAAATCCAGACACATCTTAAGGCGGTATCACCTGATCAGGGAGATTGTGGATCGCCAGGAGATCGAGGTCTGGAGAGTTGCATCAGAGGATAACACAGCAGATCCATTCACCAAGGCCTTGCCCCAGACTCAGTTCGAGCGGCTGATCGAGATGATAGGTCTTCGATACGCCAGTACATGGCCTTAGTGCAAGTGGGAGATTGTTAGTGTATATGCCCTAGAGGCCATTACTGTATCATACTAGTTTGTATATTACTTAATGGAAGCTTGGGATATTCACAGTTGTATATACAATCATGCTCGAAATGGTAGTATGCTACTTGGTTTGTCTCTGCTTTAATATGTGCATGTGTTTCTTTTAGCATATTACTGGTATACATATTAGTAGAGCCCTTAGGATCTTTGCTTGATTACCAGCGTTGTGATGGCGCTCGCACTCATGGGAGCTGGGTAATCTATAAGCACATCCTTATACAGGTCCCTGGTCGTTGGACTATCGAGACAGGGCATCGATACTCCGGAGTAGACTAGCGTATGCGCTTCTCATCCCAGTGTGGGAGACGGTCTGTCCCACAGCCGTTAGTACGTCGTACTTGGGATAGTATGCGGGTGCTCGTTAGGTTATGAGTACACTGGACAGGACTCGTCGGGAACTGTTGGTTGGTAATATACCTATCGTCAGTTATCAGTTCCTAGGTGACATGAGTACAGCTTAGTCCGCTGACTTGACACTGTCACTTCGCCTCGAGTGTGTTCCCACTGCACTTTGATTACTACCCTACCACGGCTCAAAGGAGTCGTGCAAACATGTAGTCTTTGGGTGCAGTCCCGAAGCACTTGGAGGCAGTGACGGTTAGACAGGATTCGTCTCTCCCGGTATTGGGGGTTGACATCGCGCTGTGTCCAGGAGAGCCATTACACGAGTAGTCCCTGGCCAGGGCAAGCGAGATATACTGGTAGGCTTCCAGTGTTATCTCAGGGTGTTCTGGGCTACACTCCGACACGACTTGTACCGCTATTAGGGGACTGACGGTCACCGCCCCCTAGGCCCGCCATGCGATGTATCAGACGAACAGACCGGACTGTACGGAGACTGTCACATACAGGCTCAGTAGGAGTGCAGATGGGGTTCACCTCGTCAGTCTTCTTATCGACATCTACCTGGGGACCGTTACGTACAGCTAGTGCCGCTTGCGGTCTGTGGTTAAACCCACTGCCAGCGTAGTGTCGAGTCTTTAGAGTCCCACACAGAGAGCTATTCGCCTTTAGGCAAAATGAGTAGAGGTCGCATGGTTTTGCGACAGGGTTCGTTCACATTCGCGCACTTGTGCACGTTTGCTGTCCGGACAGTTTATACTAGCGGGCTTTGGTTTACGCCGGATCCTAGTATATGATTTGAGATTGGTTTTTCTCATTGTGTTCGTGTTCCTCGGATCACGAATGCGGGTGCGTATGCACAGTTGCTTGAGATTGAGGGAGAGGACCTTGTTTAGGGTTAATGACTATTGTCATTTTATTAACCCTATTGCTTTTGTGTGTATTATTGTTAATTAATAATTAGCTTAATTATTGTGCATGGTTGTTGTTGTTGACCTTTTGACTTCATTGACTTGTTGACCAAGTTGACAATTTAACCATGATCATTTCATTTGGAAGATGCTCTTTGATCCTTGCAATTTGCATTAATATTGAAATGATAATGGTCACCTCTTAATTAAACCATGACAATTTTCTAGCTAATTATTGAATTAAAATATTACACACATATTAGTGAGAATGGCTCACTAATAATTCATTCTCTCATATCTTTTCTCTCTCTTGCTCATCCTCTCTCTCAAGCTCTCTCCCTCTCATGTGTTGAGAAACAAAAAGCTTGAGAAAAACCTTCACTTGATCTTCTCTACTCTCTTCTAGGGTTCAAGTCTTAGCATTTCTTGCACTCTAGTTACTCCTAGCTTGGAGTTGAAGCTAAAGGTCGAGGCTTTCGGGTGGATCCTTCTTTGACGGAAGAAGACAAGCAAGGTGAGGCCTTTCTACCATTCCGACGAGCAAGGAGAGAAGGACTTCGAGCTCAAGGTATAACCTTTCTACAACTTAGCTAGTTGTTAGTTTTCTTTAGCTAGTTTTCGTTTAGAAAAGATCCTCACAAGGAAGGTCCATGTTGCCTAAGTCATTAAAAATCCGTTTTTTATTATGTTTTCCGCCTCCCCGTAAGCACCGGGGTGGGCAACGTGGACTTACATACCCACGACTAGGGACCTTGAAGGATGTACTTATAGACTACCATGTCCCCACTAGTATGATCCCCATCACAGTCCAGGTAGTCAAGTACACATCCTAGGGGCTTTACCAACATGTATCGGAGAGACAATCAGTATACACGTTAAGGTAAAGAGTAACCAGATAGCATACTATCATGTAGAGCAAGAAAGTCCTCTCTATATATGTCCCAGCATCCACTACAATATACATCCAATGTACAGTAATGACCTCTAGGGCATACATATAACTAACAATCTGTATGGTTTAATTTCCCTGCACATTTACAGAGTAATTTAAATCACACATTTAATCCATTTTAAATACATTTTTTCACACCCTTTCATCTACCCTAAACCCTAATTTTTTTCCTATAAATACCACGCCTAAAATCACCCCTCCTCACTTCCAAATCTCTGTCCAAACTCTTAAGAAAATTCCATAGACTTGTTGTGTGCAAGTTGAGTTAGCAAAGGGCGAAGCTCCGACGACGATACGAGGAGATTCCGGCGACAAAACGGCGCACCAGCGCTTCCCACTTCTTTCTTTTCCTCTCCTCTCCACTACAATCCAGTAATTCCCTTCTCCCCCTTCTCTTTACTATTCTAAAAACTTAGAATTCTAAAACCCGACGGAAGCGGAGTTAATCCGACTTCCGATTCGTTTCCCCCCCTTAAAAATCATATTTTTCTTAAGAACAATAATACCAAACTCTTCCATCATGATCATTAAACATTAACAAAATATATTGACAAGTTTCATATCAAAAGAATTTATATTTCAATTTTTATATCACTTTTAAAGAAAAATACCATATAGTTTAGTTTCGACATAAAACATCATTACCCTTTGCTATACCTTTAGATAGTTCATGAGGTAATGACCTACCTCCTCATAACACTCATATGTAACATAGCACGATGATCTTTGGGAATATAGTTTTGGGAAAATACGATTTTACACAAAACTACCTCAAACTTATAAAAATCTTTTTCTACAAGATATGTATTTTTAACAAATCTTTGCAATGCGCCGCTACAACCCATTTTGGGGAACCCGTTCGGGATGGTGCGGATTATTGCACGTCCTCGGGCTTAGTAGTGCGAGACGCAGACCTCCGCAAGGAGCATACAGTCTCGAAAGATTTAAAAATACAAATATCTTAAGAAAATAAGATTTCTAGAAAAATAATAAATTAAATTATTTTATAAATATATATATGTATCCTTAAAATATCTATTTTTGATATAGTATAAATATTCCAACTTTTCTAAATAAAAAAGAATCATTTTACATGAAAATACCATGCAATTCCATACAAGTTCAATACTTTACAATTAAATACCATATATTAGGAAAAATAGGTTTTATTCATTAGAAATTTCACGATTATAAAATATATATCAATGAATACTTTAAAGACGATAATAAAATACTTCAGGTGTGTTTTGAAAATTATACAAAATTATTTTTATATTAAAGCCCCTCAAGTTATACTAAATTACAATAAGGACCCTAGTAAATATAGGTTTAAGCGGGACCAGTCTCTTGAGCCTCAGGGAGCCGGAGATATGGGTGCTTGCCTATTTAAGGCAGACAACTTAATAAACGGTGTTATCAACACGGTAATCGTCTTTGAAAAAGACACAAATCCTGCCGTCCATGTGCAACGGTTACCGATAACACCAAAACCTAATTCAGGATTCAATTTCTTTTCTAATTGTCCGACTCAGACCGAGTCTCAATATAATCAATTTGACTTGAATATGATTCAAGTATCAAACTACAATTCAACATGAATCCATGAATCTATATATTCAATCTGTTCAATCTAATCAATCTATATTGACCGAACCGAACCATGGATATATTCCATCTACACGATCATCCATTATATCCGTTCCATTACTGATATCATGATTTCGGCAAGTCTTTCATCTATACAATATATAATACAAGACAATACAATTTACAATACAAAACGAACAATACAATCAAGACATCGTGGGGTTTAAGCAGTAGATTGGTACGGGTGTTAGAAGTGGCACGAGACTGCAACCATTAAGACACCTAACCTGAATTCAATTGCCGTTGTACAGTGGCTGAACGGTTCCTTTTATTCCGTCCACATTAGTCTCTGGTCTACTGAGAATCCTCTCGTATACACTGGCCTCTTTTGTACCAAGCTACAAAAAACAACGTTAACACTAAATACAACATTATAATAATATAATACAACTTTAAAAGCTACTCTCTCTCTCTCTCTCTCTCTGTCTATTCTACTTCTCCCTTATCTTTGGGACTTACTGAGCGATTGTTCGCTGACGACATTCCCTCTCTTTCTTCTTTGGAATGTTGTCAGGTGTTTCGGACCTTCAGGAGATCGAGCCCACCAGCGAGGACTTGGATCAGCTAGCCTTCGACCTGGAGCTCTAGACACTTGTACGTTTCATTTCAGTACTTTCTATTTCTGTTATGCTACTGTTTAGGCATTGCTTTTCATTCCATGTATTTACTTTTCCATGTACTGTAAAAGAATGTTAATAAATAAAATTGCTGTTCATTACATTTTTTCTTATGTATATTTCTTTTATATTGCTTAGTTACGCTTAACGTATTTACTTCTGAGTAAATACGTAGCGGCCTCATCGCATCCTCTGCCTGTATACTAGGAAGCGGGGTATGACAGGTTTTGTTGGTGGTCCATGCAGGTCAGAGCTGTATGGAACCCTACCATGCGGTCCTGCACTGTGTGGACAATCTAAGCAATATAACATAAGAACCAGCAACTGAAAATATTCTTTACAATTCATATTCCTTGAATCTTATCACTTTGAATATATCCTAACCCAAATTTTTTCTTCCAAGGTTATGTATTCCCCAAACAACACGAGCACTAATGTCAACAACACTCCTCCACCGCTACCACTTACACCTACCGTCACTGCTCCAATCAATGAGCAGACAGTACTGCTTGAGGCGATCCGCAGCCTCCTAGAAGGACAACAGCAACAGACTGTTATTCTTATGAACCAACTAGAAGCAGAAGCCCATGGGGTAAAGAAATTCAAAGCTTTACACCCCAAGCAATTCTCGGGAAAAGAGAGTCCTCTGGAAGCAGAGGAATGGGCTCAGAGTATCGAGGACGACCTGGCAGCAGCACAAGTGCTAGAATTAGCTTGGGTCCGAGTTGCGAAGCTGCAACTTACGGCAATGCACGGGTTTGGTGGAAGGCGGAAGAAAGCCGTCTTGACCAACCTATCGAATGGAAGACTTTCCGTGACATGTTCGACGCAAAGTACTTCCCTGAGACTGCCAGGTTCAACATGGAACAACAGTTCATCCATCTGCAACAAGGTCCAATATGGATCAAATCAATGGATGAATACGATGCTGAGTTCACCATGCTCAGTCGATTTGCGGCACACCTGATACCGACGGATGAGATCAGAGCCCGTCGATTTCAATAAGGGTTAGATCCTGAGATCCATGCTGCATTAGCCACAGGAGATTTTCTGACCCACGAATTGGCTCTGAAAGCTGCCCGCCGTTATGAGGCAGTGGTAAAGATGAGGGGCGGATCTCAATCTGCTGGAGTTAAGCGCCCTGCCAACCAGATGGCAGGAGGAGCCTCGTCAAGGCCACCATTTGTGCCCAGGAGACCGGGAGTACCAATCAACCGGCCCAGCCCAGCCTTTTGTACCTACTGCAAGAGAGCTGGACATCTGATGAAATACTGCCGGCGAGCCAACCGTCTTTGCTTAGTCTGCGGCTCAGCTACTCATGATATTGGGTCTTATCCCAGAAGACACAACCTAATTGCTGCACCCAGGCCAGCAATCACTTATCAGCAGAGACCAGCCCTTCACGCACCTGCTCTAAGGCTCGCTCTCCCTGCTCCACCACCTAGAGGACCACCGACTGCACCTCCTCCTCGTCAGTTCCATCAGGCTCAACGGAATGTTCCGAGGAATGCTCCTCCGTCCAGGAGGAATGTACCACGGTGACAGGCTTTCACGATGACCATGGAAGAAGCTGAGCCCACTGGCCAAGTCATCACTGGTAACCCTTTCTTCTCAAGCTTTTCTTTCAGTCTTAATACCTATCCACATATTTTCCTATACCTAAAACATATCCCACATACCTTAGGTACAATCTTAGTAGCCTCACTCCATGCACTAGCACTCTTCGATACTGGAGCATCTCACTGCTTTATGTCGCAACGGTTCGTCCTAACTCATGTGATTCCAGTCACACCGCTTGTATCCAGCTAGAATGTCAGTTCAGGGAACGCCGTTCTAAAGGCAACAATGGGATACGGCTTGTGTCCAGTAGTCGTCTGCAGTAGAGAATTCTATGCTGACTTTAAGGTGCTGGACATTCCGAACTTCGATGTGGTTCTAGGTATGGATTGGCTTGGAACCTTCTATGCTACCATTGACTGTCGTCAAAGGAGGGTAGTATTCGAGATTCCAGACCATCCGGTCTTTTATTTCAAAAGTGGAGACCGTACCCTGGAGCCAAGTACTTACAAGGCGAAACCAAAGAAGGCAGTAATTGCAGCAACTCAAGCGGAGGAACGATCAAAGCCAGAAGTGGTTCTAGAGTTCGATGATGTGTTTCCTGACGATATATCAGGTTTGCATCCCGATCGAGCTTTTGAATTCAGCATTGATTTAGTACCAGGAGCACAGCCGGTGATCAAAGCATCTTATCGATTAAGTCCAGAAGGTTTGAAGGAAGTCCGAACTCAGTTGGACGAATTGTTGGCGAAAGGATGGATTCGTCCCAGCACTTCAAGTTGGGGATCACCAGTACTGCTTGTGAAGAAGAAGGAAGGTTCATACAGAATGTGCATCGATTATAGAGCCTTGAACGAAGTAACGATAAAGAACAAGTATCCGCTACCGCGCATCGATGATTTATTCGATCAGCTAAGTGGATCTTGTGTTTTCTCTAAGCTAGATCTTCGTTCTGGTTATCATCAGGTGAAGGTCAAGGAATCTGATATCCATAAAATGACATTTAGAACTCGTTATGGACATTACGAATTTCTTGTGATTCCATTTGGAGTGACCAACGCACCAGCAATATTCATGAACCTGATGAATCAAGTTTTCCGGGAGTACTTAGCCAGGTTCGTTGTCATCTTCATCGACAACATCCTGGTGTATTATAAGAGTCGGAAAGAACATGCCTAGCACCTAAGAATTGTCCTGGAAACTCTACGACAACATCAACTATATGCCAAGTACAACAAGTGCGAGTTTTGGCCAGATCAAGTTGGTTTCCTCGGACATATTGTATCAGGCGAAGGAATCTCTGTGGATCCAGCGAAAGTTACAGCAGTAAGCGAATGGCCGACACCAAAGTTAGTGAAGGGCATTCGAAGTTTCTTGGGTCTAGCTGGATATTACAGAAGGTTCATTGAAGGCTTTTCGAAAATAGCAACACCCCTGACCAAGCTCACACGTAAAGATGAAGAATTTTTGTGGTCAGAAGCATGCGAACAAGCTTTCGTAGAACTCAAGTCAAGGTTGACATCAGCGCCTATTCTCGTTATACCGGACCAATCTGGAGGTTTCAAAGTGCATTGCGATGCATCCGGTAAGAGATTATGATGTGTTCTACATCAGCACGGTAAGGTTGTGGCTTATGCTTCAAGACAGCTAAAGATTCATGAGCGCAATTATCCGGCGCATGATTTGGACTTGGCAGCCGTTATCTTTGCTCTTAAGATTTAGCGCCATTATCTTCTTGGTGAACGAGTGAACATATACACAGATCACAAGAGCCTGAAATATGTGTTTACTCAGAAGGAGCTTAATATGCGGAAGAGACGATGGTTGGAACTCATGGAGGACTTTGACATCAACCTGCAATATCACACGGGAAGGGTGAATGTGGTACCTGATGCCCTTAGTCGCCAACCATTAGCAACGAATCTCACCGTTCAGTGGAAACTTCAACAAGATTTACATCAGATGAAGATTGAAGTAGTCATGCCAGGTAACGCTTCAAGCTTGATGAATTTACAAGTTCAATCAACAACTGTCAATCAGATCAAAGCAGCTCAAGTAAGTGATGCTAAGTTGCAAAAGATCAGAGAACAAGTGGAGAATGGAATCAGAACAGACTTCATCATCCATGAAGACGGATCTTTGAGATACGGCAGCAGATTATGTGTACCAAAAGGTTCTGTTCGGGAAGAGTTAACGAAAGAAGCTCACAGCTCTCCCTACTCAGTACACCCTGGAGGTACAAAGATATATAAAGATTTACGTCAGAATTACTGGTGGCATGGAATGAAGCGTGAAGTAGCCAGAAGCGTCGCTAAATGCTTGGTGTGTCAGCAAGTAAAGGCTGAACATCACAGGACAGCTGGATTACTTCAACCGTTACCTATCCCAGAATGGAAGTGGCAACACATCACAATGGATTTTGTGACTGCACTTCATCCCAGCACAAAGGGCAACGATGCAGTATGGGTTATTGTGGATCGACTCACAAAGTCGGCTCACTTCATCCCATTTTGAGTTGGCCAATCAACTAAGACATTAGCAAAGAAGTACGTGAAGATAAGAATCTAAGTAATATTTTAAATCTTCAAATATGTACTATCCCTGATACCCATGAACTCATACAGGAAATTGTGAGACTTCATGGAGTACCGGTCTGCATTATCTCCGATCGTGACACCAGTTTCCGATCACAATTTTGGCAGAGTCTGAAAGCGAGCTTGGGAACAAGTTTGAACTTCAGCACAACTTATCATCCATAAACAGATGGTCAGTCTGAGCGAACTATTCAGATCTTGGAAGATATGCTCAGAGCGTGTATGCTAGACTTCGGAGGATCGTAGGTGTTAGTGTTTATGCCCTAGAAGGCCATTACTGTATCATACTAGCTTGTATATTACTTAATGGAAGCTTGGGATATTCACATGTATATAACAATCTTGCTAAACATGGTAGTATGCTACTTGGTTTTTCTATCTTAATATGTGAGTGTACGTATTGATAGAGATCTTAGGATCTTGCTTGTCTACCAGCGTTGTGATGGCAGTCACACTAGTGGGGGCTGGGTAGTCTACAAGCACATCCTTATTCTGGTCCCTGGTCGTTGGATTATCGAGACAGAGCATCGATACTCCGGAGTAGACTGGTGTGTACGCTTCTCATCCCAGTTGGGGAGATGGTCTGTCCCACAGCCGTCAGTACGTCGTACTGGAGATAGTATACAGGTGCTCGTTAGGTTACGGGTACACCGGACAGGACTCACAGGGAACTGTTGGTTGGTTTGATACCAGTCGTCAGTGAACAGTTCCCAGGTGACATGAGTACAGCGTAGTCCGCAGACTTGACACTGCTACTTCGCCTCGAGTGTGTCCCACTGTTCTTAGATTGCTACCCTACCACGACTCAAAGGATTCGTGCAAACAGGTAGCAGTTGGGTGCTGTCCCGAGCACTTGGAGGCAGTGGCGGTTAGACAGGATTCGTCCCTCCCGGTATTGGGAGTAGATATCGTGCTGTGTCAGAGAGCCATTACGCAAAGTCCCTGGCCAGGGCAAGCGAGATTTGCTGGTAGGTTCCAGTAGTTTCTCAGGGTGTAATGGGCTTCCCTCCGACACGACTTATACCGCTATTAGGGGACTGACGCTTGCCGCCCCCTAGGCCCGATATGCGATAGTCTTGGACGAACGGACCGGACTGTATGGAGATTGTCACATCAGACTCAGTAGGAGTTCGGATGGGTTTTCTCATCGGCCTTCTTATCGACAACTACCTGGGGACCGTTACGTACAGCTAGTGCCGCTTGCGGTCTGTGGTTAAACCCACTGCTAGCGTAGTAGTCGAGTCTCTAGAGTCCCACACAGAGAGTTTCCTACTCCAGGCGAAACGATATAGAGGTTGCATGGTTTTGCGACAAAGGGTTCGGACGCATACGTGCGTTTACGCGCGTACGACTTTCAGACAGTTTTTACCAGTCGGCTTTGGTTTAAGCCAGTTACTGGTATCCGGTTATTGGATTTATACAGTCTAAAGTTTTTCCGTATTTTTACGGATCGGAGGGGCGTTCTCGTAATTACTCGAGAAGCTTCTAGAAGATGGTGACTAAGGAGGGTTATGTGTCATATTCATTAAATGAGTTATATGAGTCATGGTGGTGATTCATTCATTTCATTAATACACATTTATTGCTTAATGACTCATGCTAATGAATCACCACTAGATATTTTATGAAGCATGATTATTCATCACTCTTTATTCTTTTCTTCTTATTAGAAAATGCTTCATATATGATATGATACTCATAACTTATTTATCATAATATTATTCACATTCTCTCTCCTCAAGCTCTCTCTCTTCAAAAGACTAATCCTCACCCTCATGTGTTGAGATCTAGGATTAGTTAGACTAATCAATCCATAACCATCACTCTATTTCATCTATCTTCTTTGATTAGCAATCCAAGAAGGTTAGTTGCCTCAAGTTTAGAGGTTTAGCTTGGAGTTTTGCTCTCGGGTGGATCGTCTACTACCTAGAGAAGGCCGAGGAGAACAAGGAGATCGTAAAGACGAAGGACTAGTTTCGATAGGTATAATCCCTAAGCATAGTAGTTTAGAACAACTATATGTTTGGTTAGTTATCGTTTAGCTTCGATTTAAGCGGTTAGTCGATGTTCGTTCTTTAAACATGATCGTTTTTGAAAATTCCGCCTCCCCACAAGTACTGGGGTGTACTACATCGACTTACAGTGGTATCAGAGCCTCGCTAAACAATAAATAACTTAATTGCAAATTTGTACGAATTTCGAACGGAAAAACGAAGCCGGAAAACCCTAAATCTGTTCAGTTTCTGTCGAACTTAAAATGAAGTCCAAAAATTTTTCAGGTGTGTTCAGAGAGCTTGACATGACACCAGTAGAACACCCAAGAAAAATAGTCGCCTGAATCGCCTAACTCGCCGCGGAACCGCGGCCTCAGCCTACTGAGTCGCCGCGCTTCCGCCGCCGAGTTGGCGAGTCAGGAGCCAATTTTTCTTCTGTTGCTTCTCTGTGTAATTAGGGGTTTTCTGGAATATTTTAATTTTGCTCAGGTTTCCAGTATACAGAGCAGATTTTGGAGCAATATTAAAGATGTTTAATCGATCGAAATTGTACAGTATTTGCATATTGGATTATATCTGTGATTGTTTAATGTGTTCGTAAACCTCCCCTAACTGCTAGTATGTCGGTTGGCAGGGGGTTGCACATTTCTGAAATGGTTATATCTGTTTGTGTATATAAACTGTATTGGACTGTTGTGGTGTTTAGCCGGGGTTTAGCAATGGGTTATTGTTTAATTCATTTGTTGTAAATGTAATTTGTTGTAATATTGTTTTTGCGGGGCACATCCAGGTTGCGGTTGTAGCCACCGTTGTATTATTTCATTTTACTGTTTTTGCTCCTAGGACTGACCCAAGGTGGGGTACACAAACTGCCGGGCGGGTAGTTTGCCGTACCCGTAGGGGTCGAGGGTGGGGTAACGGCTATTCATCACAACTGTGTAATCTGTCTTTTCTTGCAGGCTCAAAAGAAATACAGATTGCTTGCAAATCCAATATTGTTTATCTGTGTTCTGGAATGAATATCATTGCGTCAGACGAATGTAAAATATCTATATATATGATAGCTATTTAGACGTCACTTATGTTTTACACCCGCGCTAGCCCAGCCCCCGCTCTGTCGTTAGTTAAGTAACCTAACGGGTGATGACGGGACCCCGTGGCGAATGCGGATGGCATAAGAGGACGTTGTATTTTCGTTGTTTTCTGCAATGATAGGTTAATGATGGGACGCATTATCTATAATGCAAAGAAAAATAAACCAAAGTTTTAATCGTTGGAACAATTTAAAAGAAACCACTCGGTTATTTTTAAAACATATATTTTTAAATGCGGAGCTTTAACCACTCCTTTTAAAAGCTATCAGGTTCCTTCGGTTATATCAAGTTCACTACGTTCACGGTTTCGCCAAAACCATTCGTAGCCCTCCGTCATTTCATTTGGGTATTCAGTAGTATTCAAGCTATGCATTTTGGCCAAAGTCAAGGCATAGTGTTTGGTAGCTGCTGGGTTTTCATTTGTTGCATAAGATAGATGAGTTGGTTTGGGACAGTCGTATTACCATTTGACCAAAGTCAGGGGTATATACGGATGGGTTCAAATTGACAAGATAATGACGGGTAGAACTTGACATGTGACTTATGACACTTTGACCAAAGCCAAGGTTATAAGAGCATAGGGCAAAAACTTATATCGGGAATTTCTAAAGAAACTGAAATTTGCAAAGAGATGCATACCATTTTGAGTTTGATGAATGTTGGTAGCATTCCTACAACATTATCAGACGATGATATTTGGATCCCGATCCTACTGTGAGTATATGATACTTATCAGGATATTCGTCACTTAACGATCAATGCTATAAACCTAGTAGGTGTCCAGAAAAGTGTCAGCGGGGTTACGCCCCGAGAGAAAAGAGGTTATTTAATTAAGGAACTTCGCGAAAGCGTTGGAAAACCTCCCTCGAAGTACCGATACCAGCCTGGCTGAACGGTTAAGCAAGTATTGTACGGTGAGAATAGTCTTGACTAATTCTTCTTTTATGGTTTGAGGAAGGATTCGAGAAACAGTGGGAGCCATCCAGTTTTGATAAACTAAAAACCACTCTAAACTTACAAGAGCATCATGCTAAAGAGTTTTCTTCTCTCTCTCCTAATTGCAGCGACCCTGAAAATGACTGGACTTAAATTACTTTTAGAGAAAAATATACTGACGGGGCCAAACTATAAAGATTGGCTGCGGAATGTCAAAATGGCTTTGACCTATGACAAACTGGGGTACGTCCTCACCGCTACGGCACCTGCTGTCCCTGGTCCCAAATCCAGTAATGCGGATAAGGAAATCCGCAAAACCTGGGATTCAGATTGCGCGAGAGCCAAGTGCATCGTGCTTGCCTCGATGAACAATGAACATCAGAGGAGGCACGAGGATATGTCCCTAGATGGCATATTTCTCCATACAAAGGAACTTTATGGAGAGCAATCTCGTATAGCAAGATACGAGACCTCAAAGAACTTGTTTCGAGCGAGGTTGGCTGTCGGGTCATCGGTAGGAGAACATGTCCTAAAGATGATCGGCTACATAGAAGAGCTCGCAGACCTTGGGACGACTTTGGATAATGAGCTCTATACAGACCTTATTCTCCAGTCCCTTCCTCACACCTACGCCCAGTTTATCCTGAACTTCAACCTTCAAAGAAAAGAAGTTGAACTTCCGGAACTCCTGAACATGTTAAGGAGTGCAGAGGGCACCTTGAAGAATTCAAGGGAAACACCCGCTATGTTTGTTGGCGGTACATCTTCTTCCGGGTCCAAGGCTAGGGCCAAAGGAAGGAAGAAGAAGGCCGCACCCAGACCTAGAGGAGGTGTTAGTAAGGTGGGAGGGAAGGGAAAGAAAAAGAAAGCAGTACCGATAGTTGGTCAGGATGAGTGCTTCCATTGTCACAGGAAAGGGCACTGGAAGAAGGATTGCAAGGCGTGGAACGCCAAGAACCAGGAACCGAAGCAAGCTGTGGCTTCGACTTCAGGTGTGTTTGTAATTGAGAATTGTCTGTCGATCAACTCTACTTCCTGGGTATTGGATACCGGATCAGGATCTCATATTTTCAATTCATTGCAGGCACTGAGAAACCGTAGAGTGCTGAAGGAAGGTGATATGACCCTAAAGGTTGCTAACGGAGCTAGCGTGGGAGCTGCGTCCGTCGGGGACTATCACCTAGGATTGACGAGTGGACACATTTTGGTTTTACATAACTGTTATTTTTTACCAAGCTTAACGTGTAATATCATATCAGTTTCCTTGTTATCAAATAAAGGTTATGATTTCACGTTTGTAAGAGATGTTGTCAACATCCACCTTAATCATGGTTTGATTGGGTCAGGTACACTAAATAACGGAATATATGTTTTAAACCAACTCCAAATTTTCAATGTCGAGAACACACTAAAAAGAAAGTCTCCAGATTTAAATAAAGCTTTCTTATGGCATTGTAGACTGGGTCATATCAATGAGAGAAGGTTGACTAAGTTGCATAGAGAAGGATATTTGGACACGTTCGAATATCAAACTTATGACACTTGTCAATCTTGTCTCAAAGGAAAGATGACAAAGACTCCATTTACTGGACAAGGAGTAAGAGCGAGCGAGCTCTTAGGACTCATACACAGTGATGTATGTGGTCCAATGTCTACACATGCAAGAGGTGGTTTTTCCTATTTCATTACTTTCACGGATGATTACTCAAGATACGGATTCATTTATTGATGAAACATAAATCCGAGGCTTTTGAGAAATTCCAAGAGTATAAGAATGAAGTAGAAAACCAAACAGGCAAAAGTATTATGACACTAAGATCTGATCGAGGTGGAGAATACTTAAGTGCCGAGTTCCTAGGTTACCTAAAAGAGAAAGGAATTCTCTCTCAGCTTACTCCTCCATACACTCCACAGCATAACGGTGTATCGGAGAGACGGAATCGAACCCTATTGGATATGGTACGATCCATGATGAGTAATACTGAGTTACCACGATCTTTCTGGGGTTATGCGCTAGAATCAGCGGCATATCTTCTGAACAGGGCTCCTACCAAGACTGTGCCTGCCACTCCATATCAGATGTGGACTGGGAAGAAACCCCATCTTCAGCATATGAAGATTTGGGGATGTCCAGCTTTTGTTAAAAAGCAGCATGTGGACAAGCTCGAGGCACGATCAGTAAAATGTTTGTTTGTGGGATATCCAAAGAACTCCAAGGGATATTATTTCTATTACGCAGAGGAACAAAAGGTCTTTGTTTCTCGTAATGCCCATTTTCTGGAACATCTGTTTTTAGAAAAGGAATCAAGTGGGAGCGAAATAGAACTGGAAGAAATTCCAGAACCACAAACTGCTACTGAAAGTTTGGTAGAACCAGAGGTTCAAGAAGAACAGAACATTCCCGCACCCCTCCGCAGGAGTAGTAGGCCGTCTCATCCGCCTGAGAGATACTACGGTTTTCTCATAGACGGGGATAGAGAGGATTGCATCATAGATGATGATGAACCTACTGACTTCCAGCAGGCCATCCAGAGCGGCGACTCGGTACGATGGCTAGATGCAATGCGGACCGAAATGGAGTCCATGTACACCAACAAAGTATGGACTTTGGACTTTGCTCCAGATGGGGTAAAACCCATAGGATGCAAATGGATCTTCAAGAAAAAGATTGGTGTAGATGGACAGGTGGAAACCTATAAGGCTAGACTTGTTGCAAAGGGTTTTCGTCAAAGACCTGGTTTGGACTATGACGAAACTTTTTCTCCAGTGGCTATGCTCAAATCCATTCGGGTCCTTCTTGCTATTGCTGCCTTCCATGATTATGAAATCTGGCAGATGGACGTAAAGACGGCTTTTCTAAATGGAAATTTAGAAGAGAGCGTCTATATGGATCAGCCAGAGGGTTTCAATCAGAGTGGGAGCAGCGGGAAAGTATGCAAGCTGCTTAAGTCTATTTATGGACTAAAGCAGGCATCGCGGAGTTGGAACATCTGTTTTGATGAGACAGTCAAAGAATATGACTTTATCAAAAATCCAGATGAGCCGTGTATATATAGTAAAGTTGTAGCCAGAAGTGTCGTATTCCTCGTCTTGTACGTGGATGACATTCTATTGATAGGAAATGACATTCCTATGCTACAATCTGTCAAAGGATTCTTGTCACACAGGTTCTCCATGAAAGACCTGGGTGATGCCTCTTACATTCTGGGGATCCGGATCTATCGTGATAGATCCAAGAGGATGTTGGGACTTTCGCAGTCCAGGTATATCGACACTGTACTGAAAAGATTCAGTATGGAAGATTCTAAGCGCGGTAATCTACCGGCTTGTCACGGAATCACCCTCTCCAAAGAGATGTCTCCCAAGACTGATTTGGAAAGGGAACGCATGTCTATTATACCCTACGCTTCTGCGGTAGGCTCTATAATGTATGCGATGTTGTGTACCAGACCAGATGTAGCTTACGCACTAAGCGTGGTGAGCCGGTATCAGTCAGACCCAGGGGAGAAGCACTGGATAGCAGTAAAGAACATTCTCAAGTACCTGAGGAGGACTAAGGAGATGTTCTTGGTTTACGGCGGAAAAGACCTCAGGTTGGAGGCCTTTGCTGATTCCGGCTTCCAGAGTGATAAGGACGATTCCAAGTCCATGTCGGGTTATGTCTTTACCCTCAATGGAGGGGCGGTGTGCTAGAGGATCTCCAAGCAGGACACCGTTGCTGACTCGACGATGGAAGCGGAGTATATAGCTGCTTGTGATGCCGTAAAAGAAGCAGTCTGGATGAAGAAGTTCCTAACAGAACTTCAGGTGGTTCCTACCATAGTTGATCCAATACCTCTGTATTGCGACAACAACGGAGCTATAGCTTTAGCGAAGGAACCAAGGTCCCATCAGAAGTCCAGACACATCTTGAGGCGGTATCACCTGATCAGGGAGATCATTGATCGTCAGGAGATCGAGGTTCGGAGAGTTGCTTCAGAAGAGAACATTGCTGATCCATTCACGAAGGCCCTTCATCAGATTCAGTTCGAGAGGCTACTCGAGATCATTGGTCTACGATATGCCAGTACATGGCCCTAGTGCAAGTGGGAGATTGTTAGTGTTTATGCCCTAGAAGGCCATTACTGTATCATACTAGCTTGTATATTACTTAATGGAAGCTTGGGATATTCACATGTATATAACAGTCTTGCTAAACATGGTAGTATGCTACTTGGTTTTTCTATCTTAATATGTGAGTGTACGTATTGATAGAGCTCTTAGGATCTTGCTTGTCTACCAGCGTTGTGATGGCAGTCACACTAGTGGGGGTTGGGTAGTCTACAAGCACATCCTTATTCTGGTCCCTGGTCGTTGGATTATCGAGACAGAGCATCGATACTCCGGAGTAGACTGGTGTGTACGCTTCTCATCCCAGTTGGGGAGATGGTCTGTCCCACAGCCGTCAGTACGTCGTACTGGAGATAGTATACAGGTGCTCGTTAGGTTACGAGTACACCGGACAGGACTCACAGGGAACTGTTGGTTGGTTTGATACCAGTCGTCAGTGAACAGTTCCCAGGTGACATGAGTACAGCGTAGTCCGCAGACTTGACACTGCTACTTCGCCTCGAGTGTGTCCCACTGTTCTTAGATTGCTACCCTACCACGGCTCAAAGGAGTCGTGCAAACAGGTAGCAGTTGGGTGCAGTCCCGAGCACTTGGAGGCAGTGGCGGTTAGACAGGATTCGTCCCTCCCGGTATTGGGAGTAGATATCGTGCTGTGTCAGAGAGCCATTACGCAAAGTCCCTGGCCAGGGCAAGCGAGATTTGCTGGTAGGTTCCAGTAGTTTCTCAGGGTGTAATGGGCTTCCCTCCGACACGACTTATACCGCTATTAGGGGACTGACGCTTGCCGCCCCCGAGGCCCGATATGCGATAGTCTTGGACGAACGGACCGGACTGTATGGAGATTGTCACATCAGACTCAGTAGGAGTTCGGATGGGTTTTCTCATCGGCCTTCTTATCGACAACTACCTGGGGACCGTTACGTACAGCTAGTGCCGCTTGCGGTCTGTGGTTAAACCCACTGCCAGCGTAGTAGTCGAGTCTCTAGAGTCCCACACAGAGAGTTTCCTACTCCAGGCGAAACGATATAGAGGTTGCATGGTTTTGCGACAAAGGGTTCGGACGCATACGTGCGTTTACGCGCGTACGACTTTCGGACAGTTTTTACCAGTCGGCTTTGGTTTAAGCCAGTTACTGGTATCCGGTTATTGGATTTATACAGTCTAAAGTTTTTCCGTATTTTTACGGATCGGGGGGGCGTTCTCGTAATTACTCGAGAAGCTTCTAAAAGATGGTGACTAAGGAGGGTTATATGTCATATTCATTAAATGAGTTATATGAATCATGGTGGTGATTCATTCATTTCATTAATACACATTTATTGCTTAATGACTCATGCTAATGAATCACCACTAGATATTTTATGAAGCATGATTATTCATCACTCTTTATTCTTTTCTTCTTATTAGAAAATGCTTCATATATGATATGATACTCATAACTTATTTATCATAATATTATTCACATTCTCTCTCCTCAAGCTCTCTCTCTTCAAAAGACTAATCCTCAGCCTCATGTGTTGAGATCTAGGATTAGTTAGACTAATCAATCCATAACCATCACTCTATTTCATCTATCTTCTTTGATTAGCAATCCAAGAAGGTTAGTTGCCTCAAGTTTAGAGGTTTAGCTTGGAGTTTTGCTCTCGGGTGGATCGTCTACTACCTAGAGAAGGCCGAGGAGAACAAGGAGATCGTAAAGACGAAGGACTAGTTTCGATAGCTATAATCCCTAAGCATAGTAGTTTAGAACAACTATATGTTTGGTTAGTTATCGTTTAGCTTCGATTTAAGCGGTTAGTCGATGTTCGTTCTTTAAACATGATCGTTTTTGAAAATTCCGCCTCCCCACAAATACTGGGGTGTACTACATCGACTTACAGTAGGAAGATCACCTACATCTTGTGGAGTTTTCATACAACAACAACTACCAAGCAAGCATCGGAATGGCACCTTTTGCAGCACTTTATGGAAGGAAGTGTTGATCGCCATTAAGTTGGGACGACATCGGTGATAGAGAACTCCTTGGACCTGAGATGATAGTAGCAACTGTTGATATGATTCGTACTATCAGAGAAAAAATGCGCATAACCCAAGATCGACAGAAGCATTAGGATGATGCAAAGCACTGTCACTTGGAGTTCCAGCCAGGAGATCATGTATTTCTGAAGATATCTCCAAACCGTGGAGTGATTCGATTTGGAAGATGGGGTAAGCTAAGTCCGAGATACATTGGACCGTTCGACATACTCGAACGAGTCGGTGAAGTGGCATACCGCTTGGAACTTCCACCTTCATTGGAAGGAGTGCATATTGAATTCCACATATCCCAACTCAAAAGGTATGTGAGTGACCCCAGCCATATTCTCGATCATTCCGAGCTCACTGTACAACCCGACTTATCTTGTGAGCAACAACTTGCGGAGATCCTGGACAGGAAAGTGAAGTCACTTCGGAACAAGGAAGTCAACTTGGTTCGAGTGATGTGGAGAAAAGACACTCCAGGAGAATCGACATGGGAAATGGAAGATGAGATGCGTGTAAGATATCCCCACTTATTTGTAATCTAGTCCTTAAAATAAATTGTAAATTTTGAGGACGAAATTTTTGTAAGGAGGGTAGACTGTAACAACTCCAATTCTTGTGTACATAAAATTGATTTAAAATTTAATGTATACTTGGGGTATTTACATTTCCTGTGAGTAGTATAGGTATTTGTTTTGCTTTTTAATAGCAAGAAGGAGCTTGTAGCTCACTGGTAAAACCTTGCACCGCTGAACCAAATCACTAGAGTTTAAATCCGATCAGCCACATTAATTTTTTAATTAGTTTTCTTTTAATATTTTTAGAAGCCCAAGAGTCTACACATGCATAACTCGTAAAACCAAAAGTCACACTAAAAACAAACGAGTCCACTGCAGAAGGCGAAGCGACGGGGACACGTGGCGGGGAGACTCGGCCCAACTTGGCCCGACTCTGCCGGCGACTCACGCGGATCGGCCAGCGCCGCCGGCCGACTCAGCCCAAAATCCGATTTTTCTTTTTTGCTTCTCTGTTCCTTTAACTCCCCATAACCCCTGTATGGTTTAATTTCCCCGCACATTTACAGAGCAATTTAAATCACACATTTAATCCATTTTAAATACATTTTTTCACACCCTTTCATCTACCCTAAACCCTAATTTTTTCCCTATAAATACCACACCTAAAATCACCCCTCCTCATTTCCAAATCTCTGTCCAAACTCTCAAGAAAATTCCATAGACTTGTTGTGTGCAAGTGGAGTTAGCAAAAGGGCGAAACTCCGGCGAACTTCCGATGACGATACGAGGAGATTCCGGCGACAAAACGATGCACTGACGCCTCCCACTTCTTCATTTTCCTCTCCTTTCCACTACAATCCAGTAATTCCCTTCTTCCCCTTCTCTTTACTATTCTAAAAACTTAGAATTCTAAAACCCGACGGAAGTGGAGTTAATCCGACTTCCGATTCGGTTTTTTCCTTAAAAATCATATTTTTCTTAAGAAAAATAATAACAAACTCTCCCATCATAATCATTAAACATTAACAAAACATATTGACAAGTTTCATATCAAAAGAATTTATATTTCAATTTTTATAGCACTTTTAAAGAAAAATACCATATAGTTTAGTTTCGACATAAAACATCATTACCCCTTGCTATACCTTTAGATAGTTCACGAGGTAATCACCTACCTCCTCAAAACACTCATATGTAATATAGCACGATGATCTTTGGGAACATAGTTTTGGGAAAATACGATTTTACACAAAACTACCTCAAACTTATAAAAACCTTTTTCTACAAGATATGTATTTTTAACAAATCTTTGCAATGCGCCGCTACAACCAATTTTGGGAAACCCATTCAGGGTGGTGCGGATTATCGCACGTTCTCGGGCTTAGTAGTGCGAGATGCAGACCTCCGCAAGGAGCATACGGTCTCGAAAGATTTAAAAATACAAATATCTTAAGAAAATGAGATTTCTAGAAAAATAATAAATTAAATTATTTTATAAATATATATATGTATCATCAAAATATCTATTTTTGATATAGTATAAATATTCTAACTTCTCTAAATAAAAAAGAATCACTTTACATGAAAATACCATGCAATTCCATACAAGTTCAATACTTTACAATTAAATACCATATATTATGAAAAATAGATTTTATTCACTAGAAATGTCACGATTATAAAATATATATCAATGAAAACTTTAAAGACGATAATAAAATACTTGAGGTGTATTTTGAAAATTATACAAAATTAGTTTTACCTAAAACCCCCTCAAGTTATACTAAATTACAATAAGGACCCTAGTTAATATAGGTTTAAGTGGGACCAGTCTCTTGAGCCTCAGAGATCCGGAGATATGGGTGCTTGCCTATTTAAGGTAGACAATTTAACAAACAGTGTTATCAACACGGTAATCGTCTTTGAAAAAGACACAAATCCTGCTGTCCATGTGCAGCGGTTACCGATAACACTAAAACCTAATTCAGGATTCAATTTCTTTTCTAATTGTCTGACTCAAATCGAGTCTCAATATAATCAATCTGACTTGAATATGATTCAAGTATCAAACTACAATTCAATATGAATCCATGAATCTATATATTCAATATGTTCATGGATTTCTTTTGCTAAAGGGCCAGGCCCAAGTCAAAAAGACCTAGCAGGCCAAAATAAATTGCAAAGCAATAAAAGGGGCAGAGCCCAAATAAAATTGATGCTCTGCATCATTTATAAAGGGCAGAGCCCAAGTAAAATTGATGCTCTGCATCATTTATAAATGGGCAGAGCCCAAAACAAATTGATGCTCTGCATCCTTTCTGGGCAGAGCCCAAACAAAAATAAAAAGCAATGCAATGCATTATTTAAATGTGGGCAAAGCCCTAGCACAGGTCTAATAGACCAAAAATAAATAAAAGCGTTGAATATTTTTCAACTGGACTTAGCCCAATCATGGCCGTAAGTTCTCAAATTAAATCGACTGAGCACAGCTGCTCTCTCTTAAATCAATTTACGACCGGTTCGAGGGTACATCTCCGAACTCCTCTGACACCCATCGTTGTAATCCTTCAACGACGTCAGAGAGGTGACGGGTCCCGACAACCACACATCAACACGGACTGTGGGGTCCTTAAACTCATGGACTTAAGCGTCCTTAAACTAAAACACGGACTGTGGGGTCCTTAAACTCATGGACTTAAGCGTCCTTAAACTAAAATACGGACTGTGGGGTCCTTAAACCCATGGACTTAAGCGTCCTTAAACTACCTATGGACCGCAATGTCCTTAAACTACCTATGGACCACTATGTCCCTAAACTGGAACAATAGAGTCCCCAAACGCTCTTTTGTCGGATCCAAACGATCCCGTTAAGTTGATCTTCGTCTCAAATCAGACTAACGTATCCTTAACAAACGTTTAAGTCGATCTTAGCCTAAATATGGCTAACGTATCCTTAAACCAAAATACCAAACCCAAATCTAAGTAAATACGGATTTGGACTAATCCACGTCCTACGGGCGACGGCATCACTTAGTCTCCGTATACAATCCACGGTCAACCACAAAGAAAATAAATACACATGACACGAAGTGAAATTCTGGAGAAGGAGAAAGTTGTTACCGTGATGCGGTAGTGTAATTAACTGCAGGGGATTGCGCCTGCAGGGAAGAGCGTCCCCACAATCAAAAACCCCTCAAGCGAGGGGGAATCTGACGAAGTCTGCTATATCGGCCGCATCCGTCTAAACCTCCGATACACGGTGCCATAAATCAACTTGGCATCTTCGGAGAGGTGGACGGATAAAACCAAATAGCATCCGCCCCGAACCCCAGCGTCAGGACCTCGCAGTCCTGTGCGCCGTCTTTCGGAGGGGAACAGATTCTGGCACGCCCGGTGGGACCTTTTCCTCTTTCCACTCCACACTTCGTGTGTCGTCTTCGCGAACGAATCACGGTTTGTTAATGGTTGCCTTTGGGTTGCAAGTTACTAAGATTTGGTCTTTTGCCTGGCGCAGAAATCAAACATCAATGGCCTCAAATTGCTCGAACTGCTCGAAGTGCCAATGCAACCGACGCTCCGTCTCACATGGAGGCATAGCATACGGGCCCCAAGCGGCCTCTTTGTTCACGATGCCCGTGGAGCAGATTACTCAAGCCACCACAGGGCCATTTTTCAGAACCATGCTTCCACCAACAAGCTTTAGCACCCCTGTGCCCGTACCAGAAGCTCCTAAGAAGTCGGTCTTCGATCGACTTACAGTTACTGCGGCCCCTCTCAACGGGTCGCCCAACACCAGTGCCTCGGTCTTCTCCAGACTGGGCCAAAACTCCTGTGGGCCCACGATGAAGCTTGCAGTCCCGGAAAAGGTTATTCCAAAAAGAATAGCCAAACCTGCTCATGAAGTCGTCAAGGCGGCTTCTCCGGCTAAGAGATCAGTCTTTACAAGACTGACCGTCCCAAATCCCACTCCTGCTCCTGCTGCTCAAAAGATATCAGTCTTCAATAGGCTGACGCCGGCAACAGCCCCACACCTGAACATGGGGCAAGAAGAAGTTGTTTCTGTCTCTGAACCGATACTGACGACTCGTCGCGCCCGCCGACGCCACTGGCGCCGGGTAAGGAAGACCGGGGGCAACTCCCCTTCTGGGATGACTCTGCCAGCTCCAACGGTAGAAGTTAACGCTGCTGTTCCAACTGGGAACAGCTTTGAGCTACTAAACAAAGTACGCAGAAACTCGCCAACTGCGGTGCTAAAAAGATCTCCTCCACCAGTAGAGACTACCGTAGAAGCAGAAAAGCCGGAGCAGTCTCCTCAATCGCTTTCCTCCAAGATCTATAAGACATGGCAACGAGTCCGAGAATCTGTTATTGATCCTAACTTCCCTCGCCAACAGAAGAAGTCGAAAGGCCGGCAAGAAGAAAATCCCCCGGTCAAGTAACGAAAGGTGACGACCGCTTGGGTGCCCAAAGCAACGGCCCCCTCAACTTCTACGGCCCATAAAATAAGAAGGCCGGAGAAAGTGCCAACGCCGATGACGAATATCAAAGGTGGTGAACCCAAACGCCCTAAGTCAGGGGGCATTGTAGTTCATACCGTCTACGCGGCGTCTGGTAAAGAGGACAGTCGCATATCTACGGGTCATCGACCGCTTACGCGATCAGTGACCAAAGCGCAGGAGCAGCAGCAGAAGCTCCAAGAGATGATGAACGCTATGGCCGCACTTACCGGGCCAAAAGAAAACCCTGAAATGTCCTCGGATGAACGCCAAGAGGAAGAAACCGACGCCGAATTCCTTCGTCGAATATTGGAGAAGAAGGAAAAAGAGGCTGCTGAACAAGCAGCCAACATAAAGCGTATGGGCCTCCTATTCCAAGACATGGTGGGGATGATGATCCAACAAGATCCTCCGGCCGAAGATCCCCCGATCGTCCTTGCAGACGATAGGGGAGAGACGTCAAATCCTCCGCCAGCTCTATCAACAGCAATGGAGGATACAATCTCCAAAGCTGATTTGGACGAGTACATAGCCCAACAAATACGGGTTCATCATGCGACTGAAGCAGCTGGCCAGGTCGTAAAAACGGGGCGGCCATATCCAAGTTGGTACGATCAAATCAAGTACCCGCCGGGCTACACAATTCCCAAGTTCCATGTCTACAAGGGGACGGGCAATCCTCACCAGCATGTTGCCCAGTTCAGAGCACTCTGCGGCAACACCAGCGGTGATGACAAGCTTTTGCTTCGCCAGTTTGTTGGAAGTTTATCAGATACGGCGTTCGAGTGGTACTCTGAGCTCCCGAACGACTCTATCAAAACCTTCGCGGAGATGGAGCTGTTGTTTACTCAGCATTTTGCAAGCGCCAGTGAACGCACCCCGATGACGGCACTGATTAACGCCAGGGTAAAGCCAGGCGAGACATGGGTTCAATATGCTATACGATGGCGGAACTTATGGTCGAAGTGCGAGCAGCGCATTGAAGAAGCTCCCGCGGTGGGTATGTTTGTGGGAACCCTTGATCCGCAAGTAACCATCTCACAATTTATAATGTTTTTCAATCCGACTACCTTCCAGGCCTTGATTGACAAGCTAGCGCAAATGGATCAGATGGGCCATAAACCCCCTCTTCCAAAAACGGACTCCCGAAATGACAAGGGGAAGGGAAAAGCGATCGTTGTCGCTAATGCTCAACAACAACCGAGCAACTCGAAGCCGGTTGTTCGTAAAAATAATATGCTTCCGTACGTAGCCCTTGAGGAGAGGCTAGGACGTTCTTACTCTTTCCCCCGTGATAAAACGAGAAGGTTATTCGAGTTGGCGTTGCGCAACCGACTCATAAATCTGCCGGATCCAAAACGTCCGTCGCAACCAAATGGTGTCAATGAGCCCAACTACTGTCCTTATCATCGAGTACTGGGTCATCCGATCGAAGATTGCTACGTCTTCAAAAATTGGCTTGAAGCCCAGTACCGACAGGGCAAGTTCGCGCTATCTGACAAATGGAAGGTGAATCCCCCGCAGCCCCACACATCTAAGGGGATGAATACGCCGGGAGCAACATGCTCCGTCGTTGAAGAAGCTCCTTGGGAGGTTGTATTATCAGCCAAGACAAAGAGGATGCTAAACGACCTTCAGGCATGCCCAGAGATTAAGTGGAAGAACCCGTTGGAACCGCAGGTCATTGAGGGGATGTTGAAGCCACGTACAACTCCAAAGACCGATGGTGGTGGCCCAAGCACTCGCAACCAGCCGTCAAAATCTTCGAAAAAGAAGAAGAAGAAATCAAAGAAGCCCGTGAAGCCTGGCGACAAGCGCACGGACTTGCAAAAACAAATTGACGCGCTGGAGGAATACAACCAGAAGGTACGGACTCCCATTACATTCCAAGAGTTCCTCAATCATGTCTTTCAAGAGGAAGATGAGGGAGAAAGTTCATCTGATGAATCTGAAGAATATGTAGCGAGCTGTCATGTGATTTCCCATTCGTTCATGGACGATGAGGAGACTCCTTGTAAAGAAACGCTGGGGGCAGACCCTGAATCAAAAATTCTGGGGCTATCAGGAGAAGTAATTGACGCATTCCTTAACGAAGCTCGATTGAAAAGTAAAGCTGATCGAGAACGCGAGTCGGCTGTATTTGAAAGGGCCAAGCGCCAGCGACTTGATGAAAGAGCTGAGACGATCCCGCTGGAGCAAAATACCTCCACTACCGACAAAAGCCAATTCAAGATGAGGAAAATGTTTGCTAAGGCCATATCAATGGGCATGAAGCTACCATCCTCCGAAGAGAACATTACTGGTGAAGCGGAAATGAACCCCTCCTATTGCTTATATCATCGGAAGATTTCGCACCCCACTGAAGAGTGCAAAGCTTTCAATAGATGGTGGCAAAGATATGTTGCTCATCGACAACATTTTAAGCGGGAGAAACGTAAAACTCGTCGGGAGCGGAAGGATATGACCGAAGGGTTTAATAGAATTACCGGTGATTGTCGCATGGTTAACGCCGGGGGATCACAGATGCCTACATTCGGGAGTGATTCTGATGAAGAGCTGGAACTTGCCCCTCTCTTTAAAGAGTCCACTTCGGGAAAAGAAGAAGAGCCGAAGGTTTGTGAAAATATCCGGCTGCGTAATCGGACGCTGCCTGAAAAGAATCTCGGACCCTCAAACAGAAAAGATAAAGGGAAAGAAAAGGTCTCTGAAGATATCGTCTTAGATGACCAAGTGGTGGAGGAGCTAAGTGCCAAGGACCCGTCGAAGAAGAATAAGGTGGATTACAACGTCTTAGCGCATCTGAGGAAGCTACCCTCACAGCTCAGCATTCTTGACGCTCTTTTGCTATCAAAGGAGGCGAGAGATTCGTTAATCAAGGCATTACAAGATCCGGAACAATTCCAAGCTTTCCTGGCTGAAGAAAAGATGAAGGATGAATTGGAGGAAGTGCACACGGCCGATGTCGCTTTTGGTGATGAAGACCTTCTCCTTGGGACGTGCGAACACAATCGCCCCCTCTATGTCTCAGGATACTGTCACAATATAAAGATAAGCACCTGATCGACAATGGATCCTCAGTTAACCTCCTCAATGTGCGGGTGTTAAAAGAAATCTGCATGAGCGTCCAGCACCTTGCTCGGGACAAGATCACCATCTCCGGGTTCGACTCCCAATCATCAAGAACTCTTGGGTCTGTGATACTGATGCTACGCTTTGGGCTACTCGTCATGGACATTAAGTTCCACATCATAGACGCCAAGACATGCTACAATGCTCTGCTCGGCCGACCATGGTTACACGAGTACAATGTCATCCCTTCTACACAACATCAGTGTATGAAATACGCTAAGGATGGTCTCGAGTATACCGTGGCGGGAGAACTGAATCCGTTTTCCGTGAACGAAGTCCGCAAATATGAAGATGCCAAGTACTTCTTACCGGATTTCAAAGACACGGAAAGGTGTCACAAGCCGGAAAACAAAGCTAATGCCACAATCCCTGTCTTCGGCAGTGATACCGAGGAGGAAGAGGAGATAGTTTATTCAGGTCCGCCCCAACACAACAAGCCAGGGCCATCTACTCCTACGTTAATCTTCGGTAGCGACTCGGAAGATGAAGTCCATGCTGTATTCCCTGCTCGACCTTCAATACAAACGTCCGCTGACGAAGAGCAAAGTCTACAAGTCGCCATGGTGCCGCTTAAACACCGTAAAGAATTGGATGCACTTGATATTTACAATGTAGAGGAGCTACAAACGTTCTATATCCCTCCCAGGCGAGAAAGCGAAAAAGCAATTCTATTCTACCGCTCTGAAGAAACCAAAGTGGAGAAAGAAATCTGGCATGGCGCGGATCCTACGCTCGACAGGCTTCAGCCTATCCGTCTTCCTAGATATTATACGGAAGGTTTGAAAAAGCTGCTGAAACGCCAGGGGATATCCTTCAAGCAGACCGTTCGAAAAGCCAGGTTCTATGACAAAGTCTGGAACGTTCCCGGGACTCAACGCAAACTGCCTAATGGGAGAATGGAGACAAAAGGACTTGGATACATCCGGTCAAAGAAACGAGAGCTACTAAACAGCTGCTATGTCATGTATGACTTCAATGAAGAAGCGGATGCTCAATGGGAGGACACTAATCCTGAGCCAGTGAAAGTTCCAGATGCAAAAGTGTCCAGTCCGTCGTTCGAAGAACAAATGGACAAGCTTATAAAGGAAGCGGGTCAAAAAGTCCGGGACGATCATAACCGCGAAATGGTCATCTACGAGAAAGCCAAAACGCAACGCCTTCTCCAACAGGCCGTGAAAGATGAAAATGCCGCTCCTTGTCAACCTGTTATAAAGAAGGCCCGACGCAGAGGCAGAAACAAGTCGAAACGCGAAAAAGGCGCCCAACAGCAACGAAGCGGGGCTAAAAGGCCACGCAAGCGGGAACCAAGCGGTTCCGATCTATCCCTCGTGAGAAAAATGGGTCGAGCATACTCTTTTCCTCGGGACAAAACAAAGAAAATACTTGACCTCGCTCTAAAACATCAGATGCTTACACTGCCGGAGTCTAAATACTCCGAACAAGCGGGCGAGGTCTCACACCCAAACTATTGCTTTTATCACCGAGTGGTAGGGCATCCTCTCGAAGACTGCTTCACCTTCAAGAATTAGGTCGAAGATCAGTATCAGCTTGGCAAGTTCGCTCTGTCTGACAACTGGAGGGTAGCACCGCCACAGAAGCACGAACCCAAGGCCACAGAAGAAGAACCAGTTCCACATTGGGATTGGAAGCGAATTCGTACTTGTCACATGATAACGATGTCAAAAGAAGAGCCCGAGAACATGGATGACCTTCCCTGGTGCTTCGAAAACAGCAACGGCGAGGTAATCTCAGAATTCCCACCAGCGCCAAAAGAGTTGGAAGATGGAATCCATACCACCGCAGATAACCTTAAGAAAATTGAGTTGGGAACGGCGAACGATCCGCGACCGACATTTGTTAGTGAGCTACTGTCTGAAGAGAAGGTGGCTTCATTAAAAGACCTGCTTATGCAGCACAAAGATTGCTTCGCGTGGAACTATTCCGAAATGCCGGGACTAGATCCAGAAATTGCTGTGCACAGATTGGCGATATCTCCGGACGTCAAGCCAGTCAAATAGGCGCCGAGAAGAATGCGGCTCGAGCTTGAGATGAATATCAATGCCGAGGTCAAGAAGCTGATCGACTCTGGCTTCATCCAAGAAGTTCAATATCCTGAATGGATCGCTAACATCGTCTCGGTGATGAAGAAAAATAGGATAGTGCGCATATGCGTAGACTTCCGGGATCTTAATAAAGCTTGCCCGAAGGACGATTTCCCAGTGCCAGTCACCGAACTGATGATAGACAATACGTCCACTCACGAGGTTTTCTCCTTCATGGACGGCTCGTCAGGATATAATCAGATAAAAATGCATCCCGAAGACCAGAAGCACACCGCCTTCAGGACTCCTTTGGGTATATTCTGCTACAAGGTGATGCCCTTCGGTTTAAAGAATGCCGGTGCCACCTACCAAAGGGCCATGACGAAGATCTTCGATGACCTTATATACGAAATCGTCGAATGCTATATCGACGATCTCGTGGTTAAAAGCAAATCATACGAGGAACATCTCGAGCATTTGAAGACCGTATTTCAACGCCTTCGGCAATACAACTTGAAGATGAACCCTCTCAAGTGTGCATTCGGAGTTTCCTCGGGCAAATTCCTGGGATTCATCGTCCGACACCGAGGTATTGAAATAGATCCATCAAAGATCAAGGCGATCATGGAAATGCCTCCGCCAAGGACTCTCAAACAGCTGCGGTCTCTCCAAGGGAAGCTCGCGTATATACGGCGATTTATAGCCAACCTTTCAGGCAAGTGCCGTCCTTACATCCATTTGATGAAGAAGGGAACCCCGTTCGTCTGGGATCAAAAATGTCAAAGCGCGCTAGACGAGATCAAGCAATACCTGCAGAACCCGCCGGTGTTGGCTGCTCCGGTCAAGGGAAAGCCCCTCATTCTTTATACAACCGCTCTCGAAGGCTCCTTAGGCGCATTATGGGCACAAGAGAACGATCAAGGGAAAGAAAGAGCACTGTACTACTTAAGTCGAGTTCTACTGGGGGCAGAAAGCAACTACTCCCCTATTGAAAAACACTGCCTGGCGTTGATCTTTGCGATAACAAAGCTCAGGCACTATGCGTTGGCACATGAAGTTCGTCTCATTTCGAAGGTGGACCCTCTTAAATATTTGATGTCGAAAGCCATATTGACGGGGCGACTCGCTAAATGGGCCCTGCTCTTGATGGAGTTTTCGATAACGTATCAACCTCTCAAGGCAGTAAAAGGCCAGGCCATCGCCGACTTCCTCGCTGAGCATCCGATACCCGCCGATTCTCCTCTGAATTGCGATCTTCCAGACAAACATGCGTTTGATGCGATCGACGGTAATGATACCCGATCAGAGCATTATTTCGATGGAGCATCTTCCGTGAAGAAGCGCAAACAAAGTACCCCTATAATCAAATCGAGGGTAGGACTCATCTTTGTAACTCCACAAGGAGGGATAATGCGCTTTGCTTTCTCCCTGACGGAGCCGAGGACAAACAATGAAGCCGAATACGAAGCTCTGATAGCAGGCCTCGAGATCGCCATCGACATGGGAATTGAAAACCTCCTCATATATGGAGATTCCCAACTGGTCGTTAGTCAAGTAAACGGCGACTACCAAACATGCAAACCAGAATTGGTGAAGTACGGCGAAAAAGTGCAACAATTGTTGACCCAAATTCCTTCCTACACTTTGGAAAACATACCGCGCGTGGAAAACAGCAAAGCGGACGCGTTGGCCAAGCTCGCCAAGGAACTGGCCGATGAGAACCTCGATAACGTAAGAATCGTGGTACAAAGCCGTCGGGTGCTTGCCCCAGCAGAAATATCTCAGAAATCACCCGAAGAGAAGAGAGCGACTGAGCAGACGACCCTGTAAATAAAAGATCGGGAAAATACCGAGGATTGGAGAGAAGTCTTTATAGACTACTTCAAATACCGCCGAATGCCCGAAGATGCGTCCTCAAGACATCAGCTTATGAAACGAGCTCTGTCTTTCACCTTCGTCAATGATACCCTGTACAAGAGGTCATTTGATTCTTTGTGGTTAAGATGCCTGGGACCTGACGAAGCGAAAAGAGTCGTCCAGGAAGTTTATGACGAACTCTGCGGTTCTCACCAAGCGGGCCCGAAGATGAAGCTGAAGATCAAACGGATTGGCTACTACTGGCCCACTATGATTCAAGACTGCCTCGAATATGCGAAACAATGCCACTCATGCCAAATTCATGGGGACTTCATCCACCAGCATCCAAATCCACTACATCCAACGGTGGCTAGCTGGCCATTCGAAATGTGGGGAACTGATATAGTCGGCCCTATCGAACCAGCATCGTCCAGGGGACATCGTTTCATCCTGGCGATGACTGACTACTTCTCCAAATGGGCAGAGACAGTACCGCTGAGGGAAGTTAAGACGGAGAATATCCTCCATTTCTTCAGGACGCACGTCCTCGGTTTGGAACTCCACGACGGATCAACTCCGATAACGGGCCAGCTTACAGAAGCCACAAGATCAGTCGCTTCGCGCAACAACACAATATAGACTGGAGATATTCCTCGGTTTATAATCCGCGAGCTAACGGTCTAGCTGAAGCCTTCAACAAAACCTTGACAAAGATCATGAAGAAAACGGTGTCCTGAAATAAGAAGGACTGGCACGAGAAGCTGCAAGAAGCTCTTTGGGCGTATCGAACTACGTTCAAGACAGCCACAAACCCAACGCCATATGCGCTGGTTTTCGGTACAGAAGCAGTACTCCCCCTCGAGATAGAGTTACCCTCTCTACGAGTGGCGATCCACTACGAGCTGACGGACGAAGAAAATGCTCACCTTCGGCTTGAGGAGCTTGATGCCCTGGATGAAACCCGGCTCATAGCGCTACAAAATCTGGAAGCCTATAAAACAAAGATGACGCGCTCATATGAAAGATTGACCCGGCCGAAGACATTCCGCCAAGGCGAACTCAAGCTAGTGGTCAAAAGGCCTATGATCCCCAATCGTGCCAAGCGGGGAAAATTCGAGCCGAACTATGAAGGCCCGTACATCATAGACAAGGTCTACCAAGGTGGAGCCTATCTACTCATGGATATGCACGGTGAAAGGCATTTCAGGCCAATAAACGGCCGCTTCCTAAAGAAATACTACGCTTAATAAGACATAGCCTAGGTCAACTATAGACGACGACGACTATGTCCGCTCGCTATCTTCCTAAGCTCAAACTTTGTAAGCAGTAGCCAGCCTTCTCCAGGGAACGGACCGAAACGTCCTTAAACTAATGGCGGACCGAGACGTCCTTAAACTAATGGCGGACCGAAACGTCCTTAAACTAATAAAGGACTGAAACGTCTTTTAACTATTACCGCAGCATCTTCAGGCTGACGAGATGAGTAAAAGAAAAAAAAATATTAAAAAACTATAAAAAACGGTATGTCCACAAGCAAAATGGGCACGGATGAAAACCCGAAAGGGCTCCGTGAGTAAAAACAGCAGGACTACCGGTGAGTGTTTGTTAAAACCTGAGAGGGCGCAACCTCGTTAAAGGACACTTACAGGGTCCTCTCGACCTTGTAAGGAGAAACCACCCGCGTGAGATCCTTACGACTCACAAGGGAGCAATACACTTAGGGATCCTCACGATTCCTAAGGAGAAAATACACTTGCGAGATCCTCACGACTCGTAAGGAGAACTCTCTTATGGGACCCTCACGGCTCATAAGATTCGAAAGTCTTAAGTTACAGAGACCTAAACCTGTGCTTAAGCAAACCCCACAACTTTTGATATTGCCCTACAAGTGGTTCAATACTGACCCTTGTATATAATCCACGGGCGCGAATAAACATTTCCCTAACCAAGTTTCATCCGTGATTGGGGATATGTGCACATGATGAACAACCCTTATAAGTCCTCTCGACTTATAAGGAGAAAACCCTTTTGTAGGATCCTTACGACTTACAGAGGAACATATACTTAGGAAACCTCACGATTCCTAAGGAGAAAATACACCTACAAGATCCTCACGACTTGTAGGGAGAAATACCTTTGTGAGACCCTTACGGCTCATGAAGTTAAAAGCCTTAGTTGACATGACCTTAAGCCTGTTCGCTAAGCCACCTTTGTTCGACATCGACAGAGGCAAATGATGATTCGCTCCTGGCAATATCCCAGTTGCAGCGGTGCTGATGCCGAAATCGGTGTCTAATTTCAGGTTTACGGTGAAAAGCCGGTAGGCCGCACATGTATACGAAATAGCCGAAATGATAGGGCAACTTGCAATAAAAAGCAGCAAGTAAAAACATATGCATACAAAATAGCCGAAATGATTGGGCAACTCGCAATAAAAAGCAGCGAGTGAAAATAAAATAAATTGCCGAAATGATTGGGCACCGCGAAAAATAGCCGAAATGATTGGGCAATCGCGACCTTCGCGATATAAAAGCTGAAATGATAGAGCATCGCGGAAATAAAACAAAAAAAAATGATAAAACTTTGGCCCTACAGTTAAGATCACATCGATCCCAGTATACAATCCAAGGGCGCAAACAAAGAGGGAACCATACTTTCCCAACAGGCTTCGCCAGAAAACGAAGCCAAATTTCGACGGTTCATCCCAACCCCGAAGAAACCAGTGTCTTCAGCAAATCCTTTGACTCGAGGAAACAAGCATCCTTGATGAAGAAAATCCTGATTCGCGTCGACACGCAGAGAAACCAGTGTCTCCGTGGGAAATTCTCGATCCGTTTCAACACCAGGGAAACAAATATCCTTGGCAAATACCTCAATTCAGGGAAACAAACATCCTTGATGAGAGCCTCCTGATTCGCGTCGACTCGCAGAGAAACCAGTGTCTCCGTGGGAATTCTCGATCCGTTTCAACACCAGGGAAACAAATATCCTCGGCAAATATCTCAATTCAGGGAAACAAACATCCTTGATGAGAGCCTCCTGATTCGCGTCGACTCGCAGAGAAACCAGTGTCTCCGTGGGAAATTCTCGATCCGTTTCAACACCAGGGAAACAAATATCCTTGGCAAATACCTCAATTCAGGGAAACAAACATCCTTGATGAGAGCCTCCTGATTCGCGTCAACTCGCAGAGAAACCAGTATCTCCGTGGGAAATTCTCGATCCGTTTCAACACCAGGGAAACAAATATCCTTGGCAAATACCTTAATTCAGGGAAACAAACATCCTTGATGAGAGCCTCCTGATTCGCGTCGACTCGCAGAGAAACCAGTGTCTCCGTGGGAAATTCTCGATCCGTTTCAACACCAGGGAAACAAATATCCTTGGCAAATACCCCAATTCAGGGAAACAAACATCCTTGATGAGAGCCTCCTGATTCGCGTCGACTCGCAGAGAAACCAGTATCTCCGTAGGAAATTCTCGATCCGTTTCAACACCAGGGAAACAAATATCCTTGGCAAATACCTCAATTCAGGGAAACAAACATCCTTGATGAGAGCCTCCTGATTCGCGTCGACTTGCAGAGAAACCGGTGTCTCCGTGGGAAATTCTCGATCCGTTTCAACACCAGGGAAACAAATATCATTGGAAAATACCTTAATTCAGGGAAAAAAGCGTCCTTGGTGAGAGCCTCCTGATTCGCGTTAGCTCGCAGAGAAACCAGTGTCTCCGCGGGAAATTCCCGATTCGTCTCAACTTGCAAGATGAAGCCTCAGGCAGCAGGGATTAAGAACTTGTTTCCTGAACAATGAGACCCTGCAATTCGGTCTAAAACGGTCTCTTGCATACTATTGACGGGTCTCACTCTCCAAAGTCGAATTTCGACAAAGAGGGAAACAACCGCTTACGGGTCCTCTCGACTCGTAAGAGGGAAAAATTCTCTTATAAGATCCTTACGACTTATAAGAGAAAACGCACTTAGGAATCCTCGCGATTCCTAAGGAGAAAACACACCTACGAGATCCTCTCGATCCGTAGGGAGAAAAGTCTCTATGAGACCCTCGCGGCTCATAGAGTTGAAAAGTCTTAGGCGGCAGATCTGAACCTGCGGCCTAAGCCATCGCTATTTCTTGAGGAAATCTAGATGCTTACTCTATTATCTATCGACCATGTTTATTAAGACAACATACGCACAATAAAAGAAAGAAGGAAGTGACAGGAAGAACATCCGATTTACATTTGATCAAGCGTTCGAGACATACTCATTCATGCATGTGCAAAAGATTCAGAACAGGGAATAAGACAAGCTGAAATGGAAATTTTCTATTCATATCATAAAAAGTGGTTCTTACAATCACAGAGAAATAGATAATAACAGTATTAAAATGTTTACAAAGGTATAACCTCGAACCCAGGACATTGATTGAGGAACTCGAAAGCGACCCTATCTATGACTTTCCAAGCCTCGTGGACCATCCTGGTGTGCTTTCTTTCGCGAGCACAAGCGTCAGGGTCCCCCCTGATGTCTTCCACCCTCCGATAAGCAGCGAGTATGGCGGACTGTTGAAAGACCTGGTGCAAGAGATCGACAAGATTGTCTCGCCGTCTCTTCGAGATTAAGTTCATCAGGTACACCGAGTGCACCTTATGCTCGGCGACATCCAATGCCCTAAGCGGCACACCGGAACAGAATAGGGGAAGCGCTTCCCAGATGGCTCCCACGATAAGCTTAAGGAGGGAGGAACGTCGGGGAAGCAGTGGACCGTTATATGCGTCGAAGCGGCTCATGATTTCAGCACACTCCGCGTTCGTGAACTCCCGATTTTGGGAACGGCCAAGTCGGTGGATATCCCCGTAAGAAATAATCTTGTCGAGGTCGTACATATGGGCATCCATCACTTCTATAAAAGAAGATCAACAACAATCAGCAACCCTTAAAAGTTTTGTCATATAATTTAAAAGGAGCAAAGCTCCATTAATGAATCAAGAAATTATAAATGAAAATCTTTCGGAGAGCAAAGTTCTATTAATGGAACCCTAACAGGGTTCTCCTTAATCCTCTTTAGACCCCTTTAGAGCAAAGCTCTGCTAAATGAAACCCTAAATGGGTCTTTTTTGGATCAGGGATTTATTGAGAGCAAGGCTCTGTCAATGAAAATTAATCTAATTTAATTTAATTCAAATTAAAATTTTCACCTAGAAGTTTTAAGAGTCTAACTCTTGAAGTTCTTGAAAATAAAGAGCAGGGCTCTGAGTTCTGAAAGTAAAATTTTGGAGATGATAATCATCTGTTGAGGACCAAAGGTCCTATTTATAGGCATCAAATGACCTTTCAACTTCCAAAAGTTGCCGCAACGGTTGGAATTCTACCACCGTTGCGCTCGCGTTTGGGGCCACTTAAAGCGCAACGGTGGGGGGGGGGCATTTGTTTACCCCAATCAGAGCAAAGCTCTGCTCAAATTCCAAGGCGGGAGATGAAGCAACGCTTCACCTTCCCCCAATCAGAGCAAACCTCTATTTTGAAAATTTAAGCTTTAATAAATGAAGCAACGCTTCAGATCCTCTGCGCTGCGCGCAGAGCGCCACGTGTCAAAATCAGGCACGCCAGCGCAGAGAGCGCAGCACTCAAGGCAGCGCGTCCAATCAGAGCAAAGCTCTATTTAAAACAAAATTAAAGGAAGCAACGCTTCAGCTGCGCAAGCGCTGCGCTGCGCGACACGTGTCAACGCAGATGCGCAAGCGCCGTGCGCTGCGCGACACGTGTCAGCGCAGATGCGCTAGCGCAGTTGCGCTGCACTTTGCGCTGTTTGACATGTGTCACGCGCTGGGGCGTTTGCGCCAAACAGAATTAAATTCGAGTAAGATTTTTCTGTTCTTGTTAAAACAAGAAGATTGCCTTCTGTAAGACAGAAGCCCTTGGATCAAAGATCCAACAGTGGGGAAAATTCCCCAAATCACTCAGAGAAGGATCTCTTTAACAAATTTATGGGCACTATATAAAGGCCCCTAGACCTCAATTCAAAAGGATCAACATTTTGCTGAGAAATCAAAAATTTCAAACAGAGAGAACTCTGAAGAAATTTCAAGAAGAAAAAAAGGTAAAAGACCTTTTAGATAGAAGAATTTCTTCTAATAGATTATTGATCTAAGAACAAAATCAATGATCTTTAATAAAAAACAAAATAAAAAAGTGCTCTGCACTTATGAACCATTGGTTCTCTAAGATTAAGAAAAATAAGAAACACTTGTTTTCTTTGATCTAAATTAGATCAAGAAACCAAGCAGTGCTTTGCACTTCTTTTATGAACCATTGGTTCTGGAATCTAAAAGATTCTCAAGTTAATAGTGCCTTGCACTTGCAAAACTGCACTGTTGCGCTCTTGGGTTGGCGCAAGCCACAAGAGAGCGCCACGTGTCAGCATCTGAACCATTTGCGCTATGCGCTTTTGAAATAAAGCCTTGCTCTCTGAAACTGGTGCAACTCACCACAGCGCGCCACGTGTCAGCAGCGCAAGTGCAGCGCACTGGCGCAGCGCACTGCGCTTGCATGACACGTGTCATCACCACAAGCGCTTGCGCTCTTTGATTGGCGCAAAGCGCCTGACAAATGCAATGCATTTCTTTTGCTAAAGGGCCAGGCCCAAGTCAAAAAGACCTAGCAGGCCAAAATAAATTGCAAAGCAATAAAAGGGGCAGAGCCCAAATAAAATTGATGCTCTGCATCATTTATAAAGGGCAGAGCCCAAGTAAAATTGATGCTCTGCATCATTTATAAATGGGCAGAGCCCAAAACAAATTGATGCTCTGCATCCTTTCTGGGCAGAGCCCAAACAAAAATAAAAAGCAATGCAATGCATTATTTAAATGTGGGCAAAGCCCTAGCATAGGTCTAATAGACCAAAAATAAATAAAAGCGTTGAATATTTTTCAACTGGACTTAGCCCAATCATGGCCGTAAGTCCTCAAATTAAATCGACTGAGCACAGTTTCTCTCTCTTAAATCAATTTACGACCGGTTCGAGGGTACATCTCCGAACTCCTCTGACACCCATCGTTGTAATCCTTCAACGACGTCAGAGAGGTGACGGGTCCCGACAACCACACATCAACACGGACTGTGGGGTCCTTAAACTCATGGACTTAAGCGTCCTTAAACTAAAACACGGACTGTGGGGTCCTTAAACTCATGGACTTAAGCGTCCTTAAACTAAAATACGGACTGTGGGGTCCTTAAACCCACGGACTTAAGCGTCCTTAAACTACCTATGGACCGCAATGTCCTTAAACTACCTATGGACCACTATGTTCCTAAACTGGAACAATAGAGTCCCCAAACGCTCTTTTGTCGGATCCAAACGATCCCGTTAAGTTGATCTTAGTCTCAAATCAGACTAACGTATCCTTAACAAACGTTTAAGTCGATCTTAGCCTAAATATGGCTAACGTATTCTTAAACCAAAACACCAAACCCAAATCTAAGTAAATACGGATTTGGACTAATCCACGTCCTACGGGTGACGGCATCACTTAGTCTCCGTATACAATCCACGGGCAACCACAAAGAAAATAAACACACACGACACGAAGTGAAATTCTGGAGAAGGAGAAAGTTGTTACCGCGATGCGGTAGTGTAATTAACTGCAGGGGCTTGCGCCTGCAGGGAAGAGCGTCCCCACAATCAAAAACCCCTCAAGCGAGGGGGAATCTGACGAAGTCTGCTACATCGTCCGCATCCGTCTAAACCTCCGATACACGGTGCCATAAATCAACTTGTTATCTTCGGAGACGTGGACGGATAAAACCAAATAGCATCTGCCCCGAACCCCAGCGTCAGGACCTCGCAGTCCTGTGCGCCGTCTTTCGGAAGGGAACAGTATCGACCTCACAAAGCCGTGAAAGGACAGGACATAGCTGACTTTCTGGCAGAGCATTCAATACCATCCGACTCTCCCCTAAATTGTGAGTTGCCAGACGAGCAAGTGTTCGATGCAATCAAAGAAGAGAGAGAAGAGAATGAGTCCCAATGGAAACTCTACTTCGATGGAGCATCCTCCATGAAGCGGCGAAAGCGAAACACCCTCATAATCAAAACCGGGGTGGGCCTTATCTTCGTGACCCCGCAAGAAGGGATATTGCGTTATGCCCTCTCCTTAACGGAGCCAAAGATGAACAACGAAGTTGAATATGAAGCTTTGATAGCCGGTCTTGAGATCGCTATCGACATGGGAATCAAAGACCTCCTCATATATGGAGACTCCCAGCTGATCGTTAGTCAAGTAAACAGATATTATCAAACGTGCAAGCCAGAGCTGATACGGTATGGCGAAAAGGTGCAACAACTGTTGACACAAATCTCTTTTCATACCCTGGAGAGCATACCGCGAGCGGATAACAGCAAGGCGGATGCGTTTGTTAGTTGTATGTATGCCCTAGAGGTCATTGTTGTATATGATTGCATATTACATTGGATGCTTGGACATATATAGGGAGGACTTTCTTGCTCGACATGATAGTATGCTATTTGGCTGCTCTTTATCTTAACATGTAGACTTGTATTGTGATACTGTCTTTCTCTCGTATGTTGATAAAGCCCTTAGGATGTATACTTGACTACCAGGACTATGATGGAGATCATACTAGTGGGGCCAGGGTAGTCCACAAGTACATCCTTTAATTGTTCCTAGTCGAGGGTGTATAGAGACGGGGCATCGATATTCCAGAGTAGACTAGCGTATACGCTTCTTGACACATTTGATGGGCGATGGATGGTCCCATATCGATTGGTGTTTGACATCAAAGATGGTATACAGGTGCTCAGTGGAGACTGGGTATACTAAACAGGACCTGGCGAGAACTCCTAGATGGTATTATACCTGACGTCAGATAGCAGTTCTCTGGTGATACTGGTACAGGTTAGTCTGTAGACCCGAGATCGTCATAGAGTCTTGTGTGATTCCCACTGTGCTTTGATTTCCACCTTACCACGTTCAAAAGAGCGTGCAACAAGACCCAGCCGGTTCTACGTGATCCGTACTAAATAGTGGTTTTTGGGTACAGTCCCGAGTCACATGGAGGCAATGAGCGATAGGAGGGGATACGTCTCTCCCGGTATTGGGGGTTGATGTTGTGCTATGCTCGATTGGCCATAATAGGAAGTCCCTGGCCAGGGATGATACAGAGATTTACTGGTAAGTGTTATCAGTAGTTTCTCGACCCATTATGAGCCACATATCGGCATGACTTATCAAGTTACCGGGGTCTGACGTTTACCACCCCCAGACTAGATATGCGACATATCAGACGAACAGACCGGACTGTACGGTAGTGTTGCTGTTGGACTCACAGGAGTATGGACAAGCTTGCTTATTGATCTTCTGATCGCTCAATACCCGGGTATCCGTTACGTCCAACTAGTACCGCTGACGGCTTGTGGGCGACTGATATGATCATCACTTACTGCCGGCGTATTGACGAGTCATTAGAGTCCTACACAGAGGTTTCCTAGCTCATGCGAAACGAAGTAGGGCACATATGTGATATGTGCGGGACCGAGATTAATACATGTATGTGATACCGTATTCCAATCTCGTGATATAAATTATATGTGATATAACCAGATTGTTGAATCAAGTGTTGATTCAATGATATGTGTTATGTATATATGATATGCATATAAATGATATTAGTCAGTTGTATGCGATACAATCGTGTTATTAAATCAAGTGTTGATTTAATAATTTAATGTGCAATTATATATTTGATATATTAATATACGTTAGCTAATATTAGCTCACATAAGAAAATGCTTTTCTCATTATACATTTAATATATATGTTATATATGTTAATGTATTTATTTTGTGTCATGCTTGATGATACATTATACATGGGTGTATGAGACTCACAACACATTTAAGATAATGTGGGTAATTATTTATTTAGGGATAAACAAAATTAGGTGGATATTAGTCATGTCTTGAAGCTTGGAGAAGCTTGTGGAAACCATTGACTTAGTCCACTAATTTTGTTTTACTCTAGATATTTATTAAGCTAACCATTATCTTTAGCCATGGTTTAGTCTCTACATGAGTTATATGAGATATTTACTCACCCATGGTTCACACAAGATCATTCTAGAGTTCATCTTCTTCATCTCCTCCATTGCTCTCTAGCTTTGAGTGAGAAGAAAAAGAGAGAGAGAAATAATTCTAAAGTGAGCAAAATTCCTACTTCACCAATCTACACTAGACTAGCCATTTATTTTAGGTTGTTTGCTTCACTAATTCTCTATTAGTGAAGAGGTAGCTTGAGTTAGAGATTCTTCGACGTAGATCATCTTCGGCCTCGAAGATCATTGAACAAGCTCGTTCCTTTCACTTAGTGGAGCCAATGGAGAGTCTGGGACACCATTACTTGGAGCAAAAGGGACTACTACACGGAGCTTTAGAAGTGAAGGACCGGTCTACAAAGGTTGTATTCCAAATTCACTTAGTGTAAAATAGTTTACATGTTAGTTAAACCCTAATCCTCTAGTTAGATCCTTGGTTATGGATTGCTTAGCACTCTAGCTCTTTATAAAATTACATGCTTGATGCCTTAGGATACATAGTGCGGGTGCTAAGAAACCCTTTAGTGATATCAGTGCCCGGCTAGAGAATTAGACGATGTTAGTAGAATTACGAAACCGAAACAACTCCGAAACCTCGAAACAAAATCTATAGTTTCCGTCAATTTTTAAAAGTTCTTTGAAATATTTTTAAACAAGTGCAGAATATTACATGTGATGTAACATGAACATCAGAGCAAAACGAGCCAATTCCACCGGATTTGACCCGGCGAAACTTGTCAAAAAACCGGCCCCACCGGTTTTGTAATGATGTTTTGTCCTCGTTTTACTTTGGTGTTCCAATTTCTGGGGTTTGGTGTTTCAGGTATTGTTTGTTTTTGCCAAGATTGCATATGATGCTATCTTTTCTGTAGTGGAAATTCGAAGTGTTTCATATTCGTAATTTTAATATCGTTTTGGGTTTAATATTGATATGTGATACAATATTTGGAATCCACAATAATTAGTTTTGTGGAAACTAGTTTGAATTTTGTAAACCTAGCAATTTAGTCTCATTTGATCGGTTGCCACGGGGTTTTGATATGGATCAAAACTCTGTCGCAATCACGTAGTGTACGCGGATACTCGCTGGGTAACATTACTAGATAGCCGCGCCCCATAGCCCCGACCAAGTGACTGTAGGAGAACCCCATTGCCAAAAGCATCCCGCCGGGTGCTCGCGGCCGCGGTGTTCCGCCTAAGTGCGCTTGGTCGACGGCATCGGGGAGGGGGGGTGCGACCGTCTACTAAAGTTTCCGACGAGCATTCGATCAGCTTGTCGGGAATTTCGTTGAATTACCCAACTAGTTATTGAAAAGTGTTTTCAATATTGAGACTAAAATGCGGGGTTTATAAGGTTAGGCATGAAATTCGGAATATGAGATATTCCGGGTTTATAATGACTAAGGAATTCATATGGTTAGGCATGAAATCCGAAGTATGTGATATTTTCGGTTTATGATGTCTATGGTGGTTGCGGATTCCAATTGTTGTAGTTTTCACTTTCTTTTTTTGCGACCATAAGTGTAATATGTGGTGTATCGCCGGTTTCGTTGCTATATGTCAACGACAATTGAGATACGCATATTTACTTACGTTGATGACATGTGATGTTATGTGTTGCTGTGATATGTTATATTGGATCGTCGTGTTTGAATAGCCGGGGGGTTTTGCGTGAGATGAGAGTTTTTCATTTTCATTCATGTAAAAACTTATATGTAATATTCTTTTATTAGGGCACTTCCGGGTTGAGGATGATGTCACTATTGTTGTATATTATTTACTTTTCCGCATTAGGATAGACCCAAGGTGGGGAGCATAAGTAACCGGGTTCTAGAGTCCAGTGGGAGACCATCTTAAGGAGTTGAGTCCGGGTCTCCTAACTCTAGAATTGGTAGGGTTGCTTTCCGCTCTCGTAGGGGTTTAGGGATGTGGGTTTGGCTGTTCATCACGACCGTGGAATCCGTGTTTTTTACTGGTTTAATTTAAAACACGGACTTCCTAGTATATCCAATATTTCATATGTTGACTTCTGCTGTAATGTTCTGTGATGAGATCATATAACTATCTAAGACGAATGCTTAATATTATATATATGATATATAATAAACGTTGCTTATGTTTTGCATCCGTGCTAGTCCTGCCCCCGCTCTGACGTTAGTCATCTAACCTAACGGTGTATGACGGAACCCCATGGCGAATGCGGATGGCATAGGCATACGTTATATAAGTATTTTCGTTTCTTTATCTATGATTCTTAGGAAGCATAAATGATGGGACTTCATTAATGAGATTAAGGAAAAAGAAAGAAACCTAAAGATGTTGTAGAATCAAATTTTCAAAAAGGTAGCTCTAGTTCTTGCTTTGCACAACAGTATTCCTTGATGAATATCCAGCACCTCATTCTATGAGGAAAGAGCCGAGATCTATTCACCGGGAATGACCACTTTAGCAAAAACTAGCAGATGCTATACCCACTCGGTTTATTTTGAAAAACACATGATTTTAAAAGTGGAGCTTAAACCACTCCTTTTCAAATCACTCGATTCTACAACAATATCAGGTTCAAAGCGTTAAAGGTTTTCATAAAAACCATGCACAACCCTCCGTCATTTTAGGAAGTAGAGTACTTAGTATTCGTGCTACGTTTGTTGACCATACTTAAGGCGTAGTGTACGGTAGCTAAGTGATGTCTTCCTACACAGCATATGATGCAATTAATTAGGATATTTATATGACTTTGTTGACCATAGTTAAGGGTCATATAAGTGGGTCGAATTAATCACGAAATGACGGGTTGAACTTGACTAGTGCTTATGATTTGTTGACCATGGTTAAGGTCATAAGTTATTAGGGGTAAAAACCACATCGGGAATTTCAAGAGTTGAAATTTGCAATGAGATTGCATACCTTCTATGAGATAGTTGGATCCTGATACCCACTGCGAGTAAGAGTTAGTCGTGGGAAAGTTTTGCACATTACAATTAGCCGATCAAGTAGGTGTCTAGAAAGGTGTTAACGGGGTTACGCCGCTGGGAAAACGAGGTTTATTTTAATTAGGTCCGTGCGAAAGCACGAGGAACCTCCCTAAAAGTACCGACACTGGCCTGGCTGAAAAATTGGCAAACTTGTAGGGTGTAATTAATCTCGGCTAATCTTACTTTTTAGGGTTTGAAGGAAGATTTGATAAAAACAGTGGGAGCCATCCTGATTAGATAAGATAATAACCAATCTAATCTTGCAAGAGCATACGCTAAAGTATTTTCTTCTCTCTCTCTCTCCAGGTAGCGACCATGTCACGCCTTAATCAAGATAATAATATAAATGTATTGACTGAACCTGCTTATTATACTGAGCCGGGGAACGTTGGTTCCGCTCTATCTTATAATTGTTATAAGTCCGAGCAGGAAATAGGGGAATATCCGGATTCCCACGCCACCCAAACGAGGACTAAGTATGCTGATGCATCTTCTTCGGGTGTGTTAGTTACCGAGAATTGTTTCTCAGTACACTCTACGTCCTGGGTATTATATACCGGATCGGGATCCCACATATGTAATATATTACATGGGCTAAAGAAAGACAGAGAACTAGGAATAGGTGATCATTCTGTAAGAGTAGGGAATGTTGCAAATGTTGCAGCCAAAGCAGTTGGCGAATATCACCTTGTATTACCAAATGGTAATACATTGATTCTGAACGAATGTTATTATATATCGAACCTGATATGCAATATTATATCAGTTTCTTTATTAAGTAAAGAAGGATATAACTTTGTATTGCAGGATAATGTTATGAACATTTTTCTGAATCAAAAGTTGATTGGATCAGGCTCGTTAAGTAATGGCATATACATTCTAAATCAAACCACAGTTCTTAACGTACAGAACATACACAAGAGGAAGAGTTCAGAGATAAACAAATCCTTCTTGAGGCATTGTAGACTGGGTCATATCAATATGACACGACTAGCTAGGTTACATAAGGATGAATATTTGAATCCTTTCAAATTTACATCTTATAATACTTGCCAGTCATGACTCAAAGGAAAAATGACCGAAACTCCGTTTACTGGACACGGAGAAAGAGTTACTGAACTCTTGGGAATGATACATAATGATATATGTAGCCCTATGTCTACACATGCCAGGGTTGGTTCTTTGTACTTCATTACATTCATCGATGATCTCTCAATATTCGGACATGTGTTCCTGTTGAAACACAAGTCTGAAGCTTTTGAGAAATTCAAGGAATATAAGTGCGAAGTAGAGAACCAGATGAGTAGAAGTATTAAAGTCCTTCGATTTGATCGGGAAGGAGAATACTTGAGCACAGAGTTCTTGGATTATTTAAAAGAGAATGTGATTCTCTCTCAGCTTACTCCTTCATATACACAGCAACACAACGGTGTATCGGGGGGGGGGGGGAGGAATCGCATCCTATGAGATATGGTGCGCTCTACGATGAGTAACGCTGAGTTACATGTTTCCTTTTGGGGTTATGCGCTTGAGAAGCCGCATACCTATTGAATAGGAGTTCCATCCAAATCAGTGCCTACCACTCCATATGAGATATGGAATGGGAAGAAACCATCTCTTAAACGAGTTGAGATATGGGGTTGTCCGGCCTATGTTGAAAAGAAAAATCTGGATGAGCTCAAGGCAAGGTCAATACTGTATAAGTTTGTTGGATATCCCGAACATTCATGAGGGTATATCTTCTACCACACTGAGGAGAAAAAGGTGTTTTGTTTCTCAGCATGCCACCTTTTTAAGAAAATGATTATCTTATGGAAGAAATTAGTGGTCATGAGGTAAAACCGGAAGAAGTTCCAGCTAGACAAACTAACGGCTGATGATTTGGTAGAACCGGAGGATTCAATAGTTCTCGACGAACCTCGTCCTCTCCGCAGATCTAGTAGGGTTCCTCATCTGCCTGAGAGATACTACGGTTTTCTCAATGATGGTGGGAGCGAGGATTTGTCACGCCCCGCTTCCCAGTGTACGGGCATAGGGCACGACTGGCTGCTACGTATTTACTCAGAAGTAAATACGCTAAGCGTAACTAAGCAATATAAAAGAAATATACACAAGAGACAAAGACAATAGATATATATTGAACAATAACTATATGTTATATTGCAAATCCTATATCGAGTTGTTTCATGCGTTTCTAAGTAATATAATATACATGAAAATATAGCTCTATCAATTGTGCATCTACACATCTAAATTTTATCATGAATGGATATTGGGAGTTCGAGTATTGTCCTATTTAAAAACAGTGTGCGAATCAGGACGAATTCTGTCCAGATCCGTCACTTAATATTGTAACGCAGTTTTCTATATTTTACGCCGGTGTTCAGTAAAAACATACAACCAAGAAAATATAGATCATTCGATGTAGATATCCAAAACACCTGAGTTTGATCAATTTAGATAACGGTAGACCAAATTATGTGTCTAAGAAGTTGACCGATAAATACAGTTTTCTGTTTTTACGAACAGTGAATAAAAATAATATAATTCCTAAACCGTTGAGTGATTCGATCTAAATTTTTTACAGTATGTACAAAATAATATATTCTGTCATAGATAAATTTCTTGAAATTTTCAGAAGTAAAAATTAATTTCTAAAAATTATTTTAAATATAAAAGTATTGTTATGTCATATGTAAGATTAAGGAAATCATGATATTTATTCGTAACTTCATTTTTTTTACAAATTTAAATAAAGTAATTTAAAATACAACAACAAACGATGCAATCTTAATTGGTTACTATGAAATCTTAACATATGAATTGAGAGTAATGAAAAAGACTTTACAAACTATATATTTGTGTATGTTCGTATGTGTTCATTATTTATATATGTATCCATTTAATTAATTATTTAAGAACTATGATATGTCAAGGGAAGTTTTTCATGGCAATATAAAAAAGAGAAAGATAGAGAGAAATAGATAGAGGTAGGGAAAGAGAGAAGGGACTTACTGGATTAGAGCTTAGAAAAGAGGAAGGGAGAGTGGAAGTAGGTTCCGGTGCGTCGTTTCGTCACCGGGAGTTTCTAGGGTCATCGTCGGAAGATCGCAGGAGTTTCGGTCTTCGCTAACTCCACTTGCACACAAAATTTCTAGAGAGTTTTCTTGAGAGTTTGGACATAATTTGTGAGTGAGGGGTGTGTGTTTAGGGGTGGTATTTATAGGAAAAACTAGGGTTAGGGTAGATGAAAGGGTGTGAGAAATTGTATTAAATTTTGTATTAAAAATGGTATAATGAAGTTTTAAAAGCTCTGTTAATGTGCAGAATATTTAAAGTGTACATGGGTTTAGAGAATACCAAAAGACACAAGTTTCATGTTGGACCAACTCGGATCCGACCGAGTTCGGCCGCCGGCGGCGGACAATTCGGCCGATCCGCCGGCCGAGTCAGGCCGTGTCGGGCCGGGGCTCGCTGCCAAGTGTCCGTCGTCATTTGGTCTTTCACCTGGGTCAGTTTGTTTTACATGTGACTTTTGTTTTTACGTGTTTAGCACGTGTAGACTCTTGGGATTCTAAAAATTTAAAAGAAACAATATAAAATCTAATGTGGGTGATGGGATTTGAATTTTGGTGCTTTGGTTCAGCAGTGCAAAGTCTTACCAGTGAGCTACAAGCTCCTTCTTGCTATTAAAAAGCAAAACAAATTCATAACTTGTGCTCAGGAAAAAGTACCCCTTTCTGTATTTTTGAAAAAATTGTACAAGAAGTTTAGGGTTGTTACATTCTACCCTCCTTATAAAAATTTCGTCCTCGAAATTTGTAAAAGGAAAGTGTAACAGATTTAAGGAAAGTTTGGTGACTGAAGTACTGATAGTGTATGAAAAATAACAAAGTGATACAAGGGTTTTAAAAATGTGAAAGAGACTTACTAGTGTTACCTTGGTCAACTATCTCGGCTTTTACGGCTGCTATGGTATAAGCCTGTCGCCGTGGCACGTTCTTCCTAGCTGGAGGCACATTCCTCTGTCCTCGAGGCATGTTCCTCAGTGCTTGATGGAATTGGCGATTTGGCTATGCAGGAGATCCACGTGGAGGTGGTGCTGGGAGTGCAGGACGAGTTGTAGGAACCTGGATAGCTGGCCGCTGCGGGTAGTTGGTGTGTGTGTGAGCTGAGTTGTATCTATAGGGACAGTTTCCAATTCCGCGATTGGATACGCCACAAATTAGACACAGGCTGTTCCCTCCGAAAGACGACGCACAGGACCGCGATGTCCTGACGCTTGGGGTTCGGGGCAGATGCTATTTGGTTTTATCCGTCCACCTCTCCAAAGATGCCAAGTTGATTTATGGCACCGTGTATCGGAGGTTTAGACGGATGCGGCCGATGTAGCAGACTTCGTCAGATTCCTCCTCGCTTGAGGGGTTTTTGATTGTGGGGACACTCTTCCCTGCAGGCGCAAGCCCCTGCAGTTAATTACGCTACCGCATCGCGGTAACAACTTTCTCCTTCTCAAGAATTTCACTTCGTGTCGTGTGTGTTTGTTTTGTTTGTGGTTGCCCGTGGATTGTATACGGAGACTGAGTAATGCCGTCGCCCGTAGGACGTGGATTAGTCCAAATCCGTATTTACTTAGATTTGGGTTTGGTGTTTTGGTTTAAGGATACGTTAGCCGTATTTAGGCTAAGATCGACTTAAACGTTTGTTAAGGATACGTTAGTCTGATTTGAGACTAAGATCAACTTAACGGGATCGTTTGGATCCGACAAGAGAGCATTTGGGGACTCTATTGTTCCAGTTTAGAGACGTAGTGGTCCATTATATGCATGGCCATCGGGACCCGTCACCTCTCTGACGTCATTGAAGGATTACAACGACAGGTGTCAGAGGAGTTCAGAGATGTACCCTCGAACCAGAGTTGATTTGGAATTTTATAGTCCATTCGAATGTTTAAGGATACGTTAGCCGTGTTTGGGGCTAAGATCGACTTAAACGGGATCGTTTAGATCCGGCAAAAGAGCCTTTGGAGGCTCTATTATTCCAGTTTAGGGACGTAGTGGTCCATCGCCAGTTTAGGGACGTGGTGGTCCATATTCCAGTTTAGGGACGTGATGGTCCATATTAGTTTAGGGACGTTTCGGTCTGATATTAGTTTAGGGACGTTTCGGTCCGATATTAGTTTAGGGACGTTTCGGTCCACAAGTTTAAGGACCCCGCAGTCCATATTGATGTGTGGTCGTCGGGACCCGTCGCCTCTCTGACATCGTTGAAGGATTACAACGATAGATGTCAGAGGAGTTCGGAGATGTACCCTCGAACCGGAGGTAAATTGATTTAAGAGAGCAATCTTGCTCAGTCAATTTAATTTAAGGACTTACGGCCAAAATTGGGCTAAGTCCAGTTGAAAATGTTCAACATTTTATTTGCTTTTGCATTGCATTTCTTTTTATTTTTATTTGGGCTTTGCCTAGAAAGGATGCAGAGCATCAATTTGTTTTGGGCTCTGCCCTTTATAAATGATGCAGAGCATCAATTTTATTTGGGCTCTGCCCTTTTATTGCTTTGCAATTTATTTTGGCCTGCTTGGTCTTTTTGATTTGGGCCTGGCCCTTTAAGAAATGCCTTGCATTTGTCAGGCACTTTGCGCCAATCAGAGAGCGCAAGCGCTCGTGGTGAGGACACGTGTCATGCTCTGGTGAGCGCAAGCGCAACGGCGCAGTGCGCTGCGCTGTTGCGCTGCTGACACGTGGCGCGCTCTGGTGAGTTGCGCTAATTCCAGAGAGCAAAGCTCTATTTCAAGAGCGCGTAGCGCAAGTTGTTCTGTAGCTGACACGTGGCGCTCTCTGGTGGCTTGCGTAAATTCCAGAGAGCAAAGCTCTATTTCAAGAGCGCGTAGCGCAAGTTGTTCTGTAGCTGACACATGGCGCTCTCTGGTGGCTTGCGCCAGCCCAAGAACGCAACAGTGCAGATTTATAAGTGCAAAGCACTATTAATTTGAGAATCTTTTAGATTCAAGAACCGATGGTTCATAAGAGAAGTGCGAAGCACTATTTGATTTCTTGATCTAATTTAGATCAAAGAAAAATAAGTTTTTCTTGTTTTTCTTATCTCAGAGAACCAAAGGTTCATGAAAAGTGCAAAGCACTATTTAATTAATTAAAGATCATTGATCTTCTTTTTAGATATATGATCTGTTCATAAGAGAACTTTCTCTTTCGCTAAAGATTTTTACCTTTTTGTTCTTGAGGAATTCTTCAGAGTTCTCTTTTTTTTTCCAGAAAATGTTCCTCCTTTGAATTGAGGTCTGGGGTCTCTTTTGTAGTGCCCATAAATTAGTTAAGTTTGTTAAAGAGATCTTTCTCTGAGTGATTTGGGGAATTTTCCCCACCGTTGGATCTTTGATCCAAGGGCTTCTGTTTTACAGAAGAAAATCTTCTTGTTTTAACAAGAACAGAAAAGATTTCTTTAGAATTTTAATTCTGTTGGGCGCAAATGCTCCAGAGCGTGACACGCGTCACGCAGCGCACAGCGCAGCGCATCTGCGCTGACACGTGTCGCGCAGCGCACAGCGCAGCGCAACTGCGCTAGCGCATCTGCGCTGACACGTGTCGCGCAGCGCTCAGCGCAACTGCGCTGACACATGTCGCGCAGCGCAGTGCTTGCGCAATTGAAGCGTTGCTTCCTTTAATTAAAGTTTGAATTTTAAACAGAGCCTTGCTCTGATTGGGTGCGCTGCCTTGGGCGCTGCGCCCCCCTGCGCTAACTTGTCTGATTTTGACACGTGGCGCTCTGCGCGCAGCGCAGGGGATCTGAAGCGTTGCTTCATTTATTTTAACTTTAATTTTCACTTTAATTTTCAAGACAGAGCTTTGCTCTGATTGGAGGAAAACAAAAGCATTGCCTCTTTTCCCTCCTTGGAATTTGAAAAGAGCTTTGCTCTGATTGGGGTAAACACAGGCCTTTTGCGTGCCTACAGTCCTTCCACAAGTGTCCTTTTCTCCTGCAGTACTAGAAAAAGTCTGGACTCGACTGGTTATTGATCTCTTCCGATCTCCTGGGTTCAACAGTTGGTCTTGAAGAGGCTCCTCCTGCCATCTGATTGGCAGGGCGCTTCACTCCGGCAGATTGGGGTCTGCCCTTCATCTTTACTACTGCTTCATATCTTCGGGAAGCCTTCAAATCCAAATCATAGGTTGGGAAATCTCCTGTAGCTAGAGCAGCTTGGATTTCCGAGTCCAACCCTTGCTGAAATCTTCTAGCTCTGATCTCAGCAGTCGGTATGAGGTGGGCCGCAAACCTATTACGGTCTTGTGTTAGCTGTGTAGTATGTGATATAAAATCGAATATTGAGACATCTTACCTGCTGAGCATGGTAAACTCAGCATCATACTCATTTACTGATTTGGTCCACATTGAACCTTGTTGCAGATGTATGAACTGCTGTTCCATGTCGAACCTGGCAGTCTCAGGAAAGTACTTTGCGTCGAACATGTCGCGGAAAGTCTTCCATTAGATGGGTTGATCAAGACGGCTTTCTTCCGCCTTCCACCAAACCCATGCATTGTCGTGAGTTGTAGTTTCGCAACACGGACCCAAGCTATTTCTGGCACTTGTGCTGCTGCCAGATCATCTTCAATGCTCTGAGCCCATTCCTCAGCTTCTAGAGGGCTCTTTTTTCCTAAGAAGTTCTTGGGGTGCAGTGCCCAGAATTGCTTCACTCCGGGTGCTTCCGCTTAGGGACGGTTCATTAAAAGAGCAGTCTGCTGCTGTTGTCCTTCTAGGAGGCTGCTTTCGAGTTCCTCAATCCATGTCCTGGATCTGAGGTTATTCCATTGTAACTTTCGTTTATTGTTTTTATGACTGTAAGAACTTCGGGCAATATTAATGGAATTTTTTTTATTCCAGCTTGTCTTTATTATATATCTTTTGTCCTGAGTCTTTTTGCCCATGCATGAATGAATTTGTCTTGAACGCTTGATCAAATGTAAATCGGATGCTCTTTCTGTTGCTTTTTCTCTTTCTTAGCATGTCGTCACAATTAGCAGGTAATAGAGTAAGCTTCTTGATTTCTTCACGAGATAGCGAGGGCTTAGGCCGTAGGTTCAGATCTGCTGCCTAAGACTTTTCAACTCTATGAGCCGTGAGGGTCTCATAGAGACTTTTCTCCCTACGGATCGAGAGGATCCCGTAGGTGGGTTTTCTCCTTAGGACTCGTGAGGATCCCTAAGTGTGTTTTCTCTTATAAGTCGTAAGGATCTTATAAGAGATTTTTCCCTTTAACGAGTCGAGAGGACTTGTAAGCGGTTGTACCCCTCCTTGTCGAAGTTCGACGTTGGAGAGTGAGACCCATGGATGGTATGCAAGAGACCGTTTTGGGCCAACTTGCGGGGTCCCAGTGCTTAGGAAACAGGCTTCTTTTATGCCCACTGCCTAAGGCTTTATCTCACGAGTCGAGCCGCCTCGACAATTTTTTCACAAGTCGAGACGAATCGAGCGTTTCTCGCAAGAACATCTTAACGTCGCATTTAACCTCTGCTCTTTACGACAGATGCCCGTTAAGGTTGGTGGTACTTAGGGTTTTGGCCATCGTACCGTCGCATAAGCCGATATAGTCCTCGATAGGCAATCGTGCTGTTCGAGTAGCCCTGCGACTGCCGTGTCTCTGATCCCTTCGGGGGATGGACAAGACGTCTTCAAGCAATCTTCCTAGGCAGTTTGACCGTCGGAAGAGCAAGCGTTAGGAATTTTCCATGCCGCTTTTTACTTGAGGTTAGGCTCATTTTGGCGAGCCCCGATGAGTCATAACCACTCCACGCTGGTGTGGGATGATCTCCGATAGTCTTTCAGGTTTTATGTGAGTTGCCGTCAAGACCCTGAAGCTAGGAATTTGGCCTTTGCTTCGTTTTGCTGGCATCGCGTCTGCTGTATCGAGACGAATGTCACGGTTATCTTTGGGTTGCTGGTGAACCGTCGAGGTTTGGAACTAAGGATTTTATCGTGGCTCCGTTTGTTTGATTGTCGCGTCCGAATCCCGCTGGAGGAAGAACGCTGGGGTGACAACTAGTCTACTGTATCGAAACGAACGTCGAGGTGGAGCTGGAATTTTGCCGTGGCTCCGTTTGTTTGATGATGTTGCGTCTGATCCTTGCTGGAGGAAGAACGCTGGGGTGACAACTCGTCTACTGTATCGAGACGGACGTCGAGGTGGAGCTGGAATTTTGCCGTGGCTCCGTTTGTTTGATGATGTTGCGTCTGATCCTGCTGGAGGAAGAACGCTGGGGTGACAACTCGTCTACTGTATCGAAACGAACGTCGAGGTGGAGCTGGAATTTTGCCGTGGCTCCGTTTGTTTGATTGTCGCGTCCGAATCCCGCTGGAGGAAGAACGCCGGGGTGACAACTCGTCTATTGTATCGAAACGAACGTCGAGGTGGTGACCATTCCGTATTGGTGCGAGATGATCTCCGAATGTCTTTTAGGCTTTATATGACTTGCCGTCAAGACCCTGAAGCTAGGAATTTGGCCTTCGCTTCGTTTGCTGGCATCGGGTCCTCCGTATCGAGACGAATGTCATGGTTGTCTCTAGGTTGCTGGTGAACCGTCGAGGTTTGGATTTAGGGATTTTGCTGTGGATCCTTTTGGTGATGTTGCGTCTGCTGTATCGAGACGAACGTCGAGGTGGTGACCACTCTGCACTGGTTCGAGATGATCTCCGATTGTCTTTCAGGCTTTATATGACTTGCTGTTAAGACCCTGAAGCTAGGAATTTGGCCTTTTGCTTCATTTGGTTTGGCGCGTCCGAATCCTGTTGGAGGAAGGACGCTGTAGTGACATCTCGTCTGCTGTATCGAGACGAACGTCTAGGTGGTGACCACTCCGCGCTGGTGTGAGATGATCTCCGATTGTCTTTCAGGCTTTATATGAGTTGCCGTCAAGACCCTGAAGCTAGGAATTTGGCCTTTGCTTCATTTGCTTTGACTGCGTCTGCTGTATCGAGACGAATGCTGAGGTGGAGCTGGAATTTTGCCGTTGCTCCGCTTTGTTTCGACTGTGAGGTCTTTTGTTGACGTTGCATCTACATCTTGTTGGACTGCGAAGGAACGCCGTTGTTAACATTGCGTCTACTGTATCGAGACGAATGCTGAAATGGTCTCTAGGTTTTCTGCGAACCGTCGAGATTTGGAACTAAGGACTATGCTGTGGCCCCGTTTGATGGTGTAGCATCTATGTCCTGCTGGAATGAGGAGGCACACCGTTGTTGGTCTCCAGGCTGTAGATGTGGCCATTGAGATTTGGAACTAGGGGCTTTGCCATGGTTCCGTTTCGTTGCGACTCTGAGGTCGATTGTTGACGTCACGTCTGCATCTGGTTGGAGTAAGGAAAAACGCCGTTGGTGATCTCTAAGTTTTCGATGTTGACGTCGAGACCCTGAAGCTAGGGATCTTCCTTTACTTCATTTGCTGATATTGTGTCTGCGATATTGCGACAAATGTCGAGGTTGCCTCTAGGTTGTCTATGAACCATCGAGATTAGGCTTCGCTTTCTGATGGAGCCTGGTGGGGAAGTATGGTTCCCTCTTTGTTTGTGCCCCTGAATTGTATACAGGGATCGATGTGATTTCACCTGTAGGGCAAAAAGTTTCATTCTTTCATTCATTTTTTTTATTCTTTCCGCGATGCTCTATCATTTTAGCTTTTTATATCGCGAAAATCGCGATTGCCCAATCATTTCGGCTATTTTTCGCGGTGCCCAATCATTTCGGCTATTTTTCTTCTTACTCGCTGCTTTTTATTGCGAGTTGCCCAATCATTTCGGCTATTTTGCATGCATACATTTTTACTTCCTGATTTTTATTGCAAGTTGCCCCATCATTTCGGCTATTTCGTATGCATGTATGGATCGCTGATTTTTTTTTATCGCGAGTGTGGAACTTGGAATCTGACGCCAATCTCAGCATCAACATCGCTACAACTGGAATATTGCCAGGAGCGAATCATCATTTGCTTCTGTCGATGTCGAACAAAGGTGGCTTAGCGAACAGGGTTAGGGTCTTGTCGGCTAAGGCTTTTGACTTCATGAGCCGTAAGGGTCTCACAAAGGTATTTCTCCCTACAAGTCGTGAGGATCTTGTAGGTGTATTTTCTCCTTAGGAATCGTGAGGATTCCTAAGTGTTTGTTCCTCTGTAAGTTGTAAGGATCTTACAGGAGGGTTTTCTTCTCATAAATCGAGAGGATTTACAAGGGTTATTCGTCATGCGTACATATCCCCAGTCACGGATGGGACTTGGTTAGGGAACTGTTTGTTCGCGCCCGTGGATTGTATACAAGGGTCAGTATTGAGCCACTTGTAGGGCAATGTCGAAAGTTGTGGGGGTTGCTTAAGCACAGGTTTAGGTCTCTGTAACTTAAGACTTTCAAATCTTATGAGCCGTGTGGGTCCCATAAGAGAGTTCTCCTTACGAGTCGTGAGGATCTCGCAAGTGTATTTTCTCCTTAGGAATTGTGAGGATCCCTAAGTGTGTTGCTCCCTTGTGAGTCGTAAGGATCTCATGCGGGTGGTTTCTCCTTACAAGGTCGAGAGGACCCTATAAGTGTCTTTTAACGAGGTTGCGCCCTTTTGGGTTTTCACAAACACTCGCCGGTAGCCCTGCTGTTTTTACTCACGGAGCCCTTTCGGGTTTTCATCCGTGCCCATTTTGCTTATGGACATACCGTTTTTTTATTCTTTTTATTTTCTTCTTCTCTTTTTTTTTAACGAGGTTGCGCCCTTTCGGGTTTTCACGAACACTCGCCGGTAGCCCTGCTGTTTTTACTCACGGAGCCTTTTCGGGTTTTCATCCGTGCCCTTTTTGCTTATGGACATACCGTTTTTTTATTCTTTTTATTCTTCTTCTTATTTTTTCTAACGAGGTTGCGCCCTTTCAAGTTTTCACAAACACTCGCCGGTAGCCCTGCTGTTTTTACTCACGGAGCCCTTTCGGGTTTTCATCCATGCCCATTTTGCTTATGGACATACCGTTTATTTTTTTTTTCTCTTTTTTTATTCTCGTCATCCTGAGGATGCTGCGGTAGTAGTTTAAAGACGTTTCGGTCATTTGCAAGTTTTAGGACATTGCGGTCCATCATTAGTTTAAGGACGTTTCGGTCCGGGGTCGCCGTATTTTAGGCGAATATCTAGTTTATTGACTTTTCGGTCTATGGGGCTTTCTCTATGACTGACCCTGATGCCCCTGGCGTATCCATCTTTCTCGGAGCGTGCGGTTGTGGCGGACTCACCATCCAGTTTTCAGACAGCATAAACTCGCCCTGTTGGTATTGGTCTTCAACCCAGTTTTTGAAGACGTAGCAGTCCTCGATCAGGTGACCTACTGTTTGGTGGTAAGGGCAATAATTAGGATTATTAATATCGCTTGGCCGTAACGGACGTTTTGGACTCGGCAGATTGATGAGTCTGTCGCACACTGCCAGCTCGAACAGTCTCCTTGTTTTATCTTGTGGAAACGAGTAAGGACGTTTCAACTTTTCCTGGAGGGGTTGCCGCTTGTTGCTTTGGCGAGCAACCGGTCTAGGGTCACTTGATTGTTGTTGAGCGCTGTCGACGAAGGCCGTTTTTCCTTTTCCTTTATCCTTTTTGTTCGCTCCGTTGTTTGAAGGTTCGAGATTTTTTTCGAATAGCGTGCGATTACACAGCTGAACGTTCTCGCAGCTCCTCAATTCCTTTATTTTTGAAATAGATTCCCCGAGAGAAGGGTTGGGGGTAGCTTCTTCGTCAGAGTCGCTTCCAAAGGTGATAATTTGTGATCCCTTGGAGTCAGCTATATGACAATCGTCGGCGGCTCTTTTGCGCTCATCTATCGCATTTTTTCGACGTCTACAAGCTTCACATTTTGTCCTGTCGAAGTGTTTCTTTTGAGCGACATACCCTTGCCACCAACAGTTAAAGGATTCGCAGTCTTCGGTAGGATGTATGATCTTCTGATGATATAAACAGAAGTTAGGGTGCATTTCTACCTCAGAGAAGGTATTTTCTTCAGAGTGCGGTAACTTCATTCCTACTGATAGAGCTTTGGCGAACCTTTTCTTCGTCTTGAATTTGTTTTTATCCGCAGTGGATGGCTTTTGATTTGACGGGAATGCCTTGGCTCTTTCCAGTATGGCCATTTCATGCTCTTGATTGGCTTTTGCTTTCAGACGAATTTCATTTAGGAAGACATCGATCAGCTCGTCTGATGGCTGTAGAATTTCCGGTTCGGGGTTCACCATTGGTTTCTCGGCGCAAGAAGCTTCTTCATCATCTGCCAGTGAGTGAGAAATCACATGACAAGTCGCTACGTAGTCTTCAGATTCATCTGATGAGTTTTCTCCATCGTTTTCATCCTTGACTAAAGAACAAGCTGCCCCCGGCGTGTCCGTCTTCTTTGGAGAGTGCGGCTGTGGTGGGTTTACCTTCTAGTTTTCCGACAGCGCGAACTTGCCTTGTAGGTACTGATCCTCGATCCATCCCTTAAAGACAAAACAATCTTCGATCAGGTGACATACCGTTTGGTGGTAAGGGCAGTAATCGGGATTATTGAGAACCCCTGGTCGCAACGGACGTTTTGGATTCGGCAGACTAATGAGTCTGTTGCGTGCTGCCAGCTCGAACAGTCTTCTCGTTTTATTCTGAGGAAACGAGTAAGGACGTCCTAGCCTCTCTTCGAGGGATGGGCGTGTACGCGCGTTGTTTTGGCGAACGACCGGCTTTGAGTTGTTCGACTTTTGCTGAGCATTGGCGACGATGATCGCTTTCCCTTTTCCTTTCTCATTTCGGGGATCGGGTCTTGGAGGAGACGGTCCATGGCCCATCTGGTCCATTTGGGCTAATTTGTCGATCAAGGCTTGGAAGGTGGTCGGCCTGAAGAACATCATGAATTGTGAGATGGTCGCCTGCGGATCGAGAGTGCCCACAAACATGCCTACCGCAGGTGCCTCTTCGATGCGTTGTTCGCATTTTGACCATAGGTTCCGCCATCGTGTTGCGTATTGGACCCACGTTTCGCCTGGCTTTATCCTGGCATTTATCAGTGCTGTTATCGGGGTGCGTTCACTAGCACTCGTGAATCTTTGCGTGAACAGTAACTCTATCTCCACAAATGTTTTAACAGAGTCATTAGGTAGCTCCGAATACCATTCAAAGGCTATTTCTGCTAAGCTGCCGACGAATTGGCGAAGCAACAGTTTGTCATCGCCTCCAGTGTTGCCGCATAAGGCCCTGAATTGAGCGACATGCTGATGCGGATTCCCTGTCCCTTTATATACGTGAAACTTAGGGATCGTATATCCCGATGGGTAACTGATTTGGTCATACCAGCCCGGATAGGGTCGTCCAGTTCTAACAATTTGCCCAGCCGCTTCACTCGCCTGATGAGCTCGTATTTGCTGAGCTATATAGTCGTCAAGTGCGGCTTTGGAAATGGTTTCTTCCTTGGCTGCTGAAAGAGCCGGAGGAGGATCAGATGTTTCCCCTCCATCATCTTCAACAATGATTGGAGGGTCTTCAGTTGGAGGGTCCGGCTGTGACATCATCCCTACCATATCTTGGAAGAGGAGGGCCATTTTCTATATGCTGGCTGCTTGTTCCGCAGCCTCTTTATCCTTTTTCTCTAATATCCGGCGAAGAAACTCAGCGTCAGTTTCTTGTTCTTGACGCTCATCCGAGAACGTTTCAGAGCTTTCTTTTGGCCCAGTGAGTGCAGCCATTATAGTCATCATTTCCTGAAGCTTTTGTTGTTGCTCGTGGGCTTTCGTCACGGATCGGGTGAGCGGTCGGTGGCCCGTAGAAATCCGGCTTTCCTCCTTTCTAGAAGCCATATAAACAGTGTGCACCACCATGCCCCCAGACTTGGGGCGTTTGTGTTCGGTGTCTTTGCGATTTGCCGAAGACACAGGGGCTTTTTGCGGCCTCCTTTTTTGAGTGATTGGAGTTAAGGGAGCCGTTGTAGTGGGCACCCAAGTAGCTTTTGCTTTTTGTGGTTTGACAGAGTAATCCTTCCCCTGCCGAACCTTCATCTTTTTCTGTCGTCGGAGGCAGTCTTGATCGATCACCGACTCTTGGACCTGTCGCCAGACTTTGTAAATTTTAGAGGACAGCCGTTGAGGGGGCTGCTCTAGCTTCTTCTCTGGAGTATTCTCCACAGGTGAAGGAGTTCATTTCAACATCGCAGTAGGAGAGTTTCTGCGCACCGTATTCAGCAATTCAAAGCTGTTCCCGATTGGAACAGCAGTATCGATCCCCACCGTTGGAGCTGGAGGAGTAAATCCAGAGGGGAAATTGCCCCCAGCCTTCTTTACTCGGTGCCAGTGGCGACGTCGAGCATGTCGTGCTAATGGAGTTGTTTCAGCTATAGGGGTGACCTCCTCATGCCCCCTGTGTTGGTCAAAATATGCTGGTACCAGCCTTTTAAAGATCAACGTCCGTTGAACGGGGACGGCCAACCTGTCAGAAGCGGACTTCCGAACATGGGAAGCAACCTTGGTGACTTTGCCAAGAACGGGAGCTAGGATGGCTATCTGCTTCGGGATAACGCCTTCTGGTATGGCAGCCTTCTTCATGGGCCCGATGGAGCTCTGGCCTAATCCATTAAAACCTGAAGCAGTGGAGTTGGGCGACCTGTTGAGAGGGGTCGCGGCAGTGGTAAGTCGATCGAAGACCGACTTCTTTGGAGCTTCTTGCAATGTCATTGGGGCGTTGAAGCTCATTGGTGGGAGCATGGTCCCAAAAAATAGTCCAGTGGTGGCTTGAGCCGCCTGCTCCACCGGCATTTTGAAAAGGGAGGCCGCTTAGGGCCCATAAGTCACTCCTCCAGTAATGACAGAGCGAGAGTTGTTGCTGCAGGCGATGCAGTTCGAAGCCATCGATCTTTTGTTTTCTGCACGGAGCAAGACACCAAATCTTAGTACCTTGAATCCACAGGCAACCACAGTAAACCGCGAATATTTCGCGAACACGGCACACGAAGTGTAGAGTGGAAAGAGGAAAAGGTCCCACCGGGCGTGCCAGAATCTGTTCCCCTCCGAAAGACGGCGCACAGGACCGCGATGTCCTGACGCTTGGGGTTCGGGGCAGATGCTATTTGGTTTTATCCGTCCACCTCTCCGAAGATGCCAAGTTGATTTATGGCACCATGTATCGGAGGTTTAGACGGATGCGGCCGATGTAGCAGACTTCGTCAGATTCCTCCTCGCTTGAGGGGTTTTTGATTGTGGGGACGCTCTTCCCTGCAGGCGCAAGCCCCTGCAGTTAATTACGCTACCACATCGCGGTAACAACTTTCTCCTTCTCAAGAATTTCACTTCGTGTCATGTGTGTTTGTTTTGTTTGTGGTTGCCCGTAGATTGTATACGGAGACTGAGTAATGCCGTCGCCCATAGGACGTGGATTAGTCCAAATCCGTATTTACTTAGATTTGGGTTTGGTGTTTTGGTTTAAGGATACGTTAGCCGTATTTAGGCTAAGATCGACTTAAACGTTTGTTAAGGATACGTTAGTCTGATTTGAGACTAAGATCAACTTAACGGGATCGTTTGGATCCGACAAGAGAGCATTTGGGGACTCTATTGTTCCAGTTTAGAGACGTAGTGGTCCATTATATGCATGGCCATCGGGACCCGTCACCTCTCTGACGTCGTTGAAGGATTACAACGACAGGTGTCAGAGGAGTTCAGAGATGTACCCTCGAACCAGAGTTGATTTGGAATTTTATAGTCCATTCGAATGTTTAAGGATACGTTAGCCGTGTTTGGGGCTAAGATCGACTTAAACGGGATCGTTTAGATCCGGCAAAAGAGCATTTGGAGGCTCTATTATTCCAGTTTAGGGACGTAGTGGTCCATCGCCAGTTTAGGGACATAGTGGTCCATATTCCAGTTTAGGGACGTGGTGGTCCATATTCCAGTTTAGGGACGTGATGGTCCATATTAGTTTAGGGACGTTTCGGTCCACGAGTTTAAGGACCCCGCAGTCCATATTGATGTGTGGTCGTCGGGACCCGTCGCCTCTCTGACATCGTTGAAGGATTACAACGATAGATGTCAGAGGAGTTCGGAGATGTACCCTCGAACCGGAGGTAAATTGATTTAAGAGAGCAATCTTGCTCAGTCAATTTAATTTAAGGACTTACGGCCAAAATTGGGCTAAGTCCAGTTGAAAATGTTCAACATTTTATTTGCTTTTGCATTGCATTTCTTTTTATTTTTATTTGGGCTTTGCCCAGAAAGGATGCAGAGCATCAATTTGTTTTGGGCTCTGCCCTTTATAAATGATGCAGAGCATCAATTTTATTTGGGCTCTGCCCTTTTATTGCTTTGCAATTTATTTTGGCCTGCTTGGTCTTTTTGATTTAGGCCTGGCCCTTTAAGAAATGCCTTGCATTTGTCAGGCACTTTGCGCCAATCAGAGAGCGCAAGCGCTCGTGGTGAGGACACGTGTCATGCTCTGGTGAGCGCAAGCGCAACGGCGCAGTGCGCTGCGCTGTTGCGCTGCTGACACGTGGCGCGCTCTGGTGAGTTGCGCCAATTCCAGAGAGCAAAGCTCTATTTCAAGAGCGCGTAGCGCAAGTTATTCTGTAGCTGACACGTAGCGCTCTCTGGTGGCTTGCGCAAATTCCAGAGAGCAAAGCTCTATTTCAAGAGCGCGTAGCGCAAGTTGTTCTGTAGCTAACACGTGGCGCTCTCTGGTCGCTTACGCCAGCCCAAGAGCGCAACAGTGCAGATTTATAAGTGCAAAGCACTATTAATTTGAGAATCTTTTAGATTCAAGAACCGATGGTTCATAAGAGAAGTGCGAAGCACTATTTGATTTCTTGATCTAATTTAGATCAAAGAAAAATAAGTTTTTCTTGTTTTTCTTATCTCAGAGAACCAAAGGTTCATGAAAAGTGCAAAGCACTATTTAATTAATTAAAGATCATTGATCTTCTTTTTAGATCTATGATCTGTTCATAAGAGAACTTTCTCTTTCGCTAAAGGTTTTTACCTTTTTGTTCTTGAGGAATTCTTTAGAGTTCTCTTTTTTTTCCAGAAAATATTCCTCCTTTGAATTGAGGTCTGGGGTCTCTTTTATAGTGCCCATAAATTAGTCAAGTTTGTTAAAGAGATCTTTCTCTGAGTGATTTGGGGAATTTTCCCCACCGTTGGATCTTTGATCCAAGGGCTTCTGTTTTACAGAAGAAAATCTTCTTGTTTTAACAAGAACAGAAAAGATTTCTTTAGAATTTTAATTCTGTTGGGTGCAAATGCTCCAGAGCGTGACACGTGTCACGCAGCGCACAGCGCAGCGCATCTGCGCTGACACGTGTCGCGCAGCGCACAGCGCAGCGCAACTGCGCTAGCGCATCTGCGCTGACACGTGTCGCGCAGCGCTCAGCGCAACTGCGCTGACACGTGTCGCGCAGCGCAGTGCTTGCGCAATTGAAGCGTTGCTTCCTTTAATTAAAGTTTGAATTTTAAACAGAGCCTTGCTCTGATTGGGTGCGCTGCCTTGGGCGTTGCGCCCCCCTGCACTAACGTGTCTGATTTTGACACGTGGCGCTCTGCGCGCAGCGCAGGAGATCTGAAGCGTTGCTTCATTTATTTTAACTTTAATTTTCACTTTAATTTTCAAGACAGAGCTTTGCTCTGATTGGAGGAAAACAAAAGCATTGCCTCTTTTCTCTCCTTGGAATTTGAACAGAGCCTTGCTCTGATTGGGGTAAACACAGGCCTTTTGCGTGCCTACAGTCCTTCCACAAGTGTCCTTTTCTCCTGCAGTACTAGAAAAAGTGTGGACTCGACTGGTTATTGATCTCTTCCGATCTCCTGGGTTCAACAGTTGGTCTTGAAGAGGCTCCTCCTGCCATCTGATTGGCAGGGCGCTTCACTCCGGCAGATTGGGGTCTGCCCTTCATCTTCACTACTGCCTCATATTTTCGGGAAGCCTTCAAATCCAAATCATAGGTTGGGAAATCTCCTGTAGCTAGAGCAGCTTGGATTTCCGAGTCCAACCCTTGCTGAAATCTTCTAGCTCTGATCTCAGCAGTCGGTATGACGTGGGCCGCAAACCTGTTACGGTCTTGTGTTAGCTGTGTAGTATGTGATATAAAATCGAATATTGAGACATCTTACCTGCTGAGCATGGTAAACTCAGCATCATACTCATTTACTGATTTGGTCCACATTGAACCTTGTTGCAGATGTATGAACTGCTGTTCCATGTCGAACCTGGCAGTCTCAGGAAAGTACTTTGTGTCGAACATGTCGCGGAAAGTCTTCCATTCGATGGGTTGATCAAGACGGCTTTCTTCCGCCTTCCACCAAACCCATGCATTGTCGTGAGTTGTAGTTTCGCAACACGGACCCAAGCTATTTCTGGCACTTGTGCTGCTGCCAGATCATCTTCAATGCTCTGAGCCCATTCCTCAGCTTCTAGAGGGCTCTTTTTTCCTAAGAAGTTCTTGGGGTGCAGTGCCCAGAATTGCTTCACTCCGGGTGCTTCCGCTTCGGGACGGTTCATTAAAAGAGCAGTCTGCTGCTGTTGTCCTTCTAGGAGGCTGCGGATCCCCTCAAGCAATACCGTCTGCTCATTGATCGGAGCAGCTATGACGGGTGTAGGTGATGTGGTGGAGGAGTGTTGTTGAAGTTGGTGCTGGTGTTGTTTGAGGAATCCATAACCGTGAATGAAAAATTTAGGTTAGGAAAGATTCAAAGTATATGAAATGATAAGATTCAAGGAACATGAATTGTAAAGAATGTTTTAGCTGCTGATTCTTGTGTTATATTGTTTAGGTTGTTCACGCAGAACAGAACTGCATTGTAGTGTTTTATAGAACTCTGACATGCATGGGCCACCAACAAAACCCGTCATGCCCCGCTTCCCAGTGTACGGGCAGAGGGCATGACTGGCCGCTACGTATTTACTCAGAAGTAAATACTCTAAGTGTAACTAAGCAATATAAAAGAAATATACACAAGATACAGACAATAGATATATATTGAACAACAACTATATGTTATATTGCAAAGCCTATATCGAGTTGTTTCATGCATTTCTAAGTAATATAATATACAGGAAATTATAGCTCTATCAATTGTGCATCTACACATCTAAATTTTATCACGAATGGATATCGGGAGTTCGAGTATAAACAATGTGCGAATCAGGACGGATTCTGTTCAGATCCGTCACTTAATATTGCAACGCAGTTTTCTGTATTTTACGCTGGTGTTCAGTAAAAACATACAACTAAGAAAATATATATCATTCGATGTAGATATCTAAAACACCTGAGTTTGCTCAATTTGGATAACGGTAGACCAAATTATGTGTCTAAGAAGTTGACCGATAAATACAGTTTTCTGTTTTTACGAACAGTGAATAAAAACGATAAAATTCCTAAACCGTTAAGTGATTCGATCTAAATATTTTTACAGAATGTACAAAATAATATATTATGTCATAGATAAATTTCTTGAAATTTTCAGAAGCAAAAATTAATTTCTAAAAATTATTTTAAATATAAAAGTATTGTTATGTCATATGTAAGATTAAGGATATCATGGTATTTATTCGTAACTTCATTTTTTTTTACAAATTTAAATAAAGTAATTTAAAATACAACAACAAACGATGCAATCTTAATTGGTTACTATGAAATCTTAACATTTGGATTGAGAGTAATGAAAAAGACTTTACAAACTATATATTTGTGTATGTTCATGTGTGTTCATTATTTATATATGTATCCATTTAATTAATTATTTAAGAACTATGATATGTCAAGGGAAGTTTTTCATGGCAAAATAAAAAAGAGAAATATAGAGAGAAAGAGACAGAGGGAGGGAAAGAGAGAAAGGACTTACTGGATTAGAGCTTAGAAAAGAGGAAGGGAGAGTGGAAGTAGGTTCCGGTGTGTCGTTTCGTCTCCGGGAGCTCCTAGGGTCGTCGTCGGAAGATCGCCGGAGTTCGCCCTTCGCTAACTCCACTTGCACACAAAATTTCTAGAGAGTTTTCTGGAGAGTTTGGACAGAATTTGTGAATGAGGGGTGTGCGTTTAGGGGTGGTATTTATAGGAAAAACTAGGGTTAGGGTAGATGAAAGGGTGTGAGAAATTGTATTAAATTTTGTATTAAAAAAATGGTTTAATGAAGTTTTAAAAAGCTCTGTTAATGTGCAAAATATTTAAAGTGTACAGGGGTTTAGAGAATACCAAAAGACACAAGTTTCATGTTGGTCCAACTCAGATCTGACCGAGTTCGGCTGGCGGCGGCGGCCGATTCGGCCGATCCGCCGGCCGAGTCAGGCCGGGGCTCACTGTCAAGTGTCCGTCGTCGTTTGGTCTTTCACCTGGGTCAGTTTTTTTATATGTGACTTTTGGTTTTACGTGTTTAGCACGTGTAGACTCTTGGGATTCTAAAAATTTAAAAGAAAACAATATAAAAATTAATGTGGGTGATGGGATTTGAACTCTGGTGTTTTGGTTCAGCAGTGCAAGGTCTTATCAGTGAGCTACAAGCTCCTTCTTGCTATTAAAAAGCAAAACAAATTTATAACTTATACTCAGGCAAAAGTACCCCTTTCTGTATTTTTGAAAAAATTGTACGGAAAGTTGTACATGAAGTTTAGGGTTGTTACAGGATTGCATCATGGAAGATGAGACCCAACTAGCTTCGAGCAGGCCATCACGAGTGGGGACTCTGTGAAATGGCTGGATGCAATGCGATCTGAGATGGAATCCATGTACACCAACAAAGTGTGGACTTTGGAAGATGCTTCTGAAGGGGTAAAATCCATCGGGAGCAAGTGGATCTTCAAGAAAAATAACTTGGTATAGATGGGAAAGTTGAGACTTTCAAAGCTAGACTTGTAGCAAAAATTTTCGTCAACGACCAGGAGTGGATTATGATGAAACCTTTTCTCCAGTGGCTATGCTTAAGTCCATCCGGATCCTACTTGCCATCGCTGCATACCATGACTACGAAATCTGGCAGATGGACGTTAAGACCGCTTTTCTAAAGAGTGATTTAGAAGAAAGCATGTACTTTACTCGGCCAGAGGGCTTCGTAGATAGTGGGAGCAGCGGGTAAGTGTGCAATCTGCTTAAATCAATTTACGGGTTAAAGCAGGCATCGCGGAGTTGGAACATTTGTTTTGATGTGGCAGTCAAAGAGTTTGACTTCGTCAAAAACGTAGATGAACCTTGTGTATGCAAGAAGGTGGCAGAAAGTAAGTTCGTCTTCCTCATATTGTACGTAGATGATATACTCTTGATAGAAAATGATGTTCCTATGTCGCACTCGGTCAAGCTCTTCTTATCATAAAGATTCTCAATGAAAGATCTAGGTGATGCCTCTTACATCTTAGGGATTAAGATCTATGGAGATAGATCTAAACGGATACTGGGATTATCCCAATCCAGGTACATTGACACCATACTAAAGAGGTTTAGTATGGAAGATTCCTAGCGTGAGAATTTACCCACGATCTCAGGAATCACTCTCTCCTAAGAGATGTTGAGAATTTACCCACGATCTCAGGAATCACTCTCTCCTAAGAGATGTTGAGAATTTACCCACGATCTCAGGAATCACTCTCTCCTAAGAGATGTCTCCCAAAACTGATTTGGAGAGGGCTCGCATGTAATGGATACCTTATGCTTCGGCAGTAGACTCTATCATGTATGCGATGTTGTATACCATACCCAATGTAGAATACCCATTAGGTGTAGTGAGCAGGTATCAAGCAAATCCTGGAGAGAATCACTGGACAGCTGTGAAGAACATTCTTAAGTACTTGAGAAGGACTAAAGAAATGTTCTTGGTGTATGGTAACGGTGAACTCCAGGTGGAGTCCTTTACCGATTTGAGCTTCCGGAGTGATAAGGTCGACTGTAAGACAGTCTTGGGTTTTGTCTTTACCCTCAGTGGAGGGATGGTATGTTGGAAGAGTTCCAAGCTAGATACCGTGGCAGACTCGACGATAAAGGGTGATTACATCGCTGCCAACGATGTTAACAAAGAGAATTTCTGGGTATAGATGTTCATGAGATGAACTTGGTTCCTACAATTATGGTGACAATGGAGTTGTGCCTTTGGCCCAGGAACCCCGGTCCCATCAGTGATCCAGACATATTCTTAGGAAGTATCACCTGATTAGGGAGATGGTGGATCTCTGGGAGATCGAGGTCAGGAGAGTTGATAGGAAGAATGAAACGGCGGATCCACTCACCTAGGACAAAACCCAAGATACAGTTTGAGAGTTTTTGGGACGTTGGGTATGAGATACCACAACAATTGGCCTTAGTGCAAGTGGGAGATTGTTAGTTGTATGTATGCCCTAGAGGCCATTGTTGTACATGATTGTATATTACAATGGATGCTTGGACATATATAGGGAGGAATTTCTTGCTCGACATGATAGTATGCTATCTGGTTGTTCTTTATCTTAACATGTAGACTTGTATTGTGATACTGTCTTTCTCTCGCATGTTGATAAAGCCCTTAGGATGTATACTTGACTACCAGGACTATGATGGATATCATACTAGTGGGTCCAGGGTAGTCGACAAGTACATCCTTTAATTGTTCCTAGTCGAGGGTGTATCGAGACGGGGCATCGATATTCCAGAGTAGATTAACGTATACGCTTTTTGACCCATTTGATGGGCGATGGATGGTCCCATATCCATTGATGTTTGACATCAAAGATGGTATACGGGTGCTCGGTGGAGACTGGGTACACTGAATAGGACTCGCCGAGAACTCCTAGATGGTATTATACCTGACGTCAGACAGCAGTTCTCTGGTGACACTGGTATAGGTTAGTAAGTAGACCCGAGATCGTCATAGAGTCTTGTGTGATTCCCACTGTGCTTTGATTTCCACCTGATTGAAATGATTTCGGATTGTGTAGTATGAAAATTGTAAAGAAATCACAACCAAAAATTATTTGACCGCAATCAACTACGGTGTCGGATGTAGATCGTTAGCGAGTGCGGATCGTCCACAGGGAAAGTGAGATCCGTTCAATTTCCGAATTAGATGAGTTGAAAATTGAAGGAAAAGAAAAGAAAATAATTCATGATTTGTAATTGAAGATCAAGAATAAGAAAAATCTAGATCTAAAAGAAACATTAAAAACAAGAATTGAGATGTGTGATAATTTCCAACCAACAATCAAGATTAGAAGTTTGGCTCGTAGGAGTAGATAGGATCTATAAATGTGATGAGATCTAATGATTACTCATTCTTATCCTTTAACGAATTGGTACTAGATCGATACAAATTCATCGAGGTTTAAGGATCGTGCGAGGAAATTAGGTATTTCGCAACTCATCCTTTGTCCTTTCAATGGATCGCATTCAAATTCTAGTTTCTAGTTAATCAAATGGTCAATAGTTGTTCCCTAGTTTCGAGTGAACACGATCAAGAAAGCATCATCCCGAAACTGGGTCATTGATCATTTTATTCATTAGAATTTCCAAACATTATAGGATTTAAGAATTGTAAAAATATCTAAATCATCATCATCTAAAGATCGTCACAACTCCTACACGAGCGGAGATTACTCAAACATCATGATCACAGACACAATCACAAATTGAGATCTAATCATTATGCTTGAATTAAAAGATAAGTAAGAATACAGAAAATTCACCTTTATTTATCGACAATTTTCGTTACAACTCTCTTGAATTTACAAAAGGAAGGAACTAGATCGTCGATTTCGGCTTCGCTCGGCTCCTTGAGTCGCGGATCGGCGTGGATATCTTGCTCCGTTGAAATCCGGCGTCGCTTGCTAAAGGTTGAAGTCTCTCTTGCTTGAAATGTACTCGGGATCTTGATCTTGAGGTTGAATTGGAATTGGGGTAAGGGTTTGAGGCACAAGTCGTGTCACTCAACTTGTGGGTAGAAGATGATGGTGATTCTTAAACAACTTTTCACCCTAGCTCTAGGCTCTCTTTTATAGACTCCCAAAACCCTAGATTTAGGATTTGAATTTGAATTTTCCCTCCACAAGTTAGCTAGCACAATATTTGAATTTCCTTTCAAAAGAGCCTTCTAGAAATAGTTTGTTAAGCCGAGCCTTCTAGATGCGTCACTTGGAGCTTCTGGGGTCTTCTGGAAGCTTTGGCCGTTACAAATAGGCACACGACAAAATTGGGCGCTTTGATCTCTTCAACAGGCTGCGGAACCGCGGCACCAAGGGGGTTTGGGCCGCGGATCCGCGACCCTTTAGTAGCCTTGGGGAATGATATTTCTTCTGCTGCTTTGGGCTGACATATGAGCCTCTTTCTGATGTGTGGATTTTTATTTGGATTTCTGTAACATTAGCAGATCTTTCATCTTGGAGTTGGCGTATCTTTTATCAGCTCTTTTCCCAATTTTGGGCTTTGCTTCTGGAATTTCCTGCATTAGACCCCAAGACAAGAGTTGCGCAATACAAGGGTGATGCAATGCCATGAAAAACACACAATTTCCCTAAAAGTGCCGGTTTTAGTATACAGTACAAGTAATCCAGTATTTTACATGTGTTTTGCTAATATGTGCGATATGAATACCGGATACCTATACATGAATGCAAAAGGTAGGGAAATTGCCGTGTTAGAAATGCAGTATTTTCGACTGATCAAAATTCTTCCAAACTTATTTTTGATCGTCTCGATCGAATTGTTTTATTAAAAGGAGAAAATAGAGAAAAGCACACTTTCGTAGGCAACACGATTGCACTGAGCACGTGCAACAAGCCTTTAAACCTCTAGGTGTCCCTAGTAGGAGGAGTGTTGTCTCCTGAGGGTTTTCAGCGGATTGCACCCATAAAATCGAATAATAAAAGGAAGATCATGAATATTACATTTAAAGAAAAGAATTTTAAAAGAAAAGACTTGAAAGTTAGGGTTTCCAACTAAGCTAGCTTTTCGGTTGTCATGAGCCCTATCTTAATGGTCATGAAAAGTTGTTAGAAATCACGTCCTCCCTCAATAAAACATTGTCTTATTCTTCATTCCTATCTTTATTCCAAACATCGATCATATCACCCTGCGTATGTGTAAAGGACATCCCTACACCCGGAGAATTCAATTCAAGCTATCATACTCTTGCCCATCAGCCTCAGTATTTTTTTTAGATGTGCTTACACACTTTCATGCGATCGTTAATACTTCTTGAGGTACTAGCTGACCGATTACTCATGTGCTTGCTTATTTGGTGTATTTTCCTCGTCTTGCACCACCTCAGGTATAGCAGTGACTCCCAGACCAGTTGGCCTTAGGGCACTAGGTGAAAAGGCACCCTCGCTATATATTTTTTTATTATTGCCCTTGGTGATAACAAAACCAGTGTCCATTTTTCTCACCACTTTCTTCATTTTTTTCCTTCATACATCGACTTTAAGACAAGAGTATTTCAAGGTATCCTCTACTATCCCGGGCTTTAAGACGTGTGTAAGTGCGAATAGCAGGGTATCAACGTTCAAAATGTTTGGCTTTCCAGAATAGAAACTATTTTTCAGACTTATTTTTATCCTCAGATTAGTGACTTCCTCCATCTTACTAACCCTTAGAACAACGGCTCATAACTACTTATTACTAGTTCGTATAAGAAAACTTCTAATTTTCTTGGTTTTCATAAAAAAATTTCTAATCTCATGAATGTAATTTTTCACTATCTAATCTTTTATTATCATAAATATTAAATATTTTGAAAATTTTGAAAATTTTTATGAGTTTTTGAACATTTTTGAATTTTTATGGATTTTGAAAATTTTTAAATTTTTATAGGTTTTAATATTTACAAAAAATGATGAGCCAAAAGAAAAATATTTACACAAAATTTTTATGGGTTTTGAAATTTTTTATATTTTTATGGTTTTTAAAGAAATGTTTTGTGCTTATGCAAATGATATGCAACTGATGCAAAACTAAGCACAAACCTCCCCCAAACTTATTTTCAACAGTGACCTCACTGTTGCCACCGCTATATCTACAAAACCTGTAAGCCTGGGAGGAATTTATTAGTGGGGGCAAAATATATAAGTGAAGATCCTCCCCCAAACTTACTCTTTTCACTCACCTCCATTCAAAAAGATGATGCGGTAATATACAGGACATGGAAGTGAGACGGAGGAATTTAATCAAGATAAACTGGCTCCTGTAAGAACAGGAGCTCCTCCGTGGGGTCAGTGGAAAAATACGGCTTTAGTCTGTGTCCATTCACTTTGAAAAATGTGCCGTTTTTAACATTTTCTACCTCTACTGCCCCGTGCGGGTATACAGACCGCACAACAAAAGGTCCCTTCCACCGAGATCGAAGCTTACCCGCGTGAAGGTGTAGTCGTGAATCATAAAGAAGGACTTGTTGACCAGGTGATAATGTTTTCCTCAAAATGTTTTTATCATGAAACACCTTAGTCCTATTCTTTACAATCACAGCGTTATCATAAGCTTCATCGCGGAGTTCGCTTAGCTCATTAAGTTGCAGCTTCCGAAAGTTGCAGGCTTGGTTTAGGTCAAAATTTATTTCCTTAATAGCCCACAATGCTTTATGCTCAATCTCGACGGGTAAATGACATGCCTTCCCAAACACTATCCTATATGGAGACATCTCTAGGTCGGTTTTATATGCAGTTCGGAATGCCCAAAGAGCATCCGTCAGTTTGGTCGACCAGTCTTTTCTATTTTTAGTAACAGTCTTCTCCAGGATTAGTTTGATCTGTCTATTTGAGATCTCAGCCTGCCCGCTCGTTTGGGGATGATAGGGTGTAGAAAGTCGGTGGTTGATTGAGTATTTCCGCATCAGAGTCTCGAAAGACCTGTTGCAAAAATGTGTCCCATTATCGCTAATGATAGCGCGTGGGTGTCCAAATTGCGAAAAGATATTTTCTTTCAAGAACTTAATGACAACTTTCCTGTCATTAGTGCGACATGGAATGGCTTCTACCCACTTTGAGACATAATCAACCGCCAGCAGTATGTACAAATTCCCAAAGGAGTTGGGAAAAGGACCCATAAAATCAATGCCCCAAACATCGAAAATTTCAACAACCAAGATGGGTTGCTGAGGCATTTCATTTCTCCGGGAGATTCTACCCGTGTACTGACATTGTGTACAGGTTTTGCAATAGTCAAATGCGTCCTTGAATAAGGCCGGCCAATAAAATCCACATTGCAAAACCTTCTCCGCCGTCTTTTTAGGACCGAAGTGACCCCCACAGGCCTGATCATGACAAAAAGAAAGAACACTCTTGAACTCTTCTTTCGGGACACACCGGCGAATGATCTGATCAGGAAAATACTTAAACAAATATGGATCATCCCAGTAAAAGTGTTTTAGTTGGGATAGAAACCGGTATTTGTCCTGTTTTGACCAATCGCTGGGTATAAGTCCCGTGACAAGATAGTTCACAATATCCATGAACCATGGTTCATTGGATACGTTCAAGAGTTGTTCGTCGGGAAATAAATCGTTGATCGGCAGGGTCACAGGGGAAGAAGAGATGCATGAAAGATGGTCGGCTACTACGTTTTCACATCCTTTCTTATCTTTGATGACAAGATCAAATTCTTGTAACAGAAGGATCCAACGTATTAGCCGACCTTTTGCATCTTTCTTCGCCAGAAGATGTTTCAGGGCGGAATGGTCTGTGTACACAATTATTGGAGAGCCGATTAAGTAAGGCCTGAATTTTTCTAATGCAAATACAACCGCCAAAAGTTCTTTTTCGGTAGTTGTATAGTTGATTTGTGCATCATTCAGGGTCTTACTCGCATAGTAGATCACGTGTGGCATCTTTTCAATGTGCTGTCCTAAGACTGCACCTACTGCAAAGTCAGATGCGTCACACATCAGCTCAAAGGGGTAGTCCCAATTTGGAGACGATAGAACGGGGGCTGAAGTGAGGGAGTGTTTAAGTGAGTCGAAAGCTGTCTCACAGTCCGAGTCAAAGTGGAAGGTCGTATCCTTGGCCAGGAGAAGAGTTAAAGGTCTAGCAATTTTGCTAAAGTCCTTAATGAATCTCCTATAAAAGCCCGCATGGCCAAGGAAAGATCGAATATCTTTGACGCTTTTGGGATGAGGGAGGTTTTGAATGACATCTATCTTAGCTCTGTCAACCTCAATGCCTTTCTGTGAAATAACATATCCAAGAACAATTCCTTCTTGGACCATGAAGTCGCATTTTTCCCAGTTCAAAGTTAAGTTCTTTTCTTTGCAACGAGTAAGAACAGCGTCAAGATTCGATAGGCAATCGGAAAAAGAGTCTCCAAAAATCGAGAAATCATCCATAAAGATCTCCAGAAAATTCTCTACCATATCAGAGAATATCCCCATCATACACCGCTGAAAGGTAGCGGGAGCATTGCATAACGCAAAGGGCATGCGACTGTAAGCAAAGGTACCAAAAGGACAAGTAAAAGTGGTTTTATCTTGATCCTTTTTGGCGATGGGGACCAGATTATAGCCAGAGTATCCGTCCATAAAGCAATAATACGCACGTCCAGCTAAGCGTTCCAGCATCTGATCAATGAATGGTAGAGGAAAGTGGTCTTTCCCCGTGGCGGCATTGAGTTTTCTGTAATCAATACATACACGCCACCCAGTTTGGGCGCGTGTCTGAATCAACTCATTTGCCTCATTGGTAATAACAGTGATGCCGGATTTCTTAGGGACGACATGTATAGGACTCACCCATTGGCTATCGGAGATTGGGTTTATGATACCACTATCAAGGCATTTGACGATCTCTTTCATCACTGCTTCCTTCATGACGGGGTTCAACCGTCTCTGTGGTTCTCGGGTTGGTCTGGCATCATCCATCAAGTGTATATGATGTTCGACAATCAAGGGACTAATCCCTTTGATGTCTGCCATGGTCCAACCAAACGCCTCCTTATTAGATCTCAATACTGATAAGAGTGCATTCTCTTGCTCTGATGCTAGAGAAGAGGAAATGATAACCGGTAAAGATTCATTCTCACCTAAATATGCATATTTAAGATGAGAAGGTAAAATTTTGAGATCTAATGCTGGCGGAGAAATGATAGAAGGTGGGATCATCGAATGATTTTCGGAGTCACAAAGAAGCTCATAGCCTGTAAAAGATACAGACTCGGATGGTGATGAGTCAGGAGTGGCAGACTCAAGCGTGGAAATGGTGTCCTCACTAAGATCATGTGTCAGGTCAAATAGTGATGTGGTAGTGTCGTCGAGATCTGTAAAGCAAAGTTCCTCAACTCCGCAACTTTCGGGAGCAATCTCGTGGACAGAGCACACATCAAGGATATGAGCAGAGGGTTCTGATGGCTGACTTCCAATTTTATAGATGTTTAGTTCAATGGTCATATTTCCAAATGATAAGTTCATTGAACCATTTCTACAGTTGATGACAGCATTGGAAGTGGCAAGGAATGGTCGACCCAGAATCACCGGAATTTGGCTCCGGGGGTTCGCTACAGGCTGTGTATCGAGAACAATGAAGTCTACAGGGAATACAAATTCCCCGACCTTTATCAACACATCCTCTAGTTCACCACTAGGTTTGGTGATAGATCGGTCTGCCATTTGGAGAGTGCAGTGAGCAGGTTTCAACTCTCCAATCCCTAGCTGCTCATATACAGAATATGGAAGTAGGTTAACACTTGCGCCAAGGTATAAAAGAGCACGGTTGATGTTTTTACCCCCAATAGAAATTGATATCGTAGGACATCCTGGGTCCTTACGTTTCTTTGGTAGCTGGGGGATAAAAGCAGTGCTAATGTTATTGGACATGAAGACCTTCTTCGGCACTTGAGTCTTCCTCTTCCTAGTGCACAAGTCCTTAAGAATTTTCGCATAAGCGGGGACTTGTTGAATCGCATCTAGGAGAGGGATGTTGATGTTAACCTGTTTGAACATTTCCATGATTTTCTCCACATGAGGACTCGATTTTTTAGCCCTTAACCGGTTCGGGTAAGGTGCTTTAGCAATGAGCGCTGGGTCCATCATAGGAGAAGGAAGAGGGGGTAGACGAGATCCCAAAAGAGGAGTGGGGATCGTCTGTGAAGAGCTAGAAGAGGTGGGCTGAGGTGTCGAGCCTAGGGGAAATGGAGAATAGGCTCGCGAGAAGGCGGTGGGGTAGAAGAACAAGAATCAGACGTAGAAGTGTATGTGTGAGGAAAGGTCTCAGCCGGGTGTTGATAGGATTCTCAATATCATCAACTTCTTCCCCAACATGGTTATTCAGCACTCTTCCTGATCTCAACGTTGTGACGGCATTTACATTGTAATGCCCAGGATTCGGTAGGGGTTGAGACGGAAGTTTCCCTTTTTCTCTCGCACTCATTTCGGCTTTAAGTCGTGCAATCTCAGCTTCCATCGTTTTGATACTCTCAGCTTGGGACGCTGAGTTTTTCTTTATCTCACCAACGGAAGACCTGATCTCGGCCGACACTTCCATGAAATTTGACAGGAGTGATTTCATGGTTTGTGCGACTTGAGAGAACTCGTCAGAACAGGTCGACTGCATAGGATTAGACGGTGCAGGAGTGTTGACCTGGTTTTGGAAATTTTGTGACTGGTAGGGGTGCTGAGTGAGATGAAGTGGTTGCTGTTGTGTAGGAAGGACCCTTTGGAATTGATTCGGGTTTGGAATCGTGTTTTGGGATTGGTTCCAAGCAAAATTCGGGTGATTCCTCCAACCCTGATTGTACGTGGAAGAATATGGATCGTTTCTAGGTCTTTGAAATGCGGCATTGGTATGCTCGTGACCTTGAAACGGAGAGTTTAATGGACATTCTTCCGTCAAGTGAGAAGGATCAGAACAGCACCCACATACAGTTTTGGGGAGCGACATTGGGTTTAGGGAGGCTGCTAAAAATTTGGGTTCCATAGCTTCGAGCTTCTTTTGCATTGCTGCCATCTCAGCTCGAACACCTATGGACACATCTATTTGGTGTACGCCACCCCTACTCGATGGCTGGGTTCCACTCTCCCACTGTAAGGACTTTTCAGCGAACTCTTCTAAATATCGCCAAGCTTCCCCATCATCCTTGGTCATGAAGGTGCCTTGACACATGTTTTCAAGGTTTTGTTTAGTGGTAGGGTTAATGCCCTCATATATGATTCGGCAAAGGTCCCATCTCGGGATGCCGTGATGTGGGCATTGAACCAAAAGATCCTTGAATCGTTCAAAGCATTTTGAGAATGGTTCAGCTGGTAGCTGGGTGAATTGATATAGTTCGCTACGGATTCGAGCTGTCTTTTGCATAGGGTAGAATTTCTTAAGGAATGCCGCCAAGAATTCTTCCCAATTCGTAATGGAATGTGCGGTGGTGTTATACAGCCACTTCTCGGCTATATCGCACAAAGTAAATGGAAGAAATCGTAGACGCATGGCATCCACAGAAAGTTGTGATGTACCCATCATTGCGCATACGTTTTCAAATTTGGTAATGAAAACGTAAGCGTCTTCAGTCTCGAGACCGTGGAATTTGGGTAGAAGGTTGATGTACTGGGGCTTAATCTCAAAGTTATCCCCGTTGGCTGGTGGAATGGATAAGCAGGTCGAGAGAGGACCTCGCAAATGGTAGCACTTCTCTTGGAAAGAGATGCGGGGAGGATTCTGCGCACCAACGGACGGCGGCAGAGCTGCGGTAAAGAGGTTTGATGGGGACCGATCCATCGGTGTGGGTGTGGTGGTGGGTAAAAGAAAGGTAAATGGAGAAATACCGACTTCGGAGTCGATCGAGGGGACGCGGACTAAACGGGCACTAGAATCCCGTGTCCAGCCTATCTTGCACTAAAAGGGGTTAGTACAAGTGGCAGCATGATTTATAATTAGGGGAAATGAAGTGAATGCGGTGTTTGTTTTGAAAAATGATACGGAATTTGAAAAGTTGATGTGATCACAACAAATGCAACAAGCAACCCTAAAATTTATGGTCACCTAGGTCAAATCTCTAGACTGCTCCTAACTTCCAAAAGACAAGTCGTAGGATAAAATCCTCCACTGCCTCTTTGTTTCTCCTGTGGCCAGGTAAGTGCCAGGTAAGTGGGAGGTTCTCCACTACGTAAGTAGTGGGCCTAATTAAGTAACCACTAGCCTTTGACACACTTGCCTTAGACACCACAAAAAGAAACGCGGATAAGCAATGAATTACCCACGGCCTTCTTCTGTCCTAAGTGAGCGCGACGGTCCTTAGAGTCATCTCTAGATATTTTTTAATTAATGAGGGTAATGCGGATGCAAGTTTGTGATTTTTGGGGCTTAGGAAGGGTAATGAACTCCCCACCTAATCTGGATTTGGCCGTGCCCCTTAATGTCCGTATTAATTATGCAAACAACCACAAAAATAAAAAACAAGCACAATTTATTTTGCTTTTTGCGGCGCTGCGATTTTTGCAAAGAAGCCTGCAACAAATTGTTAATTGGAGCAGATTTAGGAAGGAGATAAGAAAGATAGAGGTTACCTGCCAAAATTTGTACAGAGATCTCCTTTAACTGCTGCGATTCCGCCGCAATTAGCTCCTAATGTCGCGGTTCCGCCGCACCTTGAGCTCCTCTCTGCACAAAAAATTATCAAAGTACTCCTGATCACTTCCCTAGCTCTCTGGAAATCTCCAAATATTTTTCCAATTGCATAGCAAGCTCCAGATTTCCTTGCAATTAACCACAACAACTCGTTTAGTGTTTTGCGCAAGTTTTGATCTCAAAATTTTGGATGGAATAAACTTTTCAACTCAAATTTCAAAAAATGAACAAATAGCACACGATCCCCGGCAACGGCGCCATTTTGATTGAAACGATTTCGGATTGTGTAGTATGAAAATTGTAAAGAAATCACAACCAAAAATTATTTGACCGCAATCAACTACGGTGTTGGATGTAGATCGTTAGCGAGTGCGGATCGTCCACAGGAAAAGTGAGATCCGTTCAATTTCCGAATTAGATGAGTTGAAAATTGAAGGAAAAGAAAAGAAAACAATTCATGATTTGTAATTGAAGATCAAGAATAAGAAAAATCTAGATCTAAAAGAAACATTAAAAACAAGAATTGAGATGTGTGATAATTTCCAACCAACAATCAAGATTAGAAGTATGGCTCGTAGGCGTAGATCGGATCTATAGATGTGATGAGATCTAATGATTACTCATTCTTATCCTTTAACGAATTGGTACTAGATCGATGCAAATTCATCGAGGTTTGAGGATCGTGCGAGGAAATTAGGGATTTCGCAACTCATCCTTTGTCCTTTCAATGGATCGCATTCAAATTCTAGTTTCTAGTTAATCAAATGGTCAATAGTTGTTCCCTAGTTTCGAGTGAACACGATCAAGAAAGCAACATCCCGAAACTAGGTCATTGATCATTTGATTCACTAGAATTTCCAAACATTATAGGATTTAAGAATTGTAAAAATATCTAAATCATCATCATCTAAAGATCGTCGCAACTCCTACACGAGCGGAGATTACTCAAACATCATGATCACAAACACAATCACAAATTGAGATCTAATCATTATGCTTGAATTAAAAGATAAGTAAGAATACAGAAAATTCACCTTTATTTATCGACAATTTTCGTTACAACTCTCTTGAATTTACAAAAGGAAGGAACTAGATCGTCGATTTCGGCTTCGCTCGGCTCCTTGGGTCGCGGATCGGCGTGGATCTCTTGCTCCGTTGAAATCCGGTGTCGCTTGCTAAAGGTTGAAGGCTCTCTTGCTTGAAATGTACTCGGGATCTTGATCTTGAGGTTGAATTGGAATTGGGGTAAGGGTTTGAGGCATAAGTCGTGTCATTCAACTTGTGGGTAGAAGATGATGGTGATTCTTGAACAAATTTTCACCCTAGCTCTAGGCTCTCTTTTATAGACTCCCAAAACCCTAGATCTAGGATTTGAATTTGAATTTTCCCTCCACAAGTTAGTTAGCACAATATTTGAATTTCCTTCCAAAAGAGCCTTCTAGAAATAGTTTGTTAAGCCGAGCCTTCTAGATGCGCCACGTGAAGCTTCTGGGGCCTTCTGGAAGCTTTGGCCGTTACAAATAGGCACGTGACAAAATTGGGCGCTTTGATCTCTTCAACAGGCTGCGGAACTGCGGCGCCAAGGGGGTTTGGGCCGCGGATCCGCGGCCCTTTAGTAGCCTTGGGGAATGATATTTCTTCTGCTGCTTTGGGCTGACATATGGGCCTCTTTATGATGTGTGGATTTTTATTTGGATTTCTGTAACATTACCAGATCTTTCATCTTAGAGTTGGCGTATCTTTTATCAGCTCTTTTCCCAATTTTGGGCTTTGCTTCTAGAATTTCCTGCATTAGACCCCAAGACAAGAGTTGCGCAATACAAGGGTGATGCAATGCCATGAAAAACACACAATTTCCCTAAAAGTGCCGGTTTTAGTATACAGTACAAGTAATCCAGTATTTTACATGTGTTTTGCTAATATGTGCGATATGAATACTGGATACCTATACATGAATGCAAAAGGTAGGGAAATTACCGTGTTAGAAATGCAGTATTTTCGACTGATCACCACCTTACCACGTTCAAGAGAGCATGCAACAAGACCCAGCCGGTTCTACGTGATTCGCACCAAATGGTGGTTTTTGGGTACCGTTCCCTTATAAAAAAGAGAAAGAAAAGGAAAAGAAAGAGAGAAAAAGCGATGGGAAAATTCCCACTAATAGAGCATCACGTGCCCAGACGTGAGCGTCTATGAACAAAGATTATATGCATTGCGCTTAACAATTAAGGCTGAAATTGAGCCTCACATGCAAGCACGTGAGCATCTTTATACAAAGTATATATGCGCCTTCTTAAAACAAATAATAGGCCAGAGAAGCTCACGTGTCAGCACATGATGCCTTTTTGGGCTGTTGCACATAGGCAAATGAGTTTAACTCTGTGGAGTCACGTGCTCCACGTGAGTGGTCTTAAACATCTTCTGAGCTGATAGAATTGAATTCTAAATAAAGGGATCAAAAGCCTATTTGGAAAATATTTCCTTGAATCTTTCTAAACAAGAAAGATTGATCTCCGTAAAACAGAGCACCATTGGACTAAAAATCTAATGGTGATTAAAAATCACCAAGCTACAGAATTAGCTCTATATGGGAAAATATTTCCCCAATCTTGTTAAAAACAAGAAAAATATCTTCTGTAAAACAGAAGTCCTTGGATAAAAAATCCAACGGTGGATAAAATCCCCAAATCAATTAAGATCTCTCAATGAGAGATTTCTTTAACTAAATTAACAAACTTGTTTATACTATAAAAAGGACCCAAGACTTCATGTCTTGTACAGAGGAGACCCCCATAAGATTTGAGAAAACAAAAAAAGAAGAGGAGTTCTCTTTTAGAAAAAGAAACCCTAGATAAGAAGAAAGATATAAAGTTCATTTTATCTTCTCTTCGCCATTTTAAGAGTTTAAATTTTCTAAAAAGAACTTAGTTCTTCCTCTGGTTGAGGTCTACAGAAGCAGATCTCCCCACAAGTTGAGAATTTAATTCTCATCGGGAAGATACTGTCATGCAGACTCAAAACTTAGGGGAAAGAACTAAGTTTGAAGAATTTAATTCTTCAAAAGATATAAGAATCCAATTCCTCTGATAAAACTAGGGTTTAACTCTATAAAAGAATTTAATTCTTGTTAAAATAAGGGACCTAAAATGCTCAAAACTCAGATCAAGATTTCCATGCACATAAAAGAAATGATTAGCGTTCAACGCTATCATGACAGATCACGTGTTCCCACGTGAGCATCTCTGAGGAAGAAAAATGAATGACTGAGATCGAGTCACGTGATCCCACGTGACCCCCTAATATTGCTTAGCACTTATGAAAGGAAAAGGGGAATAAATCAAAGACAGTTCCCAGTTTTGAGGCGCCTCACGTGCTCCCACGTGACCCCCAATAGTGCTCAACACTTATAAAAGGAAAAGGGGAATAAGCCAAAGATAGTTCCCATTTTTGGGAGCCTCACGTGACCTCTAATAGTGATTAGCACTTATAAAAGAAGCAGGGAATAAACCCAAAGAAGCAATGACCAATTTTCAGGCGCCTCACGTGCCACACGTGAGCGCTCCAAATTGCAGTATTTAACACTGCTTAAAGAGCCTTACGTAGGAGCATGTGAGCGCCAAACAAATATCAGTGTTTAACACTATGAGGGGCCAATCTTAGCCCAAATTAGCCAAGTCTCCTGAGGCCGAAAACCTTTTGACCATCAATCAACCGAGCCCTCCTATACTCTGGTTTCCCCAAATCGATCTTAGTTCCAAAGATGACTAATGATCTCTTAACCCATGGCATCCAACATGATGTTCGTTCCATCACGATCTCTCCCTTCAATCTGGAGTTCGGTTCAAGGGTACATCTCTCCACACCTCTGATACATGCCGTTGTAATTCTTCAACTTCTTCAGAGAGATGGAGGGTCCCGACAACCAACGACTCTTTGGTGCACTCCCAAACCCATGAGCACATTCCTATGGACCGCAATGTGCTTAAATTAGCTATGGACCGTAACGTCCTTAAACTAAACCCTCATCCTAAAAATTGGTGATCTACGGACCGTAACGTCCCTAAACTAAAACTATAGAGCCCAAATGCTCTTTTGTTGGGTCTGGATGATCCTAAAATCCTGTTGAGTAGATCTTAGTCTAAAATTAGACTAACGTATCCTCAACAAACATTTAAGTTGATCTTAATCTCAAACGAGTTTAACGATCCTTAAATCAACCCAAACCCAAATCTAAGAATATACGGATTTGGACTAATCCACGCCCTATGGGCGGCAACATAAATTAGGCTCCGTATACAATCCACGGGCAACCAAAAATAAAACAAATACATACGACATGAAGTGACCTTCTGGAGTAGGAGAAAGTGGTTACCGCGACGCGGTAACGTAATTAACTGCAGGGGCTTACGCCTCCAGGAAAGAGCGTCCTCACAATCAAAAACCCCTCACAATGAGGGGGGATCTGAGAAGTCTGCTACAACGGCCGCATCCGTCCAAACCACCGATACACGGTGCCATAAATCAACTTGGCATCATCGGAGAGGTGGACGGATAAACCCAAATAGCATCTGCCCCCAAATTCAGGCAAAACGACCTATCCCGGTTTCGTCTCTATTTTCGGCGGTAAACAGATTCTGGCACGCCCGGTGAGACCTTTTGCTCTTTCCACTCCACACTTCGTGTGTCGTGTTTTTCCGTGATCAAATAATCGTGGTATATATGTTTGTGGTTGCCTTTGGGTGATGGAATACTGAAACCGGCGTTTCGTCTCTATGAAGAATGGTGTTTGCTCCCACCCTAGAAACTCAGTCTCTGTCATATCCGGTGGAGCCAAGTATGGGCCACTTGCAGCCTCAAATCTCTGCAATACAACTCTTCAAGAAATCAACGGGCTTCTCTTTGGGTCGATACTCCCACCTCCCACCCTCGGTGCCTCAACACCGATGGAGGAAGCCCAGAAGAAGTCTTTCTTCCACAAGATGTTCCCCAAGCTGCAGCTTTGCCGACGGAATCAGTTCTCAAACAACTGGCACCTGCCAAGGACCAAGGTAAGGAAATAGAGGGCAGGCTCGGCAAAATCCTGAGGCTAATCAAATCTCGGCCGTAAGAAATGGTCGACGTCAATATCGGCATCATAAAAAATGAGCTAGGGGTGGTTCTCCGTATTGTCCTGTTTCAACCCCAGTGGTGAATGTTGTTGTTCCAACCGGGAACAGCTTCAAACTGTTGCGAAGGGTCAAACAAAATTCTCCTACCGCAATATTGAAGAAATCGCCGCGGCCTATGGAGATCCCATAAGAGCAGAAACCGGTTCTCTCCCTAGAACTACTTTCCTCATCTATATATAAGGTGTGGAAGCAGGTGAAGGACTCAGTCGTCTTCTGCGGCTCTCCCTCTAAACGTCGTCCAAATTCTGACAGATCCCCTTTTAAATACAAGGGGATTCGTCCCAAGACGGATCCTGATACAGCGGTTCCTTCCAAAACCAAAGCGGCTTTTCACAAAAAAGAGAGGACTAATAAAGCTCAAGTGCCCGAAGCAAACTCCGAAGGCTAAAACTCCAAAAACCCCAAGTCTGGGGGCACGGCAGTTCATGCAGTCCACATGGTGAACTCCAAGGATGAAGTTCAAGCATTTATTAGCTACGGACCGCATACTCGGTCCCTGAAAAAGGCTCAACTGCAACGTGAAAAGATGCAGGAGATGCTTGCTCAAGCGGCAGCACTCGCTAATCCATCGTCTAAGGAAAATCCCGAAGGCGCACCTTGAGAAAGAACAGTGCACGAGTTGGATATTGATTTTCTAAAGCGCGCTCTGAAAAAGGGAGATGAAGAAGCGGCAGAAATTTCCACTAAAATGAACCAGATGGCCCTTCTGATTTAGAATATGGCTGGAAAGATGGATCAATCAGAACCACTGGAAGATGAACCGCCGGTAGCCGGTCTTAAAGATAAGGATGCATTTCAAATCCTCTGCAAACCTCATCAACGGCTGAGGAGGAAATGATTCCTAAAAGAAAAGCTGGACTCATATATCGCTCAGCAAGTCAAAACTCACTGGGCTAGTGAAGCATCAAATAGGCCAATCGAGACTGGTCGACCGTATCCAGAGTGCTACGATCAAATACAGTACCCGTCAGAATACATACTTCCGACTCCACAAAGGAGCCGGGAATCCTCACTAGCACATCGCGTGATTTAAATCCATGTGTGGTAACACTGGAGAGAATGATATACTTCTCCTCTGACAGTTCTTCAGCTGTCTGGTGGGCATTGCCTTCAAATCGTATGTGGAACTCCCGAATGCCTCCATGAATACCTTCGATGAGATGGAGATGCTCTTCTGTCAGAGATTCACTAGTGTGAATAAACGCACTACCGTAATGACGTTGATCAATGAAAGGGTTAGACCGAATGAGACCTGGGTTCAATATGTTACCCGATGGCGAAATCTCTAGTCAAAATGCGAGCAACGTATTGATGAAGCTACAGCTGTAGGAATGTTCATAGCCACCTTTAACCTAAATTCAAAGGCGTTCCCGTATATGGCCCTTTTCAAGCCAACAACTTACCAAGAGCTCATGGATAAAATGACTCGATTGGATCAGCTGGGTCAAGACCCTTCATCTTCCGATGAAGATGAATGAAAAGCGGAGGTAAGGTGGCATTTGTAGCCAACGCTCAACAAAAAATGAGCGACTTTGAAGCAACCTGTCACCAAAATAGCGACGGCGTTGGTACTCGCTCCCCCTCGAGATATACACAGGGGGCATATTTCTCACTGGCGGAAGGATCTCTACGTAGGATGGTCTTTTCTTCTCAAAGAACAGATAGAATATCAAGGGACTTATAAGCGGGTTCTGCAATCAAGTGGAATATCCCACTTGAACCAAAAAACCATGGGAGGGATGTGAAACCCATGTCCCACTCCGAATCAGACGATGAGAAAAAAAACCCAAAGTCAAATTCATTCTTCCAAGGAAGAGGAAGACTCGGCAGAAGGAATGACGTGATATCTCGTTCCTTTGTATATGAAGAAGACGCTCCATCAGTATCAGAAAACGACATTGATAAGCAGGGAGCAGGTGCTGTTTAAAATGCCCAGTACTTCCTGCAAAACAACCCGATTGGCACGATGATAGATGAAGAAGTCCAAGAAGGTAAAAATAGTCTAAGGCGTGAAGTGTCCATGCAAACAAAGGATAAGCAACAACGTCTCAGCAAACAAGAGTTAGAAGGGTTGAGTTATGCAACTTTGCGACCGAATGAGATGTTGGACCGAAAAGTCCTTAAACTAGAAATTCACCTTAAATATGGCGATAATGGACCGAAACGGTCCTAAACTAGTATGTCACCTCAAACATAGCACATCGCCACAAATACGGAGATATACTTTATTGAGATATATACAGCAATCGAAGTCCCAACGACAAAGGTTGCAACTCAAGTCCTACTGGCTACACAGCTACTCCAGCAATGAAGCCATCCCCAAGTCCCACCGGCAAACAGATGGGTCATCTGCGGCGAAACTATTTTTGAGAGTTTCATCGTTCAAAAAAAAAAGGTATATCCACAAGCGAATTGGGCACGAATGAAAACCCGAAAGGGCGTCGTGAGTAAAAACAGCAGGATTGCCGACGAGTTTGTGAAAATCTGGAATGGTGCAATCTCGTTAAAAAAATAATAAAGAAAAAAAAACGGTGTGTCCACAAGCAAAATGGGCACGGATGAAAACCCGAAAGGACACCGTGAGTAAAAACAGCAGGACAGCCGGCGATTTTGTAAAAACCCGAATAGGGCGCAGACTCGTAGAAAAAAATTCATGTGCACTTAGAAGGTCCTATCGACCTTGTGAAGAGAAAATACCTGCGTGAGATCCTTACGACTCACAAAAAGAGCAACACACTTAGGAATCCTCATGATTCATAAGGAGAAATTACACTTACGAGATCCTCACGACTTGTAAGGAGAAAACCCTTTATGAGACCCTCACGGCTCATAAAGTTGAAAAGTCTTAAGCGACAGATTCAAACTTGTTTCCTAAGCCATCGCTGCCTTACAGGCGGTCTACATTGACCCTTGTATACAATCCACGGGCATGAATAAATATTTCTTTGCCAAGTTCTACAAATGGCAAGAAATGTCCCCATATAGTGAATAACACTTGTAGGTCCTCTCGACTTATAAGGAGAAAACACTCTTGGAAGATCCTTACGACTTACAAGAGAAGACATCACTTAGGAATCCCCATGATTCTTAAGGAGAAAATACGCCTATGAGATTCTCACGAATCGTAGGGAGAAAACCATTTATGAGACCCTTACGGCTCATAAAGTCAAAAGTCTTAGTTGACAGGATCCTAACCCTGTCTACTAAGCCACCTTTGTCTAAATCGACAGGGGAAAATGATGATTCGCTCCCGGCATTATCCCAGTTTTAGCGATACCGATGCCTAAACAGGTGTCAAACTCCTAGTCAACCTCTCCGGCAAATGCCGTCCCTACAACCATCTAATGAAGAAGGGGACCCCGTTCGTCTAGGATCAGAAATGCCAAAGTGCACGGGACGAAACCAAGCAATACCTGCAGAACCCGCCAGTACTGACCGCTCCGGTCAAGGAAAAGCCTCTCATCCTGTACATAACAACCCTTGAAGGTTCTTTAGGCGTACTATGGGCACAGGAGAACGACCAGGGGAACGAGAGAGCTCTCTATTATTTGAGTCGAGTTCTCCTGGGGGCAGAAAACAACTACCCCCCATCGAAAAGCATTGCCTGGCACTGATCTTCGCGATAATGAAGCTTCGACATTATGCCTTGGCACATGAGGTCCATTTCATATCAAATATGGATCCTCTCAAGTATTTGATGTCAAGAGCCATATTAACAGGAAGGCTTGCTAAATGGGCCCTCCTCTTGATGGAGTTCTCGATAATATATCGACCTCTCAAGGCATTGAAAGGACAGGCCATCGCCGACTTTCTCGCCGAGCATCCGATACCAGCCGATTCTCCCTTAAATTGCGAACTGCCAGAAGAACACGCGTTTGACACAATCGACGGGGAGAAAGAAGGGAATAATGCCCGATGGGAACTATACTTCGACGGAGCATCTTCCATGAAGAAGAAAAAGCACAACACCCCCATAATTAAAACCAGGGTAGGTCTTATCTTTGTAACGCCGCAAGGAGGGATAATTCATTTTTCCCTTTCCTTAACAGAGCCAAGAACAAACAACTAAGCGGAATATGAAGCTTTGATAGCAGGTCTCGAGATCGCCATTGACATGGGAATCGAGAACCTCCTCATATATTGAGACTCCCAGCTGGTCGTTAGCTAAGTAAATAGCAACTATCAGACGTGCAAGCCAGAGTTGGTAAAATATGGCAAAAGAGTGCAACAATTACTGACTCAAATACCATCCTACGTTCTGGAAAGCATACCGCGTGTAGAAAATAGCAAAGCAGATGTGTTAGCCAAACTCGCTAAAGAATTGGCTGACGAAAACCTCGATGACGTAAGGATCATTATGCAAAGCCACCGGATTCTTGCGCCAGCAGAAATATCTCCGAAGTCGTCTGAAAGAAAGGGAGCGACTGAATAAGCGGTCTTCCAAATAGAGGAAGAAAAGGCCGAGGATTGGAGAGAAGTCTTTATGGACTACTTCAAATCCCATCAAACGCCCGAAAACGCATCATCAAGACATCAGCTCATGATGCGAGCTCTGTCTTTCGCCTTCGTCAATGATACTCTATATAAGAGATCATTCGATTGTTTGTGGCTAAGATGTCTGGGACCAGAAGAAGCAAGGAGAGTCGTCCAGAAAACTCATGACGAACTCTGCGGTTCTCATCAAGTCGGGCCAAAGATAAAGCTGGAAATCAAAAGGATGGGCTACTATTGGCCCATGATGATTCATGACTGACTCGAATACGCGAAGCAGTGTCACTCGTGCCAGATTCACGGGGACTTCATCCATAAGTATCTAAATCCGCTACATCCGACATTGGCTAGTTGGCCGTTAGAAATGTGGGGAACCGATATAATCGGGCCCATCGAGCTAGCATCGTCCAGGAGACATCAGTTCATATTGTCAACAACCAATTACTTCTCTAACTGGGCAGAGGTAATACCCTTAAGGGAGGTGAAGACGGAGAACATCTTCGATTTGTTCAGGACACATGTCATCTACCGGTTCGGCACTCCGCGACGGATCATCTCGGCTAATGGGCCGGCCTATAGAAGCCATAAGATCAGCCGCTTTGCGCAACAACATAATATAGACTGGAGATACTCTTCAGTCTATAACCCCTGAGCTAATGGTTTAGCTGAGACTTTTAATAAGACCTTGATGAAGATCATAAAGAAGACGGTGTCCAGAAACAGAAAGGATTGGCATGAGAGATTGCATGAAGCTCTCTGGGCTTATCGGACCACGTTCAAGACGGCCACGAATACAACGCCATTCGCGTTGGTATTCGGAATGGAAGTGGTTCTCCCCTTGGAGATAGAACTACCCTCTTTATGAGTGGCGGTCCGACATGAGCTGACGGGTGAAGAAAATGCCCACCTTCGGCTTGAAGAGCTTGATGCCCTCGATGAAACTCATCTCATGGCACAACAAAACCTAGAAGCTTACAAAGCAAGGATGACGCGCTCATACGAAAGAATAACTAGGCCAAGAGCATTTCGCCAAAGCGAACTCGTGCTAGTTGTCAAAAGATCTATGACCCCCAACCGTGCCAAACGGGGGAAATTCGAGCCGAACTATGAGGGCCCATACGTCATAGACAAGGTTTATCAAGGAGGTGCCTACTTGCTCATGAATATGCATGACGAAAGACCCTTCTGGCCAATAAATGACCGCTTCCTTAAGAAATACTACGCTTGACAAGTCATAACTCAGGTTAATGATAGATGGCGACGCTCGTGTCCGCTCGCTGTCTTCCTGAGTCTAGACTCTATAAGTAGTATCCGACAAAAACTTCTCTAACAATGGACCGAAATGTCCTTAAACTAACACTGGACCGAGATGTCCCCAAACTAACAACGGACCGAGATGTCTCTAAACTAATAATAGACCGTAATGTCCTTAAGCTAAATACGTCGCCTCAAACACGACGATAGTGGAATTCAAGTCCGCAAATCCCATCGGCGAGGACGACAACTCAAGTCCCACCGGCTGCACTGCTGCCCTGGTGGTGAAGTCCCACATAAATTCCATTGGCAAACAGAGGGGTAAATAAAAAAAAATAAAAAAAACAAAAAAAAGGGTACGTCCACAAGCGAAATGGGCACAGATGAAAATCCGAAAGGACGCCGTGAGTAAAAACAACAGGGCTACCAGCGAGCTTGTGAAAACCCGAAAGGGCGCAATCTCGTTGTTAAAAAATATGGTACGTCCAGAACAAAAATGGGCACGGATGAAAACCCGAAAGGGCGTCGTGAGTAAAAACAGCAGGGCTACCGGCAAGCTTGTAAAAACCCGAAAGGGCACAATCTCGTTGTTAAAAAAAACCGGTACGTCCAGAAGCAAAATGGGCACGGATGAAAACCCAAAAGGGCTCCGTGAGTAAAAACAACAGGGCTACCGGCGAGTTTGTGAAAACCCGAAAGGGCGCGATCTCGTTAAAATAAAAAAAACTTGTAAGGTCCACTCGACCTTGTGAGGAGAAAACATCTGCGTGAGATCCTTATGACTCACAAGGAAGCAACACACTTAAGGATTCCCACGATTCCTAAGGAGAAATTACACTTACGAGATTCTCATGACTCGTAAGGAGAATTCCCCTTACGAGACCCTCATGGCTCGTAGGATTCAAAAGTCTTAAGCTACAGGGATCTGAACCTGTTCTTAAGCCATCACACTCCCCATGTTGCCCTACAAGCTGTAACATCTCAGAAAAATAAAATATTATTTTTTCGGAAATTATATATTTAAATAATAAATATTATGGATATTTTGATAATGCGGTATAATTAATTACAGATAAATTGGGAAATATTTGGAAAATTATAGGAATTACTGAAATGAGGGTGTTTTATATGATATGAGCATTTATAGATTTTTAAATACTCATTTAAAATAGGGTTAAGTGCTAAACTTGATTATTGTTCACTGTTTATGGATTTATCATGTTTGTGCATGACATGCACCATAGTATGTCACATTTAAATTATATGCACCATGGTTTCTTTTATGTTTTAAGGAAATGATTTTTGGGTTTTGGAAAAATAAAGAGAAGAAAAGAAAAGAAAAAGGATTTTTAAAATGTGAGATATTTTGTGACCATGAGACATGGAGGTATGGGCAAGAGAGAGAGAGAGAGAGAGGGTGAGGGGTCAACCTTGGTCATGGCTCACTCTCCTCACTTCATTCTCTTCATCATTCTCTCCTTCCTCTTCACCCATGGCAGCCCACTCCCTCCACCCCTTCACCTCCTCACAACACCATCAATCCCACCTCAAAACATCACATCCTCTTCATAAAAAAATGTGCACAAGCTCACTACAAGCATGTGAGATCAAGAAAGTTTGGATTTTGAGCACTAGGGGCAACTCAAGAATTTTCTTGAGTTGCCAAATGAGGCAATCCTTTCACAATTTGTGTAGTATTTGATTTCCTTTAGCCTCTAGTTTAGTTTAAAATCGATTTGGTGTAGTTTAGAGAACTTTGGAAATTTCTAGAGGAAGTTTAGGGATCCTTGAGTTGTGATGGTGTAATTGAGATGTATTAGTGACTACAAACCCCCATAGTGCGAAAAACCTGGACCAAACAGAACCTAGACCTATGCATTGGGAATTTGATATCGATATGTCGGTTTGTGAATAATTAGTGGGTGCAGGGAATCTGGAGTGACCCGGGAGTTTTGTTGGAAAAACAAACAATACCACTAACCTAGATGGAACACTAGGAGACCACGCTGCAAGTAAGAGCCCAATCTGGGACAACTTGGCCGAGGTGGCCAGATTTAGGGGGTATGTGGCCAGCCACTTCATGGAGTTTGGTGCTAGGAATTGTTCTGTAGTTCATATACCTCCTATACAACACCCCAGTACTGTTTGTTTAGCCCTATTTCACCTAAACTAAAATCTGGGACTAGTTTTCTAAGATTCTGTTTTGGTTTCCTCAATGTTTATGACTTGAATTTTGGATATTTAGTTTTATATCGGTCACTTGACGTTTGTACGTCGATATCGGGTGTTATTTGGTTGATTTGCATGAGTAGGCTATAGGTTCTAACCTATAGGCACCTTGCTTATCGTTTTGAGTTTGAATTGGATGTTTTGATGCGATACGATATATGTGATATGTAGGTACCCTCACGTGGACTTTGAACGATGAAGGAACGGATGGCGACATCGACTTCGGCAAGTAAGGATCAAGGTGAGTAGATATATATCTACGGGGGAAGTCGGGTGGATGGCGTATAGCACCCCCACAGTTTCATAGTGTAAAATACGAATACGTTATATTATATATATAGATATGTGTTTTGTGATACGTGGACGATTATCAAGATAAGCTTAGGTGTTCACGAGTAATTTTAGTGTAGTGTCTTAGTCGCGAAACCGTAGAGTAGAGATTTGCATACACGCACACACACACACACATATTCATTTTATTTTCTTGTGCGTATATGGGGATATGTATATATATACATATATGTATGTGAGTATGTATGTATATATATATATGTATACGTATACATGTATGATGAGGATAGTATATGATATTTGGAGATGAGTCGATGTGATTGGGCAGGATGCCGTGAGATCAGTGATGTGATTTGGGTCGTGTTATGAGATACGACATATTCTATTTGCGGATTTATTGAGCGATGTGTTTTCATACACACACGGATATATGTTAGATGGTATCGGTATATACTAGACTTAGATCAGTACTCTGTTCATGATATATTGATTATGATACCATATGGATATTGAGATATATGTGATAGGCGACCCGTACCCCGATTTTGAGATGCCGAACGATTGATTTACCGTACAAGATATAAATATGATGATTGATCTGCACTCATGATTGAGGATGTCGTATTATATTTGATCATATGTGACACTATTGAGGAGGGATCACCGATTACTATATTTATATATATCGACTCAGACTTAGGTGGTTTTCCTAACCCTTTTGATTAGTCTCTTAGCTTGTCCTGTAGTTACTTAGTAGATGATAGACTGGGCTTGAGTCATATTTATTTCTAAGACCAACGAATCGTGAATATTTTAAAGACAGGCCATGGGGTTCTACGGATATTTCAAAGGACGTATCTTTCTTAAAAACACCGTAGCCCTATTTTCTAAACACCACGATTCGTGTTATTTCAAATGACCACTGTATGACTCGTATATAGGAGCGTATATTTTCTTATTGTTGCGTTATTGCTCATTTTCCATATATTCATGTTGTTATCATTGCATTGCATGCTTAATGTGTACTTTAGTGATTATGATACCATGCTGTCAGGGTACCAGCACCATTACTGATGATGAGTATGCTCCACGTACACTTGCTTGTCGGCTCACACACATCATCATCGGTAATTGCCATGTCACGTACACTTTAGAGAATATTATTTATTGATATCGCTTGTTAGCTGATAGTTCTAATATATCATTACTGTGCTAGTTTAGATATTGCATTCTTTATTAGATACCCGTGCATGTTTATATATTCATTTGTCATCCAATATTATAGGTCCAGTCCGGTATTTACTATTATTGACTCTTTATTTTGAGATTTCGGATTTTCTATGAGATTTCTGGATTTGGAGAAACCGCAACATTTTATAAACTCATTTTCATTTCAAAAGATAAAAAGTGCGGTTTTCTCGTGTTATGATGTGAGATTCGTCCACCATGAGTTTTCTCGGCTCTTGAGCGATATCATACACCCGATTCGAGGAGGAGGAGGAACCGTATGTGGGTGCATGGTGGACCCGGTGCGGTACCCCGGGGCGAGAAGGTCGCAGATAATGGCGTTGAGCCTGGCAGGGGAGCACTACCGAGCGGTTATTTATGGCGCGGCGGATATCCGGAGGATACCGACGTAGTCGTGAGATTTGATGATTTGGGCCAGTCCGGATAGCCGGAGCCCAAGGGCCAGTCCGCATAGCCGGAGCCCGAGATATTGAGACTTTGAGGTATTGAGATTTTATTATATGGGCCAGTCCCGATAGCCGGAGCCCGGGATATTGGATATTTGGATATATGTTTTTTGTCGATGCTTGACACAGATTTTATGCTGATTTCATCGATGATACCTCGATTTAAATATACAGAAATCTCACTATATAAAGAAAACAGTTTTCTCATTCATGATGTATTATGTTTTCTTTTCGATGCATTCATACATCATATATATGTTATGTTGCTATCTGTAGTATTACACTTATGTGTAGATGGTTCAGGATATTATTAACGTATGACCTAGGATTGAGTCATACATGCGATTCTGCTCGGTGATGTTTTCTATTCACGAGTTGGCAACTCACCCACGTTGTGCCACAGTTTCTTGCAGGTTTTGCCGTATAGGTTTCCTTGGCGGCTTTTTGCCGGTACACTGCTTCTTTCCGGGTGATTGATTTGGTAGGTGGGTTCACTTGCATCGTGACCACCATTGTAGTTTATTTATATTCAGTTGTATCTAGTAACTCCATCAACCAGACTTGTATTAATTTATAGAGTTAGAAGACCGGTGTATATTATTTCGACCTTAGATTCGTGCTTGTATTATTATGGTTTTCTTGATGATATTGGTTTCCTTTTGAGTTTTGATCCTCGCCCTTCGGCGTTGTATATTATTTTGCTTGCGTGGTTGTGACTGCCAATTGGCGAAGAGGTAGCTCCCGCTTGGGGATGCCTTTATATATATTTCATATGTTGTACCATTTTGGGGCCAGTATTTACAAAGGAAACTCTGCCGAAATTTTCAGAAAAGGCTTGATATTTTAAAAATGCATACTACGGCTTATGTTGTTAAACTACATGCTTTAAAACTAAACTTTTCCTTCTTTCTTCTTTTAAATGGTTTAGATTTCTGGGATTTTTGGCTTACTTGAATTAGATGGGGGTCCTATAGACTTCATATGATTCAAGTGCCAGTCACGTGCCATTTCAGGTCATGACACAAGCGGTCCAATAGTGACCCTTGTATACAATCCACGTGCACAAATAAACGTTCCCTCATCTAGTTCCACCAATGGCGTGAAATTTCCCCATTTGGTGAACACTTGTAAGTCCTCTCGGCTTGCAAGGAGAAAATACTCTTGCGAGATCCTTATGACTTACGAGAGAAAATATCACTTAGGAATCCTCACGACTCTTAAGGAGAAAATACACCTACGAGATCCTCATGACTCGTAGGGAGAAATACCTCTATGAGACCCTTACGGCTCGTAAAGTCAAAAATCCTTAGTTAACAGGATCCTAACCCTGTTTGCTAAGCCACCTCTATTCAAATCGACAAAGGAAAATGATGATTCGCTCCTCGCAAAATCCCAGTGATACCGATGCTGATGCCTAGATTGGTATCAAATTCCAAGTCCTTTCAAATAAAATGATGATTCGCTCCTGGCCATATTCCAGTCGCAGCGATGCTGAAGCTAAGATTGGTATCAGATCTCAAGTTCCATACTCGCAATAAAAATCAGCGAGCAAAAATGTATATGAAATAGTCGAAATGATAGGGCAACTCGCGGTAAGAATCAGCGAGCAAAATGTATGCATATAAAATAGCCAAAATGTTTGGGCAACTCCCAATAAAAAGCAGTGAGTAAAAAGAAAAAAACTGCCGAAATGATTGGGCACCGCGATAAAAAGCCGAAATGATTGGGAAATCGTGACTTTCGCGATATAAAAAGCTGAAATGATAAGGCATCGTGGAAAGAAATAAAAAAATGATGAAATGAAACTTTTGCCCTACATGTGAGATCACATTGACCCCTGTATACAATCCATGGGCATAAACGGAAAGGGAACCATATTACCCCATCGGGCTTCGTCAAAGGGAAGCCAGATCTCGATGGCTACATATACAGCCTAGAAATAAAAAACGGCGTTCCTTCTCGTTCCAACCAGAAGCATATACAACGTCAGCAAAATGGAGCCACGACAAAGTCCCCTAGTTCCAAATCTCGCTGGTTCACAGACAGCCTAGAGACTATCTCAGAGCCACGGCAAAGTCCCCTAGTTCCAAATCTCGACGGTTCACAGACAACCTAGAGACTACCTCGGAGCCATGGCAAAGTCTCTAGTTCCAAGTCTCAATGGCAGCATCTATAGCTTAGAGATCAACAACAGCGTTCTTCCTCCCTCCATCAGGATGCAAACGCGACATAAAAAAACGGAGCCATGGAAAAGTCCCCTAGTTCCAAATCTCGACGGTTCATAGACAACCCATAGACAACCTCGGCATTCGTCGCAATATTGCAGACACCGTGTCAACAAACGAAACAAAGAAAGATCCCTAGCTTCAGGGTCTTGACGGCAACTCAAATGAGACCTAAAAGTCTATCGGAGATCATCCCACTCCAGTGCGGAGTGGTCATGACTCACCGGGGCTCCCAAACTGAGCCTAACCTCAAGTAAAAAGCGACATGGAATATCCCTAATGCTTGCTCTTTCAACGGTAATATCACCTGGAAGATTACTTGAAGACGTCTTGTCCAGCTCCCGAAGGGATTAGAGATACGACAGTCACGGTGCTACTCGAACAGCAAGATTTCGTATCGAGGAATACACCGGCCAACGTGACGGTATGACGGGTAAAAAACCCTAGTACCACAAACCCTAACAGACTTCTATTAGCAGGAGTTAACTATGACGTTAGGACATCCTTGCAAGAACTTCTAGATTCTTCGACTCTTGGGGAAAATAATGTTCATGCGAGAACTTCTCAACTCGTCTCGACTCGTAGGGAAAAGCCTTAGGTAACGGGGATAAGGACATGTTTCCTAAGCACCGGGGCCCTGCAAGTAAGTCTAAGATGGACTATTGTGTACTATCCACGGGCCACATTCTCCAAAGTCGAATATTGACAAGAAGGGAAAAAACCACATACGAGTCCTCCCGACTTGTAAAGGGGGAAAATTCTCTTGTGAGATCCTTACGACTCTCGAGAGAAAATGCACCTAGGAGTCCTTACCACTCCTAAGGAGAAAATACACCTACGGGATCCTTTCAACTCGTAAGGAGAAATTTTTTTATGAGACCCTCACGGCTCATAAAGTTGAAAAGTCTTAGACGGCAGATCCGAACCTGTTTCCTAAGCCATCGCTGCCCTACAAGGAAATCAAGATGGACTATCTACGGGCCACATTTGCCAAAGTTATATCCTACTGAAATAAAGAAGCTACTTATGAGTCCTCAAGATTCGTGAAAAATAATAATAATATATATCCGAGCGAGATCCTGGCGACTCAAGGAGGCGATGAACGCTTGGAAATCCTCATGATTTCTAGGGAGGATGTGCTCTCCCGACGGTAATATGACATGGGAGATTATTTGAGGATGCCTTGTCCAGCCCTGAAGGGAGCAGAGACACGACAACAAGACCGCGTATCGGGAATGCCTTAGTACCACACACCCTAATGGACCTCTGTCGTAAAGAGCAAGGGTTAACTATGACGTTAGGACAGGTTTTCGTATAAGCCTAAGGGATGTAAACTAAACAAACTCCGAAATGAGTATATAAACTACTTCATGTCCAGTCAAGACAGAAAGGCGCAACCCACGAGCACCAACCATGTACTGTGCAAGGCAGTAAGGAGAGTCTTTGGTTCACACCCCACTAAGCATGCATTCACAACTGCGTGCCTGCTTAAATGAAAATGGTGTCTAAAACGTGCTGATTTGTGTACGACACTACAATGGCGCTTGCACTTAGCAAAAAAAAAATTCCCTAAGGGTAAAGTATAAAGCTCATGTGCAGAGGTGAGATACATGTACAAATATATGATGAACAGAAAACATTCAACAGAAAACATTCAACAGGAAATAATAAGAGAAATACATTGAAACAAATATACTACTCTACAGATAAGAGATCACCGAATATGGGATCAGAGATACAAGGGTTAACAAAATAATAAATAAAGTTCTCCAATTCTCTCTCTGCCCTCTCTACCATGTCGAAGCGGCAATCTTCACGAGGAGTTGCTCCCCATCGATTAGCGTCATGCTCATCGGCGAAGGCAGACATGATGGCCCGCCGAGCTCGTATTTGACTCAGTAAATGAACCGAACGATCCTTCAGAGGCTTAGTAATCAAGTGGGCCTCGTGGAAATACTCAATCTTGTCCTTCGCCGCATCGAGAGTCGTCGGAGTCATCTCCACCAGATGAGGAAGGATATCAGCAAGAACGGACAAGAAAATCATCCTGAGCCAAATGGAACCCATAGGAAGAGGAGAGCCCCTACGAGCCAGGAGTTCGTACAGTGCCGTGTCACATTGGTCGTCGGTGAAAAGAGGATCCGCTAACCGCATGGCAAAGCGAGGAATAATCTCCTCGATAGGCACCTCCCAGGGTTGCCGACGAGCGTGGGGACGATTGCAAGCCATCACTCTTGGTTTGTTTCTAAAAATGATCACCTTTGGGTCTGAATGGGTCCCTCTCTGTGAAGAAAGAGAAAGACGTAGCTTCAGGTTATAAAGAAAAGCATTCAAGTCTAGACACGGAAAATTTTGTGCATGGTAGAACTATTTCCAAGGCCGAAAAAAGGGGCATGGGGAACAAGATAGTTGACCCGTAGGAATTAGAGTAAGAAAGTGAACCGATCCCAGCAGTTTACGAAAGGTGGAAAAGGTGACAGCGTTGCACTCACATGCAAGCCACGTGAGAACAACGCTATGGAGGCATTTGTTCCTTTATAAAAGAGATAAAGAAAAGGAAAAGAAAGAAAGAAAAAGCGATGGGAAAATTTCCCATTAATAGAGCAACACGTGCCCACACGTGAGCGCCTATGAACAAAGATTATAGGTATTGCGCTTAACAATTAAGGCTGAAATTGAGCCTCACGTGCAAGCACGTGAGCATCTATATACAAAGTATATAGGAGCCTTCTTAAAACAAATAACATGTCAGAGAAGCTCACGTGTCAGCACGTGATGCCTTTTTGGGTTGTTGCACATAGGCAAATGAGTTTAACTTTATGGAGTCACGTGCTACACGTGAGTGGTCTTAAACGCCTTCTGAGCTGATAGAATTGAATTTTAAATAAAGGGATCAAAACCCTATTTAGAAAATATTTCCTTGAATCTTTCTAAATAAGAAAGATTGCTCTCTGTAAAACAGAGCACCGTTGGATTAAAAATCCAATGATGATTAAAAATAACCAAGCTACAGAATAAGCTCTGTATGGGAAAATATTTCCCCAATCTTGTTAAAAATAATAAAAATATTTTCTGGAAAACAGAAGTCCTTGGATAAAAAATCCAACGGTGGATAAAATCCCTAAATCAATTAAGATCTCTCAATGAGAGATTTCTTTAACTAAATCAACAAACTTGTCTCTACTATATAAAGGACCCAAGACTTCAAGTCTTGTACAGAGGAGACCTCCATAAGATTTGAAAAAACAAAAAAATGAAGAGGAGTTCTCTTTTAGAAAAAGAAACCCTTAGTAAGAAGAAAGACATAGAGATCATTTTATCTCTTCTTCGCCATTTCAAAAGTTTAACCCTTTTAAAAAGAACTTAGTTCTTCCTCTGGTTGAGATCTCCCCAGAAGTTGAGAATTTAATTCTCATCGGGGAGATACTGTCATGCAGACTCAAAACTTAGGGGAAAGAACTAAGTTTGAAGAATTTAATTCTTCCAAAGATATAGGAATCCAATTCCTATGATAAAACTAGGGTTTAACCCTATAAAAGAATTTAATTATTGTCAAAATAAGGGACCTGAAATGCTCAAAACTCAGATCAAGATTTCCATGCACATAAAATAAATGATTAGCGTTCAATGCTATCACGACAGATCACGTGTTCCCACGTGAGAATCTCTGAGGAACCAAAAGGAACGACTGAGATCGAGTCACGTGATCCCACGTGACCCCTTAATAGTGCTTAGCACTTATGAAAGGAAAAATGGAATAAATCAAAGACAGTTCCCAGTTTTGGGGCGCCTCACATGCTCCCACGTGACACCTAATAGTGCTCAGCACTTATAAAAGGAAAAGGGGAATAATCCAAAGAAAGTTCCCATTTTTGGGTGCCTTACGTGCTCCCACGTGACCCCTAATAGTGCTTAGCACTTATAAAAGAAGCAGGTAATAAACCTAAAGAAGAAATGACCAATTTTCAGGCGCTTCATGTGAGCGCTCCAAATTGCAATATTTAACACTGCTTAAAGAGCCTCACGTGGGAGCACGCGAGCGCCAAACAAATATCAGTGTTTAACACTATGAGGGGCCAACCTTAGCCCAAATTAGCCAAGTCTCCTGAGGCCGAAAACCTTTTGACCATCAATCAACCGAGCCCTCCTATACTCAGATCTCCCCAAATCGATCTTAGTTCCAAAGATGACTAATGATCTCTTGATACATGGCATCCAAAATGATGTTCGTTTCATCTTGATCTCTCCCTTCAATCTGGAGTTCGGTTCAAGGGTACATCTCTCCACACCTCTGATACATGTCGTTGTAATTCTTCAACGTCTTTAGAGAGATGGAGGGTCCCGACAACCAACAACTCTTTGGTGCACTCCCAAACCCATGAGCACATTCCTATGGACCGCAATGTGCTTAAACTAGCTATGGACCGTAACGTCCTTAAATTAAACCCTCACCCCAAAAAATGGTGATCTACAGACCGTAACGTCCCTAAACTAAAACGATAGAGCCCAAATGCTCTTTTGTTGGGTCTAGATGATCCCAAAATCCCGTTGAGTAGATCTTAGTCTAAAATTAGACTAACGCTTTCTCAACAAACATTTAAGTTAATCTTAATTTCAAACGAAATTAACGATCCTTAAATCAACCCAAACCCAAATATAAGAATATACGGATTTAGACTAATCCACGCTCTACGGGCGGCAACATAAATTAGTCTCTGTATACAATCCACGGGCAACCAAAAATAAAACAAACACACACGATATGAAGTGACCTTCTGGAGCAGGAGAAAGTGGTTACTGCGACGCGGTAACGTAATTAACTGCAGGGGCTTGCGCCTGCAGGGAAGAGCGTCCCCATAATCAAAAACACATCACAATGAGGATGAATCTGACGATGTCTGCTACAACGGCCGCATCCGTCCAAACCTCCGATACACGGTGCCATAAATCAACTTGGCATTTTTGGAGAGGTGGACGGATAAACTTAAATAGCATCTGCCCCCAAATTCAGGAAAGACGACCTATCCCGGTTTCGTCTCTATTTTCAGCGGTAAACATGTACTGTCCAGAGTCATATGGAGGTAATGAGCGATAGGAGGGGATTCTTCTTTCCCGGTATTGGGGGTTGATGTTGCGCTGTGCTCGATTGGCCATAATAGGAAGTCCATGGCCAGGGCTGATACGGAGAATTACTGGTAAGTGTTCTCAGTAGTTTCTCGACCCGTTATGAGCCTCATATCGGCATGACTTATCTAGTTACTGGGGTCTGACGTTTACCACCCCTAGACTAGATATGCGACATATCAGAAGAACAGACCGGTCTGTACGGTAGTGTTGCTGTTGGATTCACAGGAGTATGGACAAGCTTTCTTGTTGATCTTTTGATCGCTCAATACCCGTGTAGCCGTTACGTCCAGCTAGTACCACTGACGGCTTGTGGGTGACTGATATGATCATCATTTACTGCCGGCGTATTGACGAGTCATTAGAGTCCTACATAGAGGTTTCCTAGCTCATGCGAAACGTAGTAGGGCACATATGTGATATGTGCGGGAACGAGATTAATATGTATATGTGATACCGTATTCCAATATCGGGATATAGGTTATATGTGATATAACCAGATTGTTGAATCAAGTGTTGATTCAATGATATGTTATATTTATACGTGATATCAATATAAATGATATTAGTCGGTTGTATGCGATACAACCGGGTTATTAAATCAAGTGTTGATTTAATAATTTAATGTGTAATTATATATTTGATATATTAATATACATTAACTAATATTAGCTCACTTAAGAAAATGTTTTTCTCATTATACATTTAATATATATGATATATGTTAATGTATTTATTTTGTGTCATGCTTGATGATACATTATACATGGGTGTATGAGACTCACAACACACTTAAGATAATGTGGGTAGTTATTTATTTAGGGATAAACAAAATTAGGTGGATATTAGTCATGGCTTGAAGCTTGGAGAAGCTTGGGGAAACCATTGACTTAGTCCACTAATTTTGTTTTACTCTAGATATTTATTAACCTAACCATTATGTTTAGCCATGGTTTAGTCTCTACATGAGTTATATGAGATATTTACTCATCCATGGTTCACACAAGATCATTCTAGAGTCTATCTTCTTCATCTCCTCCATTGCTCTCTAGCTTTGAGTGAGAAGAAAAAGAGAGAGAGAGAAAAATAATTCTAAAGTGAGCAAAATTCCTACTTCACCAATCTACACTAGACTTGCCATTTAGTATTGGTTGTTTGCTTCACTAATTCTCTATTAGTGAAGAGGTAGCTTGAGTTAGAGATTTTTCGACGTAGATCATCTTCGGCCTCGAAGATCATTGAGCAAGCTCGTTCCTTTCAACTAGTGGAGCCAATGGAGAGTCCGGGACACCACTACTTGGAGCAAAAGAGACTACTACACGGAGCTTTAGAAGTGATGGACCGGTCTAAAAAGGTTGTATTCTAAATTCACTTAGTGTAAAATAGTTTACATGTTAGTTAAACCCTAATCCTCTAGTTATATCCTTGGTTATGGATTGCTTAGCACTCTAGCTCTTTATAAAATTGCATGCTTGATGCCTTAGGATACATAGTGAGGGTACTAAGGAACCCTTCAGTGGTAAAATTGCATGCTTGATGAATGTTAGTTTAAGGACATTTCGGTCCATTATCGCCGTATTTGGGGCGAATATTAGTTTAAGGAAATTTCGGTTCGACATTCATCTTGCACGCACGTGTATTTTTTACATGGCGGAGTGAATGATGGTAACATAGGATGCGCCCAATTTGGGGCGCGATCCGATTTAAGGTGTGCACGTCAGTTTGGAAGTGCATCAATGTGGGATATATCATTCCCAGTCTTGATGAAGTTTTATGTCAAGTTGGGAAGAGGAGTTGTTGTTGGTTTTCGGGACCCACCACCTCTCTGAAGACGTTGAGGAATTACAACGACATATATCAGAGGTGTGGAGAGATATACCCTTGAACCAATTCCCGTATTTGAGGGAAAGGGGGTGGTGGACCTAAGAATCGTTAGTCATATTTGAGACTAAGATTATCTTAGGAGATATGGGATGTATATCATTTTGGATATCATTAATGAGAGATCATTAGTCATGTTTGAGACTAAGATCGGTTTGGATATCAGTTTGGATATCATGAATATAAGCTAAGCACTAACTTTGTGGCGCTCACGTGTATTTCACGTGAGGCGCTCCAATAGTGCTAAGCACTAACTTTTCCAGGCGCTCACGTGTGTTTCACGTAAGGCGGTATGTTTTTGGATATTTAATCTCTGTTGATGTTTTTAAAGAGCTTAAATATCTGTTAATGGTATTTTGACCATTAATGATCACCAAGATCACTATTTTGAGAATTTGGGATCAGATTCTTTTAAGAACTAAGTTCTTGATTTGAAGGAACTAAGTTCCTGGAGTATTATGAACTCCATATTTTCCATATTCATGTTTTCAGAGAGGTTAAACTTCTTTTAATGGTGTTTTGACCATTAAGGATCACCAAGATCACTATTTTGAGGATCTGGGATCGGGTTCTTTAAGAACTAAGTTCTTGATTTGAAGGAACTGAGTTCCCGGAGTATTATGAACTCCATGTTCTTCATGTTCAACCTTGTTCTTCCCTGAATCTTTGATTCTCAAGAAAAAGATCTCCCCGATGAGAATTAAATTCTCAAATTGTGGGAGACTTGTCTTGTGGATCTTAGATCCAGAGAAAGAACTAAGTTATTTGAGAAGGGTTAAACCCTTTGATATGGTATGTTAGGTAAAGGAGATATTTTGATCTCTTCTTTTTCTTTACCTAGTGTTTTTTAGGAGGGAAATCTTCTTCTTTGAGAGAATTAAATTCTCAGTTGTTTTGAGAGCCTTCTGTATTTTTACAGAAGCTTATGGGGGTCTCCTTTTTCCCTCCTTCTTCCTCTTTGTCATATCTTTACTCCTATTTATAGGAATAAAAAAAGAAATCAATTTGTTGAGAAAATCTCTCATTGAGAGATCATGATTGATTTTATAATCAATCAAAATGATCTTTTAGATCAATCGTTGAATTTTATTCACCGTTGGATTTTTAATCCAAAGACTCTCTGTTTAACAGAGAAGATTTCTTGTTTGTTTTACAAGATTAGGAAATATTTTCCTAAGATATAATTTTATTCTAGCATATAAATATCTTATTAGTTTAACAAGATTAGAATTTTATTTTATCTTATTAATATCTTGTTATTTTAACAAAATTAGGAAGATATTTTCCTAAAATAGAATTTTATTTTATAATATGAATATCTTGTTAGAATTTTATTTTATCATATGAATATCTTGTTAGTTTAACAAGATCATAATTTTATTCTATCATATGAATATCTTGTTAGTTTAACAAGATTAGGAATATATTTTTCTAAGATATAATTTTATTCTATCAAATGATCGATGTGCGATTTTATAATCACCGTTGGATTTTTGATCTAAGGGTCCTCTGTTTAACAGAGAAGATCTTTCTAGTTTGAGAAAAATCAGAAAAATATATCCCACATAGAATTTAATTCTATCAGATGGTTTAATTGGTGATATTTTATCACCATTGGATTTTAAATCCAAGATTCTCTGTTAGAAAAAGATCTTTCCATATTAGAAAGATTAAGGAAAATATTTCCCAAATAGAATTTAATTCTATCACATAGAATTTAATTCTATCAGATGAGATCATTTTAAATTGGGGCGCTCACATGCAAAGCATGTGAGCGCTGCCAAAGAATGCGGCAAGAGAATTCACGTGTTTAACACATGACCCCTAGTGTGGGTTTTAGCATGTTTATTTTCAGTGCATATATGCTTTGCATATGAGCGCTCAAGTGTTTAACATGTGAGGCATGTTTGGCCATTGGTTATTTATGTTCAGCGCTCATATGCTTTGCATATGAGCGCTCACGTGTTTAACACGTGAGGCCATTTTGATCCTTAGTTATTTGTTTTCAGCGCTTATATGCTTTGCATATGAGCGCTCACGTGTTTAACACGTTAGGTCAGTTTGGCCTTTAAGTTTATTTTACTCAGCGCTCATATGCTTTGCATATGATCGCTCACGTGTTTAATACGTGAGGCCAATTTGATCCTTAGTTATTTGTTTTCAGCGCTTATATACTTTGCATATAAGCGCCCACGTGTTTAACACGTGATGCCAAACTATGAGGATTCTTTTCCTCTTCCCTTCTTTTTTATATGGGAACAAATAGCTTTTTGCCAAAAATTTTGGCGGGAACAAATAAGAATACAAAGAGAAGAAAATAATCCAAGAATATAATACTAGGATCCGGCTTAAACCAAAGCCCGCTAGTATTATCCTCCCGAACATCATCCATGCAAAAGTACACGTATGTGATCGAAACCCTGCCGTAAAACCATACAACCTCTACATCGTTTCGCCCAAAGCAGGGAAACCCTCTGTGTGGGACTCTAAAGACTTAACAGTACGCTGGTAGTGGGTTTAACCACAAGCATGTCAGCGGTAATAGCTGCGCGTAACGGTTAACCAGGTATCTGTCGATAAGAAGGTTGATGAGCAAACTCATCCGAACTCCTACTGAGCTTATCTGTGACAATCTCCGTACAGTCCGGTATGTTCGTCTACGAGTATCGCATATCGGGCCTAGGGTGACGGTAAGCGTCAGACCCTTAATAGCGCAATAAGTCATGCCGGAGCAGAGCCCAAAACACCATGAGAAACTACTGGAGTACCTACCAGTAAATCTTGCTTGCCTTGGCCAGGGGTTTTATGTAATGGCTTTCCGAACACAGCGCGATATTAACCCCCAATACCGGGAGAGACGAATCCTATCTAACCGCTACTGCCTCCAAGTGCTTCGGGGCTGCACCCAACTACTACCTATTTGCACGACTCCTTTGAGCCATGGTAGGGTAGTAATCTAAGAACAGTAGGAACACACTCGAGACGAAGTAGCGATGTCAAGTCAACGGACTAAGCTGTACTCATGTCACTTAGGAACTGCTACCTGACGATGGGTATAATACCAACCATCAGTTCCCCACGAGTCCTATCCATTGTAACTTATAACCTAATGAGCACCTACATACTATCTCCAGTACAACGTACCAATGGCTGTGGGGCAGACCATTTCCCATGCCGGGAATACAAGAATGAAGTAGAAAAACAAACATGCAAAAACATTAAGACACTTCGATCTGATCGGGGTGGTGAATACTTGAGTGCCGAGTTCCTGGGATATTTTAAATAGAATGGAATTCTCTCTTAGCTTACTCCTCCATACATATCTCAACACAACAGTGTATCGGAAAGGCAGAACCGCACCTTACTAGATATGGTGCGTTCCATGATGAGTAATACTGAGTTACCGCGATTCTTCTGGGGTTACGCACTAGAATCTACTGCATATCTTTTGAACAAAGTTCTGACTAAGTTTGTGCCTTCCACTCCAGATGAAATGTGAAGTGGGAATAAACCCAATCTTAAGTATCTTAAAATATGAGGATGTCCAGCTTTTGTCAAAAGGCAGCATGCGGACAAGTTCGAGACATGATCAGTACTGTGCAAGTTTGCAGGTTACCCAAGGAATTCCAGGGGATATCTTTTCTATTAAGCAGAGGAACAAAAGGTTATTGTTTCTCGACATGGCCACTTTCTGGAGACTTAATTTCTTGAAAATGAAATAAGTTGGAGTGCAATAGAACTGGAAGAAATTCCAGAACCACAATCTATTACTGAAAGCTTAGTAGAACCCGAAGTTTTAAAAGAACCGGACATCCATGCGCCACTCTACAGATCTAGTAGGTAGTCTTATCCGCCTGAGAGATACTATGGTTTTCTCATAGACGGGTATAGAGAGGATTGCATTATCGATGATGATGAGCCTACTAGTTTGCAGCAGGCCATTACGAGCAGAGACTCGGTAAAGTGGATGGATGCTATGCGGTCCGAGATGGAATCCATGTACAGCAACAAAGTTTAGGCTTTAGACGTTGCACCTCCAAGGGTAAAACCCGTATGCTGCAAATGGATCTTCAAAAAGAAGTTTGGTGCAAATGGACAGGTTGAAACCTATAAAGCTAGATTTGTAGCAAAAGGTTTTCGTCAAAGAACTGGTTTGGACTATGATGAAACATTTTCTTCAGTGGCTATGCTTAAATCCATTCGGATCTTACTTGCCATTGCTGCCTTTCATGATTATGAAATTTGGCAGATGGACATAAAGAACGCTTTTCTGAATGGAAGTTTAGAAGAGTGTGTTTATATGGATCAGCCAGAGGGCTTCATAGAGAGTGGAAGGAGCGGAGGAGTGTGCATGTTGCTTAAATCCATTTATGAATTAAAATAGGCATCGCGAAGTTGGAACATCTGCTTTGATGAGACGGTCAAAGAATTTGACTCTATCAAAAATGTAGATGAACCATGCATTTATAGTAAAATTGTAGCGAGAACTATGGTATTTCTCGTTTTGTACGTAGATGGCATTCTCTTGATAGGAAATGACATTTCTATGCTACAATCGGTCAAAAGATTCTTGTCACAGAGGTTCTCCATGAAAGACCAGGGTGATACCTCCTACATTCTGGGGATCAAGATCCATCGTAATAGATCTAAGAGGATGTTGGGACTTTCACAGTCCAGGTACATTGACACCATACTGAAAAGATTTAGTATGGAAGATTCCAAGCGTGGTAATTTACCCGCTTGTCATGGAATCACCCTATCCAAAGAGATGTCACCCAAGACTAATTTGGAAAGAGATCGCAAGAGTATTATACCCTACGCTTCTGCGGTAGGATCTATAATATATGCGATGTTATGTACCAGGCCAGATGTTGCTTACGCACTGAGCATAGAAAGCAGGTATCAGTTGAACCCAAGGGAGAAGCACTGGATAGCAGTAAAGAACATTCTCATGTACCTGAGAAGGACTAAGGAGATATTCTTGGTATACGGCAGTAAAGACCTCTAGATCGAGGCCTTCGTTGACTCCAGCTTCCAGAGTGACAAGGATGACTCCAAATCCAAGTTGGGTTATGTTTTCACCCTCAATGGAGGGGCGGTCTATTGGAAGAGCTCCAATTAGGACACCGTTGTTGACTCGACGATGGAGGCAGAGTATATCGCTGCTTGGGACGCCGCAAAAGAAGCATTCTGAATGAGAAAGTTCATTACAGAACTTCAGGTGGTTCCGTCCATTGTTGCCCCAATACCTTTATATTATGACAACAACGGGCTATTGCTTTAGCGAAGGAACCACGGTCCCATCATAGATCCATACATATCTTGAGGTGGTATCACCTGATCAGGGAGATCATGGATTGCCAGGAGATCGAGGTGCAGAGTGTAGACACGGAGAACAACACTGCAGATCCACTCACAAAGGCCATCCCTTAGATGTAGCTCGAGAGGCTATTCGAGATGATAGGTCTGCGATACCCCAATACACAGCCTTAGTGCAAGTGGGAGATTGTTAGTGATATATGTCCTAGAGACCATTATTGTATAGTACATGATTGTATATTACATTTTGAAAGCTTAGGATATATACACGTATAATAACAATCTTTCTCAATATGATAGTTTGCTATTTGGTTTGTATCTATCTTAACATGTGTATATGTTCCTTTTTACATATCGCTAATACATGTTGATAGAGCCCTTAGGATCTTTGCTTGACTGCCAACGTTGTGATAGCAGTCACACTAGTGTGGAATGGATAGTCTATAAGCACATCCCTAAATTGTCCCCAGTCGTAGGATTATCGAGACTGGGCATCGATACTCCAGGGTAGACTAGTGTATACGTTTCTTATCCTCGTCAGAGGAGATGGCCTATCCCGCAGCCATTGGTATACGGTACCAAATATAGTATACAGGTGCTCATTAGGTTATGAGTTACACTAGATAGACTCGCTGGGAACTGCTGGTTGGTATTATACATATCGTTGGATAGCAGTTCTACGATGACATGAGTACAGGTTAGTCCGATGACTTGACATCACTATTAGTCTCGAGTGTGTTCCCACTGTACTTAGATTACTACCCTACGACGAATTTAATATTTCATGCAAACAGGTAGTAGTTGGGTGCAGTCCCGAAGCACTTGGAGGCAGTAGGTGATAGAAAAGATTCGTCTCTCCCGATATTGGGAGTTGATATCGTGCTGTGTACGGTTGTCCGAGACTACAAGGTCCATGGCCAAGGCAAGTGAGATTTACTGTTAGGTACACCAGTAATTTCTCAGGTTGTATTGGGTTCCACACTGACATGAACTGTCACGCTATTAGGGGTCTGACGTTTACCATCCACGTAGGCCCGATATGCGATACTCTTAGACGAACAGACTGGACTGTATGGAGAATGTCACTAACGAGCTCAGTAGGGGTTCAGACGAGTTTTCTTGTCGATCTTCCTTTCGACAAATACCTAGTTAGACATTACGTACAACTAGTGCCACTGACATGCTTGTGGTTAAACCCACTGCCAACATTGTCGATCCTTTAGAGCCCCACACAGAGGGTTTCCCGGTTCAGGTGAAACGGTGTAGTTTGCGTATTTCGATACACTCAGGTTTTCGATTGAACACGTGCACTGTTTAGTAAAACTAGAAGGTTTGAAAGACAGCTAGATTTGATACTAGTATTATATTACTCTTTTTTGGGTATTTATATTTTAACACGTATAAGGTATTTATATGAATACGGGTATTTATATGAATATGGGTATTTATGTCTTAATACAAATATATGTATTTCTTTCTAAATATGAATACACGTATTTTGTATTTTCTGTACAAATACGGTATTCATATTTTGGTAGAAATACGATATCCATATTTATTATAAATACGGGTTTTGGTATATTTGTTTATATACATACAAGTATTTGTATGTGTATGTATACTAAAGTGAGGTGGCCTCTCTCTCACTCTTCCATGTTCTTATTTCTTCTAAGGTTGTGTGGGCTTGTGACTCACACTAGCGAGTCACAACCCACTTACTCTCCTTTTTGTTTTTAGCAAATGAAGAGATAAGAATTGTGAGAGTGCATGATTATTGTCATGGTTGATATTTTCTTGAGATGCCTTCTTCATCTCTTATTCTTCTTCTTCCTCACTTGCTCACTTGAGATTTGATGGATTAAAAGAGAGTATCTTGATTATAAGCTACACCCTCTAAGTATCTTGTCCTAGCAAGACTTGATCTTTAGTTACTTTGTAGAAGCTATCGTTTGAACCGGCATACTCGGATGGATCGTCTTTGACGCAGGAGTTCGACTTCGAGAGCTCGATCGGAGTACCCTAGGAGCTTAAGAAGTGAGCCATTCAAGACCCGAAGGACCATCTACAAAAGTTATTACATTAACCTAATAGCTAAAACTCTAGTTAGTGTTGTTTAGTTTAGTGTTTGGGCCTTTATTATAGGGTTTCAAGTGTGTAGTGCTCAAGATTTTTTAAAGTTTTTGATTCTGCAAAGCCGTAGTAGTCATGGTAAGGAGAACTATGCACTTTCAATGTCCTATTTTACACTATAACTGTATGGCTTATATATAGTTAGATATTTTGAACACTTGCTTTTGTTACGATTTCCTTATTTCTGTATACGCTTGCGCTTCGATTACTTATGATATATATACTATGTTTGTACCATTAGCTCTACTTAACTTCATTTTCTAGGACACTCGCACCATTACCGATGATTTCATGTTGCACTTACACATACTCGCATGCTACACCCACACCTCATCGGTAATTGCCATACCACGTACACATATAGAACTTGCCATGTTATTTCACATCATACTATATTTCTGCCAGTACCTTAGATCACTGTTCATTACATATATGCATGTATTACACCACTGTTCTATACTTTTATTTTTTTCCATTATTGCCATGTTCTTATGCGATAGTGTTTTCATGGGATTCATGTTTCTATGAGATTTGAGAAACCACGGATATGATTTTATAAAACCTGTGAATGTTTTAAATGTGGTTTTCTCTTGATATGATGATTTAGCGTCCACCATGAGTTTTCTGTGTTTTGATGATATGAGTATTATTTGAATCGAGGTAGAGGGAGGAACAGATTGCGAATACATGGTGGGCCCGGTACGGTACCCAGGGGCAAGAAGCCAATATAGAAAGCCGGATGATCCTACCAAGGATAAGGCCGACCGGTGATAGCATGGAAATTCGGCGGATATCTAGAGGATACCGACCGGAGTTATATGTTGCAGATGGATATGAGGGCCGATCCGAGAGACGATGCTTGAGATATGAGGATTTCGAGTGTCGATGATGGACACGGGATTTATGAGGATTTTGAACGTCGATGTTGGACACTCAGTTTTTTTACATGAGAATTTCGAGTGTCGATGACCGACACTCATTGGATGATATATATATATATATGTTATAGATTACATATTTCCACATATTGATTGATCATAGGGATTATATGTGTTATGCGCGATCTGATATGAGGCACTTATTGATACCGACGTGATATTTATGTATATACACGTTCACATTCGTTATCTCATAGTATGATAGTATTATTGTCATGACCCGAAAATATTGTTCGTGACCGGCACTCATAAATTAAGTAAGCCGAAGCCCAGCAATCTAAACCCTTTTTAGAAAATAAAAGAGGTGAAGTTTTGAAATAAAAGTATGATGAAATCAAAAGTTTTCTTAAATACATAGATAAAGGAACATGAAAATGCAAGTGGATTATATTAGTTGAAAAACATGTTTCGTCTTTTAAAAATTTGGACAGAACCTCCTTTGTATATTTTGATCCAAAACCACATACACATAATAATATAAAAGGCATCCCTAAGCGGGAGCTAGCTCTTCGCCAATCGACGGAATCACAACTACGCAAGACAGAATATATGTATACGACGCCCAACGGCGAAGATCAACACAAAGAATAATGTAAAGCAAGACATCAAACCCACCAAGCGAACATATAACCCATCGCTCAAGTCTCGCAACTACAAGTCTTGTTAAGTCTTACTACATATATAAATACTAGTTTCTGATTGATGGAATTAACTAGATACAACGGAATAGTAATACAAGAGTGGTACGATCCAACATGTACCACCTACCAAAGCGAGTCACCCTAAGGCAAGCTGTGTGCCAGCGATGCCGCTACTGATCCATGCGGTCAACCTGCAAGAACTGTGGCACAACGGGGGTGAGTTGCCAACTCGTGAGTAGAAAACATCATCAGGTAGAAATTGAATAAAACAACGATTCCTAGGTCAACTATATCATAAAGGTAATACTATGATATCTGGGGTGACCGTATCTGCATATGTACCAACAATATACTCAATGCCTATATGCATGTGGATATCATCCAACCATATAATAAATGCTTGTATGCATGCAGATCTCGTCCACGTGCCAACCAATGACACAACAACATCATGCATGCAAATATCATGAAAGCATATGCATGTAAATATGAGGATATAAATCAACGTGTCCATCAATGACACATCAAAATCATGGAACCTGAGTGTCCAACATCGACACTCGAAACATCATGAAACCCGTGTCCAACATCGACATGTAAATCCTCATATCTCGGGCTCCGTCATTCCGGATCGGCCCACGGGCTCCGTCTGTCCGGATCGGCTCTCGGGCTCCGGCAGAACGGATCATACCGTACCATATTACGACTCCGATCGGTATCCTCCGGATAATCGCCGAGTCCAAATACTATCACCGGTAGGCAGTAGTCCCTCTGCCAGGCTCATAGTCTACACCACGAGAATCATTTCTTGCCCCGGGGTACCATACCGGTCCACCATGTACCCGCAGACGGTGCCTCCCGCTCCTCGAATCGGGTTTCACATGCCAATCTCAGAACCGAGAAAACACATGGTGAATGTCTCGAAATATCATATCAAGAGAAACCGGGTTTTTAAAACAATATATACTTTCTTTTGAAATAACCACGGTTCTCAAATCCAGAAATCTCATGAAAACAGCATCTCAATACATATAATCATAAAGCATGATGTATGCAAACGTATAACAGAAATGTGAGCATATCCGTATATCATGCAACATATCATAATGATGTGACAATTCTACTCTGTAAGTGACATAGAAATTATCGATGATGAAGAATGTGAGCCGGCCAATCTGTGTAAGTGTAACATACGCATCATCGATAATGGTGTAGGTGTACTAGCACGGGTATATGTAATGCAATGAGAATAATATAAACGTAGCATAAAGTAATTCGTGAGCATGATGCTATAGGGTATACGTCTCTATCACATATCCGAGTCGGTGAATCTATCAATCGGCATCCAGCCTCACAACATCATGTACAGTATAATCTATCGTACGGCATCCTCTAGTCAACGGCAAGGATCAATCATCAGGTAAAGCTCATCACGTACGGTAATCCATCGTACTTCGACATTAAAAAATTAGGGATCTTATTAGCCTATATGACAATGAGGGTACAGACCTAACGTCTCGTACGGCATAACACTCATGATTCACAACATTATAAATATCTATATACCTATATCCCAGGTCACATCCATATCAATCTCATATCATTAGACCGACAAAGATATCAATTATCACATATCGACTCACATCCGTATAACGACATATCAAACCTAGTCATCATATCTCATCGTATACTCTTTTCATCACATCACTATCTCACATCAAGTCATTTTACATATCCATTCTATCTTATAAATCTCATGTAATACTACTCTAAATCTCATACCTAATCTCGTGCAACTACATATCTATATATCGTGATTCACATTCACTTTTCATATCCCTATATATCAATTCGAGACATCATTTCTATCGTATCATGTCAAAAAGTCATAACCCTATAGCTTTCATCTCATATCTTGATATATATATTCAATCATTCATATCATCTCTAACTATCCTTTTTAACCCTATCCATAGTTTTCTAATATAGGTCCTTAACCATATTCTATATATCGGTTTTAATTAAAATTTGCGGGGGTGCTATACGCAATCCACCCGACTTCCCCTGTAGATATAAATCTACTCACATGCGGATCTTCTTATTCAGCTGTAGTCGATGGCTTCGTCGTCTCGGAATCCACGGGAAGGTACCTACAATAAATACACAATCGCAATTGCTATTAACATCAAGTCCGGAAAACCAATACGGCACACGGTGCGCTCATAGGTTAGAACCTATAGCCTACGCATGAAAAAACAACCAAACAACCCTCGTCGTTGACGTACAAATATCCAACGACCAAATACAATACCAAATACCAAAACCCAAGTTCATAAATCACGAATACCAAATTCAGCAACTAAGGAAATCTATCCTAGATTTCACCCTAGGCCAAACTAGGGAATTTTGCATACATGGTTAGTCTAGATATCAGATAACAAGACCACTTACCAAAAATCACCAATTTCCTGTCACGACCCGAAATAGCACGCGACTGTCACTTGAATCATATGAAGTCTATATGACCCCATCTAATTTAAGTAAGCCAAAAATCCCAGAAATCTAAACCATGAAAAGAGAGAGAAGGAAAATTTTAGTTTTAAAGCAAGTGGTTTAACAAAATAAGCCGAAGTATGCATTTTTAAAACCTCAACTCTTTTCTGAAAATTTCGGCAGAGTTTCCTTTGTAAATACTGGCCCCAAACGGGTACAACACATGAAATATATATAAAGGCATCCCCAAGCGGGAGCTAGCTCTTCGCCAATTGGCGGTCACAACCACGCAAGCAATATAATATACAATGCCTAAGGGCGAGGATCAAAACTCAAAGGAAACCAATAATATCAAGGAAAACATAATAATATAAGCGCGACTCTAAGGTCGAAAGAATATACACTGGTCTTCTAAGTCTATAAATTAATACAAGTCTGGTTGATGGAGTTTACTAGATACAACTGAAATAATAAAGTACAATGGTGGTCACGATGCGAATGAACCCACCTACCAAAGCAATCACCCGGAATGAAATAGTGTGCCAGCAAAGCCGCCAAGGAAACCTGTACGACAAAACCTGGAAGAAACTGTGGCACAACGGGGGTGAATTGCCAACTCGTGAGTAGAAAACATCACCGAGAAGAAATCGCATGTATGACTCAATCCTAGGTCATACGATAATATCCATAAAATATATAACCCGAAACATCTGATAATGGCAAGGGTAAACATCTATACATAAGTGTAATACCAAGTGCTCGTGTCAGTGCCTAAGGTAGCAACATAATTGTTAGTTATATGTATGCCCTAGAGGCCATTACTGTACATGAGATGTATATTGTAGTGGATGCTAGGACATATATAGGTAGGACTTTCTTGCTCGACATGATAGTACGCTATCTGGTTGCTCTTTATCTTAACATGTATATTTGCTGTCTCTCTATTACATGTTGATAAAGCCCTTAGGATGTGTACTCGACTTCCAGGAATATGATGCAGATCATACTAGTGGGGACTGGGTAGTCAATGAGTACATCCTTCAATGTTCCTAGTCGTGGGAATATCGAGACGGGGCATCGATATTCCAGAGTAGACTAGCGTATATCTTCTCGATCCATGTGATGGGCGATGGATGATCCCATATCCATTGGTGTTTGACATCAGAGATGGTATGCGGGTGCTCAGTGGTGACTGGGTACACTGAACGGACTCGCCGAGAACTCCCAGATGGTATTATACCTCATGTCAGATGGCAGTTCTCTGGTGACACTGGTACAGCTTAGTCTGTTGACCCGAGATCGTCATAGAGTCTTGTGTGTCTCCCACTGTGCTTTGATTTCCACCCTACCACGGCTCTACTGAGTCGTGCAAACAGATGGTTTTTGGGTACAGTCCCGATTCACATGGAGGCAATGAGCGATAGGAGGGGATTCGTCTCTCCCGGTATTGGGGGTTGATGTTGCGCTATACTCGACTGGCCATAACTGGAAATCCCTGGCGAGGGTTGCACTGATTTACTGGTAAGTGTTATCAGTAGTTTCATGCGTGTTATGGACCTTACATCGGCATGACTTATCAAGCTACTGGGGTCTGACGTTTACCACCCCTAGGCGAGATATGCGACATATCAGACGAACAGACCGGACTGTACGGTAAGTGTTGCTGGTTGGATTCACAGGAGTATGAGCGGGCTTGCTCGTTGATCTTCTGATCGCTCAATACCCGGGTGGCCGTTACGTTTAGCAGACCGCTTGCGGCTTGTGGGTGTTTGATATAATCATCACCTACTGCCGGCGTATTGACGAGTCTTTAGAGTCCTACACAGAGGTTTCCTGGCTCAAGCGAAACGAAATAGGAGCGCATATGAGATATGTGCGGGACCGAGAATAATACCAGTATGTGATACTGAATTCTATTCTCGCGATTTGTATCATCGGACGGTTGTATATGATATAGCCGGGTTACCGAATCAAATGTTGATTCGATAAATTGATACACTTGATATTAGTCGGTTATATGCAGTATGACCGGATCATTAAATCAAGTGTTGATTTAATGATTTAATGTATAATTATATATTTGATATATTACTTTACATTAACTAATATTGGTTCATTTAAGATTGATTTTCTCACTTGAATGTGCACATTGTTTATATGTGATATATGCAAGTGTACATGTTTGTATCATGCTTGATGATACATACAAGTTGTGTGTATGAGACTTAAACCAAATTGAGGTTAAATTAGGGTTTACTAATTTCCTAATAAATAACAAAAGAAATAAGACTTTGGTCAAAGTTTTCAAGCTTCATGAAGCTTGAAGAAACTTTGAGAAAGTCAATTTCTTTTGTCATTTCTTTAGGATGCTAGTTAACCCAACCCTTAACCCAAGTCTTTGGTTAATTCTCTACACAAATTAAGCATGAGGGCTTAACTTAACCATGGTACCATAATTAAAAGGATAAGTTTCATTCTTTATTTTTTATTCTCATCATTATTCTTTCTTCTTCTTCTTCTTCAAGAAGAAGAAAGCTTGCTACCTCTAATGGTGCCATGAGATCAAGAGTGAGAAATCCAATTCTAAAATGAACCCACTTCCTATTTCTTCATTCTCTACCACTTGCCATGTAGTAGAGTGTGTTATCTTCACAAGTTTCATGACCAAGTGAAGATGGAGCTTGAGTTTGAGTCGCCTCGACGTAGATCATCTTCGGCGTCAAAGTCAACGACCTAACCCGCTTATTTCTCCGATGAAACCAACGCTAGGGTCCGGGATTTCGATGATCGCAGCGGATGGACGTCATCACGGAGCTAAAGAAGTGGAGGACCGGATCTACAAATGTTGTAATCCTTTTCACTTATTAGTAAAGTTGTTTGCTAGCTTATAGTTTCGCCTATCCTCTAGTTAACGATCTTGCATAGGGTTTCTCGGCACATAAATTTTTTGAATTTGGCATGGTTGATGCCTTGTGGAACCTCATGAGTGTGCCTAGGAACCCTACAGTGGTATCAGAGCCTAGCTAGAGCTTTAGGCGAAGTGTAGACGATGTTAGAAATCCGATCGAACCCCGAAACCCTAAATTTAACCCCTTTCTGTACATTTTCTGTAACTGTGGATTTTTGTCAATTAAAAATATCCAAAAAATTCAGCAGGGTTTTCTAGGAGTTCTGTGATGCACGTGACCATAAGTCAATAAATTAGCCGCGGAACCGCGGCGCCACCCTGGCTTTAGCGGCGGTTCCGCGGCCATAATATTAAATTAGGGCACGTTCTTTGCACAGTAATCCCCGTCTGTAATGCCTGTATTTTATGGGAATTTTTAATCTATACTCAACAATTGAGTTTTCTGGGTTGTTTTGGGGACTCGATGTTTCGATCGGATTGATTAACTTTGTTTATTAAGTTTTTCCGGGTATTTTAGAACATGTTAAAAAGTTCGACCGGATATAAATACCCAATATTTCCCCTGCCGGGAAATTTCCAAGTGTTGGATTTTTCCGTAGTTTAAGAATGTTCTAAGTAGTGCAAGTAACTCGATGGACCCTCTTGAAGACAAAAAACCTTAACTCGATTATGTGACCGTCTTGAACTGCCCTTTGAACCTCAGGGTTTGGGGCAGTACGGCGTGCCACATGTGAGGCGTTGGCTTGACCCTTCTACGGCTGGACCGTTGGTACTGTGGCATGAACTGAATGTTTTTAAACTTATTTCATGTGTTGAGCTTTTCGGGAAAACTTGGGTATTTGATTGTTCAATCGGAAAGTTTAACATTGTCTATTTATCTGGAATGTGATACAATATTTGGAATCCACAAATAGTTATGAGATAACTGATTTGAATGTTATAAATCTAGCCGTTTAGTCTCACTTGATCGGTTGCCACGGAATTTTGATGTGATCAAAAGTCCGTCGCAATCACGTTGCGTACGCGGATACTCGCCGGTAAACTTAATAGACAGCTACACCCCATAGCCCCGACCATGTGACTGTAGGAGAACCCCGTCCCCGAAAGCATCCGTTCGGGTGCTCGCGGCGGCGGTGTTCCTCCTTAGTGCACTTCGTCGACGGTATCGGGGGTGCGGCCGTCTACTAAAGTTTGCGACGAGCATTCATTCAGGTTGCCGGGAATCTTGTTGAATTGCCCGACTTGATATTGAAAAGAGTTTTCGATAATGAGACTAAAATGTGGGGTTTATAATTGTTAGGCATGCGATGTCTAAGGAATTCATTTGATTAGGCATGCGATGTCTAAGGAGGTTGCGGATTCCAACTGTTGTAGTTTTACACTTTCTTTTCTGCGACCGTTAGTGTAATATGTGATATCGCCGGTTTCGTTGCTATATGTCAACGACAATTGGGATGGGCATATTTACTTACGTTGATGACATGTGATGTTATGTGTTGCTGGATATGTTATATTGGATCGTCGTATTTGAATAGCCGGTTTTTTTTATGTGAGATGAGTGTTTTTCTTTTTCATTCATGTAAAAAACTTGTATGTAATATTCTTTTATTGTGGCACTTCCGGGTTGAGGATGATGTCACCATTGTATATTATTTACTTTTCCGCATTAGGATAGACCCAAGGCGGGGAGCACAAGTAATCGGGTTCTAGGGTCCAGTGGGAGACCATCTCGAGGAGTCGAGTCCGGGTCACCTAACTCTAGAATTGGTAGGGTTTCTTGCCGCTCTCGTAGGGGTCTAGGGGTGTGGGATTGACTATTCATCACGACCGTGGAATCCGTGTTTTATACAGGCTCAAAATAAAACACGGACGTCCTAGTATATCCAATATTTCATATGATATTTTCTGCTGCGTTATCTGTGATGTGATCATGTGACTTGTTCAGATGGATACTGTATATACTATATATGATATATTATATAAACATTGCTTATGTTTTACACCCGCGCTAGCCCTGCTCCGCTCTGCCGTTAGTTACCTAACCTAACAGTGCAGACGGGACATCGAGGCGAATGCGGATGGCATAAGCGTACGTTGTATTTATCTGTGATGTTTAGGTGGACTTAAATGATGGGACATTCATTAATGAGATTAATGAAAGAAAATAAACCTAAAAGATGTTGTGGAATCGAATTTCAAAAATAAAAAAGGTAGCTACAGTTCTTGTTTTGCATCGCGGTGCTCCTTATAGAACATCCTGCACCTTATTCAATAAGGAAAGGGCCGAGATCCCTTCACCGGGAGTGACCCCTTTAGCAATAACTGGCAGATGCTACAACCCTCGTTTTGTCTTTTGATTGCTTCTATAGTTTTTGCTTTGCACAGCGGTATATGTGATATATCCGGCACCTTATTCGATGAGGAAAGGGCCGACGATCCCTTCACCGAGAGTGACCTCTTTAGCGAAACTAGCAAAAGCCTAAAAAACACTCCATTTAAAAACCATTTGATTCCGCAACGAGATCAAGTTCAAAGCGTTAAAGGTTTTCTTAAAAACCATCCGCAACCCTCTGTCATTTTAGGAAGTAGAGTACTTAGTATTCGTGCTGTGTTTGTTGACCATAGTCAAGGCATAGTGTACGGCAGCTAAGTGATGTCTTCCTACACCGCATATGATGCGATTACTTAGGACAGTCATATGACTTTGTTGACCTTAGCCAAGGGTCATGTGGGTCGGTCTAATTAATCACGAAATGACGGGTAGAACTTGACTAGTGCTTATGATTTGTTGACCTTAGCCAGGGTCATAGGTGCTAGGGGTAAAAAACCATTATCGGGAGTTTCCAGTGTTGAAATTTGCAATGAGATTTCATACCTTCTATATGATAGTTGGATCCCGATACCAATTGCGAGTAATTGTTACTCCTGGGAGAGTTTTGCACTTTACAATTAGTCGATCAAGTAGGTGTCTAGAAAGGTGTCGACGGGGTTACGCCCCTGGGAAAACGAGGTTTACTTTAATTAGGTCCGTGCGAAAGCACGGGGAACCTCCCTCAAAGTACCGGCACTGGCCTGGCTGAAAGATTGGCGAACTTGTAGAATGTAATTAATCCCGGCTAGTCTTTCCTTTTAGGGTTTGAAGGAAGATTTGATAAAAACAGTGGGAGCCATCCTGATTAGATAAAATATATAACCAATCTAATCTTGTAAGAGCTTACGCAGAGTGTTTTCTTCTCTCTCTCTCCAGGTAGCGACCATGTCACGCCTTAATCAAGATAATAATATGGATGTATTGACCGAACCCGCTTGTTATACTGAGCTGAGGAACGTTGGTCCCGCTCCAACTTATAACTGTTATAAGACCGAGCAGGAAATTAGGGATTACCAGAATTCCCGTGCCGCCCAAACGAAGAAAGTGCATTATGATGCATCTTCTTCAGGTGTGTTCATTACAAAGAACTGTTTCTCTGTATCCTCTACGTCCTGGGTATTAGATACTGGATCAGGATCCCAGATATGTAATTTGTTACATAGGGCTACAGAAAGGTAGAAAACTGAGAATGGGTGATAAGTTTCATGAGACAGAAAACGGTGCAAGTGTTGCAGCCAAGTCTGTTGGTCACTATCACCTTGTATTACCAAAATACATTGATTCTGAACAAATGTTATTAGATACCTAACCTGACATACAAAATCATATCAGTCTCTTTATTAGTAAAGAAATAATAAAATTTTGTATCGTTGGATAATGTTTTGAACATTTCCTATTTCAAAAGTTGATCGGTTCAGGCACGTTATCTAAAAGCATTGACGTTCTAAATCAAACTACAGTTCCTAATATACATAACACATTCAAGAGGAAGAGTTCAGAAATGAACGATTCCTTCTTGAGGCATTGTAGACTAGGTCATATCAATGCGACCCGACTAGCTAAGTTACATTTTAGATGCATATTTAAATCAGTTTAAATTTACATCTTATGAAACTTGCCAGTCATGTCACAAAGATAAGATGACCATAGCTCCGTTTACTGGAAACAGAGAAAGAGTTAGTAAACTCTTGGGACTGATACATGATGATGTATGTAAGGTCCGCGGTCTACATATGCCAGGACTAGTTCTTTGTACTTCCTTACATTCATTGATGATCTCTCAAGATTCGGACACATGTTCCGGTTGAAACACATGTCTAAAGCTTTTGAGAAATTCAAAGAATATAAGTTAGAAGTAGAGAACCAAAAATGGATATAAGTATTATGTCCTATGATAAGATCGGGAAGGAGAATACTTGAGCGCGGGATTCCTGGACCATTCTAAAGAAGAATGAGATTCTCTCTCAGCATTACTCCTCCGTATACACCACAGCACAACGGTGTATCGGGGTGGAGCAATCACACCCTATATGATATGGTGCGCTCTATGATGAGTACTGCTGAGTTACCTATTTCCTTTTAGGGGTTATGCACTTAAGAAGCTGCATACCTATTGAATTAGGTTCGAATCAGATCACTGCCTACCACTCCATATGAGATATGGTATGGGAAGAGCCCATCTCTTAAGTAAATTAAGATTTGGGATTGTCCGGCCTATGTCAAAAGCAAAATCCGGACAAGATCGAGGCAAGGTCAGTTCTGTAGAACTGGAAGGAGTTCTAGTTATACAAACTACAGCTGATGATTTGATAGAACCAAAGGATTCAATAGTCTCCGAAGAACCTCATCCTCTCCGCCGATCTAGCAGGGTTCCTCATCCGCCTGAGAGATACTTCGGTTTCTCGATGACAGTGGGAGCGAGGATTGCATCATGAGATGATGACCCAACTAATTTCGAGCAGGCCATCGAGAGTAGGGACTCTGTAAGAATGGCTGGATGCTTAGCGATCTGAGATGGAATCCATGTACACCAACAAAGTATGGACTTTGGATGTTGTATCTGAAGGGTTAAATCCCCATCAGGAGCAAGTATATCTTGAGAAGATTACTTGGTGTAGATGGAAAAGTTGAGACTTTCAAAGCTAGACTTGTTAGTGGTTTTCGTCATCGACCAGGCGTGGAAAATGATGAAACCTTTTCCAGTGGCTATGCTTAAGTCCATCCGGATCCTGCTTGCCACGGCTACATACCATGACTACGATATCTGGCGGTTGGGTGTCATGACTGCTTTTCTAAATATTGATTTAGAAGAGAATGTCTATAAGTACACAACCAGAGGGCTTCATAAACAGTGGGAGCAGCGGAAACGTGTGCAAGTTGCTTTACAGATTAAAGCAGGCATCGCGGAGTTGGAACGTCTGTTTTGATGTGGTAGTCAAAATGTTTGACTTCATCAAAATGGTAGATGAACCTTGTATATACAAAAAGGTAGTAGAGAGTAAGGTGGTGATCCTCGTAGAGTATGTGGACAACATACTCTTGATAGGAAAAGAGTTTCCTGTACTACGATCGGTCAATCTCCTCTTATCACATGGAATCTCCATATAGGATCAAAATAATACCTCCTAAATCTTGGGTTTTGGATCTATGAGATAGATCTAAATGGATGTTAGGATTCTCACTAGTTGTAGTGAGATGGTTTCAGTTGATCCTGGGGAGAATCACTGGAAAGGTTCCAGGGTGATAAGGACGACTGAATGTCAGTCGCAGGCATTTTCTTTACCCTCAGTGGAGGGATGGTATATTGGAAGAGTTCCCAGCTAGATACCGTGGCAGACTAGACGATAAAGGCTGGTGACATCGCTATCAAAGATACTACCAAAGAAGCAGTTTGGGTGTATATTGGTTCATGAGATGAACTAGGTTCCTACCATTGTGTGACAATGGAAGTGTGGCTTTGGCCCAGGAACCCCGATCCCATCAGTGACCCAGACATATTCTGAGGCAGCATCACCTGATCATGGAGATAGTTGATCTCCAGGGTGATCGAGGTTAGGAGAGTAGACTCAGAGGACAACACGGCGGATCCACTCACAAAGGCTTTTTCCCAGAGAGAGACTTTTATGGGATGGTTGAGTATGAGATACTGCAACCACTGCTACAGATGGCCCTAGTGCAAGTGGGAGATTGTTAGTTATATGTATGCCCTAGAGGCCATTACTGTACATGAGATGTATATTGTAGTGGATGCTAGGACATATATAGGTAGGACTTTCTTGCTCGACATGATAGTACGCTATCTGGTTGCTCTTTATCTTAACATGTATATTTGCAGTCTCTCTATTACATGTTGATAAAGCCCTTAGGATGTGTACTCGACTTCCAGGAATATGATGCAGATCATACTAGTGGGGCCTGGGTAGTCAATGAGTACATCCTTCAATGTTCCTAGTCGTGGGAATATCGAGACGGGGCATTGATATTCCAGAGTAGACTAGCGTATATCTTCTCGATCCATGTGATGGGCGATGGATGATCCCATATCTATTGGTGTTTGACATCAAAGATGGTATGCGGGTGCTCAGTGGTGACTGGGTACACTGAACGGATTCGTCGAGAACTCCCAGATGGTATTATACCTCACGTCAGATGGCAGTTCTCTGGTGACACTGGTACAGCTTAGTCTGTTGACCCGAGGTCATCATAGAGTCTTGTGTGTCTCCCACTGTGCTTTGATTTCCACCCTACCATGGCTCTACTGAGTCGTGCAAACAGGTTGTTTTTGGGTACAGTCCCGATTCACATGGAGGCAATGGGCGATAGGAGGGGATTCGTCTCTCCCGGTATTGGGGGTTGATGTTGCGCTATGCTCGACTGGCCATAACTGGAAATCCCTGGCCAGGGTTGTACTGATTTACTAGTAAGTGTTATCAGTAGTTTCATGCGTGTCATGGACCTTACATCGGCATGACTTATCAAGCTACTGGGGTCTGACGTTTACCACCCCTAGGCGAGATATGCGACATATCAGACGAACAGACCGGACTGTACGGTAAGTGTTGCTGGTTGGATTCACAGGAGTATGAGCGGGCTTTCTCGTTAATCTTCTGATCGCTCAATACTCGGGTGGCCGTTACGTTTAGCAGACCGCTTGCGGCTTGTGGGTGTTTGATATGATCATCACCTACTGCCGGCGTATTGACGAGTCTTTAGAGTCCTACACAGAGGTTTCCTGGCTCAAGCGAAACGAAATAGGAGCGCATATGAGATATGTGCGGGACCGAGAATAATACCAGTATGTGATACTGAATTCTATTCTCGCGATTTGTATCATCGGACGGTTGTATATGATATAGCCGGGTTACCGAATCAAATGTTGATTCGATAAATTGATACACTTGATATTAGTCGGTTATATGCAGTATGACCGGATCATTAAATCAAGTGTTGATTTAATGATTTAATGTATAATTATATATTTGATATATTACTTTACATTAACTAATATTGGTTCATTTAAGATTGATTTTCTCACTTGAATGTACACATTGTTTATATGTGATATATGCAAGTGTACATGTTTGTATCATGCTTGATGATACATACAAGTTGTGTGTATGAGACTTAAACCAAATTGAGGTTAAATTAGGGTTTACTAATTTCCTAATAAATAACAAAAGAAATAAGACTTTGGTCAAAGTTATCAAGCTTCATGAAGCTTGAAGAAACTTTGAGAAAGTCAATTTCTTTTGTCATTTCTTTAGGATGCTAGTTTACCCAACCCTTAACCCAAGTCTTTGGTTAATTCTCTACACTAGTTAAGCATGAGGGCTTAACTTAACCATGGTACCATAATAAAAAGGATAAGTTTCATTCTTTATTTTTTATTCTCATCATTATTCTTTCTTCTTCTTCTTCTTCGAGAAGAAGAAAGCTTGCTACCTCTAATGGTGCCATGAGATCAAGAGTGAGAAATCCAATTCTAAAATGAACCTACTTCCTATTTCTTCATTCTCTACCACTTTCCATGTAGTAGAGTGTGTTATCTTCACAAGTTTCATGACCAAGTAAAGATGGAGCTTGAGTTTGAGTCGCTTCGACGTAGATCATCTTCGGCGTCAAAGACAACGACCTAGCCTGCTTATTTCTCCGATAAAACCAATGCTAGGGTCCGGGATTCCGATGATCACAGCGGAGGGACGTCATCATGGAGCTAAAGAAGTGGAGGACCGGATCTACAAAGGTTGTAATCCCTTTCACTTATTAGTAAAGTTGTTTGCTAGCTTATAGTTTCGCCTATCCTCTAGTTAACGATCTTGCATAGGGTTTCTCGGCACATAAATTTTTTGAATTTGGCATGGTTGATGCCTTGTGGAACCTCATGAGTGTGCCTAGGAACCCTACAACAATACATATATGATGTATGAATGCAATAAACTAAAAACAAAATACATCATGAATGAGAAAACTGTTTTCTTAATTTAATGAGATTTATGTATATATAAATCGAGGTATCATCAATGAAATCAACAGAAAATCAGTGTCTAGCATCGACACAAAATATATATCTCTCTATCTCAATATCTCAGGCTCCGGCAATCCGGACTGGCCCGTAACATCAAATTTCAATACCTCAAGCTCCGGCAATCCGGACTGGCCTATACTCCGATCGGTATCCTTCGGATATCCGTCGAGTCACAATAAAATCATCGGTCGGTAGTGCTCCCTTGCCAGGCTCAACGCCATCATCTGCGACCATCTTGCCCCGGGGTACCGCACCGGGTCCACCATGCACCCACAGACGGTTCCTCCTCCTCCTCGAATCGGGTGTATGATACCGCTCAAGAGCCGAGAAAACTCATGGTGGACATATCTCAAATGATATCATGAGAAAACCGCAATTTTATCTTTAGAAATGATAATTAGTTTATAAAATTCTTGCGGTTTCTCCAAATCCATAAATCTCATGGAAATCCGAAATCTCAAAATCACGATGTCAATAGACAGTGAATACTGGCATAAAGCTTCATAATATTTCATGACAAACGAATGTAAAAATGCATGAAGTATCTCAGTAATAAATTCAATATCTAATCTAGCACAGTAATGATATATCGGAACTATCAGCTAGCAAGCGATATCAATGAATTAATATTCTCTAAAGTGTACATGACATGGCAATTACCGATGATGATGAGTGTGAGCCGGCAAGTAAGTGTTCGTAGACATACGCACCATCGGTAATGGTGCTGGTGTCCTGACAGCATGATTTTAATAATAACTAATGAAAACACGAATAAGCATGCAATGCGATTCGAACAACAAGAATATGCGGAACATGAATAATAACGCAACATATAAGAATACAAATTTATGTATATGGGTCATACAGTTTTGACATTTGAAATAACACGAATCGTGTGTTTAGAAAATAGGGGCTACGGTGTTTTTAAGAAAAGGTACGCCCTTTAAAATATCCATAGTATCCCTTGACCTGTCTTTAAAATACTCACGATTCGTTAGTTTTGGAAATAGGTATGACCCGAGACCAGTCTAACATCTACTAAGTAAACTACATGACTAAACTAACAGACTAATCGAAAGGGTAAGGAAAACCACCTAAGTCTGAGTCGATATATATATCTAGTAGTCAGTGATCCCGCCTCAATAGTATCACGTACGCTACAATATCTAATTTGACATCCTCGAGTCAAGAGTGCGGATCAATTATCACAATTATATCTCGTACGGTAAATCCATCGTACGGCATCCCAAATATGGGTATGGGTCAGTTATCATATTTATCTCATTATTCATCTGGTATCCTTATCATCATATCCTGAATTAGGGGTACTGATCTAAAGTCTAGTACATTCCGATACCATCAACGTATATATATGCGTGTGTATGAAAAAACATCGCCTACGGACCCGCTATAATATCGTGTCGTATATCATAATACGAACCAAGTCACATCACCGATCTCGTGGTATCATGCCCAATCACATCGACTCATCTCCAAGTACCATATACTATCCTTATCACTTGTGTATATATATATATATATATATATATATACATAATCACATACATATATGTATATATATATATATATATGTATATATCCCCATATACGCACAAGTAAAACAAATGTATGCGTGTGTGCGTGCGTGTGTGCAAACCATTAATTTAGGGTTTCACGACTAAGAAGCTAAACTAAGTTACTTCTAATCACACTAAAACTAACCCATGAACACATAAACCTATCTTGATAATCATTAGTCTCACAATACACACATTTATATATATATATATATAATATAATATATTCGTATTTTACACTACGAAACTGCGGGGGTGCTATACGGCATCCACTCGACTTCCCCCGTAGATATATATCTACCCACCTTGATCCTTGCTCGCCGAAATCAATGTCGCCATCCACTTCTTCATCGTCCGAAGTCCGCTTGAGTATACCTACATATATACACATATATTATCGTAAACAGAAATCATGCATGAAAACCAAAATGGCACACGAAACACGCATAGGTTAGAACCTATGGTCTACGCATGCAAGAATAACCAAACAACTCCTGATATCAACGTACAAATGCCAATCGATCGAAACAACACATAAAGACCCAAATTCAAGTTACAGAATTCGGAAAACCGAAATCAGAAACGATGTAAAACACTTCCAGATTTTACCCTAGGTGAAATTAGCCAATTTTGCACATGTGGAGGTTCTAGATTACTGAAGATAAAGCCATGGACTAAACACGAATCACAGAACCCCTATCTTGGCCGCAATTTGCGGCCAGAAGGAATTAATCTGCGGCCTCAAAGTGGTAATAGGGGCTCGGGGCTCTAGTGTAGCTTCTAGGTTGCCTGCTTGTGTCTCTGTAATCGCTATATATTTTTCAGGTTCTCACGGTAGCAACCGATCTCAATAGCACATCACCAAGTTAACAAAATCCGATATCGGGGTTTCTAAGTTTGTGAATTGGGGTTCTAGTCTCTGTTTTAGTTCAATATACAATCACTACAGGGGTTTGCGGCCTCTACTAAATCTCAATTACACTATCACAACTCAAACAAATCCCTAACCTCTTCTTGGAATTTTCCAAGCTCCCAAAACTACACAATATCGATTCTAAACTTAATAGATGTTAAAGGAAATGAAATACTATTCTAATGGTGAAGGAAATACCTCATTTGGCAACTCAAGAAATTTCTTAAGTTGTACCAAGTGCTCAAAATCCTAGCTTTCTTGGTCCAAAATGCTTGTAGTGAGCTTGTGCATATTTTTAATGAAAGGGAGATGATGTTTTGATGTGTTTTGGGGTGTGTTGTGAGGTGTTTGAGGAGGAGGAAGGAGGAGGGCAGCCATGGTGAGAGGGAGAGGGAAAATGAAGAAGAAAATAATGAAGGGAATAATGAGCCATGGATCATGGAGACCCCTCACCTCTCTCTATCTTCTCTCTCTTTTCCATACCCATTTGTTTATTCCTTTTTTCTTTTTCTTTTCTTTTCTCTTCTCTTTTCCTTTCTTTCCAAAGCCAAAAACAAATAAAGACCAAGTAATATAACAAATGAAGCATGGTAGAATAAAATGCACCAAGTGTGTAACATGACATGGTGCATGTCATGAAGCCTAATCGAGATTAGAGAAAAATAATCAAGTTTAGGAATAAACTTGTATATAATTTATTATAGAAATTTATAATTTGCCTAAATCACATAAATACCTCCAAAATCACCATTAAATTTAAATTTCCAATATTTTCCATTTTATCGATATTTAATTGTGCCACATCATTAAAATATTCATAATATTTATTATTTAATTATATAAATTCCCAAAAATAATATTTTATTTTTCTGAAATGTTACAATCTTCCCCCCTTAAATAAATTCGGTCCCCGAATTTAAGTTTAACCCTTCAAATATTAAAACATTTCAGTAAAAAAAATCAAGCCGTCAGTGCTCCGAAATCATAAATACATAAAACACCTCGTAGCGTAATGCATGCGGATGAAAAACGGGTATATAACCCAAAATCAAAACTCCGTCAAGCATCCCTCAATTATCGGAGTTATGGTGAAGACACCAATGTAAAAGCCCAATACGAAAACCAACATGATATACATCAAACTATACATGTAAACATCGTTAAAACATCTGAAATAAATGCATGCCCAACCTTTTCAAGTCGCTGTGCGATGCGCGTATCACTGCACCATGGCAGACGTCTATTGTAAGAAAAAAACTATATATATATATATATATACCCTTTGTTTAACATACACGTCCCGCCGTTTTGAAAAATAATTTAGAAGGGTTTCCTTTGTTAAGTGTTTCGTGTCATCTCGGACACGTAGGTAAATACTGAGACTATAGCTCCTTTTTGGAAATCCCTTCGATAAATATCAATGCATGCAAAAATAAATTCAGGTACTGTCTCCCGACTAGTCCTGCTTAGTACAAAAACAAATAGTAAATATCATAAAAACGTACTGCTCCACAAGAATCAATCCCAAAATGTGCACAAGAATGCCACGTGCGTCTGGTGCGCACGGAAATCGAAATCCATGAATGTGTCATACATATGCACAGAAACAAAATCTAAGTACAACGGGTGTGCACGAAACACCTGTCAAAGGCAACGGGTGTGCCTGATAGCAATATCAGGTGCATTGATATGCACGAAGAATCCCGATCTAGTGCATCTGGCATGCACCAAAATCGCATCAGGCGCGTCACATATGCGCAAGAATCCAAATCAAGTGCACAAGGTGCACGAAAACAAATATCGAGTATCACAATTGAAATCGACGGTATACAACACATCTCAATCCAAATCAGGTATACCGTGGTATATAATCTCACAACTATGTTCATGCACAAAAATCGAATCAAAATACTAAAAATGCATGCAAACTACACCGAAATCACAAGTCAAATCACATGCATACCATAAGCATGAAATCAAAATCAACATCTCGAATGACATCAAATCGAAGTCAAGTGCAACTGTGGTGCACAAAATCTCAATCATGCAAATAAATCACCCAAAATACTGAAATCCAAGATGACGGAAATAGTCCCGCTCTGGCACATCCTCAAAAGATCTCTAGCCAACTGTCATGGTTACTCATAACATGTCTCGTCGACGATGCCGAACTCTGGCCTACTGGGTGTGCCTAATATGACCGATCTTGGGTCCAAGTCTTCTCATATAGTATTCCAGAAAGGTTTTGTCGAATTCTTCTCAAAATCTCTTTTCTGCCGAATTTCCCGGAAGTTATCACCCTTTACTAAATCTATTTTTTGTTCCGGAACGGCTGCATACTCATCACGACTCCTTCTGGAAGGTATATCCATATTCAACGCCTCTGCATGCATATCACATCTCTGATGTCAACTGAGTAGAAAGTCATCTCGTCGAAAGCTCGTACGAACCTCTTACTCCACTTTTCTCTAATGTCGACTGATTCGGACCCGTCTCTTTGTAGCTGCATGGACTGCGCTCCATTGGCTATACTCATATCTGGTGTCTCCCAAGCAATGTATCCCATCACATGATATCCGAACGACGTCGAACTTTTCGATCGATTCATCAAGGTCCCATAATTCCCCGAGAGCTCAACTCTTGAGTACAGTTTAATAATATCTAGTACATGCCACAGTACCTGTGGACCAGCCGTAGAAGGGCAAACCTAAGCTTCATTAATGGTACCGTGGAACTGCCGCAAACCCTAATGTTTCAAAGCGTTATCATGGTCATTATATCGAGTCGGGGTTTCATTCTTCTAGAGGGTCCATATAATTACTTGCATGTTTTTCCGAATACTTTAAACTGGGAAAAATGGGTTTCTGACATTCGATCGTTTCCTTTCGACTCTCAACGTATCTGCGTGAAGTCTTCTCTAGCTGGAATCAATCAATCTGATGACCTGGCATCACGGTATGCAACAAACCACATCTCCTAGTCATTCATCCTTGGTGACTAGCGATCTTCTATCATATCTCTAAGTATAAACTCGTGCTGCATTAGCTTCAAACATCTAGGGCGATATCTCGTCAGTTGCAGCAGCAACTGAATCATTCGTCCGCACGCTGAACAGTGCCTCAATCATCAAGAATAATCGGTGCATTGACGGTCATCACATTCTGGCTGGCCTCTAGCAGTGGCCCAATCCTATGGTGCTGATCTGCATGCTCGAGAAATCTTAGTAAAAGCAATCCATCAAACGCTCATGGCGCGAAAAATACAATAAAACGACGCATCTATGCAATCGTATGTCCCTGTAATCATGCCCTGGTCAATCCTCGTCCATGACGAGCTCGTGCTGACCGCAACTCTAGCCGCAACTCTCTCTGCCCGTGTAATCATGGCAGCAAAAACCATAAACCGATATCGATGAGGATAGATCATAGGAATGAATATAATACTGTGCAAGGAAATGTACATCCTAAGGCTTCTTAAGGGGAGTAGCGTATCGTAAGTATGCCGCGGAACATACACACGGTACGTCACTTTCTTTAAGTCACCTACTCCATCAACCAAGGTCAACCTATGCGACGAAAGTTCGGGTCTAATACCCCCTCGACAAAGTCTAAGTTCCGTAAGGTCAAGCCTAGGTTCCGAATATATATAAACGCCCTAGACTCCGCATAATCAAATATAGACTCGAACCAAGGTTAACCTAGCGCTCTGATACCAATTTTGTCACAACCCGAAATGGCACGTGACTGGCACTTGAATCATATGAAGTCTATAGGACCCCATCTAATTCAAGTAAGCAAAAAATCCCAGAAATCTAAACCATGAAAAGAGAGTGAAGGAAAAGTTTAGTTTTAAAGCAAGTGGTTTAACAAAATAAGCCGAAGTATGCATTTTTAAAAGCTCAAGTCTTTTCTGAAAATTTAGGCAGAGTTTCCTTTGTAAATACTGGTCCCAAACTGGTACAACACATGAAATATATATAAAGGCATCCCCAAGCGGGAGCTAGCTCTTCGCCAATTGGCGGTCACAACCACAGAAGCAATATAATATACAACGCCGAAGGGCGAGGATCAAATCTCAAAGGAAACCAATAATATCAAGAAAACCATAATAATACAAGCGCGACTCTAAGGTCGAAAGAATATACACTGGTCTTCTAAGTCTATAAATTAATACAAGTCTGGTTGATGGAGTTTACTAGATACAACTGAAATAATAAAGTACAATGGTGGTCAAGATGCGAGTGAACCCACCTACCAAAGCAATCACCCGGAATGAAGTAGTGTGCCAGCAAAGCCGCCAAGGAAACCTGTACGACAAAACCTGGAAGAAACTGTGGCACAACGGGGGTGAATTGCCAACTCGTGAGTAGAAAACATCACCGAGAAGAAATCGCATGTATGACTCAATCCTAGGTCATACGATAATATCCATAAAATATATAACCTGAAACATCTAATAATGGCCAGGGTAAACATCTATACATAAGTGTAATACCAAGTGCTCGTGTCAGTGCCTCAGGTAGCAACATAATACATATATGATGTATGAATGCAATAAAATAAAAACAGAATACATCATGAATGAGAAAACTGTTTTCTTAATTTAGTGAGATTTCTGTATATATAAATCGAGGTATCATCAATGAAATCAACAGAAAATCAGTGTCTAGCATCGACACAAAATATATATCTCGCTATCTCAATATCTTAGGCTCCGGCAATCCGGACTGACCCGTAACATCAAATCTCAATACCTCAGGCTCCGGCAATTCGGACTGGCCTATACTCCGATCGGTATCCTCCGGATATCTGTCAAGTCACAATAAAATCACCGGTCGGTAGTGCTCCCCTGCCAGGCTCAACGCCATCATCTGCGACCATCTTGCCCCGGGGTACCGCACCGGGTCCACCATGCACCCACAGACGGTTCCTCCTCCTCCTCGAATCGGGTGTATGATACCGCTCAAGAGCCGAGAAAACTCATGGTTGACATATCTCAAATCATACCATGAGAAAACCGCAATTTTATCTTTAGAAATGATAATCAGTTTATAAAATTCTTGCGGTTTCTCCAAATCACTAATTTTCATGGAAATCCGAAATCTTCAAAATCATGATGTCAATAGACAGTGAATACTGTCATAAAGCGTCATAATATTTCATGACAAACGAATGTATAAATGCATGAAGTATCTCAGTAATAAATGTAATATCTAATCTAGCACAGTAATGATATATCAGAACTATCAGCTAACAAGCGATATCAATGAATTAATATTCTCTAAAGTGTACATGACATGGCAATTACCGATGATGATGCGTGTGAGCCGGCAAGTAAGTGTTCGTAGACATACGCATCATCGGTAATGGTGCTGGTGTCCTGACAACATGATTTTAATAATAACTAATGAAAACACGAATAAGCATGCAATGTGATGCGAACAACAAGAATTTGCGGAACATGAATAATAACGCAACATATAAGAATACAAATTTATGTATATGGGTCATACAGTTTTGACATTTGAAATAATACGAATTGTGTGTTTAGAAAATAGGGGTACGGTGTTTTAAAGAAAAGGTACGCCCTTTAAAATATCCGTAGTATCCCTTGACCGGTCTTTATAATACTCACGATTCGTTAGTTTTGGAAATAGGTATGATCCGAGCCCAGTCTAACATCTAATAAGTAAACTACATGACTAAATTAACGGACTAATCGAAAGGGTAAAGAAAACCACCTAAGTCTGAGTCGATATATATATATATATATATATATATATATATATATATATATATATATATAGTAGTCGGTGATCCCGCCTCACTTGTATCACATACGATACAATATATAATATGACATCCTCGAGTCAAGAGTGCAGATCAATTATCACAATTATATCTCGTACGGTAAATCCATCGTATGTCATCCCAAATCTGGGTACGGGTCAATTATCACATTTATCTCATTATTCATCTGGTATCCTTATCATCATATCCTGAATTAGGGGTACTGATCTAAAGTCTAGTACATTCCGATACCATCAACGTATATATATGCGTGTGTATGAAAACACATCGCCTAAGGACCCGCTATAATATCGTGTCATATTTCATAATACGAACCAAGTCACATCACCAATCTCGTGGCATCATTCCCAATCACATCGACTCATCTCCAAGTACCATATACTATCCTCTTCACCTGTGTATATGTATACATATACACACGCGCGCACATACACACATAATCACATGCATATATGTGTGTGTGTGTGTGTGTGTATATATATATGTATGTATGTATGTATATATCCCCATATACGCACAAGTAAAATAAATGTATGCGTGTGTGTGCGTGTGTGTGCAAACCATTAATCTAGGGTTTCACAACTAATAAGCTAAACTAAGTTACTTCTAATTACACTAAAACTAACCCATGAACACATAAACCTATCTTGATAATCATTAGTCTCACAATACACACATATATATATATATAATATAATATATTCATATTTTACACTACGAAACTGCGGGGGTGCTATACGCTATTCACTCGACTTTCCCCGTAGATATATATCTACTCACCCTTATCCTTGCTCGCCGAAGTTGATGTCACCATCCTCTTCTTCATCGTCTGAAGTCCACTTGAGGGTACCTACATATATACACATATAGCATCGTAAACAGAAATCACGCATGAAAACCAAAACGGCACACGAAACACGCATAAGTTAGAACCTATGGTCTACGTATGCAAGAATAACCAAACAACTCCTGATATCAACGTACAAACGCCAATCGATCGAGACAACACATAAATACCCAAATTCAAGTTACAGAATTCGTAAAACCGAAATCAGAAACGTTGTAAAACACTTCCAGATTTTACCCTAGGTGAAATTAGCCAATTTTGCACATGTGGAGGTTCTAGATTACTGAAGATAAAGCCATGGACTAAACATGAATCACAGAACCCCTATCCTGGCCGCAATTTGCGGCCAGAAGGAATTAATCTGCGGCCTCAAAGTGGAAATAGGGGCTCAGGGCTCTAGTGTAGCTTCTAGGTTGCCTGCTTGTGTCTCTGTAATCGCTATATATTTTTCAGGTTCTCAGGGTAGCAACAGATCTCAATAGTACATCACCAAGTTAACAAAATCCAATATCGGGGTTTCTAAGTTTGTGAATTGGGGTTCTAGTCTCTGTTTTAGTTCAATATACAATCACTACAGGGGTTTGCGGCCTCTACTAAATCTCAATTACACTATCACAACTCAAACAAATCCCTAACCCCATCTTGGAATTTTCCAAGCTCCCAAAACTACACAATATCGATTCTAAACTTAATAGATGTTAAAGGAAATGAAATACTATTCTAATGGTGAAGGAAATACCTCATTTGGCAACTCAAGAAATTTCTTAAGTTGCACCAAGTGCTCAAAATCCTAGCTTTCTTGGTCCAAAATGCTTGTAGTGAGCTTGTGCACATTTTTAATGAAAGGGAGACGAAATTTTGATGTGTTTTGGGGTGTGTTGTGAGGTGTTTGAGGAGGGGGAAGGAGGAGGACAGCCATGGTGAGAGGGAGAGGGAAAATGAAGAAGAAAATAATGAAGGGAACAATGAGCCATGGATCACGGAGACTCCTCATTTCTCTCTTGCCCATACCCATTTGTTTATTCCTTTTTTCTTTTTCTTTTCTTTTCTCTTCTCTTTTCCTTTCTTTCCAAAACCAAAAACAAATAAAGACCAAGTAATATAACAAATGAAGCATGGTAGAATAAAATGTACCAAGTGTGTAACATGACATGGTCCATGTCATGAAGCCTAATCGAGATTAGAGAAAAATAATCAAGTTTAGGAATAAACTTGTATATAATTTATTATAGAAATTTATAATTTGCCTAAATCACATAAACACCTCCAAAATCACCATTAAATTTAATTTTCCAATATTTTCCAATTTATCGGTATTTAATTGTTCCACATCAATAAAATATTCATAATATTTATTATTTAATTATATAAATTCCCAAAAATAATATTTTATTTTTCTGAAATGTTACATTTCCACTCTAATGTGGCCGCAATTTGCGGCCACAATGAATTAATTTGCGGCCAGATATTGGTATTTGGGTCTCGGGTTTCACGGTTAGCTTCAAAATTACCTACTCGTATCACTATCAAGAGAACTTATTTTATGGTGGTCTCAGGTCATCCCAGATTCCTATATACCATCAAAATCTGTCACAAATCCGACGTCGGGAACTTCTAAATCTGTGTATTGGTTTCTAATCCGGGTCTTGCCCAGTAAAATCAACGCTAATGTCTTATAATAGCCCCTAAACATCACAAATCCTCACAATCACCCAAACCCTCTCTTGGGATTTTCCAAACATCACTAATCTAAACTAGTTTAACTCTAAACTAAACTAGGATGCAAGAAACTAAAAACTAAGCTAAATGAAAGGAGATATACCTCATTTGGGCAACTCAAGAAAAGCCCTATTTTCTCAATGTCTCCAAAATCCAAACTTGCAAGGTCCAATGTGTTGAGGATGAAGTGGGGATCATTTTTAATGAAGAGGGTATAGAGTTTTGATGAAGATTTTGAGATGGGTCATGAGAGTAGAAGATGGAGGGAGCTTGAGGTTGAAGGAAATAAAGAAAATTAATGGGGAGGAGATGAATGGCTTCCCCCCTCTCTCTTCCTCTTATTCTCACCCTCTCCAAAGTCAAGTCTCACTTTCTCTCTCCAATAATTGTCTTTCTAACTCTTTCCTTTTTCTTTTCTTTCCCCCTACTCATTAAAACCAAACACATAACAAAAATAAAATGAAACAACAAGCAACATGTCATGGTGCACCAGCCATGGAAAACTGTAAAAATACGGATTTGGCTTAATCGCGATTAGTAGTGCACTAATCAATTTTTTTCCAAAGTACATATAATTAATTATAAAAATACCAAATCCAATAAATATATTTTTAAATGAATAAATAATTTTAATCTCCAATTATTTCATAATTATTGGTATATATTTATACCATTTTACAAAAACCCCAATTTCGCAAATCGGGTAGTTTTCGCGAAGTAAATTATTTTAATATTAAATTCCAAAAATAATATTTTATATTTTCTGAAATGTTACAATTATACAGTATGACCTAGGTCAATCGTTATGCATTCGATTTCTACCTGATAATATCTTCTACTCACGAGTTGGCAACTCACCCTCGTTGTGTCATAGTTTCTTGCAGGACCGACCGCTCGGATCGGTAGCATGCTGGCACGCTTCTTCTTCTTCGGATGATTACTTTGGTAGGTGGGTTACATTCCAGATCGTAACCGCAACTTGTATATATATATTATTTAGTGATCTAGTTAAAAACTCCATCGACCAAACTTGTATATTTTTGTGGACTTAGAGACGAGACTTGTATGTTATTCTTTTAGATGTCGAGTTTGGATATAATTGAGTTGATGATACTTTTGGTATTTATTTTACTTTTTCTAGTGTTGATCTTCACCTTGAGCGTCGTATATTACTGCGTGGTTGTGATTTTGCCGATTGGGTGATGAAATATCTCCCGATTGGGGACGATGATATTATATTTATTTGTATGTATCGGTTTTATCAAAATTTACAAAGGAGGTGCTTCCAAAATTTTAAATGACGAATTTTTTTTCAAACCTTAGTCTAAAACCCACTTGTGTTTTCAAACAAACTGTATTTATACTTTAAAAAGGAACTTGATTCCATTGATACCCTTTTCTAATACTTCACCTCCAATATTTACTTAAAAAGATTTAGATTCCTGGTTTTCGGCTTGGGTTACAGTGGGGTCCTATAGGTTTTACGTGATTCAAGAACCGGTCACGTGCCATTTCCGGGTTGTGACAAAGTTGGTATTAGAATGTTAGGTTTAACCATTGTTCGAGTCTAGATTTCACTATGTGGAGTCTAGAGCATATATTTCATGTAGGTAGACGCACGTGCTCGAGCCGCAAATTAGCGACAACGCGGAATACAAAACGAAAATTTTCGAAACTCGAGCACGAACTACTACAACCTAGAATTGAATCCAAACACTAAATTAGAAACTACATGAAGGAGTTTAGTTACTAGGTTAGTGATAACAACCTTTGTAATCGTGTCCTTCATCTTCTTTCCCACTTCCTTAGCTCTTAGGTCGTCGAAAACGAGATTAGGGGTTGGTCTTCCTTGCCGAAGATGATCCACCTCGAAAGAATCCTAGATAAGGCTCTGTCACACCCCACTTCCCAGAGTACAGGTAAGGAGACGCGACGAGGCCCGCGACGTATTTACTCAAATGTGCACACGCTAAGCGTAAATAAGTAATATAATAAATGTACACAAGAAATGACAAAAGATATAAATCAACAGCAACTTTTTATTGATTAAATATTCTTTACAATACACTGGAAAGTAAATACAATACTGGAAAGCAATGCCTAAACAATGGCATGAATTGAAAGTAAAAGTATATACAAGTAAACTAGGGCTCTGGGTCCTCAATGAACTGGTCCAAATCGTCTAGGCTGGGCTCGATCTCCAGGGAGTCGGGTCCTCCTGACAACATTCCAAAGAAAGAATAGAAAAGGAATGTCGTCAGCGAACAATCGCTCGGTAAGTCCCAAGAGATAGAGAAGAATAAACAGAGAATAGAACATGCAAATTATAAAAGATTATGTTCGTTATACTAACGTAGTTGTTTGTAGCGTGGTACAGAAGACATTAGTGTTTACGAGAGGATTCCTACTATCCCGTGGACTAAGGTAACCCGTCATACAAGGCTCCGTAAAACCCTACGGAACAACGGCAATGGATGTTTAGTTACGTATTTTAATGACCATCTCGTGCCATTTTTAACACATTCTGTACCAGTCTATGTTAGTGTATATGCCCTAGAGGCCATTACTGTATCATACTAGTTTGTATATTACTTAATGGAAGCTTGGGATATTCACCTTGTATAAACAATCTTGCTCAATATAGTAGTATGCTACTTGGTTTGTTTCTACTTCAATGTGTACTTGTGTTTATTTTACTATATCACTTATACGCATTAGTGGAGCCCTTAGGATCTTTTGCTTGATTACCAGCATTGTGATGGCAGTCACACTAGTGGGGGCTGGGTAATCTATAAGCACATCCTTATACAGGTCCCTAGTCGCAGGACTATCGAGACAGGGCATCGATACTCCGGAGTAGACTAGCGTATGCGCTTCTCATCCCAGTGTGGGAGATGGTCTGTCCCACAGCCATCAGTACGTCGTACTGGAGATAGTATACGGGTGCTCGTTGGGTTACGAGTACACTGGACAGGACTCGTCGGGAACTGACAGGTTGGTATTATACCTATCGTCAGTTATCAGTTCCCAGGTGACATGAGTACAGCTTAGTCCGCTGACTTGACACTGGCACTTCGCCTCGAGTGTGTTCCCACTGCACTTTGATCACTACCCTACCACGGCTCAAAGGAGTCGTGCAAACAGGTGGTGGTTGGGTGCAGTCCCGAAGCACTTGGAGGCAGTGACGGTTAGACAGGATTCGTCTCTCCCGGTATTGGGGGTTGACATCGCGCTGTGTCTAGGAGAGCCATTACACGAGTAGTCCCTGGCCAGGGCAAGCGAGATATACTGGTAGGCTTCCAGTGTTATCTCAGGGTGTTTTGGGCTTCACTCCGACACGACTTGTACCGCTATTGGGGGACTGACGTTTTACCGCCCCCTAGGCCCGACATGTGATGTATCAGACGAACAGACCGGACTGTACGGAGACTGTCACATTCAGACTCAGTAGGAGTTCAGATGGGGTTCACCTCGTCAGCCTTCTTGTCGGCATCTACCTGGGGACCGTTACGCACAGCTAGTGCCGCTTGCGGTCTGTGGTTAAACCCACTGCCAGCGTAGTGTCGAGTCTTTAAAGTCCCACACAGAGGGTATTCGCCTCTGGGAAAAACAGAGTAGAGGTCGCATGGTTTTCCGACAGGGTTCGTTCTCATCCGCGCACTTGTGCACGTTTGGAGTCCGGACGGATATTGCCAGCAGGCTCTGGTTTGAGCCGGATACTGGTATATGTTTTGGGGTTACTTTTATCTCTCAGTATTCATGTTCATCGGAACAAGAATGCAGGTGTGTATGCACAGTTGTTTGAGGCGGAAGAAGAGGTTTTTCATTAGGGTTTCGGAACGGGTGCGCATGCACAGTTGACAGTCGTCTTTTTTCCAAACCCTAATGAATTTGTGAGATATCTATTAATAATAGTAATTAAATGGAATTATGTTATGGTTGGTTTTGTTGACTTGTTGACCATGGTTGACTTGTTGACCATGGTTGAATGTTTGACCATCATCATTATTTAGCAAGGATGCTCCTTGATTCTTGCCAACATTCATTTAATGAAGTATGATAGTGGTCATTCCAAAACAACCATCAACTATTCTCATTTGAATTATTATTACTAATTAGATAATTCTTTTTCTTTTGATATGGTTGCAAAAAGGAAAAATAGAGCTCATTCTTTCATAACCATTCTCTCTCCTCACTTCATCTTCTTCTTCCTCAAGCTCAAGGTGATTCCTTCTCATGTGTTGAGAATCCCTCACCTTGAAAAGAAAACAACCCCTAGACACTCTCTACTCATTCTAGGTTCAAGGTTTAGCAAGCCGGAGATCCTAGTTCACTCAAAGTTCGAGGAAGAGCCCAAAGGTTGAACCCTCAGGTGGATCCATCTTCGACGGAAGAAGGCTACGAGGAAAGAACCATCAACCTCCACAAAGTTTGAAGAAGAAGGAGTTCAAGTTTAGGTATAACCATCTTTCCGAGTAGCTAACTCTCTTTAGCAAGTTTGCTAGTTTTAGTTTAGAAAAAGATCCCGACTTTGTTTAGTCCATGTTGCCCCTTGTGCTAAAAATTTGATTTTTATACCGTTTCCGCCTCCCCGTAAGAACCGGGGGTCGCAACATGGACTTACAGTGGTATCAGAGCCTAACTAAACTTAAACTAGCTTGGTAGTAAAGTGTAACGAAGTTCGGAACCGAAAAATCCAAAAACCAAACTTTTGCAAAACCCTAGCTTCTGTTAAAAAATTTTCTGGTCAAAACGAGATTTGTTATACACCTAAATTCGGCTCAGGGTTTTGTGTGAACACCCAAGAAAAACGATCCCCTGATTCATTCAAACCGCCGCGGTTCCGCGCCATGAGGTAGGTATTCGCCGCGGAACCGCCGCCGTTTGTTGTCCTCTCGTCATCGTTTTTCGTGCAGTGTGTCTCTGTGTTGGTTTTGGGATTTTTAAGATATATTATATGTGCCCAGATTTTCCAGAACAGAAATTTACTTTTGGGGTCCTATAATTCCGTATTTTTTCCGAACTTCACTGCACTTTGACTATGATGGTTATATCTGTGATGCTTGCATGTATTGAACGTCGGCTAATCGCTATAAGTCGATTGGTCGGGGTTATACATGATCTGTGTTTGATATTGGAATGTCTATATGAATGTGTTGGACTGTCGCGGGTGAATAGCCGGGGTGGATGTGAGATGAGCTTTTGTTTTTCTTTCATTCATTTGTAACATGTAAATTGATGTAATAATATTATTTGTATGGCCGCACAACCGGGTCGGGGTTGTAGCCGTCATTGTATAATTCTTTTTACTGTTTTTGCTCCTAGGATAGACCCATGGAGGGGTGCACAAACTACCGGGTACTTGGCGGGTAGTTTGCCGCACCCGTAGGGGTCTTGGGTGGAGTATTGGCTATTCACCGCGACCGTGTAATCCGCTTTTCGTTGCAGGCTCGAAAGGATTGCGGATTGCTAGTATATCCAATGTATTCATCTGTGATCTGTAATGTCTATCATTGCTTTCTATTTAGGCGTTGCTTATGTTTTACAGCCGCGCTAGCCCAGCCCCCGCTCTGTCGTTAGTTAAGTAACCTAACGGGTGATGACGGGGCCCCGTGGCGAATGCATATGGCATAAGCGTACGTCATATTTTGGTTGTTTTCTGCAATGGTAGGATTAAATGATGGGACACATTAAAAGAACTAATGCAAGAATATCACGCATTAAAAGAACTAATGCAAGATAATAAACCAAGCTAAAGTCGTTGGAACACTTTCGAAAAACCACTCGGTTCTTTTCAAAACTAACTTTTAAATGCGGAGATTGAGCCACTCCTTCTAAAAGCTATCTCGTTCCATCGACTATATCAAGTTCACTACGTTCACGGTTTCGCCAAAACCATCCGTAGCCCTCCGTCGTTTCATATGAATATTCAACAGTATTCAAGCTGTGTTTGTTGGCCTTAGTCAAGGCACAGTGTTTGGTAGCTGGTGGTTATTCATATGTTGCATAGATAGAATGCGTTGGTTTGGGACAGTCGTATTGCCTTGTTGGCCATAGTCAAGGGTAGATACGGGTGGGTTCAAATTAACCTGGATAACGACGGGTAGAACTTGACATGTGACTTATGATTTGTTGGCCTTAGTTAAGGTCATAAGAGCATGGGGCAAAAATCCACATCGGGAGTTTCATAAGTACTGAAACTTGCTAGATTTGCATACCATTTGGAGTGTGATGATTCTGGTAGGATTCCTTCAGTTTCGTCACGTAATGATATTTGGATCCCGATCCTACTGTGAGTATATGCTACTCCTCGGGAAATTTTTCACTAAACGATCAATGCTATAAACCTAGTAGGTGTCTAGAAAGGTGTTAGCGGGGCTACGCCCCCAGGGAAAAGAGGTTATTTAATTAAGGAACTTCGCGAAAGCGTTGGAAAACCTCCCTCGAAATACCGGCACTGGCCTGGCTGAACGGTTAAGCAAGTATTGTGCGGTGGGATTGATCCCGGCTAATTCTTCCTTTGTGGTTTGAGGAGGGATTCGAGAGACAGTGGGAGCCATCCTGTTTAGACAAATTAAAAACCATTCTAAACTTGCAAGAGCATCGTGCTAAAGTGTTTCTTCTCTCCCCCCTGCAGCGACCAAATCGAAATGACTGGACTTAAGTTACTTCTAGATAAAAACATATTGACAGGGCCAAACTACAAAGATTGGCTCAGGAATGTCAAGTTGGCAATCACTTACGACAAGCTGGGGTATCTTCTTACCACCAAAGCTCCCCCCGTCCCAGGTCCCACCTCCAGCGTCGCGGATAAGGAAATCCGTAAGACTTGGGAGATTGACAGCGCGAAGGCCAGGTGCCTCGTACTTGCCTCGATGGACAACGAACATCAGAGGAGGCACGAGAATATGGATTTGGAATCCATATTTCTTCATACAAAAGAACTGTATGGAGAGCAGTCTAGTATCTCAAGATACGAAGTGTCGAAGAAGTTATTTTCGACAAAGTTGGTCGTCGGATCATCGGTAGCGGACCACGTGCTTAAGATGATTGGCTACACTGAGGAGCTTGCGGAACTTGGGACCACGTTGGACAGTGAACTCTATACGGATTTAATTCTCCAGTCCCTTCCATCCACTTACGCCCAGTTCATACTGAATTTCAACTTGCAAGAAAATGAAGTTGAACTTTCAGAACTCCTCAACATGCTGAGGAGCGCAGAGGGCACCCTACAGAAGGGTAGGGAAACACCCGCTTTGTTTGTAGGAGGATCTTCTTCCTCTAGGTCCAAGGCGAAAGCCAAGGGAAAGAGGAAGAAAGCCCCCGCCAAACCAAGAGGCGGTGTTAGTAAAGTGGGTACGAAGGGAAAGGAAAAGGCAACAAAGATTGCGGGGAAGCTTGTGGGTAAAGAGGAATGCTTCTATTGTCACAAGAGTGGACACTGGAAGAAAGATTGCAGGGCTTGGAAGGCCAGGACACAGGAACTGAAGCAGGTTGCGGCTTCAGCTTCAGGTGTGTATGTTATTGAAAACTGTCTTTCTATAAACTCTACTTCCTGGGTATTGGATACCGGATCAGGATCTCATATCTGTAATTCTTTGCAGGCGTTGAGAAACCGTAGGTTTTTGAAGGCAGGTGACATGACCCTCAGAGTTGCGAATGGAGCTAGCATGGATGCTAAAGCCGTGGGGGACTATCACCTGGGAATGTCAGATGGGCATGTTTTGGTTTTGCGTAATTGCTTTTTTGTACCCAACGCAACTTGTAATATCATTTCTGTATCTTTGGTTTCTAAAGAAGGTTATGAATTTGCGTTTGTAAGTAATGTTGTAAACATTCACCTTAATCAAGTTCTGATTGGGTCAGGTACACTGAGCAATGGTATATACGTATTGAACCAACCACAGATTTTCAATGTCCAGAATACACACAAAAGAAAGTCTCCAGATATCAATCAGGCTTTCTTATGGCATTGTAGACTGGGTCACATCAATGAGACACGGTTGACTAAGTTACATAAAGAAGGATACTTGGATCCGTTCGAGTATCAGTCTTATGCCACTTGTGAATCTTGTCTCATGGGAAAGATGACAAAGACTCCGTTCACTGGACACGGAGAAAGAGCGAGCGAGCTCTTGGGACTCGTACACAGCGACGTGTGCGGTCCAATGTCTACACATGCGCGAAGCGGTTACTCTTACTTCATTACTTTTATGGATGACTTTTCAAGGTACGGTTATGTCTTCTTAATGAAACATAAGTCCGAAGCCTTTGAAAAGTTCCAGGAATATAAGAATGAAGTAGAGAAACAGACCGGCAAAAGTATCAAGATTCTAAGATCGGATCGAGGTGGAGAATACTTAAGTGCCGAGTTCCTGAATTATTTAAAAGAGAACGGAATTCTCTCTCAGCTTACTCCTCCATACACTCCGCAACACAACGGTGTATCGGAGAGATGGAACCGAACCCTATTGGATATGGTACGGTCCATGATGAGTAAGGCTGAGTTACCGCGATCTTTCTGGGGTTATGCACTGGAAACAACTGCACATCTCTTGAACCAAGTTCCTACTAAAACAGTGCCTACCACACCATATCAGATGTGGAGTGGGAAGAAACCCTGTCTTAAATCCTTTAAGACATGGGGATGTCCGGCTTTTGTAAAAAAGCAGCATACGGACAAGCTCGAGGCACGCTCAGTACAGTGCAAGTTTGTGGGATACCCAAAGAACTCCAAGGGGTATCTTTTCTATTACGCAGAGGAGCAAAAAGTCCTTGTTTCTCGTCATGCCCGCTTCTTGGAAACTGAGTTTTTTGAAAATCAGATAAGCGGGAGCGCAGTAGAACTGGAAGAAATTCCAGAACCACAAACCATTACTGAAAGTTTAGAGGAACCAGAGGGTTCGAAAGAACAGGACATTCCTACGCCGCTCCGCAGGGGTAGTAGGCAGTCTCATCCGCCCGAGAGATACTACGGTTTTCTCATAGACGGGGATCGAGAGGATTGCATCATAGATTATGATGAGCCTACTAGCTTCCAGCAGGCCGTTCAGAGCGTTGACTCGGTAAAATGGCTGGATGCAATGCGGACCTCTTCCCCTCCGAACGGCGGCCCGGACTTCGCGTCCGTCGCTTGAGGTTCGGGGCAGATGCTATTTGGTTTTATCCGACCACCTCTCCGAAGATGCCAAGTTGATTTATGGCACCTTGTATCAGAGGTTTAGACGGATGCGGCTGATGTAGCAGACTTCGTCAGATTCCCCCTCAGGGTGAGGGGTTTTTGATTGTGGGGACGCTCTTCCCTGCAGGCACAAGCCCCTGCAGTTAATTACGCTACCGCGTCGCGGTAACAACTTTCTCCTTCTCCAGAATTTCACTTCGTGTCGTGTGTGTTTGTTTTGTTTGTGATTGCCCGTGGATTGTATACGGAGACTGAGTAATGCCGTCGCCCGTAGGGCGTGGATTAGTCCAAATCCGCATTTACTTAGATTTGGGTTTGGTGTTTTTATTTTAAGGATGCATCAGTCGCGTTGCGGCTAAGATCAACTTAAACGTTCGTCAAGGATACGTTAGTCCTGTTTTAGACTAAGATCGACCTGACGTAGTGATTGATTTAATTATCCGGCCGTCGGGACTCGTCACCTCTCTGACGTCGTTGAGGGATTACAACGACAGGCGTCAGAGGAGTTCAGAGTTGTACCCTTGCACCAAAGTTGATTCGGAGTTTTATTATTTATTTAAAGATCTAAGGACACATTAACCGTATTTAGGGCTAAGATCAGCTTATACGGGACCGTTTAGATCCGGCAAAAGAGCGTTCGGGCTCGATTGCGCTAGTTTAAGGACGTGGCGGTCCATCGCCAGTTTTAAGGACGTGGTGGTCCATTATTAGTTTAGGGACGTTTCGGTCCGTCGCCAGTTTAAGGACATAGTGGTCCATTATTAGTTTAAGGACGTTTCGGTCCGATATTAGTTTAGGGACGTTTCGGTCCGATATTAGTTTAGGGACGTTTCGGTCCGATATTAGTTTAGGGACGTTTCGGTCCGTCGCCAGTTTAAGGACGTAGTGGTCCTATATTAGTTTAGGGACGTTTCGGTCCGACATTAGTTTAAGGACGTTTCGGTCCATTATTGATGTGTGGTCGTTGGGACCCGTCACCTCTTTGACGTCGTTGAGGAATTACAACGAGGGATGTCAAAGGAGTTCGGAGATGTACCCTCGAACCGGTCGTGAATTGGTTTAGGAGAGCCATTTTGCTCAATCAATTTAATTTAAGGATTTACAGCCAGGATTGGGTTAAGTCCAAATTTTTTTATTTATTTTAGGCTCTGCCTGACTAAAAGAATCAGTCCAAACAGGGCTCTGCCCCTTTATTATTCTGCAATTTGATTTGGGCCAGGCCCTTTTGCATTTCTGCAGAAATTTAGGAATTTTCCAAACAGGGCTCTGCCCTTCTATTATTTTGCAACTTGAGTTGGGCCAGGCCCTTTAAAATAATGAGTTGCATTTATGCAGAAACTCAAAAATTTTCCAAACAGGGCTCTGCCCTTTTATTATTTTGCAATTTGATTTGGGCCAGGCCCTTTTAAATAATGGGTTGCATTTGTGCAAAACCCCAAGAATTTTCCAGATTCAAGAACAAAAGTGCATAGCACTTTTGATCTGAATTTGGATCAAAGGAAAACAAGTTTTTTCTTCTTGTTTTCCTGATTTCACAGAACCAAGGGTTCATATCAAGTGCAAGGCACTATTTATTTCTTTTTATTGAATTATTCATTTTTTTATCCTCTGTTCTTCAGAGATTTTTCTCTTCTTCCAAAAGAAGTTTTTACCTCTTTTTTTTGTGTTCTTGATTAATCTTCAAGAGTTCTTTCTCTTCTTTTTTTTATGCCAGAAGTTGATTCTTCTCTGTTGATGATCATGCCTTTGAATGAGGTCTGGGATCTTATTTATAGTGCTCACCAATTTGTTGAATTTGTTAATAGGATATTTCCTGAATAATTTTGGGAATTTTCCCACCATTGGATCTTTGATCCAAAGGTTCTGTTTCAGAAAAGATTCATCAAATTTTCATTCTGTTTCTGCGCAACTCCCCAATCAATGACACGTGTCGCGCAGTGGAAGGCTTGCGCAGCAGTGTTTGCGCAACTGCGCAGACACGTGTCGCGCAGCCGTGCACTTGCGCAGCGCAACAGTGTTTGAGCAACTGCGCATACACGTGTCGCGCAGCGGCACACTTGCGCAACTGCGCAGACACGTGTCGCGCAAGGGTGCACTTGCGCAACAGTGTTTTGCGCAACTGCGCAGACACGTGTCGCGCAAGGGTGCACTTGCGCAACAGTGTTTGCGCAACTGCGCAGACACGTGTCATGCAGCGGTGCGCTTGCGCAACTGCGCAGACACGTGTCGCACTGTGGACCGCTTGCGCACTGTGCAACGCACGGAATTTGAAGCGTTGCTTCAGAAAATTTTGAATTTTCAAAATTCAAATGAGCCTTGCTCAGATTGGGGGAACAAATGCCCCCCCACCGTTGTGCTTACGTGGCGCGACGTAAGCGCAACGGTGGCCAGGGTCAGTTGAAGGGGCGCAGGCGCCTATAAATAAGACCCTTGGTCTTTGTTAATTTCTTTACCATCTTCAAGATTTCTCATTTTCAGAGCCTTGCTCTTGCCTTCAAGAACTTCAGAGCCTTGCTCTTGCTTCCAAAGTTAGAACTTTTTAGAACAACTTTAGGTGAAAATTAATCTTAAATTAAATTAATTTTAATTAATAGAGCCTTGCTCTCATAGATCTTTTGATCTAAGGAAAACCCCTTTGGGGTTTCACCAACAGAGCCTTGCTCTCAAGAATCTGTTTCAGGGTTTCTTAACCCATGAACGGAGCTTTGCTCTTTGGCAAAACATAGATCTTTTGATCTAAAAATGAAGAACTCTTGAGAGTTTTCATGGATCTTTAAGATCCCAATTTTTTTAATTTTTTAATTTTAATTAATTTTCCTTTGATGGATATTTCCATCATTATCACAGAGCCAAGCTCTTTTAAGGAATCTTCTTCCCCTGAGACCAGAGTTTGACATATGTCACTCTGTGACAGAGCTTTGCTCTAAAAGAGGAGATTTTCTCTTTGTCTCCAGGGACTTCCCCACCAATGGGCGTATCCTACTGGGCCCTTTTTATGAATTGACAGTCCTATCTAATGATGGGATTGTCTTATTAAATGATGCACATCACCTGGATTTTGTGGGTCCCCTTTTTGTCCCTTACCCACTGCATCACAGTGTGGAGCAAGATTTTTATATATTTTTTTTAAATGCCAAGCGTTAGGCCACTAATGATGTATGTTTCTTTGTCTTTCCACAGAACATGTCTGACGACTTGTCTTTTCCCTTCGTTCTCTAGGAAGGGGGGTTCCCCCATGCGCCAGTGGATCGGGTAGTATTCGCTCTTATTAAAGATCGTGATCCTGAGTGCAAACAGCTCCATCTGTGGGGAAGGTGGTATAGCCAGATCATCCAAGGCCGTCGCAGTTTTAGCTCCGCCGCGCCCTCTGAGCCCATAGTCACGCTCCCCTATGCGGACGAACCCCCGGTGAAGTATGCCGTGGAGGTTAAGAATTGGAATTCTGATGACCTCCTTCAGACTGCAATCGGCGCCATCCCCGTGCAGCCGCCGCCGGCGATAGATATTCTGGGGAGGCGAATCTGTCAGGGCGAAGCACGCCCTTGGGGACAGGCTTATAACATTGGAATGATCCCGCGAACCCCCGCCGGATATTTGCCGTGGGCCCGGTACATTCTATCGGCGAAGAGGACCCACCTAACGAAGATTGGTCTATACTCAGCCGTCTTCGTCTCGCTCTTTGAGTACCCCTCTCCTCCAACGTGGTGGATAAAGGCTTTCGTTGAACAATGGAATATCCCCACCCATACCTTCCTGATGGCGGATGAGGAAGTTTCTATCTCTTTGGAGGAATTTGCCGAAATTTCAGGTCTGCCAATGAGGGGAGAGCACTACGAGGAGTTGCTTCCTCCTGATGAGTATGTCTTTGCCACTAAGCAGCTGGTATTTGACTTAACCCCGGAGAATGCCATTCAGCATCAGCATCCGGGTTTGGTGAGAGTGCTGGAGATCTATGAGGAACTCCATTTGGAATCGGGTGAAAAGGGCGTCAGTTTCGCAGCTTTCATTGCTCGCTTTATCCGCCCGGAGTTCTTATCAGAGCAGGGCGAGAAGTTCGCTGAGCTTGACGACCCCTTTGGTTTCGGTTTGGATCGCCGCCCCATATCGGAAAATAACCAGAGGGTTTTCTATCTCCCCAATGCTGCCATCGTTGCCTTCTCGGAAATCGCCGTCCCCGGCATGGATGAGGAAACCTTCTTTATTGGATTCTTGGGCTTGTGGTTATGCAACTTCGCGCTCCCCATGCACCCGCGCTTCATGCGGCCCTCTGTCTTTTACCCGGCGCATCGGATGGTGGCCGGTCTGCAGTTGTCGGTAGGAATTGCTGGGTTAGCTTACCTTTATCATGGACTCAGCGTAGCGGCGGACGCCAATGATCCTGGGACACAGCCTGCTAACTTCCCGATGCATTACTTCGTTTCTTGGATGGAGATGCACATGCGAGGGGTGTTTGGCGCCCACAAGACTCCCCCATTTTTCGAGAAGTACAGACTCCCGAGGGTCATACGGTTAGTCGGGGCTTCAATTGTGTTTGCATCCCCGCGGGATTCTAGGGGACTCCTCCTGCGCCCACATTTGGTCGGAGTGACGACTTCTTTCGTGGATAAGGTTATCACCATAGGCTCGGAGACTACTAAGTCGGTGGTGCCTCTGCGTGACGAGTTTAAGGGTGGGGCTTCTGTACTGAAGGCTCGGGAAATCCTCCATCTCTATTCCATTCGGCCGGGCTACCTGGTGTTTCGGCAGAATGAGACGGCTTTGTTCATGAGGTATAATCCGCATCGGTTCGCCCAGCAATCAAGCTACAACCAGGGGATCCAGATAGAAGCCTTCTTGGAAATGCCCGTGGTTGGCCCAGCAGGGGTAAAGAATGCGATGCATCACTTTATACGGCTTAACACGGGTTCCTATTTCTTCATTAGTGAACCCAGCTGTGTGCCTAAGATGCTTAATTCATACGTGGCCTGGTATGCGCACGCTATGGGCCCAATCATTTTACTGGAGAAACGCCTGCTGGTCGACCGTTGGGGTGCGCCTCCTGGCGGTGATCGCAAGGCCCCTTTGCAGCCAAGGCTCCCGGTCGTCCCTCCGCTAAAAGATGCTGGAGTCGATCGACCACGCGTGTTGAGTCCTCCGCGGGGATTGCCGTTGCCCGCTACGGTGGATGCACCATCGGCGCCTCGTGCTCCCACGAAGGCGGATAAAGTAGTATCGCCTGAGTCAGGCGTAGGGGCAGATGTTGGGACTCGCCGCCCTAAAGTGGCTTCCAAGCGCAAATCCGCTCCAGGTGGATCTAAAGCTGGTGGACAGCAGAAAAAGAAAAAGTCCGCCCTTTCCCTCGATGCGATCCTCGGCTTAAAGCCTGCGGCTTCTCCTGCCAAGACCATATGCGAGTACGGCAGCAATGAGGGCTTTGTGGTGGACCCTGCGGACACCAATTTGGCTGCCGCCATTGCAGCTTCGGAGCGATCGGCGAGGCTCGAAGCGATGCTGAGTAAACTCGCTGAGTCCGGTAATCATCAGACGCTTTATTTGTTATTTCATTGCACTTTGTATTATTACATTTAACTAACATTTGCTCCATTTTTAACAGGTGTCTCTACTGAAGAGGCTATCGCTGCCTCCCTGAAAACCTTCCAAGAGGAGGAGGAGAAACGTGCCCTAGCAAGCGTCGGTATGTTTTATCCCTTTCTCTTTTATACGGAAATTTTGTTGTCTTTTTATGATAGTCAACCTGACCTTCTCTTGTTTCTTTACAGGGGTTGTATTAATCGGCGCAAGGATCCTTTCCGAGCCCGTCACCGAAGCCCCGGCTCCGTCGAAGCTGCCGCAAGAGCCTCGGCTTGATGCAACGACGAGGGATGCTCTGAAAAATCTGGAGGCATCCCTCTACACGGATGAGGATGCTTCACTCAAGGAAGCTCTGATGGCATCCGTCTCAACGGCTCGAGAAGAGCGGAAGCGGTTGAGACGTGAAGCAAAGGCGCGGAAAGCTGCTTTGGCTACGGGAGCGGGCCCTAGCACCATTCCTCACGCTAGTACTCCTTCCGAAGAGCCCCCTATTGCCCTGTCTACTGCTCGTCGGCAAGTGGCGCGCGCGGTTCGGAGCGCCAATGATAAATCTGCTTCAGGTAGTACTTCTTTCAGAACCTTGTTGTACGAATTATAAAGCTATTGGCTTATACGTATCTCATCTTGCAGGGTCAAGTCCAACTGAGGGGGAGGCGGAGACGACCGTCGAACCCAGGGGAGCGGAGGAAGCGGTACTTGCTGAACCCGAACCGACAGTGAGCAACGTTGTCGGGGTCATGGGGCCTGGAGCCGAGATTGAGGAACCTGCCGCGGAGAGGGTCATTGATGCCGCACTTGAAGTGGCGGCAGATGAGATGATTGTCTCAACCGAGCTGAAGGCTGTAGAGGGCGAGGTGCTTGAGGCTGGGGACCTCGTGGTGCCAATGGACGAGGCAGCTGTAATCGCCGATCCTGAGGGAGCAGCGGGTGAGGCGGCCATGATTCCTGAAGACGAGCTGGGCGCTCCTTCTCAGGAATCTGGCAATGTTCCTATCATAGCCCTCCCTGCTTATGGTCCCCCGCCGCCTGTAGAGCTTGAGAGTATAACAACGGTTCCCCTTGAGTCGGGTGATGAAGCTACAGGCGGTGGCCTTCCGTCAGTGGAGGAAGGGATTGCCTCCGTTTCTGCGGGCAGCTTGTCGGGTAAATTTTAAATGGCCAATGTTCTTCATTTATATATACCTCACGATCTCTTTTAACCAGTTTGTCTTTGTTTTAAACGCAGGTGCGGCTAGTGCCGATGCTCCATTGCCTGAAGGCACACCGTCAACCATTGCCTTGGCGGTGGTTGCTCCTCAGCCTTCCCTTGTGCCATCGCGGATGTCGGAAGGTATGAATTTACGACTTATGCATTAATCTTTTAACCTGTAGCCTATGTACTAACGTTATACCGCTATGCTCTTTTCAGGAGTGTTCTTCGATCATCTGTATCAAGTGCTGCTCCCCCACTTCTCCTTCCAATCCGAGCTCGCTTCTCCCTCTAGGGGTGCCGGTAAGTGCTGTCTTGGTCTCTTTTGAGGGAATATAGGATCGTATCTGACTTTTCCTCTTCCTGATTGCAGTGCCTCAAATCGAAGGAGGGGACACCAGGCCTGCGCTGCCACCGGCGCCTCCGGCTTTGCCATCCGTTGTGACTGGTACAGATATTCCTTTCCCCTTTTTATATGATCTTTCACCGACTTTTCGAATCATTGTTTGACCATGTTTCGTTTCGCAGCCATTGTTCCAGCTCTGACCTCTTTTGAGTCTCACGTCCTCTCACCGGCGGGTCCTTTCTTGAGACGCCCGTTTTCAAAGGGTGCTGTGATGAGCCTGGGTATGCTGAGCGGGTACATCGAAGAGCTCAACATGGATGCCCTTCCTTCTGCCGTAGATTTCGCTGTGGATGTTAACCCAATGTTGGCGGCGCTCGTAACTTTTCATAACGAAGGCGTCGTCAAATCGTGGGTTAACCACTGCAGAGAGATCGAGGCTCGCCTGCATCGGTTGGAGTCGACACGCCCTTCTCCCGAGGTTTTGGCCGCGAGCGCCGAACGGACAGCTTGGCTTGAGCGAAGCTCCTCTTATCTCCGCCATTTGGAGCAGGAGGCAGCTTTACGGCTAAAGGCGCATCAGGAATCTTCAAACGCGACCGCTTTCCTTCGTGCTGAAGTTAGGACGAATGCTGCTGAGGTGAAAGCTGTCTTTGAAGGTCTTCTCAAGCGTATATCTAATGGGCTAGCACTGAAGCGGAAACTTGGTGCTGCTGAGCGTGATGCCCGAGGCCAAGAAGCAGCTCAGCAGGTTGTTGGGGAAGAGCTTGCATCCTTCACGCAGCAGCGGGCTCAAGTAGAGGCTGAACTGGCAGTGGTAGTTGATCAGGAGAAGGCGTGGGAGGAAGTACGCGAGCAATTGATAGGGCTATTTAAGACGCTTCCTTCCCAGTAGCTGCCCTTGTATCAATATACTTGTAATTTTCTTTTTCGAATAAGATGTATACATTCTTTATTCTTTTGTACGATTCGCCATGTACTTGATTGAACTAATAAATAAAGATACACATTTTTTTTTGCAATGTCTTGTATCATTTCTTTGCTTTCTCCCTTCTCTTATTATCAGCATGCTGTCTTGATAAACATGATTGACAGGTAATAGAGTAAGCATTTTGGTTTCTTCGAGATATAGCGATGGCTTAGGCCGCAGGTTCGGATCTGCTGCCTAAGACTTTTCAACTCTATGAGCCGTGAGGGTCTCATAGAGACTTTTCTCCCTACGGATCGAGAGGATCTCGTTGGTGGATTTTCTCCTTAGGAATCGTGAGGATTTTCAAGTGTGGTTTTCTCTCATAAGTCGAAAGGATCCTGTAAGAGAATTTCTCCCTCTTACGAGTCGAGAGGGCTCGTAAGTGGTTGTTTCCCTCTTTGTCGAGAATCGACTTCAGAGAGTGAGACCCGTGAATAGTATGCAAGAGACCATTTAGGATTGACTTGCAGGGTCCCATTGTTCAGGAAGTAAGTTTTTGAATCCTTACTGCCCGAGATGTGAGTCAAAGAAGCTCTCTTCACGGAGTGTTTGTATCCGTGAGTTGAGAAGTTTTGCGAGGGATTATTTGTTTCCCAAGCGCCAAGGATTATTTGTGTCCTTGGGGTTTGAAACGAGTCGATGGTTCCCACGGAGGCGTTGGTCGCTCTGCGAGTCGACGTGGATCATAAGGCTCTCGTCAAGGAGTGTTTGTATCCGTGAGTTGAGAAGTTTTGCGAGGGATTATTTGTTTCCCAAGCGCCAAGGATTATTTGTGTCCTTGGGGTTTGAAACGAGTCGATGGTTCCCACGGAGGCGCTGGTGGCTCTGCGAGTCGACGCGGATCAGAAGGCTCTCGTCAAGGAGTGTTTGTATCCGTGAGTCGAGGAGTTTGCCGGGATTATTTGTTTCCCAAGCGCCAAGGATTATTTGTGTCCTTGGGGTTTGAAACGAGTCGAGGGTTCCTACGGAGGCACTGGTGGCTCTGCGGGTCGACACGGATCAGGAGGCTCTCGTCAAGGAGTGTTTGTATCCGTGAGTCGAGGAATTTTCTGGGATTATTTGTTTCCCAAGCGCCAAGGATTATTTGTGTCCTTGGGGTTTGAAACGAGTCGATGGTTCCCACGGAGGCGTTGGTGGCTCTGCGAGTCGACGCGGATCATAAGGCTCTCGTCAAGGAGTGTTTGTATCCGTGAGTTGAGAAGTTTTGCGAGGGATTATTTGTTTCCCAAGCGCCAAGGATTATTTGTGTCCTTGGGGGTTTGAAACGAGTCGATGGTTCTCACGGAGGCGCTGCTGGCTCTGCGAGTCGACGCGGATCAGAAGGCTCTCGTCAAGGAGTGTTTGTATCCGTGAGTCGAGGAATTTACTGGGATTATTTGTTTCCCAAGGGCCAAGGATTATTTGTGTCCTTGGGGGTTTGAAACGATTCGATGGTTCTCACGGAGGCGCTGCTGGCTCTGCGAGTCGACGCGGATCAGAAGGCTCTCGTCAAGGAGTGTTTGTATCCGTGAGTCGAGGAATTTTTTGCTGTTGAAGTCACTGGCTCCTTCGGTTGAAATGAACCGTTGAGGCTTGGCCTCGTCGTTTGACGGAATCCGCTGGGGAAGTATGGTTCCTTCTTTGTTTGCGCCCTTGGATTGTATACAGGGATCGATGTGATCTTAACTGTAGGGCCGAAGTTTTATCATTTCTTCATTTTATTTTATTTTATTTCCGCGATGCTCTATCATTTCAGCTTTTATATCGCGAAGGTCGCGATTGCCTAAACATTTCGGCTATTTTTCGCGGTGCCCAATCATTTCGGCTTTTTATTTTATCTTTGCTCGTTGCTTTTTTATTACGAGTTGCCCGATCATTTCGGCTATTTTGCATGCATACATTTTACTTGCTGCTTTTTATTGCAAGTTGCCCTATCATTTCGGCTATTTATTTTATCTTTACTCGTTGCTTTTTATTACGAGTTGCCCGATCATTTCGGCTATTTTGCATGCATACATTTTACTTGCTGCTTTTTATTGCAAGTTGCCCTATCATTTCGGCTATTTCGTATGCATGAGCGGCCTACTGGCTTTCGCCGTCAACCTGAAATTGGACACCGATTTCGGCATCAGCACCGCTGCAACTGGGATATTACCAGGAGCGAATCATCATTTTCCTCTGTCGTTGTTGAACAAAGGAGGCTTAGCGACCAGGGTTAGGATCCCGTCGGCTAAGGCTTTTGACTTCATGAGCCGTAAGGGTCTCGTGAAGGTATTTCTCCCTACAAGTCGTGGGGATCTTGTAGGTGTATTTTCTCCTTAGGAACCGTGAGGGTTCCTAAGTGTTTTGTTCCCCTGTAAGTCGTAAGGATCCTACAGGAGGGCTTTCTCCTTGTGAGTCGAGAGGATTTACAAGGGTTGTTTACCATGCAAACATATCCCTAGTTTCAGATGGAACTTAGTTAGGGAAATGTTTATTCGCGCCCGTGGATTGTATACAAGGGTCAATATTGGACCACTTGTAGGGCAATGTCGAAAGTTGTGGGGGTTCGCTTAAGAACAGATTAAGGTTTCTGTAACTTAAGACTTTCAAATCTTATGAGCCGTGAGGGTCCCATAAGAGAGTTCTCCTTACGAGTCGTGAGGATCTCGCAAGTGTATTTTCTCCTTAGGAATCGTGGGGATTCCTAAGTGTGTTGCTCCCTTATGAGTCGTAAGGATCTCACGCGGGTGGTTTCTCCTTATAAGGTCGAGAGGACCCTATAAGTGTCTTTTAACGAGGTTGCACCCTTTCGGGTTTTCACAAACACTCGCCGGTAGTCCTGCTGTTTTTTTACTCACGGAGCCCTTTCGGGTTTTCATCCGTGCCCTTTTTGCTTATGGACATACCGGTTTTTTTTTATTTTCTTTTTCTCTTTTTTTCTTTTTTCTTTTTTTTTTTTTAACGAGGTCGCGCCCTTTCGGGTTTTCACGAACACTCGCCGGTAGCCCTGCTGTTTTTACTCACGGAGCCCTTTCGGGTTTTCATCCGTGCCCTTTTTGCTTATGGACATACCGTTTTTCTTTTATTTTATTTTTGTATGTTTTTTTTTATATCTCGTCAGCCTAAAGATGCTGCGGTAGTAGTTTAAAGACGTGTCGGTCTGTTGTTAGTTTAAGGACGTTTCGGTCCATCACGGAGAAGGCCAGCTACTGCTTATAAAGTTCTAGCTTAGGAAGATAGCAAGCGGACATAGTCGTCGTCATCTATCATTGACCTAGGCTGTGGCTCATTAAGAGTAATATTTCTTTAGGAAGCGACAGTTTATTGGTCTGAAAGGCCTTTCGCCGTGCATGTCGATGAGTAGATAGGCTCCACCCTGGTAAACTTTATCTATGATGTACGAGCCTTCATAGTTTGGCTCGAACTTTCCCCGCTTGGCGCGATTGGGGATCATAGGCCTTTTGACCACTAGCACGAGTTCGCCTTGACGAAATGTCCTCGGTCGGGTCAATTTTTCGTATGAGCGCGTCATCTTTGCTTTATAGGCTTCCAGATTTTGCTGTGCTATGAGCCGGGTTTCATCGAGGGCGTCAAGCTCCTCAAACCGGAGGTGAGCATTTTCTTCATCCGTCAGCTCATAGTGGACTGCCACTCGTAGAGAGGGTAATTCTATCTCGAGAGGGAGTACTGCCTCAGTGCCGAACACCAACGCATACGGCGTTGTGTTCGTGGCCGCTTGAACGTAGTTCGATATGCCCAAAGAGCTTCTTGCAGTCTTTCGTGCCAGTCTCTCTTATTTCGTGACACTGTTTTCTTCATGATCTTCGTCAAGGTCTTGTTGAAGGCCTCAGCTAGACCGTTAGCTCGCGGATTATAAACTGAGGAATATCTCCAGTCTATATTGTGCTGCTGTGCGAAGTGGCTAATTTTATGACTTCGGTAGGCTGGCCCATTATCAGAGATGATCCTTCTTGGGGTTCCAAACCGGTATATGACATGCGTTTTGAAGAAATGGAGGATGTTCTTCGTCTTCACTTCCCTCAACGGTACCGCCTCTGCCCATTTAGAGAAGTAATCAGTCGTCGCCAAGATGAAGCGATGTCCCTTTGACGATGCTGGTTCGATGGGGCCGACTATGTCAGTTCCCCACATCTCGAATGGCCAGCTAGCCACTGTTGGATGTAGTGGATTGGGATGCTGATGGATGAAGTCCCCATGAATTTGGCATGAATGACATTTCTTCGTGTATTCCAGGAAATCCTGCATCATCATGGGCCAGTAGTAGCCCATCCGTTTTATCTTCAACTTCATCTTAGGGCCTGCTTGGTGGGAACCACAGAGTCCGTCGTGAACTTCTTGGACGACCCTTCTCGCTTCGTCAGGTCCTAGGCATCTCAGCCAGAAAGAATCGAATGTCCTCTTGTATAGAGTATCGTTAACGAAGGCGAAAGACAGAGCTCGTTTCACGAGCTGATGTCTTATGGACGCTTCTTCAGGCATTCGGTGGAATTTGAAGTAATCTGTGAAAACTTCTCTCCAGTCTTCGGTCTTCTCATGATCTTCTATTTGTAGGGTCTCCTGCTCAGTTGCTCCATTTTCTTTATATGATTCTGGAGGTATTTCTGCTGGGGCGAGCACTCGACGGCTTTGTATCACGATTCTAACGTCATCGAGGTTCTCGTCGGCCAATTCTTTAGCAAGCTTGGCCAGTGCGTCCGCTTTGCTGTTTTCCGCGCGCGGTATACTTTCCAATGTGTAAGAGGGAATTTGGGTTAGCAGTCGCTGCACTTTTTTACCGTATTTTACCAATTCCGGTTTGCACGTTTGGTAATCGCCGTTTACTTGACTAACGACCAGTTGAGAATCACCGTATATGAGGAGATCTTCAATTCCCATGTCAATGGCGATCTCGAGGCCTGCTATCAGAGCTTCGTATTCGGCTTCATTGTTTGTTCTCGGCTCCGTCAGGGAGAACGCGTAGCGCATTATCCCTCCTTGTGGAGTTACAAAGATGAGTCCTACCCCTGATTTAATTATAGGGGTACTTTGTTTGCGTTTCTTCACGGAAGATGCTCCATCGAAATAAAGCTCCCATCGGATATTATCACCGTCGATCGCATCGAACGCATGTTCGTCTGGAAGATCGCAATTCAGAGGAGAATCGGCGGGTATCGGATGCTCAGCGAGGAAGTCGGCGATGGCCTGGCCTTTCACTGCCTTGAGAGGTTGATACGTTATCGAGAATTCCATCAAGAGCAGGGCCCATTTAGCGAGTCTTCCCGTCAATATAGCCTTTGACATCAAGTATTTGAGAGGGTCCACTTTTGAAATAAGACGGACCTCGTGCGCTAACGCATAGTGCCTAAGCTTTGTTATTGCGAAGATCAACGCCAGGCAGTGTTTTTCAATGGGAGAGTAGTTGCTTTCTGCCCCCAGCAGAACTCGACTTAAGTAGTAGAGTGCCCTTTCTTTCCCTTGATCGTTCTCTTGTGCCCATAATGCGCCTAAAGAACCTTCGAGGGCGGTTGTATAAAGAATGAGAGGCTTCCCCTTAACCGGAGCAGCCAACACCGGCGGGTTCTGCAGGTATTGCTTGATCTCATCCAGTGCGCCTTGGCATTTTTGATCCCAAACGAATGGGGTTCCCTTCTTCATCAGGTGACTATAAGGACGACACTTTCCTGAAAGGTTGGCTATAAATCGCCGTATGTATGCGAGTTTCCCTTGGAGAGATCGCAGCTGTTTGAGAGTCCTCGGTGGAGGCATTTCCATGATCGCTTTAATCTTTGACGGATCTATTTCAATACCTCGGTGTCGGAAAACGAATCCCAGGAATTTGCCCGAGGAAACTCCGAATGCACATTTAAGAGGATTCATCTTCAAGTTGTATTGCCGAAGGCGTTGAAATACGGTCTTCAGATGCTCGAGATGTTCCTCGTACGATTTGCTTTTAACCACGAGGTCGTCGATATAGCATTCAACGATTTCGTGTATAAGGTCGTCGAAGATCTTTGTCATGGCCCTTTGATAAGTAGCACCGGCGTTCTTCAAACCGAAGGGCATCACTTTATAACAAAATATACCAAGAGGAGTCCTGAAGGCTGTATGCTTCTGATCTTCAAGATGCATTTTTATTTGATTATACCCCGATGAGCCGTCCATGAAGGAGAAAACCTCATGAGTGGATGTGTTGTCTATCATTAGTTCAGTGACTGGCACTGGGAAATCATCCTTCGGGCAAGCTTTATTGAGATCTCGAAAGTCCACGCATATGCGCACTGTCCCATTTTTCTTCATCACCGGGACGATGTTAGCGATCCATTCAGGATATTGAACTTCCTGGATGAAGCCAGAGTCGATCAGCTTCTTGACCTCAGCATTGATACTCATTTCAAGCTCGAGCCGCATTCTTCTCGGTGCCTGTTTGACTGGCTTGATGTTCGGGGATATCGCCAATTTGTGTACGGCAATTTCTGGATCTAGTCCCGGCATTTCGGAATAGTTCCACGCGAAGCAATCTCTATGCTGTAGAAGCACGTCCTTTAACGCAGCTACCCTTTCTTCAGATAGTAACTCGCTGATGAATGTCGGTCGTGGATCGTTTGCCGTCCCCAACTCAATTTTCTTGAGGTTATCTGCAGTGGTATGGATTCCATCTTCCAGCTCTTTTGGTGCTGGTGGGAATTCTGAGATTATCTCGTCGCTGCTGTTTTCGAAGCACCAAGGAAGGCTGTTCATATCTTCGGACCCTTCTTTTAATATTGTTATCACATGGCAGGTGCGAATTTTCTGCCAATCCCAATGCGGAGTTGGTTCTATCCTTGCGTTTTCGGGTTCGTGCTTTTGCGGCGGCGCTACCCTCCAACTGTCAGACAACGCGAATTTGCCAAGCTGATATTGGTCCTCAACCCAATTCTTAAAGGTGAAGCAATCTTCAAGCGGATGCCCTACTACTCGATGGTAAAAGCAATAATTTGGGTTGAACACCTCGCCTGCGTGCTCGGGGTGCTTGAACTCTGGCAACGTAAGCATTTGATGTTTTAGAGCGAGATCAAATATCTTCCTCGTTTTGTTCCGAGGAAATGAATATGCTCGACCCATTTTCTTCCTGAGGGCTAGGTCAATAACGCTCGACTCTCGGATACGTGGCTTCTTGGCTCTGCTTTGTGGCTGTCGAGCGCCTATCTTGCCTTTCGACTTGTTTTTGTTTTTGCGTCGAACCTTTTTTGTAGCAGGTTGACAAGGAGCGGCATTTTCTTCCTTCACCGCCTGTTGAAGGAGGCGCTGTGTCTTGGCTTTTTCATAGATTGCTATTTCACGATCGTGATCGTCTCGGGCTTTTTGACTCGCATCCCTTGTAAGTTTGCTCATTTGGTCTTCAGACGATGGGTTGGGAGGTCTTGCATCAGGAATTTTTGCTGATTCAGGATTAGCGTCTTCCCATTGAGCGTCCGCCTCTTCGTCGAAGTCATACATAACATAACAACTATTTACTAGCTCCCGTTTCTTTGACCGGATGTACCCAAGCCCTTTTGTTTCTACTCTCCCGTTAGGCAGTTTGCATTGAGTCCCGGGAATATTCCAGACCTTGTCATAGAATTTGGCTTTTCTAATGGTCTGTGTGAAGGACATCCCTTGGCGTTTCAGCAGTTTCTTCAAACCTTCGGTATAATATCTGGGAAGACGGATAGGCTGAAGCCTGTCGAGCGTGGGATCCGCGCCATGCCAAATTTCTTTTTCCACCTTGTTTTCTTCAGAACGGTAGAATAGGATTGCCTTCTCGCCCTTTCGTCCGGGAGGGATATAGAATGTCTGCAATTCTTCTACGCTGTTGGTGTCGAGTGCATCCAGTTCTTTGTAATGTTCAAGCGGCGCCATGGTTATCTGCAGACTTCGCTCTTCATCAGCGGAAACCCGTATCGAAGGCCGAGCAGGGAATACAGCATGAACTTCATCCTCTGAATCACTACCGAAGATCAATGAAGGAACGGATGGTCCTGGCCTGGTGGATTGGGATGGACCTGAATAAATTATATCCTCCTCCTCCTCAGTGTCACTGCCGAAGACAGGGATGGTGGCGTTAGTTTTGTTCTCCGGTTTGTGACACCTTTCCGTGTCTTCGAAATTCGGCAAGAAGTATTTGGCATCTTCATACTTGCGAACTTCGTTTACGGAAAACGGATTCAACTCTCCCGCCACTGTGTACTCGAGGCCATCCCTAGAATACTTCATGCACTGATGCTGTGTAGAAGGGAGGATATTGTACTCATGTAGCCATGGTCGGCCGAGCAGAGCGTTGTAGCACGTCTTGGCGTCTATAACATGGAATTTGATGTCTGTGACGAGCAACCCGAAGCGCAGCGTCAATATCACAGATCCGAGAGTCTTTGAGGATTGGGAGTCGAAACCGGAGATAGTGATCTTGTCCCGGGCGAGGTGTTGAACGCTCATGCAAATCTCCTTTAACACTCGCACATTGAGTAAATTAACAGACGATCCGTTATCGACCAAGATTTTACCTATCTTTATGTCATGGCAATATCCTGAGACATAAAGGGGGCGATTGTGTTCACACGTCCCGAGGAGAAGGTCTTCATCACCAAAAGCAACGTCGGCTGTGTGCACTTCTTCTAATTCGTCTTTCATCTTTTCTTCGGCTAAGAAGGCTTGGAACTGGTCCGGATCTTGTAGCGCCTTAATCAAAGAGTCTCTGGCTTCCTTTGATAGTAACAAGGCATCAAGGATGCTGAGCTGAGAGGGTAGCTTTCTCAGATGCGCCAAGACATTGTAATCCACTTTATTCCTCTTTGGCGGGTTTTTGGCGTTTAGCTCTTCCAGAACTTGGTCATCTAAAACGATGTCTTCAGAGACCTTTTCTTTCCCTTTATCTTTTCTATTCGAGGGTCCGAGGTTCTTTTCAGGTAGTGTTCGATTCCGCAACCGGATATTTTCGCAAACCACTGGCTCCTCTTCTTTTCCCGAAGTTGACTCTTTAAAGAGAGGGGCAAGTTCTAGCTCCTCATCAGAGTCGCTCCCAAATGTAGGCACTTGTGACCCGGTAGTGTTAATCATGTGACAATTGCCGGCAGTTCTTTCAAGCTCTTTGGTCGCGTTTCTTTGCTCCCGACGAATCTTGCGCTTTTCCCGTTTAAAGCGTTGTTGATTAGCGGCGTATCCTTGCCACCATCTATTGAAAGCTTTGCAATCTTGGGTGGAATGCGAGACCTTCTGATGATATAAGCAATAAGAGGAGTGCATTTCTACCACGCCAGTAACTTTTTCTTCAGAGGGTGGTAGCTTCATGCCCATCGATATGGCCTTAGCAAACTTCTTTTTATCTTAGATTGGCTTTTGTCAGCGGTGGAGGCATTTTGCTCCAGCGGGATCATCTCAGCTCTTCCCTCAAGTCGCTAGCGCTTGGCCCTTTCGAATATAGCCGTCTCGCGTTCTCGATCAGCTTTGCTTTTTAATCGAGCTTTATTAAGAAACGCGCCAATCATCTCAACTGATAACCCTGGGGCTCTTGATTCGGCATTTGCCCCCAGCATTTCAGTGCCAGAAGTCCCTTCATCATCCGTGGTCGGATGGGAGATCATACGACAGCTCGCCACATATTCCTCGGATTCATCCGATGAACTTTCTCCCTCATCTCCTTTTTGGAAGATGTGATCAAGGAAATCTTGGAGCGTAATGGGAGTCCGCGCCTTTTGGTTGTACTCATCCAGTGCGTCGATTTGCTTCTGTAAGTCCGTGCGCTTGTCGCCAGGCTTCACGGGCTTCTTAGATTTCTTCTTCTTCTTTTTCGAAGATTTTGACGGCTGGTTATGAACGCTTGAACTACCACCATCGGTCTTCGGAGTCGGACGTGGCTTCAACATCCCCTCTATAACCTGCGGTTCCAAGGGGCTCTTCCACTTGACCGCTGGACAGGTCTGGAGATCATTTAACATTCTCCTCGTTTTGGCCGATAATACAACTTCCCAGGGAGTTTCTTCAATGACGGAGCATGTTTCTCCCGGTGTATTCGTCCCCTTAGAGGTGTGGGGCTGCGGGGGATTCACCTTCCATTTGTCGGATAACGCAAATTTGCCCTTGCGGTACTGGTTTTCAAGCCAATTTTTGAAAACGTAACAGTCTTCGATCGGATGCCCTAGCACTCGATGATAAGGGCAGTAATTAGGCTCGTTGACGTCACTTGGTTGCGACGGACGTTTTGGATCTGGCAGATTTATGAGCCTGTTGCGCAATGCCAGCTCAAATAGCCTCCTCGTTTTATCACGGGGAAAGGAGTAAGCACGTCCCATCCTGTCCTCAAGGGGTACGTATGGGCGTGTATTGTTTGGACGAGCAACCGGCTTCGAGTCGTTCGGTTGTTGTTGGGCATTAGCGACGATGATCGCTTTTCCCTTTCCTTTATCGTTTCGGGAGTCCGGCTTCGGGAGAGGGGGTTTATGGCCCATCTGGTCCATCTGCGCCAATTTGTCGATCAAAGCCTGGAAGGAAGTCGGCTTGAAGAACATCATAAACTGCGAAATGGTTGCTTGTGGATCAAGGGTTCCAACAAACATTCCCACCGCAGGGGCTTCTTCTATACGCTGTTCACACTTAGACCATAGATTACGCCACCGTATAGCGTACTGAACCCATGTCTCGCCGGGTTTTACCCTGGCGTTAATCAGCGTCGTCATCGGGGTACGCTCGCTGGCACTTGCAAAACGTTGGGTGAAGAGCAGCTCCATCTCCGCGAAAGTTTTAATAGAGTCGTTGGGGAGCTCGGAATACCATTCGAACGCCGTATCTGATAGGCTTCCAACGAACTGGCGAAGCAGAAGCTTGTCGTCGCCGCCGGTGTTACCGCAAAGCGCCCTGAACTAGGCAACATGTTGATGGGGATTGCCGGTCCCTTTGTAGACATGAAACTTGGGAATTGTGTAACCTGGCGGGTACTTGATTTGGTCATACCGGCCCGGATACGGCCGCCCCGTCTTTACGACGTGGCCGGCTGCTTCGGCCGCGTGATGAACCTTTATCTGCTGGGCTATATATTCATCCAGATCAGTTTTAGAGATTGTATCCTCTCTAGCCGTTGATAGAACGGGCTGAGGGTTTGATGTTTCTCCCTTATCATCCCCAAGGACGATCGGGGGTTCTTCAGTTGGGGGATCTGGTTGTATCATCATCCCTATCATGTCCTGGAAGAGGAGGCCTATACGCTGTATATTGGCTGCTTGTTCAGCAGCCTCTTTGTCTCTCTTTTCCAGTACTCGGCGGAGGAACTCGGCGTCGGTCTCTTCCTCTTGACGTTCATCTAAGGACGTCTCAGGATTCTCTTTTGGCCCCGTGAGTGCAGCCATTGTAGTCATCATCTCCTGGAGCTTTTGTTGCTGCTCCTGAGACTTGGTCACGGACCGGGTAAGCGGTCGGTGACCCGTAGAAGTACGACTTTCTTCCTTTCCCGAAGCCATATAGACCGTATGAACTGTTATGCCTCCTGACTTGGGGCGTTTAGGTTCACCGCTTTTAAACTTCGTCAGTGTCACGGGAGCTTTCTCTGGCCTCTTCCTTTTGTGGACCATTGAGGTTAAAGGAGCCGTTGAAGTGGGCGTCCTAGCATTTGTTGCCCCCTGCTGTTTAATGGGGCGGTTCTTGTCTTTTTCTACCTTTGCCTTTTTCTAGCGACGGAAGTGGTCTGAGTCAATCACGGAGTCTTGAACCCTCCGCCAAACTTTATAAATTTTTGACGACAGCCGTTGAGAGGGCTGTTCCTGCTTTGTCTCCGGAGCTTTTTCGATATACGGAGGAGATCTTTTCAATGTAGCAATCGGAGAGTTCTTTCTCACCTTCCTCAGCAATTCAAAGCTGTTTCCCGTTGGAACAGCAGCATCGACCTCCACCACTGGAGCAGGTGGGGTTAGCCCAGAGGGGGAGTTGCCCCCTGCTTTCCTTACTCGCTGCCAATGGCGACGTCGCGCACGACGAGCCGTTAGGACTGGCTCGGAAATCGAGATAGTTTCTTGTTCTTGTTGCCCCCTGTTTGGGTGTGGGGTAACTGCTGATGTCAGCCTATCGAATACTGATGCCTTCTGACCAGCTGGGGCAGGAGTAGGAACCGTCAATCTTGTGAAGACCGACTCTCTGATGGGAGAAGCCGCTCTAACGACTTCCAAAGCAGCGGCCGTTGCCCTCTTTGGGACAGCCACCTTATAGTTCTGACTTAGCCTGGTGAAAACGGAGGCTGTTGGTTCAGTAGCAGGCGACCCGTTGATAGGGGTTGTGGTAGCAGTGAGCCGGTCGAACACCGACTTCTTGTTCACTTCCGGTACAGGTGTCGGCATAGAGAAGCTTGTAGGTGGGACCATGGTCCCGAAGAACAAGCCGGTGGTGGCTTGGGTCACCTGGTCTACCGGCAGAGTCAGGAAGGAAGCCGCTTGGGGCCCATATGTTACACCTCTCGGTGAGGTGGAGCGTCCGTTGCAGTGGCATTTCGAGCAGTTGGTGCAGTTGGCGGCCATTGAATCTTGAATTCTGCGCCAGGTAAAAGACCAAATCTTAGCAACTTGAAATCCGAAGACAACCATTTAATCAACCGCGATTGGTTCGCGAAGACGACACACGAAGTGTGGAGTGGAAAGAGGAAGAGGTCCTACCGGGCGTGCCAGAATCTGTTCCCCTCCGAACGGCGGCCCGGACTTCGCGTCCGTCGCCTGAGGTTCGGGGCAGATGCTATTTGGTTTTATCCGTCCACCTCTCCGAAGATGCCAAGTTGATTTATGGCACCTTGTATCGGAGGTTTAGACGGATGCGGCCGATGTAGCAGACTTCGTCAGATTCCCCCTCAGGGTGAGGGGTTTTTGATTGTGGGGACGCTCTTCCCTGCAGGCGCAAGCCCCTGCAGTTAATTACGCTACCGCGTCGCGGTAACAACTTTCTCCTTCTCCAGAATTTCACTTCGTGTCGTGTGTGTTTGTTTTGTTTGTGATTGCCCGTGGATTGTATACGGAGACTGAGTAATGCCGTCGCCCGTAGGGCGTGGATTAGTCCAAATCCGCATTTACTTAGATTTGGGTTTGGTGTTTTTATTTTAAGGATGCATCAGTCGCGTTGCGGCTAAGATCAACTTAAACGTTCGTCCAGGATACGTTAGTCCTATTTTAGACTAAGATCGACCTGACGTAGTGATTGATTTAATTATCCGGCCGTCGGGACTCGTCACCTCTCTGACGTCGTTGAGGGATTACAACGACAGGCGTCAGAGGAGTTCAGAGATGTACCCTTGCACCAAAGTTGATTCGGAGTTTTATTGTTTATTTAAAGATCTAAGGACACATTAACCGTATTTGGGGCTAAGATCAACTTATACGGGACCGTTTAGATCCGGCAAAAGAGCGTTCGGGCTTGATTGCGCTAGTTTAAGGACGTGGCGGTCCATCGCCAGTTTTAAGGACGTGGTGGTCCATTATTAGTTTAGGGACGTTTCGGTCCGTCGCCAGTTTAAGGACGTAATGGTCCATTATTAGTTTAAGGACGTTTCGGTCCGATATTAGTTTAGGGACGTTTCGGTCCGATATTAGTTTAGGGACGTTTCGGTCCGTCGCCAGTTTAAGGACGTAGTGGTCCTATATTAGTTTATGGACGTTTCGGTCCGACATTAGTTTAAGGACGTTTCGGTCCATTATTGATGTGTGGTCGTTGGGACCCGTCACCTCTTTGACGTCGTTGAGGAATTACAACGAGGGATGTCAAAGGAGTTCGGAGATGTACCCTCGAACCGGTCGTGAATTGGTTTAGGAGAGCCATTTTGCTCAATCAATTTAATTTAAGGACTTACAGCCAGGATTGGGTTAAGTCCAAATTTTTTTATTTATTTTAGGCTCTGCCTGACTAAAAGAATCAGTCCAAACAGGGCTCTGCCCCTTTATTATTCTGCAATTTGATTTGGGCCAGGCCCTTTTGCATTTCTGCAGAAATTTAGGAATTTTCCAAACAGGGCTCTGCCCTTCTATTATTTTGCAACTTGAGTTGGGCCAGGCCCTTTAAAATAATGAGTTGCATTTATGCAGAAACTCAAAAATTTTCCAAACAGGGCTCTGCCCTTTTATTATTTTGTAATTTGATTTGGGCCAGGCCCTTTTAAATAATGGGTTGCATTTGTGCAAAACCCCAAGAATTTTCCAGATTCAAGAACAAAAGTGCATAGCACTTTTGATCTGAATTTGGATCAAAGGAAAACAAGTTTTTTCTTCTTGTTTTCCTGATTTCACAGAACCAAGGGTTCATATCAAGTGCAAGGCACTATTTATTTCTTTTTATTGAATTATTCATTTTTTTATCCTCTGTTCTTCAGAGATTTTTCTCTTCTTCCAAAAGAAGTTTTTACCTCTTTTTTTGTGTTCTTGATTAATCTTCAAGAGTTCTTTCTCTTCTTTTTTTTTTATGCCAGAAGTTGATTCTTCTCTGTTGATGATCATGCCTTTGAATGAGGTCTGGGGTCTTATTTATAGTGCTCACCAATTTGTTGAATTTGTTAATAGGATCTTTCCTGAATAATTTTGGGAATTTTCCGACCATTGGATCTTTGATCCAAAGGCAGAAGAAAATCTTCTGTTTCAGAAAAGATTCATCAAATTTTCATTCTGTTTCTGCGCAACTCCCCAATCAATGACACGTGTCACGCAGTGGAAGGCTTGCGCAGCAGTGCTTGCGCAACTGCGCAGACACGTGTCGCGCAGCCGTGCACTTGCGCAACAGTGTTTGCGCAACTGCGCAGACACGTGTCGCGCAAGGGTGCACTTGCGCAACAGTGTATGCGCAACTGCGCAGACACATGTCATGCAGCGGTGTGCTTGCGCAACTGCGCAGACACGTGTCGCACTGTGGACCGCTTGCGCACTGCGCAACGCACGGAATTTGAAGCGTTGCTTCAGAAAATTTTGAATTTTCAAAATTCAAATGAGCCTTGCTCAAATTGGGGGAACAGGACCGAAATGGAGTCCATGTACACCAACAAAGTATGGACATTGGACATTGCTCCAGACGGGGTAAAACCCGTAGGATGCAAGTGGATCTTCAAAAGGAAGATTGGTGTAGATGGACAGGTTGAGACCTATAAAGCTAGACTTGTAGCAAAGGGTTTCCATCAAAGACCTGGCTTGGACTATGACGAAACCTTTTCTCCAGTGGCTATGCTGAAATCCATTCGGATCCTTCTTGCCATTGCTGCCTTCCACGATTATGAGATTTGGCAGATGGACGTAAAGACCGCTTTTCTAAATGGAAATTTAGAGGAGTGTGTCTATATGGATCAGCCAGAGGGTTTCATTCAGAGTGGGAGCAGCGGAAAGGTGTGCAAGTTGCTTAAGTCCATCTATGGACTAAAGCAGGCATCGCGGAGTTGGAACATCTGTTTTGATGAGACGGTCAAGGAATTTGGCTTTATCAAAAATCCAGATGAACCATGCATCTATAGTAGATTTGTAGCGAGAACTGTAGTATTCCTCGTTTTATACGTGGATGACATTCTCTTAATAGGAAATGACATTCCTATGCTACAATCTGTCAAGGGGTTCTTGTCACACAGGTTCTCCATGAAAGACCTGGGTGATGCCTCTTACATCCTGGGGATACGGATCCATCGTGATAGATCCAAGAGTATATTAGGACTTTCTCAGTCCAGGTACATCGACACCATAGTGAAAAGATTCAGTATGGAAGATTCCAAGCGCGGTAACCTACCGGCTTGTCACGGGATCACCCTCTCTAAAGAGATGTCTCCCAAGACTGATTTGGAGAGGGATCGCATGTCTATTATACCCTACGCTTCTGCGGTAGGCTCTATAATGTATGCGATGTTGTGTACCAGACCGGATGTAGCTTATGCACTGAGTGTGGTAAGCCGGTATCAGTCAAACCATGGGGAGAAACACTGGATAGCGGTAAAGAACATTCTCAAGTACCTGAGAAGGACTAAGGAGATGTTCTTGGTGTATGGCGGAAAAGACCTCCAGATCGAGGCCTTTGCTGACTCCAGCTTCCAGAGTGACAAGGATGATTCCAAGTTCGTGTCGGGTTTTGTCTTTACCCTCAATGGAGGGGCGGTGTGTTGGAAGAGCTCCAAACAGGAAACCGTTGCAGACTCGACTATGGAAGCGGAATACATTGCTGCATCTGATGCCGCAAAAGAAGCTGTCTGGATGAGGAAGTTCTTAAAAGAACATCAGGTGGTTCCGTCCATTGTTGACCCAATACCTCTGTATTGCGACAACAACGGGGCTATAGCTTTAGCGAAGGAACCCAGGTCCCATCAGAGATCCAGGCACATCTTGAGGCGGTATCACCTGATCAGGGAGATCGTGGATCGCAAGGAGATCGAGGTTCGGAGGGTTGCTTCAGAAGAGAACACTGCAGATCCATTCACCAAGGCCCTACCCCAGACTCAGTTCGAGCGGCTGATCGAGATGATAGGTCTTCAATACGCCAGTACATGGCCTTAGTGCAAGTGGGAGATTGTTAGTGTATATGCCCTAGAGGCCATTACTGTATCATACTAGTTTGTATATTACTTAATGGAAGCTTGGGATATTCACCTTGTATAAACAATCTTGCTCAATATAGTAGTATGCTACTTGGTTTGTTTCTACTTCAATGTGTACTTGTGTTTATTTTACTATATCACTTATACGCATTAGTGGAGCCCTTAGGATCTTTTGCTTGATTACCAGCGTTGTGATGGCAGTCACACTAGTGGGGGCTGGGTAATCTATAAGCACATCCTTATACAGGTCCCTAGTCGCAGGACTATCGAGACAGGGCATCGATACTCCGGAGTAGACTAGCGTATGCGCTTCTCATCCCAATATGGGAGATGGTCTGTCCCACAGCCATCAGTACGTCGTACTGGAGATAGTATACGGGTGCTCGTTGGGTTACGAGTACACTGGACAGGACTCGTCGGGAACTGACAGGTTGGTATTATACCTATCGTCAGTTATCAGTTCCCAGGTGACATGAGTACAGCTTAGTCCGCTGACTTGACACTGGCACTTCGCCTCGAGTGTGTTCCCACTGCACTTTGATCACTACCCTACCACGGCTCAAAGGAGTCGTGCAAACAGGTGGTGGTTGGGTGCCGTCCCGAAGCACTTGGAGGCAGTGACGGTTAGACAGGATTCGTCTCTCCCGGTATTGGGGGTTGACATCGCGCTGTGTCTAGGAGAGCCATTACACGAGTAGTCCCTGGCCAGGGCAAGCGAGATATACTGGTAGGCTTCCAGTGTTATCTCAGGGTGTTTTGGGCTTCACTCCAACACGACTTGTACCGCTATTGGGGGACTGACGTTTTACCGCCCCCTAGGCCCGACATGCGATGTATCAGACGAACAGACCGGACTGTACGGAGACTGTCACATTCAGACTCAGTAGGAGTTCAGATGGGGTTCACCTCGTCAGCCTTCTTGTCGGCATCTACCTGGGGACCGTTACGCACAGCTAGTGCCGCTTGCGGTCTGTGGTTAAACCCACTGCCAGCGTAGTGTCGAGTCTTTAGAGTCCCACACAGAGGGTATTCGCCTCTGGGCAAAACAGAGTAGAGGTCGCATGGTTTTGCGACAGGGTTCGTTCTCATCCGCGCACTTGTGCACGTTTGGAGTCCGGACGGATATTGCCAGCGGGCTCTGGTTTGAGCCGGATACTGGTATATGTTTTGGGGTTACTTTTATCTCTAAGTATTCATGTTCATCGGAACAAGAATGCAGGTGTGTATGCACAGTTGTTTGAGGCGGAAGAAGAGGTTTTTCATTAGGGTTTTGGAACGGGTGCGCATGCACAGTTGACAGTCGTCTTTTTTCCAAACCCTAATGAATTTGTGAGATATCTATTAATAATAGTAATTAAATGGAATTATGTTATGGTTGGTTGTGTTGACTTGTTGACCATGGTTGAATGTTTGACCATCATCATTATTTAGCAAGGATGCTCCTTGATTCTTGCCAACATTCATTTAATGAAGTATGATAGTGGTCATTCCAAAACAACCATCAACTATTCTCATTTGAATTATTATTACTAATTAGATAATTCTTTTTCTTTTGATATGGTTGCAAAAAGGAAAAAGAGAGCTCATTCTTTCATAACCATTCTCTCTCCTCACTTCATCTTCTTCTTCCTCAAGCTCAAGGTGATTCCTTCTCATGTGTTGAGAATCCCTCACCTTGAAAAGAAAACAACCCCTAGACACTCTCTACTCATTCTAGGTTCAAGGTTTAGCAAGCCGGAGATCCTAGTTCACTCAAAGTTCGAGGAAGAGCCCAAAGGTTGAACCCTCAGGTGGATCCATCTTCGACGGAAGAAGGCTACGAGGAAAGAACCATCAACCTCCACAAAGTTTGAAGAAGAAGGAGTTCAAGTTTAGGTATAACCATCTATCCGAGTAGCTAACTCTCTTTAGCAAGTTTGCTAGTTTTAGTTTAGGAAAAGATCCCGACTTTGTTTAGTCCATGTTGCCCCTTGCGCTAAAAATTTGATTTTTATACCGTTTCCGCCTCCCCGTAAGAACCGGGGGTCGCAACGTGGACTTACAGTCTACCCCTTTAAAAACCCCGTAATGTATATTGTGTTGTTTTATAGATATAAGAATTGCCGAAACTATGATATCAGTTGTAAACGGATAAGGATGTAAACAGATAGTCATGTTATCAAGTCAATATATATCCATGGTTCGGTTCGGTCGAGTCATGTTGATATTTGATAGTATTCTGGTATTCATGTTCAAGTTCCAGTATATATGGATTCATGATGTATTGGAGTTATATTTGAATTGTATGTAGATTGGAATTGTATTCAGATTAGACTGAGACTCTGTCTGAGTCAGACACTTAAACAGAATTTGATTTCTGAATTAGGTTTTGGAGTTATCGGTAACTGCTGCACATGGACGACAGGATTTGTGACTTTTTCCAAGTCAATTACTATTGATAAACCTGTCTTAGTTTCTTACCTTAAATAGGTAAGCACTCACTTTCTCCGGCTCCCTAAGGCTCAAGAGAATTGGTCCCGCTTAAACCTATATTTACTAGGGTTGTTATTGTAAATTAATAAATTTGAGGGGGTTTTATGAAAACTAGTTTTGATAAACTTTCAAAATAATCCTCAAGCATTTATTATCGTATTTAGGGTTTTCATGGATGTAGATTTTAAAAGTGAGGTATTCTAGTGAATAAATACCTAACTTTAATAATATACGGTATTTTTTTGTGTAAATTGGAATTGTATGGATTGATAATGGTATTTTCTTGAAACTTGTGATTCTTTTCTTTTATTTAGAAAATATGGAATTTATTATATATTTAAAATAGATAGTTTGATAATATTATATATATAATTATTAGAAATTAATTTTATTTATTAAATAGAAATTCACGTTTTTTAAAATAAAATTGTATTAAAAATTCCATCGAGATCGGATGCTCCACGAGAAGAGGCATGCATCTCGCTCTACTAGTTCCGAGGATGTGCGATAACCCTCACCATCCAAATTGGGTTCCCCAAAATGGGTTGGAGAGGCTTAATTGCAAGGAATTTAATTAAAACAATGTTAAAGAATACGGTTTTATTAGTTTAAGGTATTTTATTGTAAAATTGTATTTATCCCACAAAATATTTTTCCAAAAGCCATCGTGCTATGTCATGATGAGTGTTGTGATAAGGTAGATCATTACTTCATGAGTTTTCTAAATGTAATATGAGAAAATATGATGAAATGATACCGTAAGTAAACTTTATGGTATTTAACCGTAAAATTGAAATAAAAGTTGTATAACATTGTATTTTGAATTGAAACTTGTTCTAAATGTTTGTTTTAAGATTACTAAATAAGATGCAACAATATGGATGTTTGGTTATTAAGAAAAGTTGTGTTTTTAACAAAATTAGAACCGGAAGTAGGAATAACTCCGTTTCCGATGAGTTTTGAGAAGAGAACTTTTTAAGTCAATAAGAAGGAAGAGGAGAGGGGACTTCCTGGATTAGATGAGAGAGGGGAGCTAGAGGAAGAGTTTGAGAGCTTCGTGGAATTGCGGTGTCGCCGGATTTGTCCCGAGTTGTCGCCGGAAGATGACCTTGGGCTAACTCCACTTGTACAACTAAATCGACTTGGAAAAATTTGAGAGTTTTGATGATAGATTTCAGAATAGAGAGGGCTAGGGTGCAGGATGATATTTATGGATAGAATTAGGATTTAGGAAATTAAAAATGCATTAAAATGGATTAAAGAGGTGGATTTAATCTCTCTGTAATTTACAAAGAAATCAAACAGCAGAGGAGGAGTGGGGGGAGGCCAAAGGGTGTTAGGGTAAAAAATGGGGGCATTTGCGAACGCGGGCGGGGGGGGGGGGGGGGGGGACGACGGCCCCGGCCTAAAAGGCTATGATCAGTCGAAAATATTGCATTTTTAACACGTCAATTTCCCTACCATTTGCACTCATCTAGAGGTGTTCGGTATTAATATAGCACATATTAGAAAATTGACTGTAAAATACCAAATAACTTGTGTTATATATTAAAACCGACATTTCTAAGGAAAATTGAGTATTTATCATGGCATCGCATCATCTTCGCATAGCGCAACACTTGTTTCGAGAATCTGTGCAGGAAATTCCAGGAGAAGAGCCAAAATTGTGAAAAGTGCTGTTAAAAATACGCCAAGTCTAAGACTTGTGATCTGGTAGTGATATAGAAGGAATTATGAGATTCAACATACCAAAAAATATACCTAAAGACAACAGAAAGCACCAGCAGAATTTACATGCCCCAAGGACATCAAAGAGACGTGGATCCGCGGCCAGAGTGCCCTTGGCGCCGTGGATCCGCGGCCACCTAGTGATGACGTCAGCTCATTTCTTCGTCAGGTTTCTCCCTTCAATTGGTACACTTATTCAAGCTATGGCAATTTTCATAAATCTCCAGAAGCTTCAGTACGAACAGCAAGGCCCTTGTTCAAGCTAAACTTCCAAGCATCCAAAGCAAGCTACTTAACAACCTAAGCCTAGAAGCTTCTTCCTAACCTCCAAACTTATGAAGGAAGCTAAAGCCTAACTAACTAGCTCTAGAAGCTTCTACCTAACTACCTAGCTTCTAAAGGAAGCTAATCCTATTCAAAGCTATAAAAGGGACCCTAAGGCTTCTATCTCAAGGTTGTTGAAGGTTGATTCCTACATCAATTCCCAATACAAGTTGAGTGACACAACTAGTAACCCTAATCCCCAATTCAAAATCCAAAACCAAAAATCAAGAACACCGAGTATAATTCAAGTAAGAATTCTTCAACCTTTTAGGAGCTAAGCCGATCTTCATCCGAGCAAGTGGTCTAAGACGATCCGCGACTCACGAAGACGTGCGACGCCAAATCGACGATCAAGTTCTTTCCTCATTATAGATCTTGAGAGAATTTTAACAAAATTGTTGATAAATAAAAGGTGAAATTCTTTATCTTGCTTTCTTTACATTCTTGCATCATGATTCGATCTCAATTTGTGATTGTGTTCTTTGATATGATGTTTGAGTAAAACACCGCTGGTGAAGGAGTCGGGAGAATCAATAGATGATGATGTTACAAATCTTGAAACGATTCTTAATTCCTATAAGTTTTGTAAACTCTTGTAAATTGAAGAATCGGCAACCTAGTTTCGAGCGATGCTTTCTTGATTGTGTTCGCTCTTAATTAATGATCCACGATCGATTCTTGAATTTACTAGAGGCTAGTTTTTGAATGAGATTAATCGAAAGGCCAAAGGATGAGATGAAGAAACCCTAGTTTCTTCGAAAGATCCTTAAACCTCGATTAATCGTCATCGATCTAGTATCAAATCATTAATGGATAAGAAAACGTAATCAATAGATTTCATCACGTCTATAGATTCGATCGATTCCTACGAGCCTCACTTCGATTCTTGATTATTGGATTGGATATCATCAATTCTTAATTATTGATTTTTAAATGTTTTCTTGATTTTAGATTTAGATCTAGATAATTCTTGAAGTTCAATCTTTTAAATCTTGAATTGAATTGTCTTTTCTTTCTTTTCTTTAATTTTCAATTCATCTAATTCAAATTCGAACGGATCTCACTTTCCCTGTGGACGATCCGCACTCGCTAACGCGCTACAATCGACACTGTTATTGATTGCGGTCAAAATATTTTTGGTTGTGATTTCTATACATTCTCTACATACACACCGAGAATTCGAATCAATCAAATGGCACCGTTGCCGGGGATCATGTGCTAATTTGTTCGTTTTTGAAATTTGAGTTGAAAAATTTATTCCATCAAAATTTTTAGATCTAAATTCGCGCAAACACTAAACGATTCGTTGTGATTTGTTGCGAGGAAATCTGGAATCTGTGGAGCTTGAGGAAAAATAATTTGAATATTGCAGAGGCCAGAGGAGGTGAACAGGAACAGTTACTATGAATTTTGTGCAGCGATCAAATAGTACCACCGCGTTTCCGCGGCAATTGCTACCCTCCCGCGGCGGTTCCGCCGCACATTTAGGCTTTCACTGCACAAGTTTTCTCAGGTGAATTTCTAACTTTCTTATCTCTTCCCTCATCTGGTCCTTTAACAAATTTCTGCAGGTTTCTTTGCAAAATTCGCAGCGCCGCAAAAATAAAAAAATTGTGCGTGTTTTGATTCTTGGTTGTTTGCATATTAATACGGAATTTAAGGGGCACGGCCAAATTCAGATTAGGTGGGGAGTTCAATACCCTTTCTAAGCCCCGAAAATCACAAAACTGCATCCGCATTACCCTCATTAACTAAAAGAAATCTAGACATGACTCTAAGGACCGTCGCGCTCACTTAGGACAGGAGAAGGTCGTGGGTAATCTATTGCTTATCCGCGTTTCTTTTTTGGTGTCTAAGGCAAGTGTGTCTAAGGCAAGTGGTTACTTAATTAGGCCCACTACTTACGTAGTGGAGAACCTCCCACTTACCTGGCCACAGGAGAGACAAAGAGGCTGTGGAGGATTGATCCTGCGACTTGTATTTTGGCAGTTAGGAGCGGTCTAGAGCCTTGACCTAGGTGACCACTAGACTTAGGGTTGCTTGTTGCATTTGTTGTGATTTGCATCATTTTTTCAAAAATCCGTATATTTTTCAAAACAAACACCACATTCATTTATTTCCCCTAATTATATCCACGCTGTCACTTGTACTAAACCCTTTAGTGCAAGATAGGCTGGACACGGGATTCTAGTGTCCGTTTAGTCCGCGTTCCCCCGATCGACCCCAAAGTCGGTATTTCTACATTTTCTTCTTCTTTACCCACCACCATACCCACATCGATGGATCCTTCTCCATAGAACTTCTTTACCACTAATCTGCCGCCGTCCGCTGGTGCGCAGAATCCACCCCGCATCTCTCTCCAAGAGAGGTGCTATCCTATGCGAGGTCCTCTTTCGACCTGTCTATCCATTCCACCAGCCAACGGGGATAATTTTGAGATTAAACCCTAATACATCAACCTTCTACCCAAATACCACGGTCTCGAGTCTGAAGACGCATATGTCTTTATTACAAAATTTGAAAATGTATGCGCAATGATGGGTACTTCACAGCTTTCTGTGGATGCTATGCGTCTTCGTCTTCTCCCATTTACCTTGTGCGATATAGCCGAGAAGTGGCTGTATAACACTACCGCACATTCCATTTCAAACTGGGAAGAATTCGTAAAAGCATTCCTAAAGAAATTTTACCCCTATCATAAAACAGCTCGAGTCCGTAGCAAAATCAATCAATTCACCCAGCTTCCAAATGAAACATTCTCAAAATGTCTTGAACGCTTAAAGCATCTTAGTTCAATGTCCACATCACGGAATCCCCAGATAGGATCTGTGCAGAATCATATATGAGGGCAATAATCCTAACACAAAACAGACCCTTGAATCCATGTGTCAAGGCAACTTCATGACCAAAGATGATGGGGAAGCCTGGAAATTCCTAGAAGATTTCGCTGAAAAATCTTTACAGTGGGAGGGGGTGAGTCAATCGTCTAGGGGTGGCAATAACCAATCGGATGTTTCCATAGGAGTTAGAGCTGACATTTCAGCTATACACAAGAAACTCGAGACTATGGAAAACAAATTTTTAGCTGCCGCCCTAAATCAAATGTCACTCTCCAAAACTGTATGTGGATGCTGTTCTGATCCTTCTCATTTTACGGAAGAATGTCCACTAAACTCTCCGTTTCAAAGTCATGAGCATATCAATTCTGCTTTTCAAAGACCTAGAAACGATCCATTTTCTTCCACATATAATCAGGGTTGGAGGAATCACCCTAACCTTGCTTGGAACCAACAACAAAATCAAAACACGGTTACAACCCAAAACAATTTCCAACGGGCTCCTCCACGACAACAGCAACCACTTCAATTGAGTCAGCACCCCTTCCAAGCACAAAACTTCTAAAATCCGGTCAACGCACCTGCACCGTCTAATCCTTTTCAGTTGACCGGTACTGATGAATCCTCTTCATTCATGAACTTGCTTTGGACAATAAAGTCTTCCGTCGATAAAATCGAGAAAAACTCTGCGTCCCAAAGCGAGACTATAAAATCGATGGAAGCTGAAATTGCACAATTAAAAGCCGAAATGAGTGCAAGAGAGAAAGGGAAACTTCCAGCTCAACCCTTGCCCAATCCTGGCTATTCACATCATGTGAATGCAATCACGTTGAGATCTGGAAGAGTGCTTGACAATTACGTTGGGGAAGAGATTGATGACACTGAAAAATCTATCAATGATACCCCGGCTGAGACTTTTCCTTCCAGTTCTTCTTCTAATTCTGACCCCAGTTCTTCTACCCCACCATCTTCTTCCGAGCCTATTCTCCGTTTTCCCCAAGGCTCGACACCTCAGCCCACACTGAAAACGATCCCCACTCCTATTCTTAGATCGTTTCCACCCACACGATCTTCTCCAGTGTTGGACTCCGACCTTATTGCCCAAGCTCCTTATCCGAATCGGTTAAGGGGAAACAGACCAAGTCCACAAATGGAGAAGATCACTGAAATCTTGAAACAGGTTAACATCAACATCCCTCTTCTTGATGGTATCCAACAAGTCCCCGCTTATGCGAAAACTCTTAAAGACTTGTGCACTAGAAAGAGGAAGACTCAAGTGCCCAAGAAGATATTCATGGAAAAGACAGTAGACACAGCCTTTCCCCAGCAATTACCGAAGAAACGTAAGGATCCTGGATATCCTACTATTTCCATTTCGATTGGGGAGAAACACATCAACCGTGCTCTACTAGAACTTGGCGTAAGTGTTAACCTGCTTCCTTTCTCGGTTTACGAGCATTTAGGGATCGGAGTGTTAAAGCCCTCGAGCATAACTCTCCAGATGGCTGACCGATCAAGCACCAAACCTAAGGGTGAACTGGAGGATGTGTTAATAAAAATCGGGGAATTTGTATTCCCTGTGGACTTTATTGTAATTTATACACAGCCTATAGCAAACCCACAGAATCAAATTCCGGTGATTTTAGGTCGCCCCTTTTTGGCCATTTCCAACGCTATCATCAACTGTCGTAATGGCTCTATGACCCTATCCTTTGGGAATAGGTCAATTGAGCTGAACATTTACAAGTTGGGAAGTGTACCCTCCGAACCTACTGCTTAGGTCTGTTCTGTCGACTTAATGGATGTCGACAGGAGCGAATTTGACAATCCTCATGATACTGATCTTGACTTTTTTTCATATGTTGTTGTTTGACCCAACTATGTATCATACACATACGGACTCTTCCACCGAGCTGTCCGGGTCAACAGCTAACACTGATTATGAACTGTCTTTAGAGTCTGACGATCACCCCGTGCTTTGTGATGATATTATTCTTCGGGGTATTGATGAGACTTTTGAGGAAATTTTCGCTGATGAACTCGCATTTTTGAATGACACGGGTGTTGAGATGAATCATCTCCCAAACAAAGAAATTGAACCTCCACCCCTTCTTTTGAACTGTAAAAAGAATGCGAGTAATCCATCACATACACTGCATCATCTCTCCAAAATGAGACGCAAACACATTCTATTCCACCACTTACCCTTTCCCCACTTCTTCTTCCACCAACCCGAGCACTACATTGATAAAATCTTCGAATGGTTGGTGTTAACTTTCGGTCTTTGCAAAGCTTGGCATCGACCAATGATTCTTGACCCCCTCATGTGATTTTCAAAGATTAACATGGCTTAACTCAAGTTTGGGGGGGTGTAATCTGGCTCCTGAAAAGAAATTTTTTACACAAAATTATGAGCCAAAAATAAGTTTGGGGGAGGATTTTCACTTAAATATTTTGCCCCCATTAATAAATTTCCTCCCAAGCTTACAGGTTTTTCGAGATTTAGCGGATGGAAACAGTGAGGACACTGTTGAAAACAAGTTTGGGGGAGGTTTGTGCTTATTTGCGCATCATTCGCATCATTTGCATCATACTTTGCATAAGCACAAAACATTTTTAAAACCTATAAAATTTTTTTAAAAAATAAAAATAAAAATTTTTGTACATAAATAAGATAATAAAAGATTAGATAGTGAAAAATTACATCCAAAAGATTGGAAAAATTTAAGAAAACCAAGAAAATTAGAAGTTTTCTTATACGAACTAGTAATAAGTAGTTATGAGCAGTTGTCCCAAAGGTTAGTAAAATGAAGGAAGTCACTAATCTGAGGATAAAAATAAGTCTGAAAAATAGTTCCTATTCTGAGAACCAAACATTTTGAACGTTGATGCCCTACTATACGCACTTACACACGTCTTGAAACTCAGGATAGTAGAGGATACCTTGAAATGCCCTTGTCTAAAAGCCAAAGTATGAAGGAAAAATGAAAAAAAAAATAATAAATAAAATGGTGAGAAAAATGAACACTGGTTTTGTTATCACCAAGGCAGCAATAAAAAAAAATATAGCGAGGGTGCCTCTTCACCTATTGCCTTAGACCAACTGGTCTGGGAGTCACTGCTAATCCTTAGGTGGTGCAAGACGAGGAAAAACACCGTATAAGCAAGCACATGAGTAATCGGTCGGTTAGTACCTCAAGAAGTATTAACGGTCGCATGAAAATGTGTGAGCAAATCTAAATATTCATTAATTAAAAAGTACTGAGGCAGATGGACAAGAGTATGATAGCTTGAATTGAATTCTCCGGGTGTAGGGATGTTCTTCACACACACGTAGGGTTATATGATCAATGTTTGGAAGAAAGATAGGAATGAAGAATAAAGAAGATGTTTTATTGAGAGATGATGTGATTTCTGACATCTTTTCATGACTATTAAGATAGGGCTCATGACAACCGAAAAGCTAGCATAGTTGGAAACTATAATTTTCAAAGATTTTCTTTTACAATTCTTGTTTTTAAATGTAACTTTCACGGTCTTCCTTTTATTATTGGATTTTATGGGTGCAATCCGCTGAAAACCCTCAGGAGACAACACTCCTCCTACTAGGGACACCTAGAGGTTTAAAGGCTTGTTGCACGTGCTCAGTGCAATCGTGTTGCCTACGAAAGTGTGCTAGTTAGTTTTTCTCTTTCTTTATTTTCTCCTTCTCTTTTTAATAAAACAGTTCGCTCGAGACGACCGAAAATAAGTTTGGGGGAATTTGATCAGTCGAAAATATTGCATTTTTAACACGTCAATTTCCCTACCATTTGCACTCATCTAGAGGTGTTCGGTATTAATATAGCACATATTAGCAAATTGACTGTAAAATACCAAATAACTTGTGTTATATATTAAAACCGACATTTCTAAGGGAAATTGAGTGTTTATCATGGCATCGCATCATCTTTGCATAGCGCAACACTTGTTTCGAGAATCTGTGCAGGAAATTCCAGGAGAAGAGCCAAAATTGTGAAAAGTACTGTTAAAAATACGCTAAGTCCAAGACTTGTGATCTGGTAGTGATATAGAAGGAATTATGAGATTCAACATACCAAAAAATATATCTAAAGACAACAGAAAGCACCAGCAGAATTTACATTCCCCAAGGACATCAAAGAGCCGCGGATCCGCGGCCAGAGTGCCCTTGGCGCCGCGGATCCGCGGCCACAAACTCATTTCTTCGTCAGGTTTCTCCCTTCAATTGGTACACTTATTCAAGCTATGGCAATTTCCAGAAATCTCCAGAAGCTTCAGTACGAATAGCAAGGACCTTGTTCAAGCTAAATTTCCAAGCTTCCAAAGCAAGCTACTTAACAACCTAAGCCTAGAAGCTTCTCCCTAACCTCCAAGCTTATGAAGGAAGCTAAAGCCTAACTAACTAGCTCTAGAAGCTTCTACCTAACTACCTAGCTTCTAAAGGAAGCTAATCCTAATCAAAGCTATAAAAGGGACCTAAGGCTTCTATCTCAAGGTTGTTGAAGGTTGATTCCTACATCAATTCCCAATACAAGTTGAGTGACACAACTTGTAACCCTAATCCCCAACTCAAAATTCAAAGCCAAAAATCAAGAACACCGAGTACAATTCAAGCAAGAAGCCTTCAAACTTTTAGGAGCGAAGCCGATCTTCATCCGAGCAAGTAGTCCAGGACGGTCCGCGACTCACGAAGACGTGCGGCGTCAAATCGACGATCAAGTTCTTTCCTCATTATAGATCTTGAGAGAATTGTAACAAAATTGTTGATAAATAAAAGGTGAAATTCTTTATCTTTCTTTCTTTACATTCTTGCATCATGATTCGATCTCAATTTGTGATTGTGTTCTTTGATATGATATTTGAGTAAAACTCCGCTCGTGAAGGAGTCGAGAGAATCAATAGATGATGATGTTACAAATCTTGAAACGATTCTTAATTCCTATAAGTTTTGTAAACTCTTGTAAATTGAAGAATCGACAACCTAGTTTCGAGTGATGCTTTCTTGATTGTGTTCGCTCTTAATTAGTGATCCACGATCGATTCTTGAATTTACTAGAGGCTAGTTTTTGAATGAGATTAATCGAAAGGCCAAAGGATGAGATGAAGAAACCCTAGTTTCTTCGAAAGATCCTTAAACCTCGATTAATCGTCATCGATCTAGTATCAAATCATTAATGGATAAAAACGTAATCAATAGATTTCATCACGTCTATAGATTCGATCGATTCCTACGAGCTTCACTTCGATTCTTGATTATTGGATTGGATATCATCAATTCTTAATTCTTGATTTTTAAATGTTTTCTTGATTTTAGATTTAGATCTAGATAATTCTTGAAGTTCAATCTTTTAAATCTTGAATTGAATTATCTTTTCTTTCTTTTCTTTAATTTTCAATTCATCTAATTCAAATTCGAACGGATCTCACTTTCCCTGTGGACGATCCGCACTCGCTAACGCGCTACAATCGACACCGTTATTGATTGCGGTCAAAATATTTTTGGTTGTGATTTCTATACATTTTCTACATACACACCAAGAATTCGAATCAATCAGGCTATCTCGCCGGTCATCTCAGTGAGGGGTGGGATGGGATTGATGCCATGTGTCGGGGTTTGTTCATATAAAATTTTCCACATGTTTGTTTTCAGTGACTTTTCATTTTTTACGTGTATTGCACGTGTAAACTTTTGGGTTTCCAAAAAGTTTAAAAGAAAAATCATTAAAAAAATAATATGTGGCTAGGAGGATTTGAACATATGGGCTATATCACAGCAGTGCAAGGCTTTACCAATGAGCTACAAGTGTTTTCTTGCTGTTTTTAAATAATAAATACTTTTAAGTTGTGCGCAGGCTAAGGTACTCCTTTATGTACTTTACAAAATTTTGTACAGAAAGTTTAGGGTTGTTACATTCTACCCTCCTTATAAAAATTTTGTCCTCGAAATTTATAGAAGGAAGTTGTAACAGATTCAATTAAATTTAGTGATATGGTGGTGAAAGAAATACTAGTAGTGCATGAAAAGTAACGAGATGATGCAAGGGTTTGAAAAGATTGAAGGGAATTACCAGTGTTATCTTGGTCTATAGCCTCGGCTTCTACTGCCGCTAATGTGTAAGTCTGACGTCGGGGTACGTTCCTCCTAGTTGGAGGCACATTCCTCTGTCCTTAGGGCATGTTCCTCTGCTTTCGAGGCATGTTCCTCAGTGCCTGATGGAATTGGCGAGTAGGCTGTGCAGGAGGTCCACGTGGAGGTGAAGCTGGGAGAGCAAGACTAGGTGTAAGTACCTGAATAGTTGGCCGCTGCAGATAGTTGATGTGTACTGGAATTGGGTTGCGTTTATAAGGAGATGTCCCAATATCATGAGTGGATGTTCCACAAACTAAGCACAAACCGTTTGTGCGCCTGCAGTCCTTCAACAGGTGTCCATCTCTCTTGCAGTAATAGCAAAAGTTTGGACTTGACCGGTTAAATGTTACTTCCGGTCCCCTGGGAACAAACGGTGGCCTGGAAGAGGCTCCTCCTGCTATCTGACTAGCAGGGCGCTTCACACCGGTAGATTGAGGTATGCTCTTCTTCTTCACAACTGCCTCGTATCGACGGGCAGCCTTCAAAGCTAAGTCGTGGGTTGGGAAATCCCCTATATCTAATGCAGCTTGGATCTCCTAGTCCAACCCTTGCTGAAATTGTCTGGCCCTGATGTCAGTAGTCGGTATGAGATGTGCCGCGAACCTGCTCAACATGGTGAATTCAGCATCATACTCATCCACAGATTTGGTCCACATCGAACCTTGTTGCAAGTGGATGAATTGCTGCTCCATGTCGAATCGGGCAGTCTCAGGGAAATATTTCGCGTTGAACATCTCGCAAAAAATCCTCCATTCTATCGGCTGGGCAAGACGGCTTTCTTTCGTCTTCCACCATACTCGGGCGTTATCGGCAAGTTCCAGCTTCGCAACCCTTACCCAAGCAATGTCTGGAAATTGTTCTGCTGCCAGATCGTCTTCGATCGACTGAGCCCATTCCTCTGCTTCTAAAGGGCTATCTTTCCCAGAGAATTGTTTAGGGTGCAGTGCCCGGAATCGCTTCACTCCGGGTGCCTCAGATTCCTGGCGATGCAATAAAATAGCAGTCTTTTGCTGCTATCCCTCCAAGAGGCACTTGCCTCAAGCAATACCGTCTGTTCATTGATAGGAGCTGCTACGGTAGGTGTAAGTGGTAGAGGAGGTGGTGTGGTGTTTCCATTGGCATTCGTGCTCGTATTGTTCGGGGAATCCATAACTTTGAAAGAAAAATAGGGTTATGATAGATTCAAGAAATAGGAAATGTAAAGAATGTTTTAGTTGCTGATTCTTGTGATATATTGCTTAGGTTTCCATGCAGAACTGACCCTGCATGGTATGACTTTATGCAGAACTGACCTGCATGGACCACCAACAAAACCTGTCACACCCCGCTTCCCAGAGTACGGGTAAGGAGACGCGATGAGGCCCGCGACGTATTTACTCAAAAGTGAACACACTAAGCGTAAATAAGCAATATAATAAATGTACACAAGAAATGACAAAAGATATAAATCAACAGAAATTTTTTATTGATTAAACATTCTTTACAATACACTGGAAAGTAAATACAATACTCGAAAGTAGTGCCTAAACAATGGCATGAACTGAAAGTAAAAGTATATACAAGTAAACTAGGGCTCTGGGTCCTCAATGAACTGGTCCAAATCGTCTAGGCTGGGCTTGATCTCCAGAGAGTCGGGTCCTCCTGACAACATTCCAAAGAAAGAATAGAAAAGGAATGTCGTCAGCGAACAATCGCTCGGTAAGTCCCAAGAGATAGAGAAGAATAGACAGAGAATAGAACGTGTAAAGTATAAAAGATTATGTTCACTATACTAACGTAGTTGTTTACAACTTGGTACAGAAGATATTAGTGTTTACGAGAGGAGTCCAACTATCCCGTGGACTAAGGTAACTCATAATACAAGGCTCCGTCAAACCTCACGGAACAACGACAATGGATGTTTAGTTACGTCTTTTAATGACCATCTCGTGCCACTTTTAACACATTCCGTACTAGTCAACCCCTTTAAAAACCCTGTAATGTATATTGTGTTGTTTTATAGATGTAAGACTTGTCGAAACCATGATATCAGCTGTAAACGGATAAGGATGTAAACAGACAGTCGTGTAATCAAGTCAATATATATCTATGGTTTGGTCCAGTTGAGTCATGTTGATATTTGATAGTATTCTGGTATTCATGTTCAAGTTCCAGAATATATGGATTCATGATATATTGGAGTTATATTTGAATTGTATGTAGATTGGAATTGTATTCAGATTAGACTGAGACTCTGTCTGAGTCAGGCACTTAAACAGAATTTGATTTCTGAATTAGGTTTTGGAGTTATCGGTAACTGCTACACATGGACGGCAGGATTTATGACTTTTTCCAAGTCAATTACCATTGATAAACCCGTCTTAGTTTCTTACCTTTAAATAGGTAAGCACCCACTTTCTCCGGCTCTCTAAGGCTCAAGAGAATTGGTCCCGCTTAAACCTAAATTTACTAGGGTCCTTGTTGTAAATTAATAAACTTGAGGGGGTTTTATGAAAAATAGTTTTGATAAACTTTCAAAATAAACCTCAAGCATTTATTATCGTATTTAGGGTTTTCATAGATGTATATTTTAAAAGTGAGGTATTCTAGTGAATAAATACATAGCTTTAATAATATATGGTATTTTGTGTAAATTGGAATTGTATGATAATGGTATTTTCTTGAAACTTGTGATTCTTTTATTTTATTTAGAAAACATGGAATTTATTATATATTTAAAATAGATAGTTTGGTTATATTATATATATAATTATTAAAAATAATTTTTATTTATTAAATAGAAATTCATATTTTTTTAAAAAAATTGTATTAAAAATTCCATCGAGATCGGATGCTCCGTGAGGAGGTATGCATCTCGCTCTACTAGTTCCGAGGATGTGCGATAACCCGCACCATCCAAATCGGGTTCCCCAAAATGGGTTAGAGAGGCTTAATTGCAAGGCATTTAATTAAAACAATGTTAAAGAATACGGTTTTATTAGTTTAAGGTATTTTATTCTAAAATTGTATTTACCCCACAAAATATTGTTCCAAAAGCCATCGTGCTATGTCATGATGAGTGCTATGATGAGGTTGTTGGAGATAGTGCCCTCAGAGTCAATTATTAGATCACAGGCACGTGATTGCAATGATTGAGGGAGGACCTATCCCGGTAGGACAGTCTTACTCGAGATGATAGTATGCTATCTGGTTTACCTTTATCATCGTGTACTGCTTTAGGTGACCTGACAGATCACTATTGCACGTTGATAGAGCCCCTAGGATTCTTGCTTGACTGCCGGCAGTATGAGGGCGATCATATAAGTGAGAGCTGGAGTCTATTAGCACATCCTTAAAAGGTCCCTAGTCGTAGGAGTTTCGAGACAGGGCATCGATACTCCAGAGTAGACTAGTGTATACAGTCGAGACCCCGACGAGGGGCGGTGGCCGGTCTCACAAGCCACTGGTGTCAGTTGGATCACCTAAGATGTATACAGGTGCTCATTGGGTTATGAGTACACCGGACAGGACTCGCCGGGAACATGCTAGTTGGTCATATACCAGACGTCAGATGGCAGTTCCCTGGTGACATGTGTACAGGTTAGTTCATCGACCTGGGGATCGTCATTTGTCTCGTGTGAGTTCCCACTGTGCTTTGATTACTACCCTACCACGGCTCAAAGGAGTCGTGCAAACAGGTTGTAGTTGGGTACAGTCCCGAGCCACATGGAGGCAGTGAGCGGATCTTCGGGGGTTTCGTCTCTCCCGGTATTGGGGGTGAGGTCGCGCTGTGTCTAGGAGAGCCATTACACGAAGACCTTGGCCAAGGCAGGAGATTTACTGGTAGGTATTCCAGTAGTATCTCAGGGTGTTCTGGGCTACACTCCGACACGACTTGTACCGCTTTTGGGGGTCTGACTTTTACCAACCCCCTAGGCCCGCCATGCGATGCTCATAGACGAATGGACCGGACTGTACGGATATTGTCACTGACAGGCTCAGTTGGGTGTCGGGGTGAGCTTCCTCATCGACGTCCCTTTTGGTCAATAGCTGGTGGCCCGTCACGTATTGGCTTATACCTCTGACGTGCTAGTTGTTAAATCCACAGCCATAGTATTGATGAGTCTTTAGAGTCCACCACACTTACAGTTACTCAAGCTTTCGGGCGAAACGCTGTAGAGGCCGTATGGAGATATGGCAGGGTCCGATCAGATACGTGCGGTATTGCACGGATCAGGATTGGACGGTTTTGTAATAGCGGCCGTATAGTTATATGGCAGCGTTCGATCAGATACGTGCGGTATTGCACGCATCAGGATCGGACGGATATTACTAGCCGGCTTTGGCTTAAGCCGGTCCTAGTTTAGTACAGTGTAGATTTTGTCTCATTGCATTTGTATCCGGACGGAATACAAATGCGGGTGTGTATGCACAGTGTGGGGTTTTCCTGTAATTTATTACGGGACCAGTTTTCTAGAGTTGCCATTTTGCTTTCCGTTCCGGCCGGTTTTCCTTTGCTCTTTCCCGGCCGGACTTTTCTGATGGAGGGGGTAATTTGCAGTTTTGCAAATTACATATTGTGGAGGTTTTATTTGTAAGATGGTTTATTATGAAAGCATCTTTTGATGCCTTTCTTATCCTTCATTATCATTTGCTTTATGTGATTAGATTTGATAAGAAGAGTTGATGTGAGTTTTGTGATGATTATGTCTTGGTTGTGGTCACCCTTCATTATCTCCTACACTCACCTCCCTTCATGTTTATGCTTCATATTCATTCCTCCACCCTCTTGCTCTCACTTGATTAAATAGTTAAGAAAAAGAAAGAGAGAAGAAGAAAAGAAAAGAGAGGAAGAAAAATGAGAGTGATTCATTTTTGTGCATATCATTCTTCATCTCATTCCATTGCTAGAAAATTGAAAGCACCAATTTTCTATACACCATTCCTCCATCATCCACAAATGGCAACCAAACCCCAAAAGAGAGACTACGATTCTACACTGTATTCCTACAGCAAATCTTGAGCATGTCGAGTTGCCGGCTTCATGCTCGAGTTGCCTCAGTATCGAGGTGGGAGCCCGTAAAAGTACCCGGCTTCGTGGTGCCCCTTTCCGACGAGGAGGAGACGGACGGAGATCCCGCGAGGAGATCGGAGTGGAGATGAAGACCAGAGGACTTGGATCGTCGGTATATCTCTAACCCATTCTCTTTAGTTGCTAGAATAAGTTTAATGGCACGATCCGGGGTTTAGTGCTCGGTGGTGCCGGTTTGCTAAGTCCGCAAATTTTAAAGTTTATCACCGTTTCCGCGTTTGGCCGTCGGATTGACGGCCGGGGCGCCGCCGTGCACTTACAGTGGTATCAGAGCCTCGCCATTAACATAGTCTAGCTTGGTGTAATGTGTTTTTCTGTTTCGATCGATCGAATGTTCCAAAACTGCATTTTAGTTCGAATCAGTTTCTGTTGAAAATTTTTGGTCTCGGAAAATTTTTCAGGTTGTAAAATATTGATGTACTGGAAAATCTAAGAGTTCTGTAAAAATTTGACGATGTAACTCCACATTTGGAGCGCGGAAGCGCCGCGAAACCCCACCTCGTGCGGCCCTTCCGCCGCGCACTATTCACATCACATCACCAAATTTTTCCAGAGGCCTTCTGGGCTTAAAATATGGGTTTTGGAATATTAAAATTGGGCCCAGGATTTCTGTGAGTGCTACAGTTTTTGTTTGGGGGCCCACTTGTTAATTTTTTGATCGATCGGATATTTTAAACACATTTTTCACAGTATTTACATTATATCTGCGACCGTGAATGTCACTCGATCGGTAAATCCGGTCTAACTGCTATAGCCCGGTTAGACGGATTTGCGAACGTGACTTTCACGTTGATGTTCTATGTTTATGCTGTGATGTTGCGGATCGGTCGTGGGGATAGCCTGGATGCAATGCTAGTACTGTTGTGGTTGTATTATGTACATTTGATATTGCGGGGCGAGCGTCCGACATGTGGACTGCCGTCACTGCCTGTTTGTATTATTCTTTTGGGGCACGACCTGGTTGCGGTCGATGTACCCGTTGTATGTATATTTTACTTTCTGTACTAGGATTACCCCACGGTGGGGTGCACGGATAGCCGGGTCCTAGAGGGCAACAAGCCCGCATCTCATGGCATTGAGACGGAGGGGGCTTCACTCTGGGATTGGCGGGCTATTCGCCGCACTCGTAGGGGGTACAGGTTGACCCAGGAGGGGTGCCCAAGTTACCGGATTCCGTGAAGTGTTGGGTGGTCCATTCACGGCGATAAAGGGGGCTGCCTCGCTTCAGGTTTTGGCGGGTAACTTGCCGCGCCCGTAGGGGTCTAGGATTTCATTGCACAGGCTATCCACACGACCAGGGGAACGTCGGGTTTCAGTAGTGGCTCTGTGAAACCCGGGGATCCCAGATATCTGTATTATTTCTGTGATGCTGTACATTTCTGTGATGTTGCATTTCTTTTCACGCCTTGAGCGAAATATAATATATTGGTATATATATTAGTAGATGTTGTATATGTTTTTCATCCGCGCTAGTCCAGTCCCCGCTCTGTCGTTAGTAAGCTAACCTAACGGGTAATGACGGGACCCAGTGGCGAATGCGGATGGCATATACGTACGTCAGTATATTTTCGTTCTTTGTGGTGTGATCATTGATGGGACTGCATTGATTCGGATCAATGCAAGTTAAAAACAAACCTAATCTGATGTTGTTGGAACACTTTTCTAAAAGCTGTTATTGCAAGAACGTTCACTTTTGTTTTGCATCGTGGTATTCATTTGGAATATCCTGCTCCTCAGTCGACGAGGCAAGGGCCGAGATCCCTTCACCGGGAGTGACCCCTTGGACAGAAGTTTGCATCAGGGCATTAACTTCACTATAGCCGATTACTTTTGCTTTGCATCGTGGTATTCATTTGGAATATCCTGCACCCCATTCTACGGGGAAAGAGCCGAGATCCCTTCACCGGGAGTGACCTCTTTAGTAAAGGTTTTCGTCACTATATTTTCTAAAAAGCTATCCGTTCCTTCAACGATATCAAGTTCATTACGTTAAAGGTTTTCGCCAGAAACCATTCGTAGCCCTCCATCATTTCAGTTAAATATTCGGTAGTATTCAAGCTATGTATTTTGACCTCACGCCAAGGCATAGTGATTGGTAGCTGCCGGGTATTTATCTGTTGCATAGATAGATGCGTTGGTTTGGGACAGTCGTACTACTATTTTGGCCTACGTCAAGGGTATGTACGGGTGGATTCAAATTAACCTGGATAATGACGGGTAGAACTTGACATGTGACTTGTGATATTTTGACCTCACGCCAAGGTCATAAGAGCATGGGGCAGAAATCACATCGGGAGTTTCAAAAGAACTGAAACTTGCCAGATATGCGCATACCTTCTGGAGTGTGATACCGTGAGCGGATTCCGTCACGTTATCATGCGATGAGAGTTGGATCCCGATTCCCACTGATGAGTTGGTTTACTCCTCGGGTGACCCCGACTAATTCTTCTTTTAGGTTTGGAGGAGAATTTGAGGTACAGTGGGAGGATTCCAGATTAGATAAATTGGTAACCATTCTGATCTAGGTTAGAGTGCACGCTGAGTGTTTCTTTTCTCTCTCTCTGGCAGCGACCATTGACCCGACCCTAAGACTATGACTCAGTGACCAAGTTGACCGAACCTACTTAACACTGGCTTTTGGATTGTCAGAGTTGCAGACCTCATTGCCACTCCTACTTTTACCCTTTTCTCCAGGACACCCCGTATTGCTACGAACGTCCACTTCCATTGGACAAAACCATCGTATGGTTATATACGAACTCGAAGGAATTTATTCGAGGATGGTTTCCGGTTCTGGAGAAAACGGATAGGATTATTCAGTTGTCTTTTCCTTTTACCCTCTCTCAGGTTGCGAGTACTCCTTGGTTTAGGAGTAGTACACCTATTACGCAAATTGGATAGTCTTCTTCCAAACCATAGGCTGGTGCCGACCGGTAGGGAATGAAGAAAACCAGTTAGCCTAAACGGTGTACAGAAGGTATTAAGATTAAGACAAAGCAAGGGATTAGTAAGAGGGCAAAGTAAATTGCGACTGATATTCACGACCAAACCAAGTATTTCTTCGCCAATCTTAAATCACCTTTGTATTTCTCCAGGACACTCCGTATTACTACGAAGATCCCAGTTTATTGGATAATCCATCGTATGGTTATATACGAACTCGAAAGGAACTTGTTCCAGTTTGGGGATGGATCCTGGTTCAGGAGAAATAGGAATAAAGTACATTCAGGAGTCTTTTATCTTCACCTTCTCTCGCGTTGCGAGTGCTCCTAGGATTAGGACAGTACACCCTTTATGCTTTTTGGATAGTCTTCTTCCAAACCATAGGCTGGTGCCGAACGGTAGGGAAGGAAGAAAACCATTTGGCCTAAGGGGTGTGCAGAAGGTAATGACTAAAGACAAATGAAGGGATTTGGAGAGGTGGCAAAGAATTATACGGTTACAGTTGTGAATCTGGATACTGGAAGAGGCATTACTAGGAATACCAGGATACCCCATCGAAACATTTCAATGTTTCAGTTTCACTGTGTACAGTTAATGGAAAACTGATTTCCCGATTAGACACTTACTCCAGGGTATGTATTTACCAGGTATGATTCTCACATCTGTATGGTTTTACAGATGATGAGTGGGAGTGAGTTATTGGGAATTGGGTGATCATCCTCATTATATCGGGATTCGTTGTAATTGGTGATATTTGAGGATGCCACCTGGGTTGTTTGCCGGTCGGCAAATATTTGGTTTTGAATATCCGCTGTTGTGCACCAGTTTCAAATTGATATATCTGTACGTCTATTTTCATAGAGTGAGATATACCTTTTGATATTATGTCGATGACATTTACCTATATCAGTAGATGGTTAGGTAAGGAGCATTAAACAGCGGTGTAATTCTTCTTAACCATAAGTACAGTTTTCAACCTACGACACACAGTGAATGAGTTGTAAGACTCAAGGGACTTATACAGAGTATTGTATGTTGTCCAGTGTCCATTAGGACAGAGGGGTTGGTCCTCATACTATATTCTGTTTACTTTTAACTTCTCTAGTTCTTAGACATGTGTTTCGTTGAAACACAGGGTCTAAGTTTTGAGGAGTTATAGGTATTTGAATAGAGTAGAGAACCAGGTGTAGCAAGTATCGGGATTCTTCAAAGTGATCGAAGATGTAGATACTTGTGTATGGTATTCAGTTGATAGTAATGGTAAAGAGAAATTGCTTCTCTTTCAGGTTACTCATAATTGGAAGCATTCCTAAGTTGAGTAACGCTGATCGGCCTCTCTCCATTTAGTTGACATGCACTGGAGATAGCTGCATGATTTGAATCTGGTTCAATTAAATCAGTACCTCTGGTTCTATATTGGATATAGGACAGTTCATATCTTAACATTGTTAAGGTACGGGGAGTTGTCCGGCTTATAATTAAAACCAGATTCTGGATAACTCAAGGCACGTTTCTGTAATGGCTGTTTGTGGGTTGACCCAGGCTATGACGAGGGTTGACTTTCTACCATCTGGGTGATCAATAGAAATATTGTTCAAGACTCGCCACAGTTTTATTAAAAATGGATTTTTTTCAAAAACAGCAGTGGGAGTATGGTAGAACTGGAAGTGATTCCGGAACCGCAAACGATTACTGAAGATTTGATAAGGAACCAAAAGATTCAATCTGATTTGACATTCCATTGGCCACTCCGCAGATAAGGTGGGTAACTTCAGGCACCCGAGAGGTACTTCGGTAGCCTCAAGGACGGTGACAGGGAAGTTCTTGTTTACCCACACTTGCCATTTCTGTTGTTCCAGGCTGCGAGACCCGGCAGGAGGATGAGTATAGCGTCTTTCTAAACTAGTTTTAGAAGTGCACGTCTATATGACTCTGCCAGAGGGTTGTCGTAGTCAGTGGGAGCAGCGGAAGCATTGGTGGACATCAGGCTTGTGTCTATTTATAGACTAAAGCAGATATAGCGGAGATAGATCATCCATTTCTGATGTGACAGTCATAGGTTTGACGTCATCAGAATAGGGGATGGATCTGTTGAGAAGGTAGTAGGAAGTGATATTCCTTTACTACGATCGGTTATACTTTGGTCGTCACACAGTGGTTTCTCCACAAAGGACTTGGACATTATATCAGACATACTGGTTACTAGATCTATGGTTTTAGATCTAGATTTGGATGGTTTCCTAATCTGGGTACCTTGACAGCATTCTATGAGTATTTAGAATGGACGACTCCTGGCACGGTAGTACACCTGCAGGTAATGGAGTCACCCTCTCTAAAGGTGTCTTACAGACTAAAGGGGAGAGGGATGTGCATGATTGGCAGATCACTTGCTTAGGCAATTGAGTCAATCATGAAATGTCAAGTACCACACCAGATGTTGTTCTTGCAGTAGATGCAATAAGTTGATATTCATCCAATCCTGGAGAAACAGTCGGAGGCAGTTTTAGAACATAAGTGGCTGTTCTAGGGATATGATAACGAAAGCCCCATTCGGGAAACAGTTATCATTCTAGGCTTCCAAGGTGACATGGACGACAAGAAGGTTGTCAGAGTTATAGTTTTCCTTCTGACGAGGGGCAGTATTTTGGACAGGTGGTCCAAGGCAATACTGAGGGTGGCATGGCGCAGGATACTGATTAGGTTCAGTTGACGATACAGTCTAAGAAGTTTGGATTTGGAGTTCATTTATGAGCTAGGTCCCATCAGACATCCAGACACTCTAAGACAAGTATTGCTCATTTCGGGAGATGGGTTTCTCCGCGAACTTGAGATATAGAGAGACATAGAAAGAAACTTCTAGGCGGATCCACTCACTGAGGCTATTCCTCGACCGCAATAGTTTCACAAACGGGATTTGTGAGACTGACTAGTAGAGGAGTTGGGTGTTCGGTATCACACGGGCTGTGAGTATGCGACATCGCAATAATTAGCCTTGAGTGCAAGTGGGAGATTGTTGGAGATAGTGCCCTCAGAGTCAATTATTGGATCACAGGCACGTGATTGCAATGATTGAGGGAGGACCTATCCCGGTAGGACAGTCTTACTCGAGATGATAGTATGCTATCTGGTTTACCTTTATCATCGTGTACTGCTTTAGGTGACCTGACAGATCACTATTGCACGTTGATAGAGCCCCTAGGATTCTTGCTTGACTGCCGGCAGTATGAGGGCGATCATATAAGTGAGAGCTGGAGTCTATTAGCACATCCTTAAAAGGTCCCTAGTCGTAGGAGTTTCGAGACAGGGCATCGATACTCCAGAGTAGACTAGTGTATACAGTCGAGACCCCGACGAGGGGCGGTGGCCGGTCTCACAAGCCACTGGTGTCAGTTGGATCACCTAAGATGTATACAGGTGCTCATTGGGTTATGAGTACACCGGACAGGACTCGCCGGGAACATGCTAGTTGGTCATATACCAGACGTCAGATGGCAGTTCCCTGGTGACATGTGTACAGGTTAGTTCATCGACCTGGGGATCGTCATTTGTCTCGTGTGAGTTCCCACTGTGCTTTGATTACTACCCTACCACGGCTCAAAGGAGTCGTGCAAACAGGTTGTAGTTGGGTACAGTCCCGAGCCACATGGAGGCAGTGAGCGGATCTTCGGGGGTTTCGTCTCTCCCGGTATTGGGGGTGAGGTCGCGCTGTGTCTAGGAGAGCCATTACACGAAGACCTTGGCCAAGGCAGGAGATTTACTGGTAGGTATTCCAGTAGTATCTCAGGGTGTTCTGGGCTACACTCCGACACGACTTGTACCGCTTTTGGGGGTCTGACTTTTACCAACCCCCTAGGCCCGCCATGCGATGCTCATAGACGAACGGACCGGACTGTACGGATATTGTCACTGACAGGCTCAGTTGGGTGTCGGGGTGAGCTTCCTCATCGACGTCCCTTTTGGTCAATAGCTGGTGGCCCGTCACGTATTGGCTTATACCTCTGACGTGCTAGTGGTTAAATCCACAGCCATAGTATTGACGAGTCTTTAGAGTCCACCACACTTACAGTTACTCAAGCTTTCGGGCGAAACGCTGTAGAGGCCGTATGGAGATATGGCAGGGTCCGATCAGATACGTGCGGTATTGCACGGATCAGGATCGGACGGTTTTGTACTAGCGGCCGTATAGTTATATGGCAGCGTTCGATCAGATACGTGCGGTATTGCACGCATCAGGATCGGACGGATATTACTAGCCGGCTTTGGCTTAAGCCGGTCCTAGTTTAGTACAGTGTAGATTTTGTCTCATTGCATTTGTATCCGGACGGAATACAAATGCGGGTGTGTATGCACAGTGTGGGGTTTTCCTGTAATTTATTACGGGACCAGTTTTCTAGAGTTGCCATTTTGCTTTCCGTTCCGGCCGGTTTTCCTTTGCTCTTTCCCGGACGGACTTTTCTGATGGAGGGGGTAATTTGCAGTTTTGCAAATTACATATTGTGGAGGTTTTATTTGTAAGATGGTTTATTATGAAAGCATCTTTTGATGCCTTTCTTATCCTTCATTATCATTTGCTTTATGTGATTAGATTTGATAAGAAGAGTTGATGTGAGTTTTGTGATGATTATGTCTTGGTTGTGGTCATCCTTCATTATCTCCTACACTCACCTCCCTTCATGTTTATGCTTCATATTCATTCCTCCACCCTCTTGCTCTCACTTGATGAAATAGTTAAGAAAAAGAAAGAGAGAAGAAGAAAAGAAAAGAGAGGAAGAAAAATGAGAGTGATTCATTTTTGTGCATATCATTCTTCATCTCATTCCATTGCTAGAAAATTGAAAGCACCAATTTTCTATACACCATTCCTCCATCATCCACAAATGGCAACCAAACCCCAAAAGAGAGACTACGATTCTACACTGTATTCCTACAGCAAATCTTGAGCATGTCGAGTTGCCGGCTTCATGCTCGAGTTGCCTCAGTATCGAGGTGGGAGCCCGTAAAAGTACCCGGCTTCGTGGTGCCCCTTTCCGACGAGGAGGAGACGGACGGAGATCCCGCGAGGAGATCGGAGTGGAGATGAAGACCGGAGGACTTGGATCGTCGGTATATCTCTAACCCATTCTCTTTAGTTGCTAGAATAAGTTTAATGGCACGATCCGGGGTTTAGTGCACGGTGGTGCCGGTTTGCTAAGTCCGCAAATTTTAAAGTTTATCACCGTTTCCGCGTTTGGCCGTCGGATTGACGGCCGGGGCGCCGCCGTGCACTTACAGAGGTAGGTCATTACCTCATGAGTTTTCTAATGGTAATATGAGCTAATATGATGAAATGATATCGTAAGTAAACTTTGTGGTATTTAACCGTAAAATTGAAATAAAAGTTGTATAACATTGTATTTTGAATTGAAACTTGTTCTAAATATTTTTTTAAAGATTATTAACAAGATGTAACAATATGAATGTTTGGTTATTAAGAAAAGTTGTATTTTTAACAAAATTAGAATCAGAAGTCGGAATAACTCCGTTTCCGATGTGTTTTGAGAAGAGAACTTTTTAAGTCAATAAGTGGGAAGAGGAGAGGGGACTTACTGGATTAGATGAGAGAGGGGAGGTAAAAAAAGAGTTTGAGAGCTTCGTGGAGTTGCGGTTGTAGGGTTATCTTAGCACCTTAGCAAGGTTTAGGCAAGCATCAATCATGCTAATTTAAAATTTTGGGATGCTAAACAAACCTTAACCAAGATCTTAACTAGAGAATTAGGGTTAAACATGATATGTAAATTCTTTACATCTAAGTGAAAAAGGAATACAACCTTTGTAGACCGGTCCTTCACTTCAATAGCTCTGTGTAGTAGTCCCTTCGCTGCGATCACGAACTTCCGGACTCTAGAAAAGCTCCCATGAAGAAACGAACAAGCTTGCTTCGAAGTCTTCGAGGCCGAAAATGATCTACGTCGAGGAGACACTAGCTCATACTATCTCTTCACTAATTGTGTAGATTAGTGAAGCAAATACCCTAAACTAAATGGCTAATAGTAAAGGATGATGAAATAGGAATTTAGCTCACTTTAGTATTTAATTTCTCACTATATTTCTTCTTGATCTCAAAGTCAAGAGAGCAAAAATGAGATGAGGAAGAAGAAGAAGAAGGAAAATATCTTAAGTGATGAAAATATCTCTCATGGTTCAAATGCAACCCTTGGGTGAGTATATCATCCATACACTAACCCATGTAGAGAATTAACCATGGTAAGGGTTAATGGTTAGGTCACAAAATATCTTAAATAGAAACAAAAGAGTGGACTAAGTCAAAGCTTATCTACAAGCTTCTAGCTTTGATTAAATCCACTAATTTATAATTACTTAATGATAAATGAAACCCTAACATAAACCCTAGTATGGTATGAGTCTCATACATACATGTTGCATGTGTAACCTAGCATGTCACAATATTATATATCACATATATTATATTCATGTAACAAAAGAAAACAATACAATAAACATATATCACATATATGTTAAATGCATCATAAGTGAGAATAATAAATATTTAAGTGAGCATAATACACACACACATATACATATATATATATATATATATGCATACACACACACACACACACACACACACACACACACACACATATATATATATATATATTATTTTATCGAATCAACACTTGATCCGATAACCCAGCTATATCATATATAACCGACCGATATCACATATCGCGAGAATAGAATACGGTATCACATACTCGTATTAATCTCGGTCCCGCACATATCACATATGTGCTCCTACTCCGTTACGCATGAACCAGGAAACCTCTGTGTAGGACTCTAAAGACTCGTCAATACGCCGGCAGTAGGTGATGATCATATCAAACACCCACAAGCCGCAAGCGGTCTGCTAAACGTAATGGCCACCTGGGTATTGAGCGATCAGAAGATCAACAAGAAAGCCTGCTCATTCTCCTGCGAAACCAATCAGTAACACTACCGTACAGTCCGGTCTCTTTGTCTGATATGTCGCATATCTAGTCTAGGTGGTAAACGTGAGACCCCAGTAACTGATAAGTCGTGCCGATGTGAGGTCCATAACGATTCGAGAAACTACTGATAACACTTACCAGTAAATCTCAGCAACCCTGGCCAGGGATTTCCTGTTATGGCCAATCGAGCATAGCGCAACATCAACTCCTAATACCGGGAGAGACGAAACCCCTCCTATTGTTCATTGCCTCCATGTGACTTGGGAATGTACCCAAAAACCACCTTTTTGTACGATCTCTTGACCGTTGTATGGTGGAAATCAAAGAACAGTGGGAATCACACAAGACTCTATGACGATCTCGGGTCTACAGACTAAGCTATACCAGTGTCACCAGAGAACTGCTATCCGACGATAGGTATATTACCATCTAGGAGTTCTCGGCGAGTCCGTCCAGTGTACCCACTCTCTACTGAGCACCCGTATGCCTTCTCTGATGTCAAACACCAATGGATATGGGATCATCCATCGCCCATCATATGGGTCAAGAAGCGCATACGCTAGTCTACTCTGCAGTACCGATGCCCTGTCTCGATACTCCCACGACTAGGAACATTTGAAGGATGTACTTATCGACTATCATGTCCCCACTAGTATGATCTGCATCATAATCCTGATAGTCAAGTAATCATCCTAAGGGCTTTATCAACATGTGATCACAAAACAGTATTTGTTAACATGTTAAGATAAAATGCAACCAGATAGCATACTATCATGTCGAGCAAGAAAGTCCTCCCTATATATGTCCAAACATCCACTATAATATACATCGCATATACAGTAATGGCCTCTAGGGCATACATATGACTAACGATCTCCCACTTGCACTAAGGCCATCTGTTGTAGTATCCAATACCTAACAATATAGCAGTGGTTGTAGTATCCCATACTCAACTACTGTAGAGAAGTCTTTCTAGGGGTAAGGCCTTTGTGAGTGGATCCGCCATGTTTTTCTTCAGGTCTACTCTCCTAGCCTCGATCCCTTGGAGATCAACCATCTCCCTGATCAGGTGATACTTGCCTCAGAATATGTTTGGAACGTTGATGGGACCGGTGTTCCTAGGCCAAAGCCACAACTCCATTGTTGTCACAATAACAGTTATTGGACGCTCAATGGTAGGAACCTTGTTCATCTCATGAACAAGAAATGTCCAGATAGCCACTTTGGTAGTATCGTTGGTAGCAATGTATACATCCTTTATCGTCTAATATGTCACGGTATCTAGCTTGGAACTCTTCCAACATACCGTCCCTCCACTGAGGGTATAGACAATGCCTGTGACTGACTCTCAGTCGAACTTATCACTCTGGAATCTGGAACCAAGAACTTTCTTTTAGTTCTTCTCAAGTACTTAAGAATGTCCTCCACAGCTGTCCAGTGATTCTCCTAAGATCCGATTGATTCCTGATACCTAGTGAGTCATCTACATCTAGTATGGTACATAACATCGCACACTCTGATAGAGCCTACTGCCGAAGCATATGGTATCACTTGCATACGAGCTCTCTTCAAATCAGTCTTGAGAGACTTATTTTTGGAGAGAGTGATCCATGAGTAAGTAGGCGAACCACCATGCTTAGAATCTTCCATACTAAACCCCTTTAGTATGGTATTAATGTACCCGGATTTGGGACACTCCCAACATCCACTTAGATTCATCACCATAGATCATAATCCATAAGATATAGTAGGTATCATCCAGATCTTATATTGAGAATCTCCGTGATAAGAGGAGCTTGACCGAGTGTAGCATAGGAAACTATTTCCTATCAAGAGTATGTCATCTACGTACAATACGTGGAAGAAAACCTTATTTTCTACAATCTTCTTGTATATACAAGGTTCATCTACTATTTTGATGAAGTCAAACTCTTTGACTATCACATCAAAACAGATGTTCCAACTGCCTGAACCTGGTTGGGCCATCATCTTATGATGCAATCCTCGCTCCCACTGTCACCGAGAAGACCGTAGTATCTCTCAAGTGGATGAGGAACTCTATCAGATTCACGGAGAGGCTGAGGTTCGTTGGAGACTATTGAATCCTTTGGTTTCACCAAATCATCAGCTGTTAGTTTTTCTAGCTGGAACTTCTTCCAGTTCTATCTCATGACCACTAATTTCTTCACAAGAAATTCCTTTACTAAAAAGGTGGCATGCTGAGAAACAAAACACATTTTTCTCCTCAGACTGGTAGAAGATATTCCCTCGCAAATATTTGGGATATCCTAATCAAACTTATACAGAACTGACCTTGCCTCGATCTTGTCCGGATTTTGCTTTTCAACATAGGCCGGACAACCCCATATCTTAACTCGTTTAAGATATGGTCTCTTCCCATTCCATATCTCATATGTAGTGGTAGGCACTGATTTGGATGGAACCCCATTCAATAGGTATGCAGCTTCTCAAGTGCATAATACCCATAAGGAAACAGGTAACTCAGCAGTACTCATCATAGAGCTCACTATATCTCATAGGGTGAGATACCTCTGCCCCGATACACCGTTGTGCTGTGGTGTATACGAAGGAGTAAGCTGAGAGAGAATCACATTCTCCTTTTAGAAATTCCAGGAACTCCATGCCCAAGTATTCTCCTCCTCGATCACATTGTAGGACTTTAATACCTCTACCCGTTTGGTTCTCAAAAGAACCAACCTTGGCATTTGTAGACATACGACTCTATACATCATCATGTATTCGTCCTAAGAGTTCAGTAACTCTTTCTCTGTTTCCAGTAAACGGAGTATTGGTCATTTTACCTTTGAGACAAGACTAGCAAGTATCATAAGATGAAAATTCGAACGGATTCAAATATTCATCCTTATATAACTTAGCTGGTCGTGTTGTATAGATATGACATAGTCTACAATGCCACAAGAAGGATTCGTTCATTTCTGAACTACTCCTCTTGTGTGTGTGTTCTATACTTTGAACTGTGGTTTGATTTAGAACGTATATGCTATTCTATAGCGTGCCTAATCCAATCAACTTTTGATTCAGGAAAATGTTCACAACGTTATCCTTTAATACAGAATTATATCCTTCTTTAACTTAATAAAGAATCTGATGTAATATTGTATATCAGCTTCGGTATGTAATAACATTTGTTCAGAATCAATGTATTAATACAAGGTGATACCTGCCAACTTATTTGGATGCAACAATTGCACCATTCTCTAACACTTAGAGACATATCACCCATTCCCAGTTCTCTACTTATCTGCAGCCCATGTAACATATTACATATGCGGGATCCGGATTTGGTATCACATACCCAGGACGTAGAGGATACTGACAAAACAGTTCTCGGTAATAAGGACACCCGAAGAATATGCATCAACATGCACTTTCTTCGAATTGGGCGGCATGGGAATCCGGATATTCTCCTATTTCTTGCTCGGACTTATAACAATTATAAGATTGAGCGGAACCAACGTTCCTTAGCTTAGTATAATAAGCAGGTTCGGTCAATTCATCCATATTATTATCTTGATTAAGGCATGACATAGTCGCTACCAGGAGAGAGAGAGAGAAGAAAACACTCTGCGTGCGCTCTTGCAAAATTAGATTGGTTATTATTTTATCTAATCAGGATGGCTCCTACTGTTTTAGTCAAATCTTCCTTCAAACCCTAAAAGGTAAGACTAGCCGGGATTAATTACACAATACAAGTTCGCTAATCTTTCGGTCAGGCCAGTGTCAGTACTTTGAGGGAGGTTCCCCGTGCTTTCGCACGAACCTAATTAAAATAAACCTCGTTTTCCCAGGGGCGTAACCCCATTAACACCTTTCTAAACACTTACTTGATCGGTTAATTGTAATGTGTAAAACTCTCCCAGGAGTAACTCTTACTCGCAGTGGGTATCAGGATCCATCTATCTTATAGAAGGTATGCAATCGCATTGCAAATTTCAACACTTGAAATTCCTGATAATACTTTTACCCCTAGCGTCCTATGACCTTGACGCAGGCCAAACAACCCATAGTCCGCTAGTCAAGTTCAACCCATACATTTCTTGATTGAATTAAACCCACCCGCATGACCCTTGACGCATACCAAAAAACGCCGTACTAATACCCTATTCCAATCGTATCGTATGCTAGCAGATAAGCACTAGTTAGCTACCGTACACTACGCCTTAACGCAGGCCAAACTACCGCAGCACGAATACTAAGTAGTACTTATCTGAAATGACAGAGGGCTACGCAGGTTTTTAAGAAAACCATAAGCGTAATGAACTTGATATCGTTGTAGAATCGAGTGAATTTGAAAAGGAGTGTTTTTGAGGCTTTTACTAGTTTTGCTAAGGAGGCCACTCCCGGTGAAGGGATCTCGGCTCTTTCCTTATCGAATAAGGTGCTGGATATTCTACAAGGAATACCGCTATGCAAAGCAAAAACTATAGAAGCAATCAAAAGACAAACCGAGAGGATTGCAGCATCTGCTAGTCTCTCTAAAGAGGTCACTCCCGGTGAAGGGATCTCGGCTCTTTCCTTATCGAATAAGGTGCTGGATATTTTACAAGGAATACCGCTATGCAAAGCAAAAACTATAGAAGCAATCAAAAGACAAACCGAGTGGGTTGTAGCATCTGCTAGTTTCTCTAAAGAGGTCACTCCCGGTGAAGGGATCTCGGCTCTTTCCTTATCGAATAAGGTGCTGGATATTCTACAAGGAATACCGCTATGCAAAGCAAGAACTAGAGCTACCAGATTTTAAACAAGTTTCTACAATATCTTTAGGTTTCTTTTAGTTTCATTAATCTCATTAATGAAGTCCTATCTGTTATGCTTCCTAAGCATCACATAAGAAACGAAATCAACAATATTTATTATATCTCATATATATAATATAGGCATTCGTCTCAGAACATATCAAGTGATCACATCAAAGAATATCAGCAGCAGAAGAATCACATATGAAATATTGGATATACTAGGAATTCCGTGTTTTAATTTAAGCCAGTATAAAACACGGATTCCACGGTCGCGATGAATAGCCAAACCCACATCTCTAGACCTCTACGAGAGCGGCAAGCAACCCTACCAATTCTAGAGTTAGGAGACCCGGTCTCGACTCTTCGAGATGGTCTCCCACTGGACCCTAGAACCCGGTTACTTATGCTCCCCGCCTTGGGTCTATCCTATTGCGGAAAAGTAATAATATACAACAATGGTGACATCATCCTCAACCCGGAAGTGCCCCAATAAAAGAATATTACATACAATGAATTTTACATGAATGAAAATAAAAAAAACTCTCATCTCATATAAAACCCCCGTCTATTCAAAACACGACGATCCAATATAACCTATCACGGCAACACATAACATCACATGTCATCAACGTAAGTAAATATGCGTATCCTAATTGTCGTTGACATATAGCAACGAAACCGGTGATACACCACATATTACACTTACGACCGCAGAAAAGAAAGTGAAAAACTACAACAGTTGGAATCCGCAACCACCTTAGACAGCATAAACCCAATATATCACATACATTGGATTTCATGCCTAACCAAATGAATTCCTTAGACATCGCATGCTTAAAAATTATAAACCCCGCATTTTAGTCTCGATATTGAAAACACTTTCCAATAACCTGTCGGGTAATTCAATAAGATTCCCGATAATCTGATCGAATGCTCGTCGAAAACTTTAATAGAAGGGCGCACCCCCCGATGCCGTCGACGAAGTGCACTAAGGCGGAACACCGTAGCCGCGAGCATCTGAACGGATGCTTTTGGCTATGAGGTTCTTCTACAGTCACTTGGTCAGGGTTATGGGGTGTGTCTATCTAGTAAGGTTACCCGGCGAGTATCCGCGTACACTACGTAATTGCGACGGACTTTTGATCCACATCAAAATCCCGTGGCTACCAATCAAATGAGACTAAACTGCTAGATTAATAAAATTCAAACTAGTTATCACATAACCAATTATGTGGATTCCAAATATTGTATCACAATCACAGATAGCTAGGCGAAGTTAGATAATTCGATCGATTCAACGAATTCCCAAAAATTCCCAGAGAGCTCAACACTTGAGCAGAATTAAAAATTCCCAGAAGCATGCCTTTGTACCTACGGACCTACAGCTGAAGGGCCTGACCCAAGCCTCTTAAGTGGCGCCGCGGTTCCGCCGCCAAAACCATGTTTTGGCAGCGGATCCACGGTCACTTAGACGAGTTAGGGTTTCATTTTTCAGGTGTGTCCATTGAATTCCCTGCATGATTTTCTGAATATTTTTAACATGGAAAAATCCAACTTTTTGAAAAATTTCCAGAGAGGGGGTATAATCGGGTTTTCGGAGTTTCGATCGGACTTTAAACTTCGTCTAGACAACGCCTAATGCTCTAGCTTGGCTCTGGTACCACTGTATGGTTAGCTTAGCACCTTAGCAAGGTTTAGGCAAGCATTAATCATGCTAATTTAAAATTTTGGGGTGCTAAACAAACCCTAACCAAGATCTTAACTAGAGAATTAGGGTTAAACATGATATGTAAACTCTTTATATCTAAGTGAACAAGAAATACAACCTTTGTAGACCGGTCATTCATTTCAATAGCTCCGTGTAGTAGTCCCTTCGCTGCGATCACGAACTTCCGGACTCTAGAAAGGGTCCCATGAAGAAATGAACAAGCTTGCTTCGAAGTCTTCGAGGCCGAAGATGATCTACATCGAGGAGACACTAGCTCATGCTATCTCTTCATTAATTGTGTAGATTAGTGAAGCAAACACTCTAAACTAAATGGCTAATAGTAGAGGATGATGAAGTAGGAATTTAGCTCACTTTAGTATTTAATTTCTCACTATATTTCTTCTTGATCTCAAAGTCAAAAGAGAAAAAATGAGATGAGGAAGAAGAAGAAGAAGGAAAATATCTCAAGTGATGAAAATATCTCTCATGGTTCAAATGCAAGCCTTGGGTGAGTATATCATCCATACACTAACCCATGTAGAGAATTAACCATTGTAAGGGTTAATGGTTAGGTCACAAAATATCTTAACTAGAAACAAAAGAGTGGACCAAGTCAATGCTTATCTACAAGCTTCTACAAGCTTTTAGCTTTGATTAAATCCACTAATTTATAATTACTTAACGATAAATGAAACCCTAACATAAAACCTGGCATGGTATGAGTCTCATACATACATGTTGCATGTGTAACCTACCATGTCACAATATTATATATCACATATATAATATTCATGTAACAAAAGAAAACAATACAATAAACATATATCACATATATGTTAAATGCATCATAGGTAAGAATAATAAATATTTAAGTGAGCATATAATACACATACACACACATATATATATATTATTTCAGCGAATCAACACTTGATCCGATAACCCGTCTTTATCACATATAACCGGCCGATATCATATATCGCGAGAATAGAATACGGTATCACATACTCGTATTAATCTCGGTCTCGCACATATCACATATATGCTCCTACTCCGTTTTCCATGAACCAGGAGACCTCTATGTAGGACTCTAAAGACTCGTCAATACGTCGGCAGTAGGTGATGATCATATCAAACACCCACAAGCCGCAAGCGGTCTGCTAAACATAACGGCCACCCGGGTATTGAGCGATCAGAAGATCAACAAGCAACCCTGCTCATTCTCCTGTGAATCTAATCAGTAACACTACCGTACAGTCCGGTATCTTTGTCTGATATGTCGCATATCTAGTCTAGGTGTGGTAAATGTCAGAGCCCAGTAACCGATAAGTCGTGCCGATGTGAGGTCCATAACGTTTCGAGAAACTACTGATAACACTTACCAGTAAATCTCAGCAAGCCTGACCAGGAATTTCCTGTTATGGCTAATCGAGCATAGCGCAACATCAACTCCTAATACCGGGAGAGACGAAACCTCTCCTATCGCTCATTGCCTCCATGTGACTCGGGACTGTACCTAAAAACCACCTTTTTGCACAATCTCTTGACCGTGGTATGGTGGAAATCAAAGCACAGTGTGAATCACACAAGACTCTATGACGATCTCGGGTCTACAGACTAACCTGTACCAGTGTCACCAGAGACCTGCTATCCGACGATAGGTATATTACCATCTAGGAGTTCTCGGCGAGTCCGTCCAGTGTACCCACTCTCCACTAAGCACCCGTATGCCTTCTCTGATGTCAAACACTAATGGATATGGGATCATCCATCACCCATCATATGGGTCAAGAAGCGCATACGCTAGTCTACTCTGGAGTACCGATGCCCTGTCTTGATACTCCCACGACTAGGAACATTTGAAGGATGTACTTATCGACTACCCTATCCCCACTAGTATGATCTGCATCATAATCCTGATAGTCAAGTAATCATCCTAAGGGCTTTATCAACATGTGATCGCAAAACAGTATTTGTTAACATGTTAAGATAAAGTGCAACCAGATAGCATATTATCATGTCGAGCAAGAAAGTCCTCCCTATATATGTCCAAACATCCACTATAATATACATCGCATGTATAGTAATGACCTCTAGTGCATACATATAACTAACAGCGGTGTCGCCGGATTTGTCCCGAGTCGTCGCCGGAAGATGACCTTATGCTAACTCCACTTGTACTTCTAAATCGACTTGGAATTTTTTTAGAGTTTTGATGATAAATTTCAGAATGGAGAGGGCTAGGGTGTTGGATGATATTTATAGGATAGAATTAGGGTTTAGGAAATTAAAAATGAGAATTAAAAATGCATTAAAATGTATTAAAGAGGTGAATTTAATCTCTCTGTAAATTTACAGAGAAATCAAACAGCAGAGGAGTAGTGGGAGAGGCCAAAGGGTGTTAGGGTAAAAAATGGGGGCATTTGCGATGGGGGGCCCCGGCGGCGCCAGCCCAAAGGGCTATCTCGCCGGTCATCTCAGTGAGGGGTGGGGTGGGATTGATTCCACGTGTCGGGGTCTGTTCATATAACATTTTCCATATGTTTGTTTTCAGCGAATTTTCATTTTTCTGTGTATTGCACGTGTAAACTTTTGGGCTTCCAAAAAGTTTAAAAGAAAAATCATTAAAAATTATATGTGGCTGGGGGGATTTGAACACAGAGGCTATGTCACAGCAGTGCAAGGCTTTACCAATGAGCTACAAGTGTTTTCTTGCTGTTTTTAAACAAGAAGTACTTTTAAGTTGTGCTCAGGCTAAGGTACTCCTTTCTGTACTTTACAAAATTTTGTACAGAAAGTTTAGGGTTGTTACATGCTCTAACTTCACTAGTGAAGCAACTAGTGATGAAGACTTGCTAAGAATTGATCACTAGATTGATTTAGTGGCTAATCTCTAGTTGATCTCTCATAATCCTTTTCTAATTCTCCACATAGAAAAACAAGAGAGGAGAAGAAGAAAACTTGGTGAGTGAGCAAGTGAGGAAGCTAAAACCAAGCCTCTCTCTTCATAATCTTTTCTTTTCTTTTCTTTTATATTGATAATGAGTGGACTTGTGACTCACCATGGTGAATCACAAGCCCACAACATTCTCATATATACAAGAAAAGAGGATAAGAGAAGAGAGCTACCTCATTATGCACAAATATACATGTGTATATGTATATATAAATATATATAAATACACGCATACAAGTATATGCTACAAATACATACACCCGTATTCGTATCAAAATATGAATACCGTATTCGTATAAAATACAAATACCCGCATTTGTACTAATGATACAAATACCCGTATTAATATCAAGACACAAATACCCGTATTCGTATAAATACCATATTCTGTCAAAATACGAACACCGAAAAGAGAGACACTAAAAGAGATATATAATACCAGCTCACATTTAATCCAAAATGTGATAACCTGGCTATCAAACCGGCTAGTATTAATAAACTTTCCGATTAAAATTATTGTTTACCGCCGAATACTGGAAACTGAGACGCGGAGGACGACTATCCTGAATTTGGGGGCAGATGATATTCGGACATATCCACCCACTTCTCCGAAGATACCAAATTGATTTATGGCACCGTATATCGGAGTTTTGGATAGATGTGACCGATGTAGCAGACTTTATCTGATTCCCCCTCATTTGTGAGGGGTTTTTGATTGTGGGGACGCTCTTCCCTAAAGACGTAAGCCTCTGCAGTTAATTATGTTATCGCGTTGCGATAACAAATTTCTCCTGCTCCAGTATTTTACTTCATATCGTGTTGTATTTTGTTTATTTTGGTTGCCCGTGGATTGTATATGGAGACTAGTTTATGTCGTCGCCCGTAGGGCGCGAATTAGTCTAAATCTGTAATATATATATATATATATATATATATATATATATATATATATGGGTTTGAACTTAGGACACATATTTTGTATGAATGAGGTCCATCAGTTCGGAATGTGTTATCTGAGGATCGTTAGTCATTTTCGAGACTAAGATCAATTCAGGAGTATGTAGTTAAGGCTTGTTAATCATGTTTTGGATTTAGATCAACTTAACAAATATAGATTAAGGATCTTTAGCCATTTTTTAGACTAAGATCACTTGGGTTTATTGACATTTTGATCAACATAGGCTTCATCATTTAATTAAACTTTGTTTAAGTGATTAAACGATGTTTTATGGTACAAGTGCGCAGGTGTAACATTTCAGAAATATAAAATAATATTTTTGGAATTTAAATAATAAAATAATAAATTTCACGAAAATTATTCGAGTATGAATTTGGGGTTTTCGTAGAATGATATAATTATATACCAATATTTGGATATTAATATGAATTATTAATTATAAAGGAATTTATTGGATTTGGACATTTTATAAATAATTATGCAATTAATTATATGCAAATTTATGTTAAACTTGATTAGTGCACTACTAATCATGCTTTAAGCCAAATCCAACTTCTTAATAACCATGGCTAGTGCACCATGACAAATTTTATTGTTTCATGCATGGTTCATTTGTATTTGTGGACTTGTGGTTTTATATGTGAGAGGAAAAGAAGAAGAAAAAATATTTGTATGAGAGGGGACAAGAAGACATGGGCATGAAAGCGAATGAGAGAAGGGGGGGTTATCCTTGACCATGGCTCCTTCACCATTCTTCACTTCATTTCTTATCTTCAACTCCTTCATCTTCTTCTTCACTTCCTCCTTCCTCCACCTCACAACCACCTCCAAAACACCACTCAAACCTCACCAAAACCTCACGCCACCTTCACAAAAATTGTGCACCACCTCATTTTACACCCTATGGTGAGCTCAAGTTTGGATTTTGAGCACTTTGAACTATCTTGGAATTTTCTTCAGTTGCTCCAAGAGGTAAACCCTTCACTTTCCTTCTTCTTAACTTCCTATTTGTGTTTAGAGTTCGATTAAGCTAGATTAGTGATCTTGGAAATTTCTAGGATGAATTTAGTGGATGTTTTGAGTTATAGAGATGTAATTGAAATTTAGTTAGTGACCCCAACCCTTAGTGATAAAAATTCTGGACAAACTTGAGACTAGAACCCCAAAACACGAACTTAGAATTTTCCCGATGTCGGTTTTTGACGAATTGTGATGAATCTGTAGAATCTGTTATGACTCGAGAGCCCTATAAAATAAGTTCCCAACACAGAGAGATGTGCAGGCTACCAGAAATTTACCCAAGAAACCCGAGCCCCTATCTTCATATACCGACCGCAGATTTATTCCCCCAGGCCGCAAATTGCGGCCTGGTCTTGGTGCTTTTGGTTGAGTTTTGGTCCATGGTTCACTTATCTGATGTATAGACCTACCCTATATACAAAATCTCCTAATTTTACCTGAGCTAGAATTTAGGACTGTTTTTCCATGTTGCTGATTTTGAGTTTCCGACTTTGGAAAACTTGGTTTTGGTATTTGATTTTGGACACGGTCGTTGGACGTTTGTACGTCAACGCTGATGGATTATTTGGTTGTTCTTGCATGCGTGGGCTATAGGTTCTAACCTATGAGCACTTCACGTGTCGTATCGGTTTCGGATTTGGTTTTGATGTTGTTACAATGCATATTAATTTGTAGGTACCTTCGCGTGGACTTCCGAGACGACGAAAGAGAACAAGAAGTTCATCGACTTCGGCTAAAGCAAGGACTAGCAGGTGAGAAGATCTATATCTACGGGGGAAGTTGGGTGGATGACGTATAGCACCCCCGCAAACATAGTAATGGGATAAACGATATGTAGAACATATTTTGAGAAACTCATGCTTATGAACTTACGGATATGATCACAAGATTGAGTATGAGATGACATGATGAAAAGACGACATGAGTGGATATGTTGATATGAGGATGTGAGGAGACACACACACACACACAAACATTCCAAGATATGATATGAGATTGAGTTATATATATATATATATATATATATATATAAATGAGAACAAGAGATGATAGAATGTACGAGACCATAGATCTGTACCCTTGTTTATGTATAGGACGTAGATCCTTAATCTAATTTGATGACACCATACGATGGAGTACCGTACGTGATGAGATATATCGGATGTTTGATCTGCACTCTTAACTCGAGGGTGATTCTCGATGATATTACCCCATATGATACTATGAGGCTGGATCGCCGACTTTTGGATTGTCTTGATTCGGAGAATAATTGATTTCTAAATACTTTGGTGGATAATGGTTTATATTGATTAATCTAGGTGTAGTTGTGTACCTTATACCGCTCATGCTTATGTTGTATCTTTTCCTCATGACATACATACTATGTCCTAGCACTTACTTTTATATATGGCATCGTTTGCTAGTACACCTGCACTATTACCGATGATGCGCATGTTACACATACACAAATTTGCTGGCTCACACACTCATCATCGGTAATTGCCATGCCACTTACACAGTAGAACTGTTACATCACTGTATTGCTCTTAACTGTAAAGTACAATCATTGTTCTACAAGACATGCTTACATGATAATACTTGAGATACTTACAGTACTGCTCTATGCATGCATATACTGCACTTTATGGTTACATGTATATGAGATGTTGTTTTCATGAGATCTCTGGATTTGAGAACGACTGATATATTTCAAAAGAATTATGATTGTCTGAAAAACGCGGTTTCTCGTGATGTGATTTGTGGCGTCCACCATGAGTTTTCTCGGTTTTGAGCTATATGTATACCCGATTCGAGGAGTGAGGAGGCACCGTCTGCGGGTACATGGTGGACCTAGTACGGTACCCCGGGGAAAGAAGATCGTATAGATAGACGATGAGCTCGGCAGGGGAGCACTACTGACCGGTGATAGTTTGGGCTCGACAGATATCCGGAGGATACCGACTGGAGTCGTATGATCAGATGGATATGATGGCCGATCTGATGAGACGGAGCCCGAGATATGAGAATTTACGTGTCGATGTTGGACACTGGTTTTAAGATATTTTCGAGTGTCGATACTGTACACTCAGGTTTCATGATGATTGAGGTGTTGTTGATGGACACCTGCGGGATGATACACATACATACATGCATATGATTCATATGACTTGATACTATATACTGATACTGGAATGCCATCATTATTATACACATATGTATTCATGATCACCCTGGATACCACACAGTATTACCTTTATGTTACAGTATGACCAAAGGATCGTTGTTCATTCGATTTCTACCTGCTGACATTTTCTACTCATGAGTTGGCAACTCACCCCCGTTGTGCCACAATTTTCTTACAGGTTCGACTGCTCGGATCAGTAGCGGCTCGCTGTCACACAGCCTTCTTCAGGGTATTTTGCTTTGGTAGGTGGGATACACATTTGGATCGTGGCCACCCTTTTACTTATTATTTCTGTTGTATCTAGTTAAGCTCCATCAACCAGAAACCAGACTATGTATATTTGGTAGACCTAAACACAGACTCGTATATTCTGGAGACTTAGAGCGAGATGGGTGTATTGTCTTTTATTTGAGCCGATGATGTCTTGGTCTGCTTTACTTTCATTCTATGATTGAACTTCGTCGTAGGGCGTCGCGCGCGCGCACACACACACACACATATATGTATGTATGTATGTATATATGCATTGTGCGCTGTTGTGATTCCGCCAATTGGTGAAGAGCTAGCTCCTGCTTGGGGATACCTATATTATTGCATGTATGTGGTTTTGGATCAAAATATACAGGGGTGGTGCTGCCCAAAATTTCCAGGACTAAAATGTTTTTAAAGATAGTATGTAAACTATTGTATTTTCATATGATATTACTTATACATCTAAAAGATGGCTTGAATTTTCTTATGCCGATATTTCAAAACTGCACCTCCACTATTTCCACAAAAAGGTTTAGATTTCTGGGCTTCAGCTTACTTGAATTACGGCGGGATCCTGTAGACTTCATGTAATTCTCCTGCCGGTCACGTGCCAATTCTAGGTCGTGACAGCAGGTATATGTGACGCAAATGCCCGTTTATTTCATTTGAAAGGGTGCACACGTGTGTTACACGTGGTTATGCACTGCTTTGTTTCAAAGATGTTGCGCATGCGTATCACATGACACATCTGTTATGGGTTTCAAGTTATATATGCGTGCATGCATTTAGTAAGTCAACATGCATTGCACATCAGTGCGCATGCCTTTGTAGGCGGCTTTAATTAAGTGCGTGCACGCGTGTATCACATGATGCACATGCCTTTAGAAGCTATTTTTGTCAAGTGCACACACGTGTGTATCACGCGGCGTGTAACATTTCAGAAGATAAAAAATTATTTTGGGGAATTTAAATAATTAAATAATGAATTATTATAAATATTTTAAGGTATGGAGATTAGTTTTAATGAAAGGGGTATAATTATATACCGATAGTTTGGAAAATATTTTGAAAATTAATAAGAATTATTGATTTTGAAAGAAATTATGAGAATTGAGCATTCATAGATTTTTTTTAATAATTATTTGTATTCCATGTTAATGCTAAACTTGATTAATCTTCACTAATCTTGCATTAATTTTGATTATGCATTATGGCATGCAACAAAGCATGTTGCAAATACTTGTTACATTTTTGTGAAACATGACCTCAATCATTCATTTGTGCATGGTTTTGTATCCTTTTTTTTTATAAAAAATATGAAAGGAAAAGGATATTATTTTGGCATGACGGGGGCGGGGGGAACATTGTTCTCTGCTAAAACACGCGACCGGGACATTGGGGCGTCCGAGCCTGAATTCCGAGGGCATATGCTAATTGGTGCTATCCGTCCACTTCTCCGAAAATGCCAAGTTGATTTATGGCACCGTGTATCGAATGTTTGGATGGATGAGGTCGATGTAGCAGACTTCGTCAGATTCCCCCTCATTTGAGGGTTTTTTGATTGTGGGGACGCTCTTCCCTGCAGACGCAAGCCCCTGCAGTTAATTACGCTACCGCATCGCGGTAACCACTTTCCCCTTCTCCAGATGGTCACTTCGTGTCGTGGGTGTTTGTTTTGTTTTTGGTTGCCCGTGGATTATATACAAAGACTAATTTATGTTGTCGCCCGTAGGGCGTGGATTAGTCCAAATCCGTATCTTCTTAGATTTGGGTTTGGGGGTGGGTTTAAGGATACGTTAGTCTCATTTGAGACTAAGATCAACTTAAACGTTTGTTAAGGATACGTTAGTCTAATTTTAGACTAAGATCAACTTAACGGGATCGTTTAGATCCAACAAGAAAGCATTTGGGCTCTATTGTTTAGTTTAGGGACATTGCGGTCGATTGTTAGTTGAAGGACATCTCGGTCCAATGTTAGTTTAAGGACATCTCGGTCCAAGGTTAAGGACATATAGTCCATGGGCTTAAGGACCCCACAGTCCGAGATTAAGGACATCATAGTCCATGGGTTTAAGGACCCCACAGTCCAGTTTAAAGACGTCATAGTCTATGAAATGTATGGTTGTCGGGACCCGTCACTAATCTGAAGACATTGAAGGATTACAACGACAAATATCAGAGGAGTAAAGAGATGTATCCTTAAACCGATGTGAGTTGGGAGACCTATAGTCCAATTGGGACTAAGATCTGAGATTTATGAGCATATGGGCTCAGTTAATATGAGTTGAGGACTTATGGCCAATCTTGGGCTAAGTCCAATCAAGTTAAAATGTTTTAACATTTATTTTGGGCTGTTGAGCTTTTATTTGGGCTTAGCCCTTTTAACAATGCTGAGCATTGATTTGTATCCTGACAATATTTTTGTCTTTTATTGAATGCTGAGCATTCAGTCATAGCTCTGGGGCTTATTAAAGAATAATTTATGTTCTGTCAGCGCAGCACATGGTGTGCTTGGCACTTTGCGCCAGTCAAAGAGCACAGTGCGCTTCTGTTGGGTAGCGCACACGTGAGAGACATGTGTTGCGCTTGGCGCTAGCTCCAGTTAATGAGCACAGAGTGCTAGTTTATGAGCGCATTGCGCTAACTGCTAAGTGGCGCACACGTGAGGGACACGTGGTGTGCTTGGCGTTGAGCGCCAGTCCAAAAGCGCAAAGCGCTAGCTGTTAAGTGGCACACACATGAGGGATACGTGGTGCGCTTGGCGCTGAGCGCCAGATCAGGAGCGCTGAGATGCTTCTTTTTTAATATGGAGCGCTAAGGCTCTTTTATGCAGCGCTATGCGCCGAGAATTAAATTCTCCTTTAAGAGACTTTGTCTCGTCGATCTAAGAACAAAGTTCTTTGTTTTACAGGAGATGTTTCAATCTCTTATATTGATTGAAAGGCCATGCCTTTATGGATCTATGATCCTCAGAGAATTGAAATATTATTCCCCCCTTTTTATAATGAGATGTTCATGATCTCCTGAAAGACAATTTGTCTTATAGATCTATGATCTGTGAGAAGAATTATGTTCTTCTTCTTTTATGATGAGATCTTTTGATCTTTTTGTGAAAGACTTTTGTCTTGTAGATCTATGATCTTTAAAGAAGTGAATTCTTCTTTTCAATTATGAGATGATTTCATCTCTCTGTTCATTTTTTACCTTGAAGAAACTCTTCTTTTTCTGAGAGCTTGGCTCTTGAGATCTCTCAAAGCTTCTTGGGGTGGGGGGGTTCCTCCCTCTATTTCTGTATATTTCTCTCTCTCTCTCTGAGACTTGAAGTCTTGGGGCCTTTATATAGGGCAAGCTGATCAGTTTAATCAGTTGAAGAGATCTTTTCTCTAATTGATTTGGGGAATTACCCATCGTTGGATCTTTGATCCAAGGGCTTCTAATTTACAAAAGACAATCTTCTTGTTTTTAACCAGTTCGATAAATCTTTCCATACAGAATTTATTCTGTGTTTTGGTGATTTTTAATCACCACTGGATCATTGATTCAACGATGCTCTTATTTATAGAGCACAATCTTGTTGTTTGGAAAGATTTGAGAAATCTTTTCTTAACAGAATTTAATTCTGATTGATTAATGATTTATCATTATTATTAAATCTTTGATCTGACGGTGGGGAGCTTTTAGTTTCCGGCGCTAGTGCACCCGTGCCTTGCACGTGGTGCGCTGCTTAGAGTGCAGCGCACCTAGTGCTAGCGCATCCGTGCTTTGCACGTGGTGCGCCGCTTAGAGCGCAGCGCACCTAGTGCTAGCGCACACGTGCTTTGCACGTGGTGCACTGCTTGCAGCGCACCTAGTGCTAACACACACGTGCTTTGCATGTGGTGTGCTACTTAGGACGCAGCGCACACGTGGTGCACATGGCGCTGCTTCTGAAGCGTTGCTTTATTTCAAAATTTGAATTTTGAACAGAGCTTTGCTCTGATTGGGGAAACAAATGCACCCCCCACCGTTGCGCTCACGTGGCCCACATATGAGTGCAGCGATGGCAACATCTGAGCCCTTGGATCAACTTAGAAGTTGAAACGGTATCTTTGTGCCTATAAATAGGACCCTTGGCCCTTGAGATGATTTATATTCATCTTCTTCCTTATTTTCTGAGAATCAATTTCTCCTTTAGAGCATAGCTTTCTGTTTTAAGAACTTTCAAGAGTCAAAACTCCACCAAATTTTAGGTAAGATTTGAACTTTATCAATAAAGCTTTGCTCTTCCTCAGATCATAGATCTCAAAATATTTTTAGGGTTTTACCCATTAACAGAGCTTTTCTCTTCATGAACCTTTTTAGGGTTTCTTTAACAGAGCTTTGCTCTCAAAGATCTAAAGATATTTTTCTTGGGGTTTCTTAACCCATTAACAGAGCTTTGCTCTCTTGAATAATGGAGATTTGTTAATCTCTTATGAAGAACTCTTAAGAATTTGTTCATAGATCTTGAAGATCTCAGAATTTTAATTCATATATAAAATTGGTTTCAATTTTTTTCTGATGGATTCTTCCATCATTTCTTCAGAGCAAGGCTCTTCAGGAATTTTTATTCCTTCATCATTAGAGTTTGACAGTTGTCATTCTGTCACTAAGCACGGCTCTCAAGGGGAGATTTACTCCTTAGCCCGAGGGGTTCTCATTAAATGAGAATCAATTGAGGATTTTCTCATTAATTAACAGTCTCATCAAATGATGAGACTGTTTTATTAATGATAAACTGTCATCTAGATTTTGTGGGTCCCCCTTTGTTCCCCTTTTTACTGCATTGCAGTGTGGTACAGATTTAAAGTACCTAGTGACAACACTTAAACTGTAGCATTGGCGGCTGACAATTTGTTCTTTTCCCGCAAAGGTACTATGTCTTCCGACACTTCTTTCCCGTTCGTCCGCTCGGAAGGCGGGTTACCCGAAGTGCCCATAGACCGAGAGGTTCTTGCGCTGATCAAAGACCATGACCCGGAGCAAAAGAGTCTTCATCTATGGGGTAGATGGTACGATCAGATTATCGGGGGCCGCCGAAGCTTTTCTTGTGCGACACCCTCGGAGCCTATCTCTGTGATCCCTTATGCAGATGCACCCCCAATAAGCTATACTGTGGAGGAGGTAAATTGGACTTCAGAAGGTCTTCTTCGACCTTCTATGGTCGCAATACCCGTGCAGCCGCCGGTAGCTTTGGACACTTTAGGACGGCGCATATGCCAGGGTGAATCACGCCCTTGGGGACAGCCCTACAACATAGGACTAACTCCCCGCCACCCGGCCGGATACTTACAATGGGCCCAACATATTTTATTGGCGAAGAAGTCGCAATTACTGAAGCTCGGATTGTACCCTGCGATCTACGCTTCCTTGTTCCAGTATTCTGCACCTCCCACATTGTGGATCTAGGCGTTTTTAGAGCAGTGGAACATTCTGACCCACACCTTCCTTTTATTGGATCGAGAAGTCTCCATTTCCTTAGAGGAATTTGCCGATGTCTCTGGTTTACCCGTTAGGGGAGAGCACTATAAGGAGCTGCTTCCTCTGGACCAAATCAGTGGTAATGGGTCTTACCCCATAGAACTCCATTCAACACCAGTTCCCAAGTCTGATAAAGGTGTTGAATATGTATGAGAGCCTCTTTCTCGAATCCGGAGGTCGCGGGGTTACTTTTACGGATTTTATCGCTCGTTTTCTCCATGCGGAAGTTTTATCGTGTCAAGGTGAAAAGTTTGCCAAACTTGATGATCTTTTCGGCTTTGGCTTGGATCGCCGGCCAATATTGGAAGCTGATCAAAAGGATTTCTTTCTTCCAAACGTCGCAATCGTCCCCTTTTCAGCAATTGCCGCTCCGGGCATCGATGAGGAAACGTTCTTTCTAGGGTTCCTCAGTTTATGGTTAAGCTGGTTCGTGCTTCCCTTGCACCCTCGCTACATAAGGCCGTCTGTCTTCTACCCCGCGCATCGAATGGTTGCCGGGATACAAGTGGCCATCGAGATTGCTGGGTTATCCCACCTATATTACGGCCTCAGCTTGGCAGCGGATACCACTGAGCTAGGGGTGCAGCCCGCCAACTTCTTAATGCATTATTTCACCTCATGGCTTGAGTTGCACGTGCTTGGGGTCTTTGGTATCCACAAAAGACCTTCCTTTTATGACAGTGCAAGTCCCTTTAGATAATGCAGCTGGTCGACGCCTCCATCGTAAGTCCGACACTGCGGAAAGCTAGGGGTTTGCTCTTTTGTCCACACACGGTTGGAGATAGTATGTCCTTCACTGAAAAAATCTTGACAGTCGGCCAGGAATCCGTGAAGACGGTGCTGCCATTGCATGAAATCTTTAAAGACGGGGCCTCTGTGTTGAAAGCTCGGGAGATTCTTCATTTGTACTCCCTCAAGCCGGGCTTTCTCGTATTTAGGCAAAATGATGCGGCATTATTCATGAGACACAACCCGCATCATTTCGCTCAGCAGCTGAGCTATAATCAGGGCGTCCCGCTTGAGGCTTTCTTGGCAGAACCTGCTGCTACCGAAGAGGGAATGCGAACCACGCTGCATCATTTTATGCGTCTGAACACGGGGTCCAACTTCTTCATTAATGAACCGAGCTGTGTTCCGAAGGCCCTGAATGTGTATGTGGCGTGGTATCAACATTCGATGGGCGCCGTCATTAGGAAGGAGAAGCGATTGCTACTTGATCGCAAGGGCACTGCTCCGGCTGGTAACCCAAATGTTCCTCTGAAGCGACGGACCATTGTTCGTCCTCCTTTAAGAGAATTTGCTACGGTCGAGGTCCCACATGATAATCCTGAGCTACCGATAACCCGTGCTCCCGTGGAAACGGTGACTGTAGCGTCTCCCGAGTCTGGTATTGGTTCAGATATCGGGACTCGTAGTCCCAAGGTGCCCACCAAGCGTAAGCTTATGCTAGCGGCGACGGGCACTCGCTCGCAGAAGACAAAGAAGAAGTCAATTCTCTCTGTTGACGTTGTACTCGGCCAGGAGCCTCATGCTCCTTCTAGCGAGGGCCTGAGCGAATAAGGGACTAACGAGGGTCTATTTATGGCGCCGGATGATACCGACCTCGAAGCTGCTATTGCAGCCTCTGAGCGATTTGAAAGCTACAAAGCGGGAATGGTCATCCTCGCACAATCAAGTAAGCTTCAACCATATCTTTTTGCTGTTATGTTTTTGTTATCATGTTTTGACAGACACTCCTTCTCTAACAGGCATTTCCACTGAAGAGGCTCTCGCGGCTTCCCTAAAAACTTTTGAGGAGGAGAGGGTTCGCGCTTCACTGGGCATTGGTATGTTTCGGCTCATTGTACCTTCATTCCCCTTTCTTATGGGTAATCTGACCCCTTTTCATCTTATCGCAGGAATTACCTCGACTCGGGTCATGGCCAGTATAATGCCAATCCCGCAGGGTGATGTGGAGATGCTCTCAGGGCCAGCTATTGAAGTCCCAGCCTCCTCAACATTGCCAAAGGAGGCTTTACTTAAGCAACCGATGACGGACGCCATAACGGCTCCAGAGGTAGCTCCTGGCGTGGACGATGACGTCCCATTGACGGAGATCTTGAGAAGATCAGCTCTCACGGCCCGGGCGGAAAGGAAGCTCAGAATGCGTGCAGCAAGGGAACGTAACGCTGCCTTGGCCGTGGGTGCAGGCTCGAGTGCTGCTACCTCTGTCCTTGCTCCTTCAGAGGGTGCTTCGGCCGCCCTGTCTACTGCTCATAGACAGGCAGCACGTGCGGCTCGGGAAGCAATTGAAAAACCGACCCAAGGTGACGTAACATTGAATTCTTTTGTCAAAGTTTTAATCTTCAGATTCTTATATATCCTATCTTGCAGGGCCGAGTCTTGATGAGGAAGCGGTAGGTGAGAGGGCGGAAACCGCCGAGCCTGAGGTAGCCACTCTTTCTCAAGAGTCTGGAACTGCTCCAATCACCACTCTTTCCCCTTGCGGTTCCTTGCTATTGCCGGGCACTGCGAGTGTCACGACGATTCTCGTGGAGTCGGGGGATGAAGCTACGGGCGGTGAAACCATCCCGATAGAGGAGGGTGAAGCAGTCACTGCACCTAGTGACGCTCTTGTCGCGGTTCCACCCGGCGACTCACCAGGTATATTTTGGGTCATTGCTTTCCTTTTCATTCTGCAATCCCTTTCAATCTCACCTGACAATATTTCTCTCGTTTCTAATGCAGGTGTGGCGAGCATTGAGGTTGTGCCACCCGAGGAAGCATCGCCAGTTGCTACTTTGGCGGTGGCCGCCCCTTTGCCTTCTCCGTGTCCTCCCAAATGTTGGAAGGTACGGGTTTGTGAATTATCGGTTTCATTGTAGGCAATATATTTTATGTACTGACATCGCATTATTACATCCTTACAGGAGTTCTTTTTGATCATCTGTATCAGGTGCTGCACCCACATTTCTCCTTCCAGCCGGAGATTTCTTCATCCAGTAGCGTTGGTGAGTATAGCCTCTATTTAATGTCTTCTATTTCCTTTTACGGGCAGCCAAGTCGTTGCTAATTCTTCTTTGTTTTGACTGCAGCATTACAGATTGAGGGAGGAGGTGAAAGAATAGTTACGCCACCGGTACTCCCGGCCTTGCCGCTTGCCGTAGCCGGTATAGTATACTTCAACACTCATGTGATTTATTTATTTTGCGAGTTGGCCTTTAATTGTAATACATTTTTTTATCAGTCGCACCGGTTCCTGCTCCCTTCGAATCTGGCATCTTAATGCCAGCAGGACCATTTGCTAGACGTCCATCTTCTAAGGGCGCTGCGACCAGCCTTCGTATGTTGAGTGAATCCATTGAAGAGCTTGACGCAGAGATCCCTGCACTCGCTGCAGATTTTGCTGCCGAGGTTAATCCCATGCTGGCGACGCTCGTGCACTTTCATAGTGAGGGCATCGTTAGGTCTTGGGTTAATCACTGTAGGAAAATTGAGGCCTGTCTGCATGAGCTCGAGCTTAGACATCCTACTCCCGAGGTCTTGGCTGTGAACTCCCAACGGGCTACGTGGGTCGAGTAGAGCACTCCCTACTTCCGCCATCTTGAACAAGAAGCGGCCTTAAAGCGTAAAGAGTGTGAAAAGACTTCGAGCGAATCTGCCCGACTGCATGCTCAGGTTGACTCAAATGCTGTACAGCTGAAAGCTACCTTTGAGGGCCTTCTACGATGTATTTCTGATGGACTAACGCTGAGGCAGAAGCTCGACCTCATCGAGCGAGATGCGCAAAGTCGTGTTGCAGTTCAACTGGTCATTGATGAGCAACTTTCATCTTATTTGCAGCAACGGGCTCAGGTCGAAGCGGAGTTGGCCGCTGCAGCTGACCATGAAAAGGGGATAAAGGGAGTGCGCGAGCAACTGACTGGTTTATTGAAGACGCCTCCCTCCCAATAGTCGTTTTCGTATCAACCACCATTTGTAATTTTTGAATAAAATGTATCCATTTTTTTTCCTTTCATATGATGTAACCTGTACTCAATTGAATTTATAAATAAAAGATCATTTCTTTTGTGCTATCATGTGTTATCTCTTGCTTTCTTCTCTTTTCTTTGTTGTCGGTATGTTACCTTAGTAAGCGTAGCGTGTAGATGATAGAGAACAATCTGTCTTGAATTCTTCGAAAGGTAGTGATTGCTTAGGAAGCAGGTTAAGATCTGCTGCCTAAGGCTTTTCAACTTTATGAGCCGTGAGGGTCTCATAAAGTCTTTTCTCCCTACGAGTCGAGAGGATCTCGTAGTTGTATTTTCTACTTAAGAATCGTGAGGATTCCTAAGTGTTTTCTCTTGAGAGTCGTAAGGATCTCACAAGAGAGTTTTCTTCCGTACGGGTTGAGAGGACCCGTAAGTGATTGATGAGATTGACATCATCTGCATTTCACGGAGTCAGAAGTTACTCTGGGAGTTTCCCACGGGGTCAAGATTGACATAAGCCGTGTTCTACGAAACCAGGATTTGCTCTGGATGCTTCCCACAGGGTCAGGATTGACATAGCCGTGTTCCGCAAGGACCAAGATCCGCTCTGGACGCTTCCCACGGGGTCAGGATTGACATAAGCCGTGTTCTACGAAACCAGGATTCGCTATGGATACTTCCCACGGGGTCAGGATTGACATTAGCCGTGCTCCGCAAGGACCATAATCCGCTCTGGACGCTTCCTACGGGGTCAGGATTGACATAAGCCGTGTTCTATGAAACCAGGATTTGCTCTGGATGCTTCCCACGGGGTCAGGATTGACATTAGCCATGCTCCGCAAGGACCAGGATCCGCTTTGGATGCTTCCCACGGGATCAGGATTAACATAAGCCGTGTTCTACGAAACCAGGATTTGCTCTGGATGCTTCTCACGGGGTCAGGATTGACATAGCCGTGTTCCGCAAGGACCAGAATCCGCTCTGGACGCTTCCCACGGGGTCAGGATTGACATAAGCCGTGTTCTACGAAACCAGGATTTGCTCTGGATGCTTCCCATGGAGTTAGGATTGACATAGCCGTGTTCCGTAAGGACCGGGATCCGCTCTGGACGCTTCCCATGAGGTCAGGATTGACATAATCCGTGTTCTACGAAACCAGGATTTGCTCTGGATGCTTCCCACGGGGTCAGGATTGACATAGCCATGTTCTGCAAGGACCAGGATCCGCTCTGGACGCTTCCCACGGGGTCAGGATTGACATAATCTGTGTTCTACGAAACCAGGATTAACTCTGGATGCTTCCCACGGGGTCAGGATTGACATAGCCGTGTTCCGGTCAGGATTGACATAAGCCATGTTCTACGAAACCAGGATTTGCTCTGGATGCTTCCCATGGGGTCAGGATTGACATAGCCGTGCTCCAAAAGGACCAGGATCCGCTCTGGGCACTTTCCACGGGGTCAGGATTGACATAAGCCGTGTTCTACGAAACTAGGATTTACTCTGGATGCTTCCCACGGGGTCAGGATTGACATAGCCGTGTTCCACAAGGACCAGGATCCGCTCTGGACGCTTCCCACGGGGTCAGGATTGACATAAGCCGTGTTCTACGAAACCAGGTTTTGCTCTGAATGCTTCCCACGGGGTCAGGATTGACATAGCCGTGTTCCAAAACGACCAGGGTCGGCTCTGGACGCTTCCCACAGGGTCAGGATTGACATAATCCGTGTTCTACGAAACCAGGATTTTTTCTGGATGCTTCCCACGGGGTAAGGATTGACATTAGCCGTGTTCTGTAAGGACCAGGATCCGCTCTGGATGCTTCCCACGGGTCAGGATTGACATAAGCCGTGTTCTACGAAACCAGGATTTGCTCTGGATGCTTTCCACGGGGTCAGGATTGATATAGCCGTGTTCCGCAAGGACCAGGATCCGCTCTGGACGCTTCCCATGGGTCAGGATTGACATAAGCCGTGTTCTACGAAACTAGGATTTACTCTGGATGCTTCCCACGGGGTCAGGATTGACATTAGCCGTGCTCCGTAAGGTGTAAGTGCACGGCGGCGCCCCGACCTCCATCCCGAGGCCAAATGCGGAAGCGATGGTTAACTTTAATTTTTCAAACGGGCACCACCGCGCACTAAAACCCGGATCGTGCCATTAACTAGTCCTAGCTAACTACAAGATGGGGAAGAGAGATATACCAAGTGATCCGAGTCCTCCGGTCTTCTCGTCGTCGTCTCGATCTCCCGCGGAATCTCCGGTCTCCACCTCGTCGCCGGAAGGGCACCACGTCGCCGGCTTCTTTTATGGGCTCCCACCATTATACCGGGGCAACTCGGGCACGAAGTTGGCAAGCCGACGTGCCCAAGGTTTGCTGTAGAATGTGTGTAGAACCATGTCTCATTTTGGGGTTCATGGAGGTTGCCATTTTGTGGAGGAGAATGAACTATACTTTGGAGGTGGAACAATGGGTTTTTGTGAAGCCAAATGAGTGTAATTCCCTTGCCCAAAAATTGGGACACCCCCCCCCACAATGTGGCCGGCCATATGAGGTGAAGGAGGAGAGGAGAAAATCCTAGTGGGGTTGTATCAAAAATACAAGGAAAAAGAATGATAGATCACCAAGTCAAAGAGTAAACCACACTCCCTCATCATGACCAACCATCATCATCAAGCATGATAATGAACTAAGACCAACACTCCACCACAACTATCATGAAAACAAAAGTCAAGCCATCATGGTCAAAAGAAGTCAAATGATGGTGCAAGTATCATGATACAATAAAATGCAAAGACCCCCTTCCAAATTGCTTATTTGCACAAACGCAAATAAGCCCTCCTCCACCAATCTTTAGCCAATGAAGGATACAAAGAAATATGGCCAAAACGGAAAGCAAACTGGCAACTCCAAAAAACTGGTCCCGTAATAAATTACAGGAAAGACCCCGATACTGTGCATACACACCCGCATCTGTATTCCGACAGAAATACAAATGCAATGAGACAAATTTACACTGTACTATACTAGGATCCGGCTTATACCAAACCCGGCTAGTATTATCCGTCCGATCCTGATCCGTGCAATACCGCACGTATCTGATCGAACCCTGCCATATATCCATACGGCCTCTAGTACTAACCGTCAGATCCTGATCCGTGCAATACCGCACGTATCTGATCGGACCCTGCCATATCTCCATACGGCCTTTAGTACTAACTGTCCGATCCTGATCCGTGCAATACCGCACGTATCTGATCGAACCCTGCCATATCTCCAAACGGCCTCTACAGCGTTTCGCCCGAAACTTGAGTAACTGCATGTGTGGTGGACTCTAAAGACTCGTCAATACTATGGTTGTGGATTTAACCACTAGCACGTCAGAGGTATTAGCCATACGTGACGGGCCACCAGCTATTGACCAAAAGGGACGTCGATGAGCGAACTCATCCTGACACCCTACTGAGCCTGTCAGTGACAATATCCGTACAGTCCGGTCCATTCGTCTATGAGCATCGCATGGCGGGCCTAGAGGGTTGGTAAAAGTCAGACCCCCAAAAGCGGTACAAGTCGTGTCGGAGTGTAGCCCAGAACACCCTGAGATACTACTGGAATACCTACCAGTAAATCTCCTGCCTCGGCCGAGGGCTTCGTGTAATGGCTCTCCTAGACACAGCGCGACTTCACCCCCAATACCGGGAGAGACGAACCCCCGAAGATCCGCTCACTGCCTCAATGTGGCTCGGGACTGTACCCAACTAAAACCTGTTTGCACGTCTCCTTTGAGCGTGGTAGGGTAGTAATCAAAGTACAGTGGGAACTCACACGAGACAAATGACGATCCCCAGGTCGATGAACTAACCTGTACACATGTCACCAGGGAACTGCTATCTGACGTCAGGTATAAGACCAACTAGCATGTTCCTGGCGAGTCCTGTCCGGTGTACTCATAACCCAATGAGCACCTGTATACATCTTAGGTGAACCAACTGACACCAGTGGCTTGTGGGACCGGCCACCGCCCCTCGTCGGGGTCTCGAATGTACACACTAGTCTACTCTGTAGTATCGATGCCTTGTCTCGAAACTCCTACGACTAGGGACCTTTTAAGGATGTGCTTATAGACCCCAGCTCCCACTTATATGACCGCCCTCATACTGCTGGTGGTCAAGCAAGAATCCTAGGGGCTCTATCAACGTGTAATAGCGACATTTCAGGTCACCTAAAGCGGTACACGATGATAAAGATAAACCAGATAGCATACTATCATCATGAGTAAGACTGTCCTCCTGGGATAGGTCCTCCCTCAATCATTGCAATCACGTGCCTGTGATCCAATAATGGACTCTGAGGGCACTATCTCCAACAATCTCCCACTTGCACTCAAGGCTAATTATTGCGATGTCGCATACTCACAGCCCGTGTGATACCAAACACCCAACTCCTCTACTAGTCAGTCTCACAAAGCTCGTTTGTGAAACTATTGCGTTCGAGGAATAGCCTCAGTGAGTGGATCCGCTTTGATGTTTATTTCTATGTCTATCTATATCTCATGTTCGCGGAGAAAGCCATCTCCCGAAATGAGCAATACCAGTCTTAGAATGAGTCTGGATGTCTGATGGGACCTAGCTCACAAATGAACTCCAAATCCAAACTTCTTAGACTGTATCGTCAACTGAACTTAATCAGTATCCTGCACCATGCCTCCCTCAGTATTGCCTTGCACCACCTGTCCAAAATACTACCCCTCGTCAGAAGGAAAAACTATAACTCTGACAACCTCCTTGTCGTCCATGTCACCTTGGAAGCCTGGAATGATAATTGTCTCCCGAATGAGGCTGTTGTTATCATATCCCTAGAACATTCACTTATGTTCTAAAACTGCTTCCGACTGTTTCTCTAGGATAGGATCAATGTCAGCTTATTGCATCTAGTGCAAGAACAACATCTGGTGTGGTACTAGACATCTCATGATTGACTCAATTGCCTGAGCAAGTGATCTGCCAATCATGCACATCCCTCTCCTCTTTAGTCTGTAAGACACCTTTAGAGAGGGTGACTCCATCACCTGCAAGTACACTACCGTGCCAGGATTCGTCCATTCTAAATACTCTTAGAATGCTGTCTAAGTACCCTGATTGGGAAACCACCCAAATTTAGATCTAAAACCATAGATCTAGTAACCAGAATGTCTGATATAATGTCCAAGTCCCATGTGGAGAAACACTGTGTGACGACCAAAGTATAACCGATCGTAGTATAGGAATATCTTTTCCTATTCTGTGTATGTCATCCAAATACCATGACATCACACCCTACTACCTTCTCAACAGATCCATCCCCTATTCTGATGAAGTCAAACCTATGACAGTCACATCAGAAATTGATGATCTATCTCCGCTATATCTGCTTTAGTCTATAAATAGACATAAGCTACCTGTCCACCAATGCTTCCGCTGCTCCCACTGACTACAACAACCCTCTGGCAGAGTCATATACACGTACACTTCTGAAGCCAGTTCAGAACGACGCTATACTCATCCTCCTGCCGGGTCTCGCAGCTTGGAACAACAACAATGGTAAGTGTGGGTAAACAAGAACCTCCCTGTCACCGTCCTTGAGGCTACCGGAGTACCTCTTGGGTGCCTGAGGTTACCCACCGTATCTGCGGAGTGGCCAATGGAATGTCAAACCAGATTGAATCTTTAGGTTCCTATGAAATCTTCAGTAATCGTTTGTGGTTCTGGAATCACTTCCAGTTCTACCATACTCCCACTACTGTTTTTCTGAAAAAATCCATTTTTAATAAAACTGTGGCGAGCCAAGAACAATATCACTATTGATCTTCCAAATGGTAGAAAGTCAACCCTCGTCATAGCCTGGGTCAACCCACAAACAGCCATTACAGAAACGTGCCTTGAGTTATCCAGAGTCTGGTTTTAATCATAAGCCGGACAACTCCCCGTACCTTAACAATGTTAAGATATGAACTGTTCTATATCTAATATAGAACCAGAGGCACTGATTTAATTGAACCAGATTCAAATCATGCAGCTATCTCCAGTGCATGTCAACTAAATGGAGAGAGGCCAATCGGCATTACTCAACTTAGGAATGCTTCCAATTATGAGTAACCTGAAAGAGAAGCAAGTTCTCTTAACCATTACTATCAACTGAATACCATACTCAAGTATCTACATCTTCGATCAACTTGAAGAATCCCGATACTTGCAACACCTGGTTCTCTACTTTATTCAAATACCTATAACTTCTCAAAATTCGGACCCTGTGTTTCCGCGAAACACCTGTCTAAAAACTAGAGAAGTCATAAGTAAACCGAATATAGTACGAGGACCAACCCCTCTGTCCTGATGGACCCTGGACAACATACAATACTCTGTATAAGTCCCTTGAGTCTGATAACTCATTCCCTGTGTGTCGTAGGTTGAAAACTGTACTTATGGTTAAGAAGAATTACACCGCTGTTTAATGCTCCTTACCTAACCATCCACTGATATAGGTAAATGTCACTGACATAATTTCAAAAAGATATATCTCACTCTATAAAAATAGACGTACAGATATATCAATTTGAAATTGGTGCATAACAACGGAAATTCAAAACCAAATATTTGCCGACCGGCAAACAACTCAGGCGATTTCCTCAAATATCACCGATTACAACGAATCCTGATATAATGAGGATAATCATCCAATTCCCAATAACTTACTCCCACTCATCATCTGTAAAACCATACAGATGTGAGAATCATACCTGGTAAATACATACCCTGGAGCAAGTGTCTAATTGGGAAATCAGTTTTCCTTTTACTGTACACAGTGAAACTGAAACATTGAAATGTTTCGATGGGGTATCCGGGTATTCCTAATAATGCCTCTTCCATTATCCATATTCACAACTGTAACCGTGTAATTCTTTGCCACCTCTCTAAATCCCTTTATATGTCTTTAGTTATTACCTTCTGCACACCTCTTTAGGCCAAATGGTTTTCTTCCTTCCCTACCGTTCGGCACCAGCCTATGGTTTGGAAGAAAACTATCCAATAAGCATAATGGGTGTACTGTCCTAATCCTAGGAGCACTCGCAATGCGAGAGAAGATGAAGATAAAAGACAACCGAATAAACCTTATTCCTATTTCTCCTGAACCAGAATCCATCCCCGAACTGGAACAAGTTCCTTTTGAGTTCGTATATAACCATACGATGGAGTATCCAATAAACTGTGGATCTTCGTAGTGATACAGAGTGTTATGGAGAAATACAAAGGTGATTTGGGAGCGGTAATGAAATACCTGGTTTGGTCATGAATATCAGTTGCAATTTACTTTGCCCTCTTACTAATCCCTTTCTTTGTCTTAACTTAATACCTTCTGTACACCATCGTTATGCTAATTGGTTTTCTTCATTCCCCACCGTTCGGCACCTGCCTATGGTTTGGAAGAAGACTATCCAATTTGCGTAATAGGTGTACTATCTCCTAAACCAAGGAGTACTCGCAACCTGAGAGAAGGTAAAAGGAAAAGACAACTGAATAGTCCTATTCGTTTTCTCCAGAACCGGAAACCATCCTCGAATTCCTTCGAGTTCGTATCTTACCATACGATGGTTTTGTCTAATGGAAGTGGACGTTCGTAGTAATACGGGGTGTCCTGGAGAAAAGGGTAAAAGTAGGAGTGGCAATGAGGTATGCAACTCTGACAATCCAAAAGCCAGTGTTAAGAAGGTTCGGTCAACTTGATCACTGAGTCATTGTCTTAGGGTCGGGTCAATGGTCGCTACCAGAGAGAGAGAAAAGAAACACTCAGCGTGCACTCTAACCTAGATCAGAATGGTTACCAATTTATCTAATCTGGAAACCTCCCACTGTTACCTCAAATTCTCCTCCAAACCTGAAAGAAGAATTAGTCGGGGTCACCCGAGGAGTAAACTAACTCATCAGTGGGAATCGGGATCCAACTATCATCGCATGATAACGTGACGGAATCCGCTCACGTCATCATACTCCAGAAGGTATGCGCATATCTGGCAAGTTTCAGTTTCTTTAGAAACTCCCGATGTGATTTATGCCCCATGCTCTTATGACCTTGACTTTGGCCAACATATCATAAGTCACATGTCAAGTTCTACCCGTCATTCTCCAGGTTAATTTGAGCCCACCCGTACATACCCTTGACTTTGGCAAAAATAGTAGTACGACTGCCCCAAACCAACGCATCTATCTATGCTGCATATGAATACCCCAATAGCTACCAATCACTGTGCCTTGACTTTGGTCAACATACACAGCTTGAATACTATTGACCACCCATATGAAACGACGGAGGGCTACGAATGGTTTCTGGAGAAAACCTTTAACGTAATGAACTTGATATCGTTGAAGGAACGGATAGCTTTTAAAAATATAGTGACGAAAACCTTTGCTAAAGAGGTCACTCCCGGTGAAGGGATCTCGGCTCTTTCCCCGTAGAATGAGGTGCAGGATATTCCAACTGAATACCACGATGCAAAGCAAAAGTAATCGGCTATAGTGAAGTTAATGCCCTGACGCAAACTTTTTGTCCAAGGGGTCACTCCCGGTGAAGGGATCTCGGCCCTTGCCTCGTCGACTGAGGAGCAGGATATTCCAACTGAATACCACGATGCAAAACAAAAGTAAACGTCCTTGCAATAACAGTTTTTTGAAAAGTGTTCCAACAACATCAAATTAGGTTTGTTTTTAACTTGCATCGATCCGAATCAACGCAGTCCCATCAATTGATCACACCACAAAGAACGAAAATATACTGATGTACGTATATGCCATCCGCATTCGCCACTGGGTCCCGTCATTACCCGTTAGGTTAGCTAACTAACGACAGAGCGGGGACTGGACTAGCGTGGATGCAAAACATTACAACATCTACTAATATATATACCAATATATTACATTTCGCTCAAGGCGTGATAAAAAATGCAACATCACAGAAATGTACAGCATCACAGAACAATACAGATATCTGGGATCCCCGGGTTTCACAGAACCACTACTAAAACCCAACGTTCCCCTGGTCGTATGGATAGCCTGTGCAATGAAATCCTAGACCCCTACGGGCGCGACAAGTTACCCGCCAAAACCTGAAGCGAGGCAGCCCCCTTCAGCAACGTGAATGGACCGCCCAGCACTTCACGGAATCCGGTAACTTGGGCACCCCTCCTGGGTCAACCTGTACCCCCTACGAGTGCGGCGAATAGCCCGCCAATTCTAGAGTGAAGCCCCCTCCGTCTCAATGCCATGAGATGCGGGCCCGTTGCCCTCTAGAACCCGGCTATCCGTGCACCCCACCTTGGGGTAATCCTAGTACAGAAAGTAAAATATACATACAACGGGTACATCGACCGCAACCTGGTCGTGTCCCAAAATAATAATACAAACAGGCAGTGACGGCAGTCCACATGTCGGACGCTCGCCCCGCAATATCAAATGTACATAATACAACCAAAACAATTGTACTAGCATTGCATCCAGGCTATCCCCCACGACCAATCCGCATAATCACAGCAAAATCACAGAACATCAACGTGAATGTCACGTTCGCAAATCCGTCTAACTGGGCTATAGCAGTTAGACAGGACTTACCGATCAAGTGACATTCACGGTCGCAGATATAATGTAAATACTGTGAACTAATGTGTTTAAAATATCCGATCGATCAAATTTTACCAAGTGGGCCCCTAAGCAATACTGTAGCACTCACAGAAATTCTGGGCCCAAACAAAGTATACCAAAACCCCTATTTTCAGCCCACAAGCCCACTGCAAAAAATTGGTGACGTGAATCCAAATTCCTGCGGCGGAACCGCGGCCAAAGAGGGGTTATGGCCGCGGTTCCGCGGTCGTACGGAAGGATCAGGTGACCAAAATTCTACAGTGTTCTTAGGATTCCCTGCACATCATTCTGCAACACCCTGAAAAAATTTTCGAGACAAAAATTTTGACAGAAACTGATATGCATGAAAACGCGGGTTTTGGGAATTTTGTTCGATCAGAAATGTAAAACACATTAGACAAAGCTAGACTATGTTAATGGCGAGGCTCTGATACCACTGTAAGTGCACGGCGGTGCCCCGGCCTCCATCCCGAGGCCAAATGCGGAAGCGATGGTTAACTTTAATTTTTCAAACGGGCACCACCGCGCACTAAAACCTGGATCGTGCCATTAACTATTCCTAGCTAACTACAAGATGGGGAAGAGAGATATACCAAGTGATCCGAGTCCTCCGGTCTTCTCGTCGTCGTCCCGATCTCCCGTGGAATCTCCGGTCTCCACCTCGTCGCCGGAAGGGCACCACGTCGCCGGCTTCTTTTACGGGCTCCCACCTCTATACCGAGGCAACTCGGGAACGAAGTTGGCGAGCCGACGTGCCCAAGGTTTGCTGTAGAATGTGTGTAGAACCATGTCTCATTTTAGGGTTCATGGAGGTTGCCATTTTGTGGAGAAGAATGAACTATACTTTGGAGGTGGAACAATGGGTTTTTGTGAAGCCAAATGAGTGCAATTCCCTTGCCCAAAAATTGGGACAGCGCCCCCCTCCCCCACAATGTGGCCGGCCATATGAGGTGAAGGAGGAGAGGAGAAAATCCTAGTAGGGTTGTATCAATAATACAAGGAAAAAGAATGATAGATCACCAAGTCAAAGAGCAAACCACACTCCCTCATCATGACCAACCATCATCATCAAGCATGATAATGAACTAAGACCAACACTCCACCACAACCATCATGAAAACAAAAGTCAAGCCATCATGGTCAAAAGAAGTCAAATGATGGTGCAAGTATCATGATACAATAAAATGCAAAGACCCCCTTCCAAATTGCTTATTTGCACAAATGAAAATAAGCCCTCCTCTACCAATCTTCGGCCAATGAAGGATACAAAGAAATATGGCCGAAACGGAAAGCAAACTGGCAACTCCAGAAAACTGGTCCCGTAATAAATTACAGGAAAGACCCCGATACTGTGCATACACACCCGCATCTGTATTCCGACCGAAATACAAATGCAATGAGACAAATTTACACTGTACTATACTAGGATCCGGCTTATACCAAACCCGGCTAGTATTATCCGTCCGATCCTGATCCGTGCAATACCGCACGTATCTGATCGAACCCTGCCATATATCCATACGGCCTATAGTACTAACCGTCAGATCCTGATCCGTGCAATACCGCACGTATCTGATCGGACCCTGCAATATCTCCATACGGCCTCTAGTACTAACTGTCCGATTCTGATCCGTGCAATACCGCACGTATCTGATCGAACCCTGCCATATCTCCATACGGCCTCTACAGCGTTTCTCCCGAAACTTGAGTAACTGCATGTGTGGTGGACTCTAAAGACTCGTCAATACTATGGCTGTGGATTTAACCATCAGCACGTCAGATGTATTAGCCATACGTGACGGGCCACCAGCTATTGACCAAAAGGGACGTCGATGAGCGAACTCATCCTGACACCCTACTGAGCCTGTCTGTGACAATATCCGTACAGTCCGGTCCGTTCGGTTATGAGCATCGCATGGCGGGCCTAGGGGTTGGTAAAAGTCAGACCCCCAAAAGCGGTACAAGTCGTGTCGGAGTGTAGCCCAGAACACCCTGAGATACTACTGGAATACCTATCAGTAAATCTCCTGCCTCGGCCGAGGGATTCGTGTAATGGCTCTCCTAGACACAGCGCGACCTCACCCCCAATACCGGGAGAGACGAACCCCCGAAGATCCGCTCACTGCCTCCATGTGGCTCGGGACTGTACCCAACTAAAACCTGTTTGCACGTCACCTTTGAGCGTGGTAGGGTAGTAATCAAAGTACAGTGGGAACTCACACGAGACAAATGACGATCCTCAGGTCGATGAACTAACCTGTACACATGTCACCAGGGAACTTCTATCTGACGTCAGGTATAAGACCAACTAGCATGTTCCCGGCGAGTCCTGTCCGGTGTACTCATAACCCAATGAGCACCTGTATACATCTTAGGTGAACCAACTGACACCAGTGGCTTGTGAGACCGGCCACCGCCCCTCGTCGGGGTCTCGAATGTACACACTAGTCTACTCTGTAGTATCGATGCCCTGTCTTGAAACTCCCACGACTAGGGACCTTTTAAGGATGTGCTTATAGACCCCAGCTCCCACTTATATGATCGCCCTCATACTGCTGGTGGTCAAGCAAGAATCCTAGGGGCTCTATCAACGTGTAATAGCGACATGTCAGGTCACCTAAAGCAGTACACAATGATAAAGATAAACCAGATAGCATAGTATCATCATGAGTAAGACTGTCCTACTGGGATAGGTCCTCCCTCAATCATTGCAATCACGTGCCTGTGATCCAATAATTGACTCTGAGGGCACTATCTCCAACATAAGGACCAGGATCCGCTCTAGATGCTTCTCACGGGGTCAAGATTGACATAAGCCGTGTTCTAAGAAACCGGGATTTGCTCTGGACGCTTCCCATGGGGTCAGGATTGACATAAGCCGTGTTCTACGAAACTAGGATTTGCTCTGGATGCTTCCCACGGGGTCAGGATTGACATTAGCCGTGCTCCACAAGGACCAGGATCTGCTCTGGACGCTTCCCACGGGGTCAGGATTGACATAAGCCGTGTTCTACGAAACCAGGATCCGCTCTGGACGCTTCCCACGGGGTCAGGATTGACATAAGCCTTGTTCCGCAAGGACAAGGATCCACTATGGACGCTCCCCACGGGGTCAGGATTGACATAATCTGTGTTCTACGAAACAAGGATTTGCTCTGGATGCTTCCTACGGGGTCAGGATTGACATAGCCATGTTCCGTAAGGACCAGGATCCGCTCTGGACGCTTCCCACGGGGTCAGGATTGACATAAGCCATGTTCTACGAAACCAGGATCCGCTCTGGACGCTTCCCACAGGGTCAGGATTGACATTAACCATGTTCCACTAGACCAGGATTTGCTCTGGATGCTTCCCACGGGGTCAGGATTGACATTAGCCGTGTTCCGCAAGGACTAGGATCCGCTCTGGAAGTTTCCCACGGGGTCAGGATTGACATAAACCATGTTCCACGAAACCAAGATTTGCTCTGGATGCTTCCCACGGGGTAAGGATTGACATAGCCGTATTCTGCAAGGACCAGTAGAGGTTGACTTTATCCGCATTTCACGGAGTCGGGGGTTGACTCTCGGTTTCCTGTGCACCGCCGAGTCATGGAACTGAGAATTGCCATGGTTCTGTTTTGCTGATGTTGCATCTGTTGTAATGAAATGAATGTTGAGATGATCTCCAGGCTGTTTGTGAACCATCGAGACTTGGCTCTCTTTCGGATGGAGCCTGGAGAGAAGGTGTGTTTCCCTCTTTGTTCGTGCCCCTAGATTGTATACAGGGAACGATGCGATCTCACCTGTAGGGCAAAAAGTTTCATTTTATATATTTTTCTTTCCGCGATGCTCTATCATTTCAGCTTTTATATCGCGAAAGTCGCGATTACCCAATAATTTCGGCTATTTCTCGCGGTGCCCAATCATTTCGGCTATTTGTTTTTATTTACTCGCTGATTTTTATTGCGAGTTGCCCAACCATTTTTTCTATTTCATATGCATACATTTTTATTTGCTGATTTTGTTGCAAGTTGCCCTATCATTTCGGCTATTTAATATGCATTTATGGCTCGCTGGCTTTTCGCTGCGGGTTTTGGGATTTGATACCAATTTAGGCATCAGCATCGCTACAACTGGGATATTGCCAGGAGCGAATCATCATCCGTATTTGTTGATGTCGAACAAAGGTGGCTTAGTAAACAGGGTTAAGATCCTGTTGACTAAGGCTTTTAACTTCATGAGCCGTAAGGGTCCCATAAAGGTATTTCTCCCTACGAGTTGTGAGGATCTCGTAAGTGCGTTTTCTCCTTAAGAATCGTGAGGATTCCTAAGTATATGGTCTCTTATAAGTCGTAAGGATCTTACAAGAGTATTTTCTCCTTATAAGTTGAGAGGACTTACAAGTGTCTTTTTCCATATGAGCATATCCCCAGTCTCTGGTAAGACTTTGTTAGGGAAACGTTATTCGCGCCCGTGGATTGTATACAAGGGTCGATATCGAAACGCTTGTAGGGAAAAAACAGGGTGTATGATTGCTTAAGAATAGGTTCAGATCCCTGTAGCTTAAGGATTTTGAAACCTATGAGCCGTGAGGGTCTCGTAGGGGAATTCTATTTACGAGTCGTGAGGATCTCGTAAGTGCAATTTCTCCTTAGGGATCTTGGGGATCCCTAAGTGTGTTGCTCCTTTGTGAGTCGTAAGGATCTCACGCAGGTGGTTTCTCCTCACATGGTCGAGAGGGCCTTGCAAGTGTCTTTTAACGAGATTGCGCCCTTTCGGGTTTTCACAAAACTCGCCGGTAGCCCTGCTGTTTTTACTCACGGAGCCCTTTCGTGTTTTCATCCGTGCCTATTTTGCTTATGGACATACCCTTTTTTTGTGTCAGCCTTGGGATGCTACGGTCTATAGTAGTTTATCAACGTTTCGGTCAACAGCCAGTTTTAGGACATAGTGGTCCATTGTTAGTTTAAGTATCCGTAGCTAGTTTTAGGACATAGCGTTCCATCGTTAGTTTAAGGACGTTTCGGTCCATCGTTAGTTTTAGGACATTTCGGTCCATTGTTAGTTTAAGAACGTTTCGGTCCACAGCCAGTTTTAGGACATAGCGGTCCATCGTTAGTTTAAGGACATTTCGGTCCGTCGTTAGTTTTAGGACATTTCGGTCCATTGTTAGTTTTAGGACATTTAGGTCCATTGTTAGTTTAAGAACGTTTCGGTCCGTAGCCGACTACTACTTATAGAGTTTGGGCTTAGGAAGATAGAGAGCGGACATAGGCGTCATGATCTATCGTTGACCTGGGCCGTGACTCGTCAAGTGTAGTATTTTTTAGGAAGCGACCGTTTATGGGCCTAAAAGGTCTTTCACCATGCATGTCTATGAGTAAATAGGCCCCACCCTGGTAAACTTTGTCTATGATGTACGGGCCTTCGTAGTTCGGCTCGAATTTCTCCCGTTCGGCACGATTGGGGATCATAGGTCTTTTGACCACTAGCACGAGTTCGCCTTGGCGGAATGTTCTCGGCCTAGTCAATCTCTCATATGAGCGCGTCATCTTTGCTTTATAAGCCTCCAGATTTTGTTGCTCCATGAGCCGGGTTTCATCAAGGGTATCAAGCTCCTCAAGCCGAAGGTGAGCATTTTCTTCCTCTGTTAACTCGTAGTGAACGGCCACTCGTAGAGAGGGTAACTCTATCTCGAGGGGGAGTATCGTTTCTGTGCCAAATACCAATGCATACGGCGTTGTGTTCGTGGCTGTTTTGAACGTAGTTCGATACGCCCAGAGAGCTTCATGCAGTCTTTCATGCCAGTCCTTCTTATTTCGAAACACCGTCTTTTTCATGATCTTTGTCAAGGTCTTGTTGAAAACCTCAGCTAGACCGTTAGCTCGGGGATTATAGACCGAAGAGTATCTCCAGTCTATGTTATGCTGTGTGCGAAGCGGCTGATCTTGTGGCTTCTGTAGGCTGGACCGTTATCGGAGATAATCCATCGCGGAGTGCCAAACCGATAAATAACATGTGTCTTGAAGAAATGGAGGATATTCTCCGTCTTCACTTCTCTTAGTGGTACTGCTTCTGCCCACTTAGAAAAGTAATCGGCCGTCGCCAATATGAACCGGTGTCCTCGGGATGATACCGGTTCGATGGGTCCGATTATGTCAGTTCCCCACATTTCGAATGGCTAGCTAGCCACTGTTAGATGTAGCGGATTTGGATGCTGGTGGATAAAGTCCCCGTGAATCTGGCACCAGTGGCACTGCTTTGCGTATTCTAGGCAGTCTTGGATCATCGTGGGCCAATAGTAGCCCATCCTTTTGATCTTTAGTTTCATCTTCGGCCCGGCTTGGTGAGAACCGCAGAGTCCGTCGTGAGTTTCTTGGACGACTCTCCTTTCTTCTTTAGGTCCCAGGCATCTTAGCCACAGAGAATCAAATAATCTCTTATACAGAGTATCATTGACGAAGGAAAATGATAGAGCTCGTTTCATGAGCTGATGTCTTGACGACACATCTTCAGGTGTTCGACGGGATTTGAAGTAGTCTATAAAGACTTCTCTCCAATCCTTAGCTTTTTCTTGGTCTTTTATTTGTAGGGCCGTTTGCTCGGTTGTTTCCTTTTCTTCGGAAGATTCCGGAGATATTTCTGCCGGTGCGAGAACCCGACGGCTTTGTACCACGATCCTTACATCATCGAGGTTTTCGTCAGCCGGTTCTTTAGCGAATTTGGCTAATGCATCCACCTTGCTATTTTTCCGCACGCGGTATGCTTTCCAGGGTATAAGCAGGGATTTGAGTCAGCAGTTGCTGCACTCTCTCGCCGTACTTCACCAACTCTGGTTTGCATATCTGATAGTCGCTGTTTACTTGGCTAACGACCAGCTGGGAGTCCCCGTATACGAGGAGGTTTTCAATTCCCATGTCGACAGCGATTTCAAGACCTGCTATCAAAGCTTCATACTCGACTTCATTGTTCGTCCTCGGCTCTGTTAAGAAGAAGGCAAAGCGCATTATCCCTTATTGTGGAGTCACGAAGATGAGGCCTACCCCGGATTTGATTTTGGGGGTGCTGTGCTTTCGCTTCTTCATGGAAGATGCCCCATCAAAGTAGAGTTCCCATCGGGTGTAACTCTCTCTTCTCTCACCATCGATCGTGTCAAACATGTGCTCGTCGGGCAATTCGCAGTTCAAAGGAGAATCGGCGGGTATCGGATGTTCAGCGAGGAAGTCGGCGATGGCCTGTTTTTTAACTGCCTTGAGGGGTCTGTATGTCACCGAGAATTCCATTAAGAGTAGGGCCCATTTAGTGAGCCGTCCCGTTAATATAGCCTTTGACATCAAATATTTGAGAGGATCCACCTTTGATATGAGATGGACCTCATATGCCATCGCGTAGTGTCTGAGCTTCGTTATTGCGAAAATCAACGCTAGAAAGTGTTTTTCTATGGGGGAGTAATTGTTTTCTGCCCCCAGTAGAACTCGACTCAAGTAGTAGAGGGCTCTCTCTTTCCCTTGGTCGTTTTCTTGTGCCCACAGCGTGCCTAAAGAACCTTCGAGGGCAGTCGTGTACAGGATGAGGGGCTTTCCCTTGACCGGGGCGGTTAGCACCGGAGAATTCTGTAGGTATTGCTTGATTTCGTCCAGTGCGCCTTGGCATTTGCGATCCTAGACAAACGGGGTTCCCTTCTTCATTAAGGACGGCACTTGCCGGAGAGATTGGCTATAAATTGCCGGATATACGCGAGCTTTCCTTCGAGAGACCACAGTTGCTTGAGAATCCTTGGCAGAGGCATTTCCATGATCGCCTTGATCTTTGACGGGTCTATCTCAATGCCTCGGTGTCGGACGACGAATCCTAGAAACTTCCCCGAGTAAACTTCGAATGCGCATTTGAGAGGGTTCATCTTCAAGTTGTATTTCTGAAGGCGCTGAAACACGATCTTCAGTTGCTCTAAATGTTCCTCGTATGATTTGCTTTTAACTACGAGGTCGTCAATATAGAATTCGACGATTTCATGTATGAGGTCATCGAAAATCTTCGTCATGGCCCTTTGATAGGTGGCGCCGGCGTTCTTTAGACCGAAGGGCATCACTTTGTAGCAGAATATGCCCAAAGGGGTCCGGAAAGCGGTATGCTTCTGGTCCTTGGGATGCATCTTTATCTGATTGTATCCTGATGAGCCGTCCATGAAGGAGAAAACTTCGTGAGTGGACGTATTATGTATCATTAGCTCAGTGAACGGTACTGGAAAATCATCCTTCGGGAAAGCTTTATTGAGGCCCCAAAAGTCTACGCAGATGTGCACCGTCCCATTTTTCTTCATCACTGGGACGATATTGGCGATCCAGCCAGGGTATTGAACTTCTTGGATGAAGCCGGAGTCGATTAGCTTCTTGACCTCGGCGTTGATGCTCATCTCAAGCTCGAGCCGCATTCTTCTCGGTGCTTATTTGATTGTCTTAATGGCCGGAGATATCGTCAATTTGTGCACAGCTACTTCTGGATCTAGTCCTGGCATCTCGGAGTAGTTCCATGCGAAGCAATCTTTATACTGCATGAGCACGTCCTTGAGCGTATCCACCTTTTCTTCAGACAACAGCTCACTGACGAACGTTGGCCGTGGGTCGTTTGTTGTTCCCAAGTCAATTTTCCTTAGGTGATGGATTAGCGTTTGCCGCCGCCTGAGCGAGCATCACTTGTAGCTTTCCACGTTGCAGTTGAAATTTTGTCACGGACCGAGTTTGAGGTTGATGACTAGTATAAACTCGAACATCATCTTTGGATTTCAATACATAGACTATGTGAATTACCATGCCCCCAGGCTTGGGGTGTTTGGATTCTTGGCCTTTGGAGTTCGCTTCAGGCACTTGAGCTTTATTGGGCCTCTTTTTGTAAAAAGCCGCTTTGGTTTTGGGAGGAACCGCTGTATCAGGATCCGTCTTGGGGTGAGTCCTCTTCACCTGCTTCCACACCTTATATATAGATGAGGAAAGTTGTCTCAGGGAGCGAACTGGTTTCTGCTCTCGTGGGATCTCCATGGGCTGCGGAGATTTCTTCAATATTGCGGTAGGAGAACTTTGTCTGACCCTTCACAACAATTTGAAGCTGTTCCCAGTTGGAACAACAACATTTACCACTGGGGTTGAAACAGGACCATATGGAGAACTGCCCCTAGCTTATTTTGTATGACACTAATATCGACGTTGACCGGCCGGGATTTGATTAGCTTCAGGATTTTGCCGAACCTGTCCCCTGTTTCCTTTGAGGGCTTGAATATTCTGCCCCCTGGGTCGACCTTGGTCCTTGGCATGTGCTAGTTGTTTGAGGACTGATTCCGTCGGCAAAGCTGCTGTTTGGGGAGCCTGCCTGTGGACGACAGACTTTCTCTGGGCTTCCTCCATCGGCGTTGAGGCACCGAGGGTGGGAGGTGGGAGCATCGACCCAAAGAGAAACCCGTTGATTTCTTGAAGAGCCGAATTGTAGAGATTTGAGCCTGCAAGTGGCCCGTACTTGACTCCACCGGATATGACAGAGCCTGTGTTGCTAAGGTGGGAACAAACACCATTCTTCATAGAGACGAAGCGCCTACTTCAGTATCCACTCCCCTAAGGGCAACCACAAACATACACACCGCGATTATCTGATCACGGGAAAAACACGACACACGATGTGTGGAGTGGAAAGAGGAAAAAGGTCCCACCGGGCGTACCAGAATCTGTTCTCCGCCGAAACACGTTACCGGGACGTTGGGGCGTCCGGGCCTGAATTCCGAGGGCAGATGCTAATTTGTGCTATCCTTCCACCTCTCCGAAAATGCCAAGTTGATTTATGGCACCGTGCATCGAAGGTTTGGACGGATGTGGCCGATGTAGCAGACTTCATCAGATTCCCCCTCATTTGAGGGGTTTTTGATTGTGGGGACGCTCTTCCCTGCAGGTGCAAGCCCCTGCAGTTAATTATGCTACCACATCGCGATAACCACTTTCTCCTTCTCCAGATGGTCACTTCGTGTCGTGAGTGTTTGTTTTGGTTTTGGTTGCCCGATGATTGTATACGGAGACTAATTTATGTTGTTGCCCGTAGGGCGTGGATTAGTCCAAATCCGTATCTTCTTAGATTTGGGTTTGGGGGTTGGTTTAAGGATACGTTAGTCTCATTTGAGACTAAGATCAACTTAAACGTTTGTTAAGGATACGTTAGTCTAATTTTAGACTAAGATCAACTTAACGGGATCGTTTAGATCCAAGAAGAGAGCATTTGGGCTCTATTGTTTAGTTTAGGGGCATTGCGGTCGATTGTTAGTTTAAGGACATCTCGGTCCAATGTTAGTTTAAGGACATCTCGGTCCAAGGTTAAGGACATGATATTCTATGGGCTTAAGGACCCCACAGTCCGAGGTTAAGGACATCATAGTCCATTGGTTTAAGGACCCCACATTCCAGTTTAAAGACGTCATAGTCTATGAAATGTATGGTTGTCGGGACCCATCACCTCTCTGAAGACGTTGAAGGATCACAACCACAAATATCAGAGGAGTAAAGAGATGCACCCTTAAACCGATGTGAGTTGGGAGACCTGTAGTCCATATGGGACTAAGATCTGAGATTTATGAGCATATGGGCTCAGTTAATATGAGTTGAGGACTTATGGCCAATCTTGGACTAAGTCCAATCAACTTAAAATGTTTTAACATTTATTTTGGGCTGTTAAGCTTTTATTCGGGATTAGCCCTTTTAACAATGCTGAGCATTGATTTGTATCCCGACAATATTTTTGTCTTTTATTGAATGCTGAGCATTCAGTCATAGCCCTGGGGCTTATTATAGACAAATTTATGTTCTGTCAGCGCAGCACATGGTGCGCTTAGCGCTTTGCGCCAGTCAAAGAGCGCAGTGCGCTTCTGTTGGGTAGCGCACACGTGAAAGACACGTTAAAGAGCGCAGAGCGCTAGTTTATGAGCGCATTGCGCTAACTGCTAAGTGGCGCACACGTGAGGGACACGTGGTGCGCTTGGTGCTGAGCGCCAGTCCAAGAGCGCAAAGCGCTAGCTGTTAAGTGGCGCACACGTGAGGGACACGTGGTGCGCTTGGCGCTGAGCGCCAGATCAAGAGCGCCGAGATGCTTCTTTTTTAATATGGAGCGCTAAGGCTCTTTTATGCAGCGCTATGCACTGAGAATTAAATTCTCCTTTAAGAGACTTTGTCTCGTAGATCTAAGAACAAAGTTCTTAGTTTTACAGGAGATGTTTCAATCTCTTATATTGATTGAAAGGCCTTGCCTTTATGGTGTTGTGCCACGGCAGCGCCCCGGCCGTCTACTTGAGGCCAAAATGCGGAATCAAAAATTTACTTAACTTTAAACCGGCGCTACCGCGGACAATTAACCCGGATCGTAACCATTAACCTAATGCTAGCAAACAAGAGATGGGGTAGAATGCTATACCGAGCGATCCGTGTCCTTCGGTCTTCGCCTCCACTCCGATCTCCTCGCGGAATCTCCAGTTGTCGCCTCCTCGTCGAAACGGACACCACATCGTCGGATTCTTTTACGGGCTCCCACCTCTGGACCGAGGCAACTCGGGCGCGAAGTTGGCTAGCCGACACGTCCAAGGGATGCTGTAGACTAGTGTAGAAACTTTGTTTCTTGAGGTTATAGAAGTTGCCATGATGGAGGAATCAAGAATGGACTTTGGAGTGAGGTTGATGAATTTGTGTAGCATCCAAAATGAGATGATCAAATTTCCCTCATAAAAAAATGATATGAACCTCTCTTTCTCTCCTCTAATGTGGCCGGCCCCTTATGTCAACAAATTGTGGAGGGAAGGAAAACAAAACCATGAAGGGAGGTGAGAGTAGTAAAAGTAGAATGGTGACCACACCCCCAAGCAATGATAACCATATCAATTCAATTCTAATCTCATCTAATCTCATTAATGCTAAACCATCATGAAAAAGCAAAGATGCTTAACCTATCATAATGCCACAAATACAAAGAATCCCTCCACAAATGCTAATTTGCGAACTTGCAAATTAGCCCCTCCATCAAAAAATCCGGCCGTGAAGGAACAAAGGGAAACTGGCCGGAACGGAATGCAAACTGGCAACTTCAGAAAAACTGATCCCGTAATAAATTACAGGAAAACCCCACTACTGCATATACATGCCCGCATCTGTATTCCCACTGAACACAAATGCAAAGAGACAAAATCTACACTGTCAAATACTAGGATCCGGCTTAAACCAAAGCCGGCTAGTAAAAACCGTCCGATCACGATCCGTGCAATACCGCACGTATCTGATCGAACCCTGCCATATCTCCATACGGCCTCTATAGCGTTTCGCCCGAAACTTGAGTAACTGTGTGTGGTGGACTCTAAAGACTCTTCAATACTATGGTTGTGGATTTAACCACAAGCACGTCAGAGGTATTAGCCATACGTGACAGGCTACCAGTTATTGACCAAAAGGGACGTCGATGAGCGAACTCATCCTGACACCCTACTGATCCTGTCAGTGACAATATCCGTACAGTCCGGTCCGTTCGTCTATGAGCATCGCATGGCCGGCCTAGGGGGTTGGTAAAAGTCAGACCCCCAAAAGCGGTACAAGTCGTGTCAGAGTGTAGCCCAGAACACCCTGAGATACTACTGGAATACCTACCAGTAAAGCTCCTGCCTCGGCCGAGGGCTTTGTGTAATGGCTCTCCTAGACACAGCGCGACCTCACCCCCAATACCGGGAGAGACGAACCCCTGCAGATCCGCTCACTGCCTCCATGTGGCTCGGGACTGTACCCAACTAAAACCTGTTTGCACGACTCCTTTGAGTCATGGTAGGGTAGTAATCAAAGTGCATTAGGAACTCACACGAGACAAATGACGATCTCAGGTCGATGAACTAACCTGTACACATGTCACTAGGGAACTGCTATCTGACATCTGGTATAATCCCAACTAGCAGGTTCCCGGCGAGTCCTATCCGATGTACTCATAACCCAATGAGCACCTGTATACATCTTAGGTGAACTAACTGACACCAGTGGATTGTGAGACCGGCCACCGCCCCTCGTCGGGGTCTCGACTGTATACACTAGTCTACTAATGGAGTATCGATGCCCAGTCTCGAAACTCCCACGATTAGGAACCTTTTAAGGATGTGCTTACAGACCCCAGCTCCCACGTATATGATCGCCATCATACTGCTGGCCGTCAAGCAAGAATCTTAAGGGCTCTATCAACGTGTAATAGCGACTCGTAAGGTCACCTAAAGTAGTACACGATGATAGAGATAAACCAGATAGCATACTATCATCTTGAGCAAGACTGTCCTACCGGTATAGGTCCTCCCTCAATCATTGCAATCACCTGCCTGTGATCCAATAATTCACTCTGAGGGCACTATCTCCAACAATCTCCCACTTGCACTCAAGGCTAATTATTGCGATGTCGCATACTCACAGCCCGTGTGATACCGAACACCCAACTCCTCTACTAGTCAGTCTCATAAAGCTCGTTTGCGAAACTATTGCGTTCGAGGAAGAGCCTCAATGAGTGGATCCGCTGTGATGTTTCTTTCTATGTCTCTCTATATCTCAAGTTCGTGGAGAAATCCATCTCCCGAAATGAGCAATAACTGTCTTAGAATGTGTCTGGATGTCTGATGGGACCTAGCTCATAAATGAAATCCAAATCCAAACTTCTTAGACTGTATCGTCAACCGAACTTAATCAGTATCCTGCGTCATGCTTCCCTCAGTATCCCCTTGGACCACCTGTCCAAAATACTGCCCCTTGTCAGAGGGAAAACTATAACTCTGGCTGTCACTCTGCCATCCAGGTCACCTTAGAATCCTGGAATGATAACCGTCTCCTAAAGGAGGCTGTCGATATCATATCCCTAGAACATTCACTTATGTTCTAAAACTGCTTCCGAATGTTTCTCCAGGATTGGATCAATATCAACTTATTGCATCTTCTGCAAAAACAACATCTGGTATGGTACTTGACATCTCATGATTGACTTAATTGCCTAAGCAAGTGATCTGCCAATCAAACATATCCCTCTCCCCTTTAGTCTGTAAGACACCTTTAGAGAGGGTGACTCCATCACCTGCAGGTACACTACCGTGCCAGGAGTCGTCCATTCTAAATACTCATAGAATGCTGTCTAAGTACCCAGATTGAGAAACCACCCAAATCAAGATCTAAAACCATAGATCTAGTAACCAGAATGTCTGATATAATATCCACGTCCTATGTGGAGAAACTACTGTGTGACAACCAAAGTATAACCAATTGTAGTATAGGAACTTTACTTCCTACTCTGTGTATGTCATCCAAATACCGGGACATCACACCCTACTACCTCCTTAACAGATCCATCCCTTATTCTGATGAAGTCAAACCTATGACTGTCACATCAGAAATAGATGATCTATCTCTGCTATATTTGCTTTAGTCTATAAATAGACATAAGCCACCTGTCCACCAATGCTTCCACTGCTCCCATTTACTATGACAACCCTCTGGCAGAGTCATATAGACGTATACTTATAAAGCTAGTTTAGAACGACGCTATACTCATCCTCCTGCCGGGTCTCACAGCCTGGAACAACAACAATGGCAAGTATGGGTAAACAAGAACCTCCCCGCTACCGTCCTTGAGGCTACCGGAGTACCTCTCGGGTGCCTGAAGTTACCCACCTTATCTGCGGAGTGGCCAATGGAATGTCAATCCAGATTGAATCTTTAGGTTCTGATCAAATCTTCAGTAATCGTTTGTGGTTCTGGAATCACTTCCAGTTCTACCATACTCCCACTACTGTTTTTCTGAAAAAATCCATTTTTATTAAAACTGTGGCGAGTCTAGAACAATATCACTATTGATCTTCCAGATGGTATAAAGTCAACCCTCGTCATAGCCTGGGTCAACCCACAAACATCCATTACAGAAATGTGCCTTGAGTTATCCAGAGTCTGGTTTTAAGCATAAGCCGGACAACTCTCCGTACCTTAACGTCGTTAAGATATGAACTGTTCTATATCCAATATAGAACCAGAGGCACTGATTTAATTGAACCAGATTCAAATCATGCAGCCGTCTCCAGTGCATCTCAACTAAATGGAAGGAGGCCGATCAGCGTTACTCAACTTAGGAGTACTTCCAATTATGAGTAACCTGAAAGAGAAGCAAGTTCTCTTAACCATTACTATCAACTGAATACCATATACAAGTATCTGCATCTTCGATCACTTTGAAGAGTCCCGATACTTGCAATATCTGGTTCTCTACTTTATTCTTATACCTATAACTCCTCAAAACTTAGACCTTGCATTTCTACGAAACACATGTCTAAGAACTAGACAAGTCATGAGTAAACAGAATATAGTAAGAGGACCAACCTCTCTGTCCTAATGGACACTGGACAGCATACAATACTCTGTATAAGCCCCTTTGAGTCAGATAACTCATTCCCTGTGTGTCGTAGGTTGAAAACTGTACTTATGGTTAAGAAGAATTACACCGCTGTTTAATACTCCTTACCTAATCATCCACTGATATAGGTAAATGTCATAGACATAATTTCAAAAAGTTATATCTCACTCTATGAAAATAGACGTACAGATATATCAATTTGAAATTGGTGCATAACAACGGATACTCAAAACCAAATATTTGCCGTCCGGCAAACAACCCAGGTGACTTCTTCAAATATCACTGATTACAATGAATCCCGATATAATGAGGATGATCACCCAATTCCCAATAACTTACTCCCACTCATCATCTGTAAAACCATACAGATATGAGAATCATACCTGGTAAATACATACCCTGGAGCAAGTGTCTAATTGGGGAATCAGTTTTTTTCTTTTAACAGTACACAGTGAAACTGAAACATTGAAATGTTTCGATGGGGTATCCTGGTATTCCTAGTAATGCCTCTTCCATTATCCAGATTGACAACTGTAACCGTATAATTCTTTGCCATCTCTCCAAATCCTTTTATATGTTTTTAGTCATTACCTTCTGTACACCCTCTTAGGCTAAATGGTTTTCTTCCTTCCCTACCATTCGGCACCAGCCTATGGGTTGGAAGAAGACTATCCAATAAGCATAATGGGTGTACTGTCCTAATCTTAGGAGCACTCGCAATGCGAGAGAAGATGAAGATAAAAGACAACCGAAGAAACCTTATTCCTATTTCTCCTGAACCAGAATCCATCCCCGAACTGGAACAAGTTCCTTTCGAGTTCGTATATAACCATACGATGGAGTATCCAAATAAACTGTGGATCTTCGTAGTGATACGGAGCGTCCTGGAGAAATACAAAGGTGAATTGGGAGTGGTAATGAAATACTTGGTTTGGTCGTGAATAGCAGTCGCATTTTACTTTGCCCTCTTACTAATCCCTTGATATGTCTTTACTTAATACCTTCTGTACACCATTGTTATGCTAATTGGTTTTCTTCATTCCCCACCGTTCGGCACCAGCCTAAGGTTTGGAAGAAGACTATCCAATTTGCATAATAGGTGTACTATCTCCTAAACCAAGGAGTACTCGCAACCTGAGAGAAGGTAAAAGGAAAAGACAACTGAATAGTCTTATTCGTTTTCTCCAGAACCAGAAACCATCCTCGAAAAAATTCCTTCGAGTTCGTATCTAACCATACGATGGTTTTGTCCAATGGAAGTGGACGTTCGTAGTAATACGGGGTGTCCTGGAGAAAAGGGTAAAAGTAGGAGTGGCAATGAGGTTTGCAACTCTCACAATCCAAAAGCCAGTGTTAAAGAAGGTTCGGTCAACTTGGTCACTGAGTCATAGTCAAGGGTCGGGTCATGGTCGCTGCCAAAGAGAGAGAGAAAAGAAACACTCATCGTGCACTCTAACCTAAATCAGAATGGTTATCACTTTATCTAATCAGGAAACCTTCCCACTGTAACGTCAAATTCTCTTCCAAACCTGAAAGAAGAATTAGTCGGGATCACCCGAGGAGTAAACCAACTCATCAGAGGGAATCAGGATCCAACTATCATCGCATGACAACTTGATGGAATCCACTCAAGTCACCACCCTCCAGAAGGTATGCGCATGCCTGACAAGTTTCAGTTTCTTTAGAAACTCCCGATGTGTGTTTTTACCCCTAGGACCCAAGTGACCTTGACTGAGCCAACATATCAAAGGATCCTAGTCAAGTTCAACCCGTCATTATCTTGATTGCATTAGACCCACCCGCACGAGTCCTTGACTGAGCCAAAATGACCGTACGACTGTCCTAACCAATCACATATCCATAAGACAGAAAAGCATTACAGAGCTACCGCACACTACGCCTCGGCTGAGCACGACATACGTAGCACGACATACTAAGCAATACTAATCTGAAATGACGGAGGGCTACGGCTGGTTTTTGGCGAAAAACCTTTAACGTAATGAACTTGATATCGTTGAAGGAACCGGATAACTTTTTATAAAAATATAGTGACGAAAACCTTTGCTAAAGAGGTCACTCCCGGTGAAGGGATCTCGGCTCTTTCCCCGTAGAATGAGGTGCAGGATATTCCAACTGAATACCACGATGCAAATCAAAAGGCAATCGGCTATAGTGAAGTTATTACCCTGACGCAAACTTCTGTCCAAGGGGTCACTCCTGGTGAAGGGATCTCGGCCCTTGCCTTGTCGACTGAGGTGCAGGATATTCATAACCGAATACCACTGTGCAAAACAAAAGAGAACGTCTTTGCAATAACAGCTTTTTGGAAAATGTTCCAACAACATCAGAAAAGGTTTGTTTAGCTTGCATTGATCCGAATCAACGCAGTCCCATCAATTGATCACACCAATAAAGAACAAAAATAATGATGAACGTATATGCCATCCGCATTCGCCACTGGGTCCCGTCATCACCCGTTAGGTTACTTAACTAACGAAAGAGCGGGGACTGGACTAGCGCGGATGCAAAACATATACAACATCTACTAGTATATATATCAATATACAATATTCTCTCAAGGCGTGATAAAATGCAACATCATAGAAATGTAACCAGCATCACAGAACAATACAGATATCTGGAAGCCCCGGGTTTCACAGAGCCGCTGCTGAAACCCGACGTTCCCTTGGTCGTGTGGATAGCCTGTGCAATGAAATCCTAGACCCCTACGGGTGCGGCAAGTTACCCGCCAAAACCTGAAGCGAGGCAGCCCCCTTCAGCAACGTGAATGGACCACCCAGCACTTCACGGAATCCAGTAACTTGGGCACCCCTCCTGGGTCAACCTATACCCCCTACGAGTGCGGCGAATAGCCTGCCAATTTTAGAGTGAAGCCCCTTCCGTCTCAATGCCATGAGATGCGGGCTCGTTGCCCTCCAGAACCCGACTATCCGTGCACCCCACCTTGGGGTAATCCTAGTACAGAAAGTAAAATATACATACAACGGGTACAACGACCTCGACCCGGTCGTGCCCCAAAAAGAATAATACAAACAGGCAGTGATGGCAGTCCACATGTCGGACGCTCGCCCCGCAATATCAAATGTACATATAAAACAAAACTGTACTACCACTGCAACCAGGCTATCCCCCACGACCAATCCCCAACATCACAGCACAACACAAAACATCAACGTGAATGTCACGTTCGTAAATCCTTCTAAAAGGGCTATAGCAGATAGACTGGATTTACCGATCGAATGACATTCACGGTTGCAGATATAATGTAAATACTGTGAACTAACAAGTTTAAACTTTTCGATCGATCAAAATTATCGAAGTGGGCCCCAAGTACTACTGTAGCACTCACAGAAAATCTGGACCCAAAAAGAGTGTTCCAAAAACCCCATTTCACAGACTAGGACCCACTGGAAAAAATTGGTGCAACAAAGGGTCATAATGGCTGCGGAACCGCGGCAAATGCATGTGTTTGGCCGCGGTTCCGCGGTGGAAAAGTCGAATCATGCCACCAAATTTTTCCAGAAGTCTTAGAACACCCTGCACATATTTCTGCAACACCCTGAAAAAATTTTGGAGCTAAAAAAATTTCGACAGAAACCTGATGCAAGAAAAATACGGTTTTTGGGAATTTTGTTCGATCGAGTTTTAAACATACTAGAGCAAGCTAGACTAGGTTAATGGCGTGGCTCTGATACCATGTTGTGCCACGGCAGCGCCCCGGCCGTCTACTCAAGGCCAAAATGCGGAATCAAAAATTTACTTAATTTTAAACCGGCGCTACCGCGGACAATTAACCCGGATCGTAACCATTAACCTAATGCTAGCAAACAAGAGATGGGGTAGAATGCTATACCGAGCGATCCGTGTCCTTCGGTCTTCGCCTCCACTCCGATCTCCTCGCGGAATCTCCGGTCGTCGCCTCCTCGTCGAAACGGGCACCACATCGCCGGATTCTTTTACGGGCTCCCACCTCTGGACCGATGCAACTCGGACGCGAAGTTGGCTAGCCGACACGTCCAAGGGATGTTGTAGACTAGTGTAGAAACTTTGTCTCTTGAGGTTATAGAAGTTGCCATGATGGAGGAATCAAGAATAGACTTTGGAGTGAGGTTAATGAATTTGTGTAGCATCCAAAATGAGATGATCAAATTTCCCTCATAAAAAAATGATATGAACCTCTCTTTCTCTCCTCTAATGTGGCCGGCCCCTTATGTCAACAAATGGTGGAGGGAAGGAAAACAAAACTATGGAGGGAGGTGAGAGTAGTAAAAGTAGAATGGTGACCACACCCCCAAGCAATGATAACCATATCAAATCAATTCTAATCTTATCTAATCTCATTAATGCTAAACCATCATGAAAAAGCAAAGATGCTTAACCTATCATAATGCCACAAATACAAAGAATCCCTCCATAAATGCTAATTTGCGAACTTGTAAATTAGCCCCTCCATCAGAAAAATCCGGCCGTGAAGGAACAAAGGGAAACTGGCCGGAACGGAATGCAAACTGGCAACTTCAGAAAAACTGATCCCGTAATAAATTACAAGAAAACCCCGCTACTGCATATACATGCCCGCATCTGTATTCCCACTGAACACAAATGCAAAGAGACAAAATCTACACTGTCAAATATTAGGATCCGGGTTAAACCAAAGCCGGCTAGTAAAAACCGTCCGATCACGATCCGTGCAATACCGCACGTATCTGATCGAACCCTGCCATATCTCCATACGGCCTCTACAGCGTTTCGCCCGAAACTTGAGTAACTGTGTGTGGTGGACTCTAAAAACTCGTCAATACTATGGTTGTGGATTTAACCACAAGCACGTCAGAGGTATTAGCCATACGTGACGGGTTACCAGCTATTGACCAAAAGGGACGTCGATAAGCGAACTCATCCTGACACCCTACTGAGCCTGTCAGTGACAATATCCGTACAGTCCGGTCCGTTCGTCTATGAGCATCGCATAGCGGGCCTAGGGGGTTGGTAAAAGTCAGACCCCCAAAAGCGGTACAAGTCGTGTCAGAGTGTAGCCCAGAACACCCAGAGATACTACTGGAATACCTACCAGTAAATCTCCTGCCTCGGCCGAGGGCTTTGTGTAATGGCTCTCCTAGACACAGCGCGACCTCACCCCCAATACCGGGATAGACGAACCCCTGTAGATCCGCTCACTGCCTCCATGTGGCTCGGGACTGTATCCAACTAAAACCTGTTTGCACGACTCCTTTGAGCCGTGGTAGGGTAGTAATCAAAGTACAGTGGGAACTCACACGAGACAAATGACGATCTCAGGTCGATGATCTAACCTGTACACATGTCACCAGGGAACTGCTATCTGACATCTGGTATAATCCCAACTAGCAGGTTCCCGGCGAGTCCTGTCCGGTGTAGTCATAACCCAATGAGCACATGTATACATCTTAGGTGAACCAACTGACACCAGTGGCTTGTGAGACCGGCCACCGCCCCTCGTCGGGGTCTCGACTGTATACACTAGTCTACTAATGGAGTATCGATGCCCAGTCTCGAAACTCCTACGACTAGGGACCTTTTAAGGATGTGCTTATAGACCCCAGCTCCCACATATATGATCGCCATCATACTGCTGGCCGTCAAGCAAGAATCCTAAGGGCTCTATCAACGTGTAATAGCGACTCGTAAGGTCACCTAAAGCAGTCACCTAAAGCAGTACACGATTATAGAGATAAACCAGATAGCATACTATCATCTTGAGTAAGACTGTACTACCGGTATAGGTCCTCCCTCAATCATTGCAATCACCTGCCTGTGATCCAATAATTGACTCTGAGGGTACTATCTCCAACATATGGATCTATGATCCTCGGAGAATTGAAATATTCTCCCCCCTCTTTTTATAATGAGATGTTCATGATCTCCTGAAAGACAATTTGTCTTATAGATCTATGATATGTGAGAAGAATTATGTTCTTCTTCTTTTATGATGAGATCTTTTGATCTTTTTGTGAAAGACTTTTGTCTTGTAGATCTATGATCTTTAAAGAAGTGAATTCTTCTTTTCAATTATGAAATGATTTCATCTCTCTGTTCATTTTTTACCTTGAAGAAACTCTTCTTTTTATGAGAGCTTGGCTCTTGAGATCTCTCAAAGCTTATGGGGGGTTCCTCCCTCTGTTTCTGTATATTTCTCTCTCTCTCTGAGACTTGAAGTCTTGGGGCCTTTATATAGGGAAAGCTGATCAGTTCAATCAGTTGAAGAGATCTTTTCTCTAATTGATTTGGGGAATTTCCCATCGTTGGATTTTTGATCCAAGGGCTTCTGATTTACAGAAGGCAATCTTCTTGTTTTTAACCAGATTGATAAATCTTTCCATACATAATTTATTCTGTGTTTTGGTGATTTTTAATCACCACTAGATCATTGATCCAACGGTGCTCTTATTTATAGAGCACAATCTTGTTGTTTGGAAAGATTTGAGAAATCTTTCCTTAGCAGAATTTAATTCTGATTGATTAATGATTTATCATTATTATTAGATCTTTGATCTGACGGTGGGGAGCTTTTAGTTTCCAGCGCTAACGCACCCGTGCCTTGCACGTGGTGCGCTGCTTAGGGTGCAGCGGACCTAGCGCTAGCGCACACGTGCTTTGCACGTGGTGCGCTGCTTAGGGCGCAGCGCACCTTGCGCTAGCACACACGTGGTGCGCTGCTTTGGGCGCAGCGCACATGGCGCTGCTTCTGAAGCGTTGCTTCATTTCAAAATTTGAATTTTGAAAAGAGCTTTGCTCTGATTGGGGGAAACAGACATGAATGTATGGCCTAGGTGAGGGTGAGAGAGAGAGAGAGGTTTCTACCATGGCTCTAGATATTTCCTCACTTCATCCTCTTCATTTTCTTCATCTCTTCTCTTCTTCTCTTCGTCTCTCTCTATCACCTCCAGTACACCCCATCAAAACACCACCAAATCAAGGCCAAAACCTTATACTCCCTTCACAAATCTTATGCACAAGCTCCTCACAAACCCTATGGAGGCATCAAGTTGAAGTTTTGAAGACTTTGAGCAACTCAAGAAAATTCATGAGTTGCCAAAGGAGGTATAATTTCACACCCTTAGTTATGTTTTTAGTTTTTCTAATGTCCTAGTTTGGTTTAGAATTAAAATAGTGAAGATTAGTGTAGTTTGAATATTCCAAGAGAGGGTTGAGGATATTCTGAATTGTGAAAGTGTAAATGAGGTGTAGTGAGTGTTTTACATGACCTTAGTGGTGTTTACTGGCCTGGACCAAAGAATAGAACCGAATACACGAACATAGAATTTCCCTGTGTCGGTTTTCTGTGATTTTTGATGCTCAAAATGGAATCTGGAGCAACCTGGGATGTTTATAAGAAAAAAACAACCACATTGGCCTAGTTAGACCACTAAAAGACTACCACAGAAGAACGAGACCCAAATTCCAAGGTTGGGACGGCGGGGACGGTTACTGTAGTAGTTTGGTCGGCCGAATTTTGGCTTCTGGTGTTGGGGTTTTGCCTATAGCTCATACTCCTCATAACCTAGCTACTGTATTGTTAGTTTTGTCCCTATTTATTTGTGCAAAAAGCTAGGAGCTTTTGAGTTGGGTTTGACGATATTTTCCGATATTTGAAACTTGGATTTATGAAATTCTTGATAAGATTTGGTTGTTGTACGTTTGTACGTCAACGACGAGGGTCATTTGGTTGTTCTTGCATGTGTAAGCTATAGGTTCTAACCTATGAGCATTTTATGTTCCGTATCGGTTTTCAGATTTGGTTTTAATAACGTTGCGATATATGTGTTGAATTGTAGGTACATTCGCGTGGAATTTTGAGACAACGAAGCACATCGACTTCGACTAAGCGAGGACTTGGCAGGTGAATAGATGTATATCTACGGGGGAAGTCGGGTGGATGACGTATAACACCTCTGAAACCGTAGAATAGGTTATATATTTACAGTATATATGTTTATGTGAGATTTGGATACCTAGTAAATAGGGTTTCTAGGAGACTATAGATTAGATTTGGCATACTAGGAGGATAGTTTACTCTTAGTTTAGCTCCATAGTCATGAGTCGTCGGCTTACTTAGTCGCACAAACGCATACATTTGGTATATATGTTTGTGTATATGTGTGTGTGTGTGTACACACACACACATGAGATGAGGATAGTATATGTTATATGGATATGAGTCGATATGATCGGGCATGATGCCGTGAGCTTATGATATGTGATTGAGCCGAGGACACCGTATATGATATGATATAATAAAGGATCGTTAGGCGATATGTATTCAAACATGCGATAACATGCGACTTGATGAAAAATAGATTGTATGAGACCTTAGATCCGTACTACTGATTTATGATATTGATATAGTACGATGATTGATATCGTACGAATGATGATTTATATATGATATTTGACCCGCACCATCGATTTTAGGGATGCCGTATGATAGATTTTACCGTACGAGATACATATGATGATTGATCCGTACTGTTGACTCGAGGATGTCGTACAATGTATTATTACCGTACGTGATGATATGAGGCTGGATCGCCGACTATTAGATATATCGGCTATAGATTTCTTATCACCATCGACTATGTTCTTAGTTTAGTCTTTAGTCACGTAGATATATGTTACTTAGGCTCGAGGCATACCTATTTTCAAAACTAACGAATCGTAGGCTTTTTCAAGAATAAACTGAGGGACGCTACGGATTTTCAAAAAGACATCTCTTTTCTCAAAAACACCGTAGTCCCTACTTTTCTAAAACCAACGATTCGTGCTATTTAACCACGATAAACGGTATGGCTCGTATATAGGTTTATATACTTTATTGTTGTTTTCACTGTTTATCTTGTGTTATAATCTCGTCTGCTAGGACACCTGCACCGTTATCGATGATGCGTATGTTGCACGTACACTTGCTTTTGGGCTCACACACATCATCATCGGTAATTGCCATGTCACGTACACTCTGTACTAATCGTTATTACATGATATACACTTATATCTGTAGCTAAGTAGCACTGTTTAGCGTTCCTGACATCATATGCTAGTTTTGACATTGTATTTCATACTTAGATGCCTCATGCATTTGTTTACCTACATTCTAATTACATACTGCAGTTGGGCTCTATGCCGATATTCTTTGTTTATTATTAGCTCATGATTTTGAGATTTCTGATTTTCATGAGATTTCTGGATTTGGGGGAAAATCACAAGGGAATTTATTAACTTATTATCATTTTAAAAATGCAAAGTGCGGTTTTCTCGTGATATGATGTGTGTGGCGTCCACCATGAAATTTCTTGGTGCTTGAGCCACCTATGTACATATACCTGATTCGAGGAGAAAGACGCCGTCTGCGGTACATGGTGGACTTGGTGAGGTACCTCGGGGCAAGAAGGCCATAGAGAGATGTTGAGCGTGGCTGGGGAGCACTACCTATAGGTTATTATTAACCCGGCGGTCATCCGGAGGATACCGACCGGAGTCGTGTGATTTGACAGATTTGAGGGCCGATATGAGGATGCGGTGCCTGAGATATATGAAGATATTGTATCACAGATGGACATGATTTTCATGATGTTTTCGAGTGTCGATACCGGGCACTCAGGATTTATCTTTATTTAGTGTGTCGTTGCTAGACACACCCACTTGATGATGTATTCGTACATAATTTACATGTCATGTAGTTACTTTGTGACACAGACATGAGTACTTGACTTTACACATCAGCTCATATTATTACTTATTGTGTTACTCGATGTTACCGTGTTATCATCATCATTATTATTGTATTGTATTGTATGACCTAGGAGATAGTCATACATTCGGTTTCTGCTCGGTGATGTCTTCTACTCATGAGTTGGCAACTCACCCCTGTTGTGTCACAGTTTCTTGCAGGTTTGGCCGTACAGATCACATAGCGGCTTTGCTGGCGCACCACCTTCTTCCGGGTGATTGCTTTGGTAGGTGGGATCACTTTCATCGTGACTACCTGTTCATATCAGATTTTTGCATTTTCATACCGCCCAATTTTTATCACATTGCATATCGGTAGATACTCTTGAGCCGTGTTTGCTAGTCAATTGCAGGATACAGGTTCCCGGTTCTCAAACGGAGAAATTCATGGAAAACACGACAAAATCCGGTTCCTGCCAACCACAGATAAAACACGGTCTCCGCTCTTCATCCGTATGTTGCCAGATACCAGTTTAGGAAGACAAAATGTCATTCTCATGCACAAGGCTCAATGGTAGCACAAAATCCAAGAGATCTACGCGGAGCTCGAGGCAATCATCCACAAAAAAGTCCACCTTTCCTCAATAGAAATTCTGGAAGAAATAGGAAAGAGTTTTCAGAAAATATATACACCAGACAAAAGGGGACAGGAGAACAGGAAAGTACACAGAAGCCCACACCCTAAGTCCACTGTAGGGGCGCGGATCCGCGGCAATAGGGGGGCATAGGCGGCGGATCCGCGGCCGTACAGGCAGTTCAGGGCACGAGCTTTCAGGGGCAGTTTGGTCATTGCATCAGGGTTCTGATGGTTGCCCTAGGGCTTCATTTCTTGGCCTATAAATAGCCCAGAATTTTGTGAAGGAAGGGTCAATTTTTGTATTCTCATTTTGCCTAGTTTTAGTGTTGTTCTTCTTCCTCTTCTCACCTCTTCTCCATTAAACTTGTAGTGAGCTTTTGAGTGAAGAGTGATGAATAAAGAAGACCATTTTTATTATCATGCTTGTCTCTTTCTTTACTTGTTGTAATGTGTTGTAATTTTAATTGTTAAGTAGTTGTTGTTATTTGCTTGATTGTTTCTTTCTTCTCTCTTTTTCTTTATCATTCATACGACAATGATACTTACGCTCGATCCTCGCCAAGGTGAGGTCGCAAATAGTTAGTCGTATTCTTCTAATCTCCTTCTTTCTATCTTCCTCTTTTGTTTTGTTTTGTTTTTCCTTATCATGAAGTGTGAGTAGTTTTATACTTGTTAGGGTAGGATAAGGGAAGTTTGAGAGAAGGAAATCTCACTCACTCTTTCCTTGCCCAACAACTTAAATCGACTCCCGTTGATTGAACCACAATCCGCTCCTTACGGCATCCTATCCTACATGATAGCGGTGATTCCGTAGTGAGACCGGTTGTGGTTGAATTAACCGGAGGTTATGGATAAGAGCCAAGAACGGACGGACAAGCACCAAAAGGAAGGACTATGCGTTGGAAAGCCTAGCTTATACTCGCAAGTTCCTTCCTAGTCGTGCTAATCCCCGTTGTTGCCGATTACCGTAACACCGATATTAAGTGGGGCAACGAAAGATGTGGAGACTCCTAACTCAAACTAACCTAATCCTAACCCTAACAAGCTCTCTTTAAATATCAACTCAACACTTAGATAGTTACAAACAAAATCTGAACAACCGGATTTAACTCGTTAAAACACTTTGAAAAAGACTCCCATCTCCCTGCGGACGACCTGTACTCAACCGGCTAGCTACAAGCGAAACCGTCTTGATTGCGGTATTTAAACTAAACTTGAACACGCACGTATCCTACCAATCAAATGGCGCCGTTGCCGGGGAGACGGTAGTTTATTTCTTTGTGTAATTTCGGGTTAATTTGTAAGTATAAAAAAACGAAAAAAATATACTTTGTAAAAGAAACCATCTTGTTATTCTTGATTAGTTTTTGTGCAAGTGTTCAGGAAATACGAAGCTCAAGATCGACGCCAAAGACCTTGGAAATACGGAGTTCAAGTACAGTGCCAAAGACGTGGGAAGATAGACCCACATTTTCGCGGCTACACCGCGACGGACAAAAACGAAGCATCCGGTCTACTGTAAAAATCTGGAGTAAATACAGTGAGCAACTCAGCATTCCACACATCCAGACAAACAGAGGACACCAAACAGAGCCCACACCAGAAAATTGATGGCCCAACACTCTGTTCTTGCCGCGGATCCGTGGCAATAGAGGGCTTAGGCCGCGGATCCGCGGCCACTTGGTGGCCTCAGGCTTCCAAAATCTCTCTGTAAGTCCCTATGCCTCTCTCCACTCCTCTGAACTCCACTGAACTGTGTTTTCTGCAGCCTTCTTTGCGCAAATTCTTCTCCCCCTTCCAATAAACTGTTCTTGTGCAGGATTCATTGCGTCGCCAATAAAAATTATTTGCAGTTGATTTGTTATTGCTTTGCATTTCTTTAATATGGACTTAAGGGGCTTGAAACCAATCCAGATTGGGTGGGGATTTCATCACCCTTCCCAGGACCCCAAAAATCACTAAAGCATATGCATTGTCCATTGTAAATTAAAAAAATACTAGACTTCAGCCCTAAGGACTTCGCGCTCATTAGGAGAAGATAAACCTTGTTTAGAACCTCGCTTAACCGTATATTGTTTACGGGGTGTCTAGGAAAGTGTTAAAGGCGCAACCGCCGAAAGAGAAAGGGTTATTTAATTAAGGAACTTCGCGAAAGCGTTGGACAACCTCCCCTTATCTCTGCACTTACCTGGCCCCGTGATCGGTGTATTTTTAAGCCCGTTTCTCGACACTGTTTAACTTCGAAAATCAAGTTCAGGAGCAGGTCTAGTAGACCTAGGTTTCCCTAGATCTAGGTGTGATTGTGCATATCTTGTTTGTGATTGCTTAAGCCGTATTTCCGTACATATTTTTGTAAATCTCTTTCTAAAAAAAAAATCAAAAACTTTTATAAAAACTTGCCCTTTGTCGCCAAATCCATTTTCACCCACCACCCATCGCCTTTCTCCATTGACGTTTTCTTACCCTCACCTTCTCCGCTTTGACTATACTAAACTCGTTTAGTGTATGTCCGCTTGGACTCGGGACACTAGCGCCCGTCTAGTCCGCGTTACGTTAGTCGCGACCGACTACGCGATCGACTCCGAAGTCGATACTCCGTCCATTCCTCTTTCACCCCTTCCTTTGCCGGCCAACTCCGACGTTGACCGGAATTCTGTTCATACATCTTCACCTTCACCTTCACCTTCACCAACCTCTTCTTCCGCGATGTCGGGATTTAATCCGAACATCTCTTTGACCACCGCTGGATTGGCTCCACCTCCTACGGAGACCAATCTCCCACCACCTCCGCCTGTTGTAGCGCCGCAGCGAATTGCGCTCCAGGATCGTTTCTACCCCACCCGTTCTGCACTTCCCACCTGCCTTTCTCTTCCTCCGGCCAATGGGGACAACTTTGAAATTAAGCCCCATTTCATCAACATGCTTCCACGTTTTCATGGGCTTGAATCTTAAGATGCCTATATCTTCATCAATAAATTTCAAAATGTCTGTGCCATGATGAAAACCACCCAGCTGTCGGACGATGCTATACGTCTACGGGTCATTCCGTTCACTTTATGCGATCTCGCTGAAAAATGGCTGTATAGTACCGCTTCCCACTCAATCACCAGCTGGGACGAGTTTGTTAAAGCGTTTCTGAAAAAATTCTATCCAAATCATAAGACCGCAAGAATTCGAAATGAAATCAACCAATTCTCCCAGCTTCCTTCTGAACCCTTCTGGAAGTGCTTTGACCGATACAAAGACCTTCTTGTTCAGTGTCCTCACCACGGTATAGAGAAATGGCAGCTCTGCCAAACCTTATACGAGGGACTGAACCCAGCAACGAAGCAGTTGCTGGAGACCGTCTGTCAGGGCCACTTCCTATCGAAATCTGACGAGGAAGCGTGGCAGTTCTTTGACGATCTTGTGGAGCAAACGCTACAGTGGGAGAGCACCAGACCGACTTCTTCTTCTTCTTCTACCTCCACTTCTACCGGTCAGTCTAGGGTAGGAATTCACCAGCTTGATGTCTCTATTGCGATGAGAGCTGAAATGGCTGCAATAACAAAAAAGCTTGAAGCAATAGAGAGAAAATTTTCTTCTCCTACTCCTGCCCCTGTTCTCCCCCTTCGTACCATCTGCGCTTGTTGTTCCGATCCTTCTCACTTGACCGAAGAGTGTCCTTACAATCCACCATCGCAAGGACAGGATCAGGTTAATGCATTCCAGCAAAGACCGAGGAATGATCCATACTCTTCCACCTACAATCCCGGTTGGAGGAACCACCCCAATTTCGCCTGGAATCAGAATCAGAATCAATTCCAAGGCAACAATTTCCAAAGGGCCCCTCCTCCGCAACAACAAGCGTAACAACAAACTCAGTATCAGCAGCCCTTCCAACCCCAACCTTTCCAAAACGAGACGAACAACTTTGCACCCAACGACTCTTTTCCACCAAACAACTTTGTTCCGTCGAACAACGATAAGGTTTCATCGCTCGAGCGAAGTCTGGAGGAGTTTGTTAAACAATCGACTCAATCCACCGCCAACATCCAGTCTTCGATCCAATCTTTAGTGCAACACACCGCCGCACACGGGCAGAGCATCAAGACCATCGAGGCCCAGATTGCACAGCTGAACGCGGCCTTAAGCGAGCGAGAGAAGGGGAAGCTCCCGTCCCAGCCACTTCCAAATCCCGGTCACCCACATAATACACATGTTGCTCTTGAACAACAAAACCATAATGTGAGTGCCGTGACCACACTGAGATCGGGAAGGACGCTGCAAAACAACACCGGCACACGAATCAACGATGACACCCCGGCCGCTGCTTCTTCTTCTTCTTCTTCTTCTTCTTCGTCTTCTGAGCCTATTCTCCGTTCTTCACAAGGCTCTCCTTCGTCTTCTTCTATGAACGGACCGACTTCTCACTCCATGAAAACACCTATTCTGGGATCCGTTCCAACTCCAAAATCTCCTCCTCCAGCATTAGACTCAACCAATTTTCAAAATGTTCCATTTCCAAACCGGTTGAGGTCTAATAAACAAAATCCTCAAATGGAGAAGATTCTGGAGTTATTCAAGCAGGTTAACATTAACATTTCTCTTTTAGATGCTGTCCAACAAGTCCCGTCCTACGCGAAAATCTTAAAGGACTTGTGCACGAAAAAGAGGAAGTCTCAGGTACCCAAGAAAGTTTTCTTGGCTAGTGCTGTGAGTGATGCCCTTACCCAATCTTTACCACAAAAACGAAAGGACCCTGGCTGTCCTACGATTTCAATTACCATTGGGGATAAGAACATCAACCGCGCACTATTAGATCTTGGTGCCAGTGTTAACCTGCTTCCGTATTCAGTATACGAGCAATTAGGCGTCGGAGAGTTGAAACCCACATACTGCACTCTCCAAATGGCCGACCGATCGATCACCCATCCTAGGGGTGAGCTAGAGGATGTGTTAATCAAAGTCGGGGACTTCATATCCCCCGTCAACTTCATTGTATTAGACACACAGCCTGTAGCTAACCCCCGGAATCAAATTCCGGTGATACTCGGTCGCCCATTTCTCGCAACCTCAAATGCTGTGATCAATTGTCGCAACGGTTCGATGAACCTCTCTTTTGGAAATATGACGATTGAACTCAACATTTTTAGGTTGGGGAATCAGCCCGCCGAACCTAATGCTCATATACTGGACGTCTGCTCGATCCAGGAGATCATACCAGAAGAGTGTGAATTCGAGGAGTTTCTGTTTGATCACGATAATCTTGACGCCACTAGTGCGTTTCTCTTCGAACCTGCTGCTGTTTCTGCGCCTGATAACGAATACGAGTGTTTCACGTTCTCGAACGATCTTAGCCGCGCACAACCCGAGTTTGAATCCTTCGACTTTCCGGATGAGTTACCTGAACCATCCGACTCGGTTGCCTACACTCGTTTTGAACCTTTGCTGGAGTCCTTTGAGTTCGAGACCCTTGCACCAGTCTTGCCTTCCATCATTTCACCTCCAACGCTCGAACTCAAGCCGTTGCCGTCTCACCTTAAGTATGCTTACTTAGGTGAGAACGAGACCCTCCCTGTCATCATTTCGGCTTCTCTAGCTCCCGAGCAAGAGAAAGCCCTTCTCACAGTCTTGCACAGCAACAGGCAAGCTTTTGGCTGGTCCATGGCGGACATCAAGGGGATTAGTCCCCTGATCGTTGAGCATCACATTCATCTGATGGATGATGCCAAACCAGCCCGGGATCCACAAAGACGTCTTAATCCAGTCATGAAGGAGGCTGTGAAGAAGGAGATCGTCAAATGTCTAGATAGTGGTATCATTTACCCAATCTCTGATAGCCAGTGGGTTAGCCCCATTCATGTTGTCCCCAAAAAGTCGGGCATCACGGTCATAACCAACGAGGCGAATGAGTTAATCCCTACTCGCACCCAAACTGGGTGGCGAGTTTGCATTGATTACAGAAAACTCAACGCCGCAACGCGGAAAGACCACTTTCCGCTACCTTTCATTGACCAGATGCTCGAACGATTAGCCGGACATGAGTACTATTGTTTTCTTGATGGCTACTCTGGCTATAATCAAATTCCAATCGCCGAAAAAGACCAGGACAAGACCACTTTCACTTGTCCTTTCGGCACGTTTGCATATCGACGCATGCCCTTTGGGTTATGCAATGCGCCCGCTACCTTCCAGCGGTGTATGATGGGAATTTTCTCTGACATGGTGGAAAAATTTCTGGAGATTTTCATGGATGACTTCTCCATCTTCGGCGACTCCTTTGACGAGTGTTTGCTGCATCTTGACGCTGTCCTTACCCGATGTAAGGACAAGAATCTCACTTTGAACTGGGAGAAATGCCACTTCATGGTGCGCGAAGGTATTGTCTTAGGACATATCATCTCGCAAAATGGCATAGAGGTTGACAAAGCAAAGATTGAGGTCATTTCCAATCTGCCTCCTCCCCGATGCGTCAGAGATATCCGAGCCTTCCTTGGCCATGCCGGTTTCTATAGACGGTTTATCAAGGACTTCAGTAAGATTGCTAGGCCCTTGACGCTTTTGCTGGCCAAGGACACGCCTTTCGACTTCAACTCGAGCTGTGTGACTGCATTCGAGTCACTGAAACGCTCACTCACTTCTGCTCCCGTTCTTTCTTCCCCTGACTGGACGCACCCATTCGAGATTATATGCGATGCATCCGACTTTGCCATCGGTGCTGTCCTTGGACAGCACATCAACAAGATGCCACACGTAATCTATTACGCGAGCCGGACCCTGAACGACGCCCAACTTAACTATACAACAACTGAGAAGGAATTCTTAGCTGTTGTGTTTGCCTTAGAAAAGTTCAGCCCTACCTCATCGGCTCTCCAGTCATTGTCTACACGGACCATTCAGCTCTGTGCCATCTTTTTGTGAAGAAAGATGCCAAATCTCGGTCAATACGTTGGATCCTCTTGCTTCAAGAGTTTGACCTTGTCATTAAGGACAAACGGGGATGTGAAAACGTGGTTGCCGACCATCTCTCACGACTTCCTTCTTCGCCTTCGCTTCCAATTCCGATTAACGACGTTTTCCCGGATGAACAACTCTTGACAGTATCGTGCGAACCCTAGTTCGCAGATATTGTGAACTATTTGGCCACGGGATTACTACCAACCGAATGGTCTAGTCAGGACAGACTTCGCTTCTTATCCCAAGTAAAACACTTTTACTGGGACGAACCCTACTTGTTCAAGTACTGTCCCGACCAGATTATTCGTCGGTGTGTCCCTGATGAGGAATTCAAGAGTGTGCTGTCATTTTGCCACGATCAAGCGTGTGGCGGGCATTTTGGGCCTAGAAAGACAGCTGAGAAGATCTTTCAATGTGGTTTCTACTGGCCACAACTTTTCAAAGACGCTCACGACTATTGCAAGACTTGCTCCCGGTGCCAACACATGGGCCGGATATCCCGGAGGAACGAGATGCCGCTCCAACCGATCTTGGTTGTGGAGATTTTCGATGTTTGGGGGATAGATTTCATGGGGCCGTTTCCCAGCTCTTTCGGGAACTTGTACATCCTTCTAGCTGTTGATTACGTCTCTAAATGGGTCGAGGCTGTGCCCAGCCGAACTAACGACAATAAGGTTGTCGTTAGGTTCCTTAAAGAAAACATTGTCTCACGGTTTGGGCACCCCCGAGCGATCATTAGCGACAATGGAAGTCATTTCTGCAATAAAACTTTCGAAGCCTTGATGCGGAAATACTCCATTAATCATAAGCTCTCTACGCCCTACCACCCCCAAACCTGCGGGCAGGCCGAAGTTTCGAATCGGCAAATCAAGCAGATACTGGAGAAGACGGTTTCCAAGAACCGTAAGGATTGGTCTCTGAAACTCACTGATGCCCTTTGGGCATTTAGAACTGCTTATAAGACCGACCTTGGCATGTCTCCCTATCGGCTTGTGTACGGAAAAGCCTGCCACCTACCTGTCGAAATCGAGCATCGCGCATTTTGGGCGATAAAGGAGCTGAATCTGTCTCTTGAGGACGCGGGCAGCCATCGGAAGCTGCAGCTGAACGAACTATGCGAGCTTAGGGATGAGGCTTACGACAACGCGGTTGTCGTTAAGAATCGAACGAAGGTGTTTCACGATAAACACCTTTTGCGCAAAACCTTCGTACCTGGTCAGCAGGTACTGCTTTACGACACCCGACTTCACTTCCATCCTGGAAAGCTCAGATCTCGCTGGAAAGGGCCATATTTTGTGCGGAATGTGTATCCGCAGGGCGCTGTGGATTTGGAAAATCCAAAGGACGGTTCACTCTTCAAGGTAAATGGACACCGATGCAAACCGTACCTTAGCGCCGAACCAACAGAGGAACTCCTGTTCTTACAGGAGCCGGTTTACCCTGCATGATCTTCCTCTGCCTACCTCCAAACTTCGGTTATCCAGCCAAGAACAGTGGACACTGCTCCAAATAAGTTTGGGGGTATGTACAAACCATTTTTTGTGTATATTCTTTTTCTTTAAAAACAAAAACAAATAAAAATTTGTATATTGCTAACCGACAATTTTGAACCTTCCAACTACTCTCTTCATGCAACGACAGTGAGGACACTGTCCAGTTTAAGTTTGGGGGTACGCTCGGTACGCATTTCTTACCTTCGCATTCATATGTATATTTTGCATCTGCATATTTAAATCCATAAAATCCATAAAAATCTGAAAATTTTCTAAAAAATATAAAAACCTTTTTGTCAAGTTAGCTTGTGGAAGAACTCTGATTCAACATTCGACGGTTTTTGTTTGAAAAAATAGGAATAACTAGATCTTATGTTTGGATTTTGAAAACCTGAAAGATAACTCTCCTTTGAAGTTAACTATAGCTGATATACGTCTTTACATCACACTACACGTGTCGTAAGATTTTAGGAATTAGATGACAAGTCTTTCATGTTTAAACTTTTAAACAGATAAATGATTTTCTGAGGATCAAATAGGTTTGTTCTGAAATAAGTAATGTCAAGAATAGTTTATGAAGTAAAGAGAATATGAAGGAATGTTATTGATGCCGTAATTAGAGCTAAGTCTGAAAAATAACCCATCGGAAACTTGATTGGAATGATTACACACCAAACTCACTAAACACGTCTTTTATCCAAAAAAATATTTGAACTGCCGGTTATATCTCCGTTCGTATTAAATCATCTGATTTTCACGACAAACTGTCTTTTGTTTTTGAACCTAGGTAACTTGAGTAATTAAGTCCGCTGGGGTGTTTCTACACCTAATGCCCTAAAACCAACTGGTTTGGGTGCATTGGCCCAAAGCTCGCTAAGAAGCCTAGAAAGTCCAGTTTTAAAACAAAGTCAAGCAAGTGTTCTCTCCGAGTTAAAATTCCTAACGGTTCTTTGTGTGAGAATAATCTTGATAAAAGACAGGCTTTTAAAAAATTTTTTAACGGAGATATGAAGGTTTTACTCTTTGATAAAGACTATTGCACGTTCACAGAGGTGTGTATGAAATGAAAACAAGAAAAAGGTGGAGTGAAAAATACGACTTAGTTTCCTGTTAAGGAAGATAGAAATTCTGAAGTTGAAACCTTACTGAAAAACGAAACTTGAAAAGTGCTTAACTCTTTATAAAACTTATGTGATCCTTTTAGAATTTTTATCTGGGCTTTATTGCGCGACATGATGACTTTAATCGATCCTTCTGGAACTTAACGACTCTATTTGCACTGCACGTAAAGACATATAAAATCTGTAGTTAAATAAGAAGTGAGGTGTGAAAAATAAAGGTTCGATGATCTAGACTTAGGATTATAGAATTGTAATTTTCTAAAACAAAACTTTAGGGTTTGAAGCTTAGTTATTTTACAAAACCAACTTGACCGGATTTTGTGGGTAGTATCCGCTGAAAACCCTCAGGAGACAACACTCCTCCTACTAGGGACACCTAGAGGTTTAACGGCTTGTTGCACATGCTCAGTGCAATCGCGTTCCCTGCGAAAGTGAGGTTAGGAAATTTTTTTTGAATAAATGGGCTTTGCTCGGGACGAGCAAATGATAAGTTTGGGGGTATTTGTTCATATCAGATTTTTGCATTTTCATACCGCCCAATTTTTATCACATTGCATATCGGTAGATACTCTTGAGCCGTGTTTGCTAGTCAATTGCAGGATACGGGTTCCCGGTTCTCAAACGGAGAAATTCATGGAAAACACGACAAAATCCGGTTCCTGCCAACCACAGATAAAACACGGTCTCCGCTCTTCATCCGTATGTTGCCAGATACCAGTTTAGGAAGACAAAATGTCATTCTCATGCACAAGGCTCAATGGTAGCACAAAATCCAAGAGATCTACGCGGAGCTCGAGGCAATCATCCACAAAAAAGTCCACCTTTCCTCAATAGAAATTCTGGAAGAAATGGGAAAGAGTTTTCAGAAAATATATACACCAGACAAAAGGGGACAGGAGAACAGGAAAGTACACAGAAGCCCACACCCTAAGTCCACTGTAGGGGCGCGGATCCGCGGCAATAGGGGGCATAGGCGGCGGATCCGCGGCCGTACAGGCAGTTCAGGGCACGAGCTTCCAGGGGCAGTTTGGTCATTGCAACAGGGTTCTGATGGTTGCCCTAGGGTTTCATTTCTTGGCCTATAAATAGCCCAGAATTTTGTGAAGGAAGGGTCAATTTTTGTATTCTCATTTTGCCTAGTTTTAGTGTTGTTCTTCTCCCTCTTCTCACCTCTTCTCCATTAAACTTGTAGTGAGCTTTTGAGTGAAGAGTGATGAATAAAGAAGACCATTTTTATTATCATGCTTGTCTCTTTCTTTACTTGTTGTAATGTGTTGTAATTTTAATTGTTAAGTAGTTGTTGTTATTTGCTTGATTTTTTCTTTCTTCTCTCTTTTTCTTTATCATTCATACGACAATGATACTTACGCTCGATCCTCGCCAAGGTGAGGTCGCAAATAGTTAGTCGTATTCTTCTAATCTCCTTCTTTCTATCTTCCTCTTTTGTTTTGTTTTGTTTTTCCTTATAATGAAGTGTGAGTAGTTTTATACTTGTTAGGGTAGGATAAGGGAAGTTTGAGAGAAGGAAATCTCTCTCACTCTTTCCTTGCCCAACAACTTAAATCGACTCCCGTTGATTGAACCACAATCCGCTCCTTACAGCACCCTATCCTACATGATAGCGGTGATTCCGTAGTGAGACCGGTTGTGGTTGAATTAACCGGAGGTTATGGATAAGAGCCAAGAACGGACGGACAAGCACCAAAAGGAAGGACTATGCGTTGGAAAGCCTAGCTTATACTCGCAAGTTCCTTCCTAGTCGTGCTAATCCTCGTTGTTGCCGATTACCGTAACACCGATATTAAGTGGGGCAACGAAAGATGTGGAGACTCCTAACTCAAACTAACCTAATCCTAACCCTAACAAGCTCTCTTTAAATATCAACTCAACACTTAGATAATCCAACAAAATCTGAAAACAGGACTTAACTCGTTAAAACACTTTGAAAAAGACTCCCATCTCCCTGCGGACGACCCGTACTCAACCGGCTAGCTACAAGCGAAACCTTCTTGATTGCGGTATTTAAACTAAACTTGAACACGCACGTATCCTACCAATCACTACCATCGTACTTTTATATTATTTCTGTTGTATCTAGTTAAAAGCTCCATCAACCAGACTATGTATATTCGTAGACTTAGAAACCATTATTGTATATTCTTTCGGCCTTAGAGTCGCGCTCATGTATTTATTATTGTTTTCTGATTTTCTTGATGATGCCTATTTTCTTTACTTTCTTTCTGAGTTTTGATCCTCGACCTTCGGCGTTGTATATTTATATTATTGCGTGGTTGTTTCCGTCAGTTGGTGAAGAGCTAGCTCCCGCTTGGGGATGCCTATATTTATTGCTTGTACTGTTTTTCGGGTTAAAATATACAAAAGAGGTGCTGCCGAAATTTTCAATGATGAGACATGTTTTCTAGATAGCTACACACATTGTGTTTTCGTATACTATTATTTATCTTTTAAAGAAGGAACTTGATTTTCATTATTTTAAAACTTCACCTCCACTATTTTCCCTAAAAAGGTTTAGATTTCTGGGCTTTTGGCTTACTTGAATTAGGTGGGGTCCTATAGACTTCACGTGATTCAAGTGCCAGTCACGTGCCTTTTCCTGGTCGTGATAAAATTGGTATCAGAGCATTAGGTTTAACCTTGGTTTGAGTCTAGGTTTGACTATGCAGAGTCTAGGGCGTATATATATATATATATATATATATATATATATATCTGTGTGTGTGTGTGTGTGTGTTGGATATATGTATGCCCTTGAGGCCATTATGAGATAGTGTATGTACTGTTATGTATATATATATATATATATATTCAGAGGACAGTCTTGCTCGACATGATAGTATGCTATCTGGTTTTTACTTTATCATATGTTCACTTGATCATGTTTATATTCATTTAGTGCACGTTGATAAAGCCCTAAGGATATTAGCTTGACTACTGAGATTATAATGTGGATCATACTAGTGGGACATCTGTAGTTTATAAGCATATCCTTGAAATGTTCCTAGTCGTAGGTATATCGAGATAGGGCATCGATATTCCAGTTTAGACTAGCGTATACCATTCTTGTTCCATATGATGGACGATGGATGATCCCATATCCGTCTGGTGTGTTGACACCAAAGATAGTATACGGGTGCTCAGTGAGACTGGGTACACTGAACGGACTCACCGAGAACTCCTATATGGTATTATATCATACGTCGGATAGCAGTTCTCAGGTGACACTGGTACAGGTTAGTCTGTAGACCCGAGATCGTCATAGAGTCTTGTGTGTCCTCCCACTGTACTTTGATCTCCACCCTACTGCGGCTCTACTGAGTCGTACAAACAGGTGGATTTTGGGTATAGTCTCGAGGCATATGGAGGCAGTGAGCGATAGGAGGAGTTTCGTCTCTCCCGGTATTGGCGGTTGATGCTGTGCTGTGCACGATTGGCTATAACGGGAAGTCCCTGGCCAGGGCAGCTGAGATATTACTGATAAGTGTTATCAGTAAGTTTCTCGATTTGTTATAGACCATATAACGGCATGACTTATTGAGTTATTGGGGTCGACGATTCCATCCCTAGACTCGATATGCAGCATATCTGACGAAGAGACCGGACTGTACGGTAAGTGTTGCCAGATGGATTGACAGGAGTTTTGACAGGTTCGCTTGTTCTTATTCTGATCGCTCAATACCCGGGTGGCCGTTACGTTTAGCTGACCGCTTGCGGCTTGTGGATGTTTGATATGATCATCATCTACTGCTGGCGTATTGACGAGTCTTAGAGTCCCACATAGAAGTTTCTCGGCTCAGGTGAAACGAAGTGGTGCACATATGAGATATGTTCGGAGGCTCGATTAAATACAAGTATATGAAACTGTATTTTAATCGGGCATATAATATTAGTCGGGTCATATGAGATATAACCGATTTATTAAATCAAGTGTTGATTTAATATTGACTTTTATATTATTTATTATTTATTTAAATCCTTTTCTTTTCTTATGGATGCATGCATGTATATGCACATGATGATGTGCATACACACATACATACATGAAAAGTATCATGGTTGATGATACAAAGAGGATGGCAATATAAGAATCATATTGTAGATAAATAAATATATGGATATTTTCATTTAAGTTAAAGGTAAAAGAAAAACATTATTGAGTCATTCCTTCTACACATTTCTACACATTTCCATGGTTGAGTTTAACTCAACCATGGTTCTTTTTCCTTTTGCCTTTAACCTAAATTAAAATATCTAGATATTATTTTAACTAGAGTTATGGTTATGATAAGATATATCTCTCTCTTTCATTTTCTTTTTCATTCTAATCATTATTCACTCCAAAAGAAAAAGAAAGAGAGCCATCTTCTTCCTCCAAACCCTAGCTCTCTTTTAATTGTTAAAATTGAGTTAGAGAAATAAAAGAAAAGGTATTAAATAAGAATAGCAACCACTTCTTCATCCTACACAACCTTTGCTATCTTGTGTAGGGTGTTGTGCTTCAAGTTTTTCAAAGATCGAAGGAAGCATCAAGCTTAGGGCAAAGAGCTTCGGGTGGATCGTCGTGGACGAGGAGTTGATCAAGCGAACCCTTCCAAAGCAATGGAGTCTTCCAAAGAGGTCTACAAAGGTTGTAGTCTCATCACTTGGTATAACTTAAGTTTTAATATTTGATACTATTAATAGTTACTTCATAAATTCTAGTTCGATTCATAGTATAGTTTGCTTAGCACCTCAAAATTTTATTGTTATAGCATGTGTGATGCTTCTAAACCCTAATACAGGTGTTAAGGAAACCCTACAATATATATATATATATATATATATATATTCGGAACCTAGGCTTTGACCTTACGGAACTTAGACTTGGCCGAGGGGGTATTAGACCCGAACTTTCGTCGCGTAGGTTGATCTTGGTTGATGGAGTATATGACTTAAGTAGAGTGACGTACTGTGTGTATGTTCCACGGCCTATTTACGATATGCTACTCCACTTAAGAAGCCTTAGGATGTACATTTCTTATGCGCCGTATTCCTATTCGTTCTTATAATCTATCCTTATCGATATCGGATTGTGGTTTCCATTACCATGGTTACACGTTCGCGTCTCTTTTCTTCTAAAGGCGCTCCTGTGGGTTGCTCGGCAGAGAGAGCTGCGGCTAGAGATGCGGTCGGCATGAACTCGTCAGGGATGAGGACTGACCAGGATGTATTCCGGTGACACACGAATTCATTGATACGTCGTTTTACTAGGATTTCTCATTGACATGAGCGTTCGAGATCTACACCAGATAATCAGGCCATTGTTAGAGGCCAGCCAGATTATGAAGACTGATGGCGTACTATCTACTCCAGATGATGGGGGGTATTGTCTACCATGCGGACGAGCGAGCCAGCTGTTATTGTGTTTGACAGATATCGCCCCCAGACTTGTGAAGCTAATGTAGCATGAGTTTATACATGGGGATATGATAGAAGATCGCTAGTCACCCCTGGATGAATGACTAGGACATGTTGTTTGTTCGGATACTCCGATGCGAGATCACCAGATTGACTAATTTCAGCTAAAAGGAGACCTCACACAGGCATGTTGTGAGTCGATCGAGACAGGACGAGCGTAAGCGCATCACTCCGATGATTTGGATGAGTTTCTGAGGACGTATTGGCCATATGCTTACTACAGGTATTAGAGATACCGAGTTCGTAGCTTCAAAAATATAGACTCTAGATACGACTACAACCAATTGGAGCGCAGTCCACACAGCTATGAGGAGATAATTCCGAATTGGTCCATACCGAAGGGAAGCGGAGTAAGAGGTTCGTACGAGATCTTGACGAGATGACGTTCCACTCCGTTGACATCAGTGACTTGATACGCATGTAGACGCGTTGAATGCTGCCATAATTTCAGAGAAAAGTCGTGATGAGAATGCAACTATCCCGGAACAAGAAACGGATTAATTAAATTATGATAACTTCCGGGCAGTCCAGCAGAGATGAGATTGAAGATACCCCGACAGAATCTTCTTGGTATACTACACGAGAAGACTTGGACCCAGGACCGATCGTATCACGCGCACTCAGTGTGCCAGAGTTTGCCACCATTGACGTGATACGTTACGAGTGACTATGATAATTGGTCAGGGGATTTTCAGAGAATGCGCCAGAGCGGAACTGTTTCCGTCGTTACTCCGTATCAGGCTGTTGAGCTGAGGAGTCATGTAACTGGTAATCTGCAAAAAGAAACAAGGACCTAAAAGCAGAAGGCGCCAGACCGTAAACAGGAGGCAAGTAGATATCTTGCTCTGCCATCCTTGGATGCACCAGCACCTTTCTACTTTGAAGGAGGGGCACATCGACAACGGTATTTATGATTTGTGACTTGGTGATTCGGATATCACGTTTCTGTTGTTCTGTATTTCGGTATTTCGACGATTCGTTTTATGATTGATATTTCTTATGTGCACCACAATTGCACTTGATTCGTATTTTATATATCAATTGTGTTGATTTTTGTTTTCATGCATATTCATTGCACTCGATTTCGATCTTATGCTGACCGAGATGTTTGATTTTGATTTCATGCATATAGTATGCATATGATTTGATTTATGCTTTCGGTGTAGTTTAGGCGAGCTTTCAGTACTTGATATGGTTTTGTGCACGCAGTTGCACATGTTTATGAGTTTATATACCGCGGTATACCTGATTTTGGATTGGTGTATATCGTATACCGTTGATTTCGACTTTGATATTCGATATTTGTTTTCGTGCACCTTGTGTACTTGAGATTCTTGCGCACACTTGGCGCACTTGATGCGAGTTTCTGCACACCAGATGTACTTAATCGAGATTCTTCATGCATGTCAGATGCATATGATATTGTTGTCGTGCACACTCGTTGCACTTGACAGAGGTTTTCGTGCACACCGGTTGCACTTAGTTTTGTTTCTTTGCAAATTCGTGGCACCTGCCTTGATTTTGATTTCCGTGCGCACCAGACGCACGTGACATTTTTATATACTTTATTGAGATTGATTTTATTCCCAGCATCATGTTTTTACGATATATACTACATGGTTAGTAACTGAGCATGATTAGTCTGAGGACAGTACTTGAGTATTTTTGCATGCATCTGTAGGGTTGCTAGGCACTGCCACAAGGGTCTGCGAGGCATCAACCATGCCCGATTAAAATTTTAGCCGTGCCGAACAACCCAAAGCCGGATCTTTAAACTAGAGTTTAGGCGAAAACTAGTATGTTAAACTCTTTAACACTAAGTGAGAGGGATTACAACCTTTGTAGATCCGGTCCTTCACTTCTTAAGCTCCGTGTTGAAGTCCCTTCGCTGCGATCATCGTGTTCCGGACTCTCGAGAGGCTTCAGGAAGAGAAAGATGCAGTCTTGCTTCCGATCTTCGATAACAAAGATGATCTACCTTGAAGTTTCATTAACACAAGCTAACACTCACTAAATGAAGTGAACACTCTCATCTAAAGGGTAAGGATAGATGAGAATGATGAAGTAGGATTTTTGCACTCATTTATAATCTTTTTCTCACATATTTTCATCCCTTAGAAAAAGCTAGAAAGCTTTTTCATGAAAAGAAAGAAGGAAGAAGATGAACAATCAACATGAAACCTTTTGAGATGAATAATGAAAGGATAAATATGATGATTAATGCAACCATGGTCAACTAAACCCATGTAGAGAATTAACTAGGGTTAGGGTTTGGGTTGGGTTAAAGCATGAGTCATAACAAAATATCTTTCACAAAACAAAACTAAACCTTCTAGAATCATCTAGAAAGCATTAACCCAAATCAAACCCTAATCTTGTTTAATCTCTACAAAACATGTTGGATTAGTTATCATATCATGTTAAAATATTATATATAACATATATAATATTTATTGTAACCAAATAAAATAATACAATTAACATATATCGCATATATATCAATGTATTACCCGAGTGAGAAAAAGAATCTTTTAGTGAGCTAATATTAGTTAATGTAATTTAATATATCATATATATTATTATACATTAAATTATCGAATCAGCACTTGATCCGACAATCCGGCTATATCGCATATAACCGACTAATACGATGACCCGGCTATATCACATATACCCGGCCGATATCTCATATCGCGAGAATCCAATACGGTATCACATACCGCATTATCCTCGGTCCCGCACATATCACATATGTGCTCCTACTCCGTTTTTCCTGAGTCAAGAAACCTCTATGTAGGACTCTAAAGAATCGTCAATACGCCGGCAGTAGGTGATGATCATATCAAACACCCACAAGCTGCAAGCGGTCAGCTAAACGTAACAGCCACCCAGGTATTGAGCGCTCAGAAGATCAACAAGCAAGCCTGTACATTCTCCTGTGAATCCAATCAGTAACACTCCCGTACAGTCCGGTCTCGTCGTCTGATATGTTGCATATCTCGCCTAGGGGTGGTAAACGTCAGACCCCAGTAGCTCGATAAGTCGTGTCGATTTGAGGTCTATAACAGTTCGAGAAACTACTAATAACACTTACCAGTAAATCTCAGCAACCCTGGCCAGGGATTTCCGGTTATAGCCAATCGAACACAGCACAACATCAACTCCCTATACCGGGAGAGACGAATCCCCTCCTATCGCTCATTGCCTCCATGTGATTCGGGACTGTACCCAAAAGCCACCTTTTTGCACACCAACTTGGACGTGGTATGATGGAAATCAAAGCACAGTGGGAATCACACAAGACTCTATGACGATCTCGGGTCAACAGACTACTCTGTACCAGTGTCACCGGAGTACTGCCATCTGACGTGAGGTATAATACCATCTGGGAGTTCTCGGCGAGTCCGTCCAGTATACCCAGTCTCCACTGAGCACCCGTACACCATCCTTGATGTCAAACACCGATGGATATGAAATCATCCATCGCCCATCATATGGGTCAAGATGCGTATACGCTAGTTTACTTTGGTGCATCGATGCCCTGTCTCGATACACCCTCGACTAGGAACAGTTATAGGATGTACTCGTCGACTACCGTGGCCCCATTAGTATGATCTCATCATAGTCCCAGTAGTCGAGTACTTATCCTAAAGGGCTTTATCAACATGTAACATAGAGACAATCAGAGTATATGTTAAGATAAAGTACAACCAGATAGCATACTATCATGTCGAGCAAGAAAGTCCTCCCTATATATGTCCAAGCATCCATTACAATATACATCATATGTACAGTAATGGCCTCTAGGGCATACATATAACTAACAGCATCAATATCTACGGAAGGGGTTTTCAAAAAGGATCTATAGCCTCACTATTTTCCTACGTGTCCGTGAGTGACAGAGGAAATTTCCAGAAAACCCTTCCTAAGGTTATTTTCAAAAGGCAGAACGTGTATGTTAAACAAAGGATATATATGTATAGCTATTTTCCTTATAATGAACGTCCGTTACTTATGCCATGAATATGCGCATTGCCCGGCGATTTGAAAAAAGAAGTTTTTGCATGCATTTCTATTTGGATGTTTTGACGATTTTATAAGGTGCTTACTATATATTTGTTAAAATCTTAATTATACCATATTTTATTTTCGTAATGATTTTTGACAATAGTGTTTTCGCATTAACTCCGATAATCGCATGACGCTTGACGGAGTTTCGATTTTGCGTTTTGCACTCGTTTTCATGTACATGCATTGCGTTATGATATGTTTTATGTATTCATGATACTCGGAGCCCCGTTGATTTGATTTATTGACTGAAATGTTTTGATTATTTGGGGGATTTAAATTAAATTCAGGGACCGAATTTATTTAAGAGGGGAGATTGTAACATTTCAGAAAATAAAATATTATTTTTAGGAATTTAAATAATTAAATAATGAATTATTATAAATATTTTAAGGTATGGAGATTAGTTTTAATGAAAGGGGTAAAATTATATACCGATAGTTTGGAAAATATTTGGAAAATTAATAAGAATTATTGATTTTGAAAGAAATTATGAGAATTTGGCATTCATAGATTTTTTTAAGAATTATTTATATTCTATGTTAATGCTAAACTTGATTAATTTTCACTAATCTTGCATTAATCTTAATTATACTTCATGGAATGCAACAAAGCATGTTGCAAATACTTGTTACATTTTGGTGAAACATGGCCTCAATTATTCATTTGTGCATGGTTTTGTATCTTGTTTTTTTTTTAAAATGAAAGGAAAAGGATATTATTTTGGCATGGCATGGAGGTATGGCCTAGGTGAGGGGGAGGAGGGGGGGGGAGAGAGAGAGAGAGAGGTTTCTACCATAGCTCTAGATATTTCCTCACTTCATCCTCTTCATTTTCTTCATCTCTTCTCTTCATCTCCCTCTATCACCTCTACTACACCCCATCAAAACACCACCAAATCAAGGCTAAAACATTATACTCCCTTCACAAATCTTGTGCACAAGCTCCTCAAAAACCCTATGGAGGCATCAAGTCAAGGTTTTGAAGACTTTGAGCAACTGAAGAAAATTCTTGAGTTGCCAAATGAGGTATAATTTCACACCCTTAGTTAATTTTTTAGTTTTCCTAATGTCCTAGTTTAGTTTAGAATTAAACTAGTGAAGATTAGTGTAGTTTGAATATTCCAAAAGAGGGTTAAGAATATTTTGAATTGTGAAAGTGTAAATGAGATGTAGTGAGTGTTTTACATTACCTTAGTGGTGTTTACTGGCCTGGACCAGAGAATAGAACCGAATACACGAACTTAGAATTTCCCTGTGTCGGTTTTCTGTGATTTTTTATGCTCAAAATGGAATCTGGAGCAACCCGAGATGTTTATAAGAAAAAAACAACCACATTGACATAGTTAGACCACTAGAAGACTACCAAAGAAGAATGAGAACCAAATTCTAAGGTTGGGGCAGCGGGAACGGTTGCTGTAGCAGTTTGGTCGGCCGAATTTTGGCTTTTGGTGTTGGGGTTTTTCCTATAGCTCATACTCCTCATAACCTAGCTACTGTATTGTTAGTTTTGTCCCTATTTATCTGTGAAAAAATCTGGGAGCTTTTGAGTTGGGTTTGACGATGTTTTCCGATATTTGAAACTTAGATTTATGAAATTCTTGATGAGATTTTGTCGTTGTACGTTTGTACGTCAACGACGAGGGTCATTTGGTTGTTCTTGCATGCGTAAGCTATTGGTTCTAATCTATGACCACTTCGTGTTCCGTATCGGTTTTCGGACTTTATTTTAATAACGTTGCGATACATGTGTTGATTTGTAGGTACCTTCGCGTGGAATTTCGAGACGATGAAACACGTTGACTTCGACTAAGCGAGGACTTGGCAGGTGAGTAGATGTATATCTACGGGGGAAGTTGGATGGATGGCGTATAGCACCCCCGCAACCGTAGACTAGGTTATATATTTATAGTATATATGTTTATGCGAGATTTGGATACCTAGTAAATAGGGTTGCTAGGAGACTATAGATTAGATTTGGCGTAGTAGGAGGATAGTTTACTCTTAGTTTAGCTCCATAGTCGTGAGTCGTCGGCTTCCTTAGTCTCACACACGCATACACTTGGTATATATGTGTGTGTGTATGTTTACACACACACACACACACACACACGTGAGATGAGTATAGTATATGTTATATGGATATGAGTCGATATGATCGGCCATGATTCCGTGAGTTTATGATATGCGATTGAGTCGAGGACACCGTATATGATATGATATAATAAAGGATCGTTGGGCGATATGTATTCAAACATGCGATAACATGCGAATTGATAAAAAAATAGATTGTATGAGACCTTAGATCCGTACCACTGATTTATGATATTGATATAGTATGATGATTGATACCGTATGAATGATGATTTATATATGATAGTTGACCCGTACCATCGATTTTGGGGATGTCGTACGATGGATTTTACCGTACGAGATACATATGATGATTGATCCGCACTCTTGACTCGAGGATGTCATATGATGTATTATTACTATACGTGATGATATGAAGCTGGATAGCCGACTATTAGATATATCGGCTCGGAATATTATAGATTTCTTATCACCATCGACTAGGTTCTTAGTTTAGTCTTTAGTAGCGTAGATATATGTTAACTTAGGCTCGAGGCATACCTATTTTCAAAACTGACGAATCGTAGGCTTTTTCAAGAATAAATTGAGGGACACTACGGATTTTCTAAAAGACATCTCTTTTCTCAAAAACACCATAGTCCCAACTTTTCTGAAAACAACGATTCGTGCTATTTAACCACGATAAACGGTATGGCTCGTATATAGGTTTATATACTTTATTGTTGTTTTCATTGTTTACCTTCTGTTATGATCTCGTTTCCTAAGACACCTGCATCGTTACCAATGATACGTATATTGCACGTACACTTGATTGCTGGCTCACACACACATCATCGGTAATTGCCATTTCACGTACACACTGTAGTAACCGTTATTACATGGTATACACTGATAGCTGTAGCTAAGTAGCACCGTTTAGCATTCCTGACATCATATGCTGGTTTTGACATTGTATTTCATACTTAGATGTCCCATGCATTTGTTTACCTACATTCTAATTATATACTGCAGTTGGGATCTATGTGTTACTTATATGTATGCCCTAGAGGCCATTACTGTACATACGATATATATTGTAATGGATGCTTGGACATATATAGGGAGGACTTTCTTGCTCGACATGATAGTACGCTATCTGGTTGTACTTTATCTTAACATGTACTCTGATTGTCTCTATGTTACATGTTGATAAAGCCCTTAGGATATGTACTCGACTACTGGGACTATGATGAGATCATACTAGTGGGGCCACGGCAGTCGACGAGTACATCCTATAACTGTTCCTAGTCGAGGGTGTATCGAGACAGGGCATCGATACACCAGAGTAGACTAGCGTATACGCGTCTTGACCCATATGATGGGTGATGGATGATCCCATATCCATCGGTGTTTGACATCAAGGATGGTGCACGGGCGCTCAGTAGAGACTGGGTACACTGGACGGACTCGCCGAGAACTCTCAGATAGTATTATACCTCACGTCAGATGGCAGTTCTCCGGTGACACTGGTACAGAGTAGTCTGTTGACCCGAGATCGTCATAGAGTCTTGTGTGATTCCCACTGTGCTTTGATTTCCATCATACCACGTCCAAGAGGGCGTGCAAAAAGGTGGCTTTTGGGTACAGTCCCGAATCACATGGAGGCAATGACCGATAGGAGGGGATTCGTCTCTCCCGGTATAGGGAGTTGATGTTGTGCTGTGTTCGATTGGCTATAACCGGAAATCCCTGGCCAGGGTTGCTAAGATTTACTGGTAAGTGTTATCAGTAGTTTCTCGAACTGTTATAGACCTTATATCGACACGACTTATCGAGCTACTGGGGTCTGACGTTTACCACCCCTAGGCGAGATATGCAACATATCAGACGACGAGACCGGACTGTACGGGAGTGTTACTGTTTGGATTCATAGGAGAATGTACAGGCTTGCTTGTTGATCTTCTGAGCGCTCAATACCTGGGTGGCTGTTAAGTTTAGCTGACCGCTTGCAGCTTGTGGGTGTTTGATATGATCATCACCTACTGCCGGCATATTGACGATTCTTTAGAGTCCTACACAGAGGTTTCTTAGCTCAGGCAAAATGGAGTAGGGGCACATATGTGATATGTGCGAGACCGAGAATAATGCGATATGAGATACCGTATTTTATTCTCGCGATATATGATATCAGCCGGGTCATCGGATCAAGTGTTGATTCGATGAATCGGTACGGATAAATATTAGTCGGTTATATGCGATATAGCCGGATTGTCGGATCAAGTGTTGATTCGATAATTTAATGTATAATAATATATATGATATATTAAATTACATTAACTAATATTTGCTCACTAAAAGATTCTTTTTCTCGCTCGGGTAATACATTGATATATATGTGATATATGTTAATTGTATTATTTTATTTTGTTACAATAAATATTATATATGTGATATATAATATTGTAACATGATATGGTTATTAATGCAACATGTTTAGTGGAGATTAAACATGGTTAGGGTTTGATTAGGGTTAAGCTCTTCTAGAAGTTTCTAGAAGGTTTTTGTTTTGTTTTGTGTAAGATATTTTGTGAAGATATTTGCTTAACCAAACCCAAACCCTTGACCATGGTTGTTTCTTTACAAGTGTTAAGGATTCATTATTAACTATGGTTGCATTTCTAACCTCACTTATGAGTTATTCATTATTCATCACAAAAGGATTCCATCTTCTTCTTCCTTCTCTTTTCATGAAAAAGCTTTCTTGATTTTGATTTTGTGATGATAAATGAGTGAGAAAAAGATAATAAAAGAGAGTAAAAATCCTACTTCATCATCCTCATCTATCATTGCCATTTAGATGAGGGTGTTCACATCATTTCATGAGTGTTAGCTTGTGTTAACGAAACTTCAAGGTAGATCATCTTTGTATCGAAGATCGGAAGCAAAGGTTGCATCATTCTCTTCGTGAACCCTCTCGAGAGTCCGGAACACGATGATCGCAGCGAAGGGACATCAACACGGAGCTTAAGAAGTGAAGGACCAGATCTACAAAGGTTGTAATCCCTCTCACTTAGTGTTAAAGAGTTTATCATGCATGTTTTCGCCTAATCTCTAGTTTAAAGATCCGTATTCGGGTTGTTCGGCACGGCTAAAATTTTAATCGGGCATGATTGATGCCTCGTAGACCCTTGTGCGCATGCCTAGCAAACCTACAGTGGTATCAGAGCCAAGCTAGAGATTTAGGCGAAGTCTAGACGAAGTTTAAAGTCCGATCGAAACCCGAAACCCCGATGTTTACCCTTCTCTGTACAATTTTCAAAAAGTTGATTTTTTTCTGAATTAAAAATGCTCAGAAAAACGAGCAGGAAAAAATAAGAATTACTGTGAAGTACGGACCTCTAATTCAAAAATATGACCGCGGAACCGCGGCCAAACCATTGGTTTTGCGGCGGTGCCGTGGCCAAAATGTCGACTTAGTCCCTGGAATTTCTTGTATTTATTCTTAGGTCCTTTCTTGGCAATTTTTTCTGGAAATTTTTTAATTCCACTCAAGTGTTGAGTTTTCTAGGGTTGTATTGGGGAATCGTTGATTCGATCAGATAATTTAACTTTGTTTAGTTTTGTCCGGATAATTTTTAGAAACTGTTAGAAAGTTCGAACGGATATCAATAACTCACTTTTTCCCCTGTCGGAAATTTTTTCAAAAGTTGGATTTTTTCTCGTGTTTAAGAACGTTCTAAGTCGTGCAAGTAACGCGGTGGACCCTCTAGAAGACAACAAACCTTAACTCGATTATGTGACCGTCTTGAACTGCCTCTGAACCTTAGGGTTTGTGGCAGTACGGCGTGCCACATGTGAGGCGTTGGCTTGACCCTTCTACGACTGGACCATTGGTACTGCGGCATGTGATGGATGTTTTTAAACTGATTTCAAGTGTTGAGATATATCGGGGAAATCTTGGGTGTTTGATTATTCGATCGGAAAGTTTAACATTGTCTATTTATCTGGAATGTGATACAATATTTGGAATCCACAGGTAGTTATGAGATAACTGATTTGAATATTATAGACATAGCAGTTTAGTCTTAAATTGATCGGTTGCCACGGGATTTTGATGTGATCAAAAGTCCGTCGCAATCACGTAGCGTACGCGGATACTCACCGGGTAAACTTAATAGACAGCCACGCCCCAAATCCTCGACCAAGTGACTGTAGGAGAACCCCGTCGCCAAAAGCATCCGTTCGGGTGCTCGCGGCTGCGGTGTTCCGCCTTAGTGCACTTCGTCGACGGTATCCGGGGGTGCGGCCGTCTACTAAAGTTTGCGACGAGCATTCGATCAGGATGTCGGGAATCTTGTTGAGTTGCCCGACTTGATATTGAAAAGAGTTTTCGATAATGAGACTAAAATGCGGGGTTTATAATTGTTAAGCATGAGATGTCTAAGGAATTCATTTGGTTAGGCATGCGATGTCTAAGTAGGTTGCGGATTCCAACTGTTGTAGTTTTACACTTTCTTTTCTGTGACCGTAAGCGTAGTATGTAGTGTATCGCCGGCTTCGTTGCTATACATCAACGACAATCGGGATACGCATACTTGCTTACGTTGATGATATGAGATATTATGTGTTGCTGTGATATGTTATATTGGATCGTCGCGTTTTGAATAGCCGGGGGGTTTTATGTGAGATGAGAGTTTTTCTTTTTCATTAATGTAAAATTCATTTGTATGAAATATTCTTTTATTGGGGCACTTCCAGGTTGCGGAAGATGTCACCGTTGTATATTATTTACTTTTCCGCATTAGGTAGACCCAATGAGGGGAGCACAAGTAACCGGGTTCTAGGGTCCAGTGGGAGACCATCTCGAGGAGTCGGGACCGGGTCTCCTAACCCTAGAATTGGCTGTGTTGCTTTCCGCTCTCGTAGGGGTCTAGGGATGTGGGTTTGGCTATTCATCGCGACCGTGGAATCCGTGTTTTATACTTGCTCGTATTGAAAACACGGACATCCTAGTATATCCAATATTTCATATATGTTTCTTCTGCTGCAATGTTCTGTGATGAGATCATATTACTGCCTGAGATGAATGTTTATATTATATATATGAGATATATGTTATATTGCAGATTTCGTTTCAAATGTGATGCTTGTGAAGCATAATAAAATGGGACTTCATTAATGAGATTAATGAAACTAAAAGAAACCTAAGATGTTGTAGAAACTTGTTTAAAAACTGGTAGCTCTAGTTCTTGCTTTGCATAGCGGTGTTCCTTGTAGAACATCCTGCACCTTATTCGATAAGGAAAGGGCCGAGATCCCTTCACCGGGAGTGACCCCTTTAGCAATAACTGGCAGATGCTACACACTCGGTTTGTCTTTTGATTGCTTCTATAGTTCTTGCTTTGCACAGCGGTATATATGATATACCCTGCACCTTATTCGATGAGGAAAGGGCAGACGATCCCTTCACCGGGAGTGACCCCTTTAGCAAAACTAGAAAAGCCTCAAAAACACTCCATTTAAAATCATTCGATTCTACAACGATATTAAGTTCATTACGCAAAGGGTTTTCTTAAAAACCTGTCGTAGCCCTCCGTCATTTCAGATAAGTACTGGTTAGTATTCGTGCTGCGTTTGTTGACCTCTATCAAGGCGTAGTGTGCGGTACCTGATTAGTGCTTATCTGTATAAGCATATGATGTGATTGATTTAGGGTAGTCGTGCAACCTTGTTGACCTCTGTCAAGGGTCGTGCGGGTGGGCTTACTTCAATCAGGAAATGACGGGTTGAACTTGACTAGCAGCCTATGGTTTGTTGACCTCTGTCAAGGTCATAGGACGCTTGGGGCAAAATATTATTGGGAATTTCAAGTGTTGAAATTTGCAATGAGATTGCATACCTTCTATGAGATAGTTGGATCCCGATACCCACTGCGAGTAAGAGTTACTCCTAGGAGAGTTTTACACATTACAATTAGCCGATCAAGTAGGTGTCTAGACAGGTGTTAACGGGGTTACGCCCCTGGGAAAACGAGGTTTACTTTAATTAGGTTCGTGCGAAAGCACGGGGGACCTCCCTCAAAGTACCGACACTGGCCTGGCTGAAAGATTAGCGAACTTGTAGCGTGTAATTAATCCCGGCTAGTCTTTCCTTTTAGGGTTTGAAGGAAGATTTGATTAAAACAGTGGGAGACATCCTGATTAGATATATTAAATAACCAATCTAATCTTGCAAGAGCATACGCTGAGTGTTTTCTTCTCTCTCTCTCTCTAGGTAGCGACCATATCACGCCTTAATCAAGATAATAAAACGGATGAATTAACCGAACCCGCTTGTTATACTGAGCTGGGGAACGTTGGTCCCGCTCCAACTTATAATTGTTATAAGACAGAGCAGGAAATTAGGGATTACCAGAATTCCCGTGCCGACCAAACGAAGAAAGTGCATGTTGATGCATCATCTTCGGGTGTGTTCATTACAGAGATCTGTTTCTTAGTATCCTTTACGTCTTGGGTATGTGATACCGGATCAGGATCCCGCATATGTAATCTGTTACATGGGCTACAGATAGGTAGAGAACTGAGAACGGATGATAAGTTTCATGAGACAGAAAACGGTGCAAGAGTTGCAGCCAAGTCTGTTGGTCACTATCACCCTGTATTACCTGAATACATTGATTCTGAACGAATGTTATTAGATACCGAACCTGATATACAACATCATATCAGTTTCTTTATTAGTAAAGAAGTGATATAATTTTGTATTGTTGGATAATGTTTTGAACATTTCCTATATCAATAGTTGATCGGTTCAGGCGCTTTATCTAAAAGCATTGACCTTCTAAATCAAACTACAGTTCTTAGTATACAGAACACACACGAGAGGAAGAGTTCAGAAATGAACGAATCCTTCTTGAGGCATTGTAGACTAGGTCATATCAATGCGACCCGACTGGCTGAAGTTACATATAGATGCATATTTAAATTAGTTTGAATTTACATCTTGTGAAACTTGCCGGTCATGTCACAAAGATACGATGACCATAGCTCTGTTTATTGGAAACAGAGAAAGAGTTAGTGAACTCTTGGGATTGATACATGCTAATGTATGAAGGTCCCCTGTCTACACATGCCAAGACCGGTTCTTTGTACTTCATTACATTCTCTGATGATCTCTCAAGATTCAGACATATGTTCCAGTTGAAACACAAGTCCGAAGCTTTTGAGATATTCACAGAATATAAGTTAGAAGTAGAGAACCAAAATACGGGTATAAGTATTATGTCCTTTGATGAGATCAAGGAGGAGAATACTTGAGCACGGAATTCCTGGACTATTCTAAAGGAGAATGAGATTCTCTCTCAGCATTACTCCTCCGTATACACCACAGCACGTCGGTGTATCGGGACGGAGCAATAGCACCCTATGTGATATGGTGTGCTCTATGATGAGTACTACTGAGTTTCCTATTTCCTTTTGGGTGTTATGCGCTTGAGAAGCTGCATACCTATTGAATAGGGTTCAAATCAAATCAGATGCCTACCACTTCATATGTGATATGGAAAGGGAAGAGCCCATATCTTAAGTTTGTTAAGATTTGGGGTTGTCCGGCCTATTTCTAAAAGCAAAATCCGGACAAGCTCGAGGCAAGGTCTGTTATGTAGAACTGGAAATGTTCCGGCTATACAAACTGCAGCTGATGATTTGGTAGAACCAAAGGATTCAATAGTTTCCAACGAACCTCAGCCTCTCCGCCGATCTAGTAGGGTCTCTCACCCACCTGAGAGATACTTCGGTTTCTCTATGACAGTGGGAGCGAGGATTGCATCATGAGATGATGACCCAACTAGTTTCGAGCTGGCCATCAGGAGTGGGACTCTGTAAGAATGGCTGGATGCTTAAGCGATCTGAGATGGAATCCTTATACACAAACAAAGTATGGACTTTGGTTGCTTTATCTGAAGGGTTAAATCCCCATCAGGAGCAAGTATATCTTGAGAAGATTACTTGGTGTACATGGAAAAGTTGAGACTTTCAAAGATAGACTTGTTAAAGGTTTGCATCGTAGACCAGTTGTGGCTTATGATGAAACCTTTTCTAAGGAGCTATGCTTAAATCCATCCAGATCCTACTTACCACGGCTACATACCATGACTACGAAATCTGGCGGTTGGGTGTCATGACTGCTTTTCTAAAATGATGTTTTAGAAAAGAGCGTATATAAGTACACAGCCAGAGGGCTTCGCAGTCAGTGGGAGCAGCGGAAACGTGTGTAAGATGCTTTATAGGATAAAGCAGGCATCGCGAAGTTGGAACATCTGTTTTGATGTGGTAGTCAAAGAGTTTGACTTTATCAAAATGGTAGATAAACCTTGTATATACAAAAAGGTAGTAGAGAGTATGGCGGTGATCCTCGTAGAGTACGTGGATGACATACTCTTGATAGGGAAGGAGTTTCCTATGCTACGCTCGGTCAATCTCCGCTTATCACAAGGATTCTCCATATAGGATCATAATGATACCTCCTAAATCCTGGGTTTTTGGATCTATGAGATAGATCTAATTGGATGTTAGGATTCTCACTATTTGTAGTGAGATGGTATCAATCAATCCTGGGGAGAATCACAGGAAAGGTTCCGGGGTGATAAGGACGACTGAATGTCAGTCGCAGGCATTGTCTTTACCCTCAGTGGAGGGACGGATGTTGGAAGAGTTCCAAGCTAGATACCGTGACATACTAAACGATTAAAGGCAAGATACATCGTTACCAAGGATACTACCAAAGAGGCAGTCTGGATATATAAGTTCATGAGATGAACTTCGCTCCTACCATTGTGTGACAATGGAGTTGTGGCTTTAGCCAAGGAACTACCGTCCCATCTGAAATCCAGATATAATTCTTAGGCAGTATCACCTGATCATGGAGATGGTTGATCTTCAGGGAGATCGAGGTTAGGAGAGTAGACACAGAGGACAACAACGCGGATCCACTCACGAAGGCCTTTTTCCCAGTAGAGACTTTTATGAGATGGTTGAGTATGAGATACTTCAACCACAGCTAATTGTTGGGTATGTGATACCACAACAGATGGCCCTAGTGCAAGTAGGAGATTGTTAGTTATATGTATGCCCTAGAGGCCATTACTGTACATACGATGTATATTGTAATGGATGCTTGGACATATATAGGGAGGACTTTCTTGCTCGACATGATAGTACGCTATCTGGTTGTACTTTATCTTAACATGTACTCTGATTGTCTCTATGTTACATGTCGATAAATCCCTTACGATATATACTCGACTACTGGGACTATGATGAGATCATACTAGTAGGGCCACGGCAGTCGACGAGTACATCCTATAACTGTTCCTAGTCGAGGGTGTATCGAGACAGGGCATCGATACACCAGAATAGACTAGCGTATACGCATCTTGACCCATATGATGGGCGATGGATGATCCCATATCCATCGGTGTTTGACATCAAGGATGGTGTACGGGTGCTCAGTAGAGACTGGGTACACTGGACGGACTCGCCGAGAACTCCAAGATGGTATTATACCTCACGTCAGATGGCAGTTCTTCGGTGACACTGGTACAGAGTAGTCTGTTGACCCGAGATCGTCATAGAGTCTTGTGTAATTCCCACTGTGCTTTGATTTCCATCATACCACGTCCAAGAGGGCGTGCAAAAAGGTGGCTTTTGGATACAGTCCCGAATCACATGGAGGCAATGAGCGATAGGAGGGGATTCGTCTCTCCCGGTATAGGGAGTTGATGTTGTGCTGTGTTCGATTGGCTATAACCGGAAATCCCTGGCCAGGGTTTCTGAGATTTACTGGTAAATGTTATCAGTAGTTTCTCGAACTGTTAAAGACCTCATATCGACATGACTTATCGAGCTACTGGGGTCTGACGTTTACCACCCCTAGGCGAGATATGCAACATATCAGACGACGAGACCGGACTGTACGGGAGTGTTACTGTTTGGATTCACAGGAGAATGTACAGGCTTGCTTGTTGATCTTCTGAGCGCTCAATACCTGGGTGGCTGTTACGTTTAGCCGACCGCTTGCAGCTTGTGGGTGTTTGATATGATCATCACCTACTGCCGGCGTATTGACGATTCTTTAGAGTCCTACACAGAGGTTTCTTGGCTCAGGCAAAACGGAGTAGGGGCACATATGTGATATGTGCGGGACCGAGGATAATGCGATATGAGATACCGTATTCTATTCTCGCGATATATGATATCAGCCGGGTCATCGGATCAAGTGTTGATTCGATGAATCGGTACGGATAAATATTAGTCGGTTATATGCGATATAGCCGGATTGTCGGATCAAGTGTTGATTCGATAATTTAATGTATAATAATATATATGATATATTAAATTACATTAACTAATATTTGCTCACTAAAAGATTCTTTTTCTCGCTCGGGTAATACATTGATATATATGCGATATATGTTAATTGTATTATTTTATTTTGTTACAATAAATATTATATATGTGATATATAATATTGTAACATGATATGGTTATTAATACAACATGTTTGGTGGAGATTAAACATGGTTAGGGTTTGATTAGGGTTAAGCTCTTCTAGAAGTTTCTAGAAGGTTTTTGTTTTGTTTTGTGTAAGATATTTTGTGAAGATATTTGCTTAACCAAACCTAAACCCTTGACCATGGTTGTTTCTCTACAAGGGTTAAGGATTCATTATTAACTATGGTTGCATTTCTAACCTCACTTATGAGTTATTCATTATTCATCACAAAAGGATTCCATCTTCTTCTTCCTTCTCTTTTCATGAAAAAGCTTTCTTGATTTTGATTTTGTGATGATAAATGAGTGAGAAAAAGATAATAAAAGAGAGAAAAAAATCCTACTTCATCATCCTCATCTATCCTTGCCATTTAGATGAGGGTGTTCACATCATTTCATGAGTGTTAGCTTGTGTTAAAGAAACTTCAAGGTAGATCATCTTTGTATCGAAGATCGGAAGCAAAGGTTGCATCATTCTCTTTGTGAACCCTCTCGAGAGTCCGGAACACGATGATCGCAGCGAAGGGACCTCAACATGGAGCTTAAGAAGTGAAGGATCGGATCTACAAAGGTTGTAATCCCTCTCACTTAGTGTTAAAGAGTTTATCATGCATGTTTTCGCCTAATCTCTAGTTTAAAGATCCGTATTCGGGTTGTTCGGCACGGCTAAAATTTTAATCGGGCATGGTTGATGCCTCGTAGACCCTTGTGCGTGTGCCTAGCAAACCTACACTATGTCGATATTCTTTGTTTATTATTAGCTCATGATTTCGAGATTTCCTATTTTCATGAGATTTCTGGATTTGGGGGAAAATCGCATGGGAATTTATAAACTTATTATCATTTTAAAAATACAAAGTGCGGTTTTCTTGTGATATGATGTGTATGGTGTCCACCATGAGATTTCTTGGTTCTTGAGCCACGTTTGTACATATACCCGATTCTAGGAGAGAGACGTCGTCTGTGGGTACATGGTGGACCCGGTGAGGTACCCCGAGGTAAGAAGGACATATAGAGAGATGTTGAGCCCGACACGGGAGCACTACCTACCGGTTATTATTAACCCAACGGTTATCCAGAGGATACCGACCGGAGTCGTGTGATTTGACAAATTTGAGGGCCGATCTGAGGATGCGGCGCCCGAGATATATGATGACATTGTATCACAGATGGACATGATTTTCATGATGTTTTCGAGTGTCGATGCTGGGCACTCAGGTTTTTTCTTGATTTAGTGTGTCGTTGCTGGACACACCCACTTGATGATGCATTCGTACATAATTTACATGTCATGTAGTTACTTTGTGACACGGACATAAGTACTTGACTTTACACATCTGTTCATATTATTACTTATTGTGTTATTCCATGTTACCATGTTATTATTATCATTATTGTATTGTTCTGTATAACCTAGGAGATAGTCAGACATTCGGTTTCTGCTCGGTGATGTCTTCTACTCACGAGTTGGCAACTCACCCCCATTGTGCCACAGTTTCTTGCATGTTTAGCCGTACAGGTCCCGTAGCGGCTTTGCTGGCACATCACCTTCTTCCGGGTGATTGCTTTGGTAGGTGGGACTGTTTACCGCCGAAAACTGGGAAGACAAACGTCTTGCCTGAATTTGGGGGCAGATACTATTTGGTTTTATCTGTCCACCTCTCCGAAGATGCCAAGTTTATTTATGGCACCGTGTATCGGAAGTCTGGACGGATGCGGCCGTTGTAGCAGACTTCGTCAGATTCCCCCTTGTTTGCGAGGGGTTTTTGATTGTGGGGACGCTCTTCCCTGTAGGCGCTATCCCCTGCAGTTAATTACGTTACCGCATCGCGGTAACCACTTTCTCCTGCTCCAGAACTTCACTTCGTGTCGTATGTGTTTGTTTTATTTTTGGTTGCTCATAGATTGTATACGGAGACTAATTTGTGTTGTCGCCTGTAGGGCGTGGATTAGTCCAAATCCGTATCTTCTTAGATTTGGGTTTGGTTTGATTTAAGGATCATTAATCTCATTTGGGATTAAGATCAACTTAAATGTTTGTTGAGGATATATTAGTCTAATTTTATTCTAAGATCTACTAAAAAGGATTTTTGGGATCATTCAGACCCAACAAAAGAGCATTTGGGCTCTATTGTCTTAGTTTAAGGATGTTGCGGTCCATAACTAGTTTAATAACGTTGTGGTCCACAGAGTTGTTGGTTGTCGGGACCCGCCATCTTCTGAAGACGTTGAAGAATTACAACGACATATATCAGAGGTGTGGGGAGATGTACCCTGGAACCAATGAATATTCGTCAGAAACTCGGTAGTCTTGTTTAGGACTAAGACCACTCTGGAAAATAAAGAGCACATGGGCTCGGTTGATTAGGAGTTTGGCCAAACTTAGTCTCAGCCCATTCATTTCATTTTTGAATAAAATGTTAAACACTTGATTGGGCTTGGTCCCCTTTTTGTGCCAACGATGCTGAGCATCCATATGGGTTCTGAGCCCACATTTTATTTTGCTTTTCCCTTTTTTTGTTTTTAATGGAGTGTTAAACACACTTTATGGTGCCCACGTATGGAGCACGTGAGGCGCTTGGTGCCAGGCGCCAGGCATTGGACACTGGTTTATCAGTGCAGAGCCATTTATGCTGAATAGCGCCCACGTGAGGGGCACGTGGGGCGCTTGACGCTGAGCGCCAACCACTAAGTGCTATGCACTCTTTATTAAGCGGTGCCCACGTGAGGGGCACGTGAGGCGCTTGGCGCTGAGCGCCAACCACTGAGTGGTAAGCACTCTTTATTGAGCAGCGTCCACATGAAGGGCACGCGAGGCGCTGATTTTTCTTTGTGTATTATGTTTTGAAGAGTTCAATTCTCCGTTCTTCTCTGGATCTTCGATCCCCAAGAAAAAATTCATCCCCATGAGAATTAAATTCTCATTCATGGGAGACTTGTCTCATGGATCTCAGATCCAGGGAAAGAACTATGTTCTTTTATGAGGGTTAAACCCTTAGATATGCAGATGAGATACTCTGATATCTATTACTTTTATTTACCTTGAAGAAAGTTTTTCTTCCTTCTTCTCTCTTAAACCTTTCTTTTTTTCTTGCTTTTCTTTTTGAACTTGAAGTTTATGGGGGGGGGGGGGTTCCTCTGTACAAGACTTGAAGTCTTGGGTCCTTTATATAGTAGAGGCAAATCTGTTGATTTAGTTGAAGAAATCTCTCTTTGAGAGATCCTTAATTGATTCTGGGATTTTATCCACCGTTGGATTTTTTATCCAAGGACTTCTGTTTTACAGAAGATATTTTTCTTGTTTTTAACAAGATTGGGGAAATATTTTCCCATACAGAGCTTATTCTGTAGCTTGGTGATTTTTAACCACCATTGGATTTTTAATCCAACGGTGCTCTGTTTTACAGAGAGTAATCTTTCTCGTTTTAGAAAGATCCGAGAAATATTTCCTCAACAGAATTTAATTTTGTATTTTGATGATTTATCATCTCCGTCGGATCTTTGATCCAATGGCAGAGAACTTTTAGTTCTGGCACCGGCGTCCTTGTGCAAGGCACGCGAGGTGCTACCTCAGTGTTTTTTTTAACTCTTGGCGTTGACGCCCTCATGCAAGGCACGTGAGGCACTGCCTTAGAGTTTTTTTAACTCTTGGCGCTGGCGCCCTCGTGCAAGGCATGTGAGGTGCTTCCTCAGAGTTTTTAACTCTTGGCGCTGGCGCCCTCGTGCAAGGCACATGAGGTGCTGCCTCTTTCAAATTTTGAACAGAGCTTGCCCTTTTTATTGAGGGGGGGAAACAAATGCCCCCCACCGTTGCACTCACGTGGATTACACGTGAGTGCAGCGGTGGACACTTTTCCACCGTTAGATCTTCTTGGAAGTTGGATCAACTTCCTGCGCCTATAAGTAGGGCCTTTGGCCCTTGAGATGACTGTTGTTCATCTTCATTTGTTCTTCCTTCTTCTGAGAATTTAATTCTCCTTTTAGAGCTTAGATCTCTGCCCAAAGAAATCCTTTCTAGAGTTAGAACTCTGCCCAAAATTTTGGTAAGGATCATAATCGAACCCATTAATCAGAGATTTTGTCTTCTTGGATCACAGATCTTTAAGATGTATTTTTTGGGTTATTTAACCCATTAATTAGAACACTGTTCATCTTCCATGAGGAATTCTTAGAGTTTGTTTTGCATATCTTAAAGATCTTAGGATTTTACTCTGTAAAAAACTTTGCTTTTGAGGGTTTGGTAGATTATACGATTGTTTTACAGAGCATAGCTCTTTAGAAATTTTTTTTGGGAAGTTTATTCCCTTCTTAATCGATAGATGTAAATTCTGTTTGTAGAGCACAGCTCTTGAGGGAGTATAACTCCTTGGCCCAATGATATTTCTCATTAAATGAGAATTCTCTTAGGATTCCATCCTTGATGAGTGACTGCCCCATCAATGATGGGCCGTCACTTTGACTTTGTGGGTCCCCCTTGGTCCCTTTCTCCTGCATTATAGTGCGGTACAATTTTAAAGTACCAAGTGTCAGAATTCGGAATACAGCGTTGACAACTAATCCCACGTCCCTTTTCGTGCAGGTATTATGGCTCTCGACTCTTCCTTCCCTTTTGTACGTTCTGAAAGCACCTTTGCTGACGCGCCCGTGGATTGAGAAGTCTTCGCGCTCATTAAAGATCACGACCCGGAGCAGAAATCTCTTCATCTATGGGGGTCGTGGTACAATCAGATTATCCAGGGTCGACGCAGTTTTTCTTGTGCGGTACCCTCAGAGCCCATTTCAGCAATTCACTACGCCGACTCGCTTCAAATGAATTACGTTGTAGAGGAGGTCAACTGGACCTCGGAGGGTCGTCTTCAGCCTTCTATGGCCTCAATACCCGTATAGCCGCCGATGGCTTTAGATATTTTGGGGTGACACATATGTCAAGGCGAGTCGCCCCTTGGGGATAAGTATATATGATTGGTTTAACTCCTCGCTATTCAGCCGGATACCTGCAGTGGACTCGATACATCCTTTCGGCCAAGAAGTCACTGCTGCTGAAAGCTTGGGTTATACCCCGCAATTTATGCATCTCTTTTCCAGTATCCCGCTCCTCATGTATGGTGAGTCAAGGCTTTCCTGGAGCAATGGAACATCCCGACTCACACATTTATTCTATCAGACCGGGAAGTTTCAATTTCCTTGGAGGAGTTTGCGGAGATCTCCGTCTTACCCGTCAGAGAGGAACATTACGAGGAGATACTTCCCCCTGACGAGTACATCTTCGCCACCAAATCAGTGGTAATGGGCTTTACCCCAGAGATGCCATTCAACATCGATTCCTGAGCCTAATCAAGGTGTTGAACATTTATGAGAGTCTATTTCTAGAGTCTGGGGGCATGGAGTCAACTTCACAGATTTCATCGCTCGCTTTCTGCGCCCAGATGTCATGTCAAAACAAGCCGCGAAATTCGCTAAGCTTGATGACCCGTTTGGTTTCGGTTTGGATAACCAGCCGACGGTGAAAGTGGATTTAAGACACTTCTTCATTCCAGACACCCCGGTTGTCCCTTTTACAGAGCTCGCTGCTTCAGACATCGATGAAGAGACGTTCTTTTTAGGGTTTATTGGCTTGTGGTTGAACTGGTTCATGCTTCCGGTGCACCCTCGCTACATGAGGCCGTCTATCTTTTACCCAGCCCACCGCATGGTTGCAAGGATGTGTGTGGTCGTTGGGATAGTGGGGCTGGCTCATCTATACCATGGCTTGAGCTTAGTGGCAGACACTACTCAGCCGGGGATAAAGCCCGTACATCTCCCGTTGCACTATTGTTAGTTATATGTATGCCCTAGAGGCCATTAATGTACATGGGATGTATATTGTAGAGGATGCTTGGACATATATAGAGAGGACTTTCTTGCTCGATATGATATTATGCTATCTGGTTGCTCTTTGTCTTAACATGTTGACTTGTATAGGTTATGCTGTCTTGCTCTCATATGTTGACGAAGCCCTTAGGATGTGTACTTAACTACCAGGACTATGATGGAGATCATACTAGTGGGGCCAAGGGTAGTCCACAAGTACACCCTATAATTGTTCCTAGTCGAGGGAGTATCGAGACAGGGCATCGATACTCCAGAGTAGACTAGCGTATGTGCTTCTCGACCCATGTGATGGGCGATAGATGATCCCATATCCATTGGCGTTTGACATCAGAGAAGGTATACGGGTGCTCAGTGGAGACTGGGACTCGCCGAGAACTCCTAGATGGTATTATACCCATCGTCGGATAGCAGTTCTCTGGTGACACTGGTACAGGTTAGTCTGTAGACCCGAGATCGTCATAGAGTCTTGTGTGATTCCCACTGTGCTTTGATTTCCACCATACCACGGTCAAAAGATCGTGCAAAAAGGTGGTTTTTTGGGTACAGTCCTGAGTCACATGGAGGCAATGAGCGATAGGAGGGGTTTCGTCTTTCCCGGTATTGGGAGTTGATGTTGCGCTATGCTCGATTGGCCATAACAAGAAATCCCTGGCCAAGGTTGCTGAGATTTACTGGTAAGTGTTATCAGTAGTTTCTCGAATCATTATGGACCTTGCATCGGCATGACTTATCAGGCTATTGGGGTCTGACGTTATACCACCCCCAGGCTGTTGATATGCGACATATCTAACGAAGAGACTGGACTGTACGGTTGTGTTACTGATTGGATTCGCAGGAGTTATAGCAGGCTTGCTTGTTGATCTTCTGATCGCCCAATACCCGGGTGGCCGTTACGTTTAGAAGACCGCTTGCGGCTTGTGGGTGTTTGATATGATCATCACCTACTGCCGGCGTATTGACGAGTCTTTAAAGTCCTACACAGAGGTTTCCTGGTTCATGCGAAACGGAGTAGGAGCACATATGAGATATGTGTGGGACCGAGATTACTGCGCGTATGTGATACCGCATTTTATTCTCATGGTAAGTGACATCTGAAGGTTATATGTGATATAGCCGGATTATCGGATCAAGTGTTGATTCGATAAGTTGTTACATTTGATATTAGTTGGTTATATGTAATATAGCCGGATTATTAAATCAAATATTGATTTAATAATTTAATGTAGAATTAATATATTTGATATATTAAATTACATTAACTAATATTTGCTCACTTAAGTATTCATTTTTCTCATTATGATACATTAATATATATGTGATATATGTTAATTGTATTGTTTTTGGCACACATAAATATATGTGATATATTTTAGTGTGTCATGCTTGGTTACACATGCAACATGTATATATGAGACTCATACCATGCTAGGGTTTCTGTTAGGGTTTCATTTATCATTAAGTAATTACAAATTAGTGGATTTAATCATAGCTAGAAACTTGTAGAAGCTTGTTGATAAGCATTGACTAAGTCCACTCCTTTGTTTTTGCTTAAGATATTTTGTGACCTAACCATTAACCCCTTACCATGGTTAACTCTCTACATGAGTTAGTATATGATTGATATACTCACCCATGGTTGCATTTGAAAAAAAGAGAGATATTTTTCATCACTTTATCACTTCATCTTCTTCATCCTCTTGAAGCTTTCTAGCTTTTAACAAAGTGATGAAATAAAATGAGAAAACCAAATCTAAAGCGAGCAATATTCCTACTTCATCATCCTCTACTATTAGCCATTTAGTTTACGGTGTTTGCTTCACTAATCTCACCATTAGTGAAGAGGTAGCATGAGCTTGAGTCTCCTCGACGTAGATCAGCTTCGGCTTTGAAGACATCGAGCAAACTTGTTCATTTCTTCATATGATCCTTACTAGAGTTCGGATGTTCGCTGCTAGGCACGAAGGGACTACTACATGGAGCTTTAGAAGTGAAGGACCGGTCTACAAAGGTTGTATTCCGCATTGACTTAGATGTAAAGTTGTTTACATATTATGTTTAACCCTAAGTCTCTAGTTAAGATCTTGGTTAGGATTTTTTTAGCACCCCAAAGTTTTAAATTAGCATGATTGATGCTTGCCTAAACCTTGCCAAGGTGCTAAGCTAACCCTACAACTATTTCACGTCGTGGATCGAGATGCATGTGCTAGGTGCTTTCGGTGTTCATAAACGACCCCGTTTCTATGACAGTTGCAATTTCCCTCGGGTCATGTATCTAGTTGACGCTTCTGCGTTAGACCCGTCGCAACGAGAGGCTCGATGACTGGTCCTCCACCCGCGCATGGTCGGGGACAGCATGACCTTTATCGATAGAGTCTTAACCATCGGCACGGAATCCACCAAGGCGGTGCAACCGCTGCGTGATACTTTCAAAGACGGGGCTTCCACGTTGAAGGCTCGGGAGATCCTGGACTTATATTCTATTAGGACGGGCTTTCTGGTGTTCAGGAAAAACACCTCGGCACTATTCATGAGGTATAACCCACACCGTTTCACTCAACAATCAGGTTACAATCAGGGTGTTCCCCTTAAGGCATTCTTAGCCCAGCCGGCCGCTACTGAAGAGGGTATCCGCAGCGCATTGCATCACTTTATGTGGCAAAACACGGGGTCCAACTTTCTTATCAGCGAACCAATCTACGTGCTAAAATCTTCGAACGCCTATGTAGCATGGAATCAGCATGCGAAGGGTGCTGTTATCAGGGAAGAGAGGCGGCTATTACTTGATCATAAGGATGTTGTCCCAGCAGTCCCTTTGAAGCGACGGACTGCCGTTCATCCTTCCTTAAGAGAAGTCTCTACGGTTGTGGTCCCGCGCGCCTTCCCTGAGAAGCCTCCACCCCGTGTTCCTGTAGAGGTGGTAACTATGGCGTCTCCGGAACCTGGTGCTGGTATGGAAATCGGGACCCACCGCCCAAAAATGCCTGTCAAGCGCAAGCTCTTGTCATCGGCCGCTGGCTTCCGTTCGCAAAAAAAGAAGTCGCTATTTTCTGCCGATGTCATATTTGGACAGGAGCCACATGCTCCCTACAGCGAGGGCTTGTGTGAATATGGTACCAACGAGGGTTTGTTCGACATGCCTGTGACTGACACTGATCTTCAGGCTGCCCTTGCAGCTTCCGAGCGACTGGCTCACGAGGAAGCGGCGTTGATCACCATCTAGAAGTCAAGTATACTTCAGTTGTATTTTTCTGCGTCTATCCCTTTCTTATTATTATGCTTTTACTAACGCTCTCTTCTTCAACAGGTATTTCTGCTGAAGAGGCTCTCACGGCTTCTATCAAGACGTTTGAGGAGGAATAGAGGATCTGCGCTTCTTTGGGCCTTGGTATAAGTTGCTTCATTACACCTTTATTCTTTTATTCGTGCTCTGACCCTCTCTTTCACCTTATTGTAGGGACTACCTCAACTCAGGTTATTCCAAGTGCAGTGCCGATCCCGAGTGGCAATGCAACAAAAATGTTAGAGCCATCTGTCGTGGCGACGGCCCTCCCGAAGTCACCGCCGGAGGCTTTGATAAAGCAGCCGATGATGGATGCTGTAGCGGCTCTGGAGTTAGAGCTTAGTTCGGACGACGACGTCCCCTTGTCGGAAGTCTTGAGGAGGTCATTTCTCACGGCTCAGACCGAAAGGAAGCGTAGGAAGCATGCGGCGAAGGAGCACGATGCCATTTTGGCCAGAGGTGCATGCTCAAGCAACATTCTGCCTGTTGATATTCCTTCGGCGGATGTTCCCTCTGCTCTGTCTACGGCCCATAGACAGGTCACACGAGCAGCTCAGGAAGGAACTGAAAAGCTGCTTCAAGGTAACGTAATGTCAAGTATTTTATTAGAACTCGATCTTTGAACTCTAATATACGCATTTTCTGCAGGGCCAAGCCCTGGCGATGGGATGGCAGGCAAAATGCTGACGATTACAGAGCCCGAAGTGGCTACTCTTTCTCGGGAATCTGGGACTGTCCAGATCGCTGCCCTTTCTCCCTATGGCTCCTTGGTATCGGCGGGCGTCGCCGGCATCACGAAGGCCCTCTTCGAGTCAGGGGATGAAGCTATGGGAGTGAAATCTATTTCTCCGAGAGAGAGCGAAGAAGTCGTTACACCTGGTGACGCCTCCATCATGGTTTCGGTCCATGATTTATCAGGTAGTCACTGGGCCACTGTTTTCGAGTTTTTCAATCATGTTCATCCCTTCTAATGATATTTTGTTTGTCTTGAGTATAGGCGCGGTGAACCCTGAGGCTGTGCCGTCTGAAGAAGTGTCGCCGGTCGCTGCTCTAACGGTCGCTGTCCCCTCGCCTTCTTCTGTGCCTTCTCAAATATTGGAAGGTATGGGTTTGTAACTTATTTGTTTTACTGTGGGTACCATCCTCCTTATATTGACAGTATATTGTCACAACCTTGCAGGATCCTTTTCAACAATCTATATCAGGCGTTGAACCCGTATTTCTCCTTTCAGTCGGAAGTCGTTCCGCCTTCTGGTATTGGTTAGTACATTTTTCGGCTAATGTCTCCCCTTCTTTTATGAATAGACGTATTGTTGCTAAGTCTTCTTCATATTGATCATAGCGTCACGGGTCAAAGGAGGAGACGAAAGAATAGCCGTGCCTCCGGTACTCCCCATCCTGCCGCCTGTCACAGCCGGTATAGTAGACTCCATCCCTCGTGTATTTTTTTTATCTCCCAAGTCGACATTTGACCGTAATTCATTTTTGCAGCAATTGCACCAGCTCCAGCTCCTTTCGAGTCCGCATTCCAATGCCCGCAGGGCCCTTCGCTAAGCGTATATCTTCCAGGGGCGCCGCAAATAGACGGCGAATGTTGAACGAATTCATTAAAGATCTCAATGCCGAGGCCCTCACTTCTGCTACGGATTTTGCCGTGGAAGTCAATCCAATGTTGGCGACACTCGTGAATTTCCATGATGAAGATCTCATCGGCTCTTGGGTTGACTGCTGCAGAAAGATCGAGGCTTGCCTGCACGAGATTGAGCTCAAGCGTCCCGCTCCTGAAGTATTGGCTTCGAACTCCCAGCGAGCTTTGTGGGTTGAGCATAGTGTTCCTTTCATTCGCCATTTTGAACAAGAGGCGAACCCTAGACGAAAGGAACATGAGGTGGCTTCCAGCGAATCTATCCGATTGCATACCCAAATTGAAGCGAATGCTGCACAGCTAAAAGCTTTTTTTGACAACCTCCAGAGATGTATTTCGGATGGGTTGACGCTGAGGCGGACGCTTGACTTTGCCGAGCGGGTCATACAAGACTGTGAAGCTGCCATGCTAGAAGCCGATGTGAAGCTCTCGTCCTGTTTACGGCAACGGGCTCAAGTTGAAGCGGAGTTGGCCGCGGTGGCTAATCACGAGAAAGGATTGAGAAGAGCGCGCCAACGGCTTGCTGATTTGTTGAAGACGCCTCCTCTTCAATAACCGCCTTTGTACCTCCTTTTTTGTACTGACTGTAAACTTGTGATTTATGAATAACATGTATTCATTTTTATTCCTTTATAAAATGTATATTGTATTCACTTGAATTCATGAATAAAAGATATTTTTTATTTCATATTGGCATATAACTCTGGCAAATGTGTCTTGTAGATAGTCTATCTTGATCTCCTTGTAGGGCAGCGATGGCTTAGAAAACAGGTTCAGATCTGCCGCCTAAGACTTTTCAACTTTATGAGCCGTGAGGGTCTCATAAAGACTTTTCTTCCTGGGAGTCGAGAGGATCCCGTAGGTGTATTTCCTCCTTAGGGGTCGTAAGGACTCCTAAGTGCGTTTTATCTTGAGAGTTATAAGGATCTCACAAGAGAATTTTCCCCTTTTACAAGTCGAAAGGACTCATAAGTGGTTTTTTCCCTCCCTGTCGATATTCGACTTTGGAGAGTGTGGCCCGTGGATAGTACACAATATTCCATCTTGGACTTACTTGCAGGGCCCCGATGCTTAGAAAATAGGTGGATATCCCCGTCGCCTAATGCTTTTTCCCTAGAGTCGAGACGAGTCGAGAAGTTCTTGCAGGAACATTATTTTCCCTACGAGTCGAGACTAATCGAGAAGTTCTCGCAAGGGTGTCTTAACGTCACAGTTAACCTCTGCTGATAGAAGTCCGTTAGGCTCTGTGGTACTGGGGTTTTTGTCCGTCATACCATCGCGTTGGCCGATGTATTCCTCGATACGCAATCTTGCTGTTCGAGTAACCTCGCGACTGTCGTGTCTCTGATCCCTTCGAGGGCTGGACAAGACGTCTTCAAGTAACCTTCCAGGTGATATTACCGACGGAAGAGCAAGCGTTAGGGATATTCCATGCCGCTTTTTACTTGAGGTTAGGCTCAGTTTGGGAGCCCCGATGAGTCATGACCACTCCGTGCTGGTGTGGGATGATTTTTGATAGTCTTTCAGGTCTCATTTGAGGTGCCATCATGACCCTGAAGCTAGGGATCATCCTTTTCATCATTTGTTGACATTGTGTCTGCAATATTGAGACGAATGTCGAGGTTGCCTCTAGGTTGTCTGTGAACCGTCGAGTCTTGAAACTAGGGACTTTGCCATGGCTCCGTTGTTTTGACCCTGGGGTCGGTTGTTGACGTCGCATCTACATCCTGATGGAGTGAGGAGAAACACCGTTGTTGATCTTTAGGCTATAGATGTTGCCGCCGAGACCCTGAAGCTAGGGATCTTCCTTTGCTTCGTTTGTTGACATTGTGTCTGCAATATTGTGACGCTTCTCGAGGTTGTCTCTAGATTGTCTGTGAACCGTCGAGTCTTGGAACTAGGGACTTTGCCATGGCTCCATTGTTTTGACCCTGGGGTCGGTTGTTGACGTTGCATCTGCATCATGCTGGAGTGAGTAGAAACGCCGTTGTTGATCTCTAGGCTATAGTTGTTGCCGTCGAGACCTGGCTCTCCTTCTGATGGAGCCTGGTGGGAAAACGTGGTTCCCTTTTTCGTTTGCGCCCATGGATTGTATACAGGGGTCGATGTGGACTCGCCTGCAGGGCAAAAATTTCATTTTTTTAATTTCTTTCCGCGATGCTCTATCATTTCAGCTTTTCATATCGCGAAAGTCGCGATTGCCCAATCATTTCGACTATTTTTCGCGGTGTCCAATCATTTCGGCTATTTTCTTTTTACGCGCTGCTTTTTATAGCGAGTTTCCCAAACATTTCGGTTATTTTTATATGCATATATTTTACTCGCTGATTTTTATTGCGAGTTTCCCCATCATTTCGGCTATTTCATATGCATTTATGGCTCGCTGATTTTTATTGCGAGTTTGGAACTTGAGATCTGATACCAATCTTAGCAACAGCATCGCTGCGACTGTAATATGGCCTGGAGCGAATCATCATTTGCCTTAAAAGGACTTGGAATTTGATACCAATTTAGGTATCAGCATCGCTGCCACTGAAATGTTTCCAGGAGCGAATCATCATTTGCCTTAAAAGGACATGGAATTTGATACCAATTTTGGCATCAGCATCGCTGCCACTAGAATGTTGCCAGGAGCGAATCATCATTTGCCTTTGCTGATTTGAACAAAGGTGGCTTAGCAAACAGGGTTAAGATCCTGCCGACTAAGGCTTTTGACTTCATGAGCCGTAAGGGTCTCATAAAGGTGTTTCTCCCTGCAAGTCGTGAGGATCTCGTAGGTGTATTTTTTCCTTAGAAATCATGAGGATTCCTAAGTGATATTTTCTCCCGTAAGTCATAAGGATCTCACAAGAGTGTTTTCTCCTTGCAGGTCGAGAGGACCTACAAGTGTTGTTCACCGAATGGGGAAATTTCACGCCATGGGTTGAACTAGGTGAGGGAATGTTTATTTGCTCAGGGTGGCGAGACTCCAGGAGTGTCATCATTTGTTACTTCATGAAAAGGTTGAATATTTTTCTTGTCTTGTCTTGAGGGAAAGAGTATTCTCGACCTATATTTTTCATAAAAGACGGATTCCATCTGACTTTTTCTCGATCGCGTGGCTTCTTGAATCCGCTTCGCTGTTTTTGAACGTCATTCCCGTTCTTTACCTTATTGTTGCTTCTACGTCGAGCTTTCTTTTTTCCACGAGAGCGCACAACGGGTTGAGGGTGAAGGGGATCGTCATCCTCCGTAGCCTGCTGAATGATACGTTGCGTCCTGGCTTTTTCGTAAATGTCCATTTCGCAGCTATGGTCATCCTGAACCTTTTGACCTACTTCTCTTATTAGCTTTTCAATCTGTTCTTCGAATGACGAGCTTGGTATTCCCACGGCGGGATCTCGCTCTGGTTCGATATCAGCGCTATCTGGAAATGCATTCGCTTCTCCACCGGAGTTATTTATGACATGGCAACCATGGTATCGTTCCCGTTTCTTGGACCGAACGTATCCAAGCCTAATCATCTATATCCTCTCGTTGGGCATTTTTCGCTGAGTCCCAGGAATGTCCCAAATCTTGTTGTAGAACTGGGCTTGTCGAGCGGTTTGTTTGAAGGGTACGCCTTTGCATATTAACAGCTTTTTCAATCCCTCTGCGTAATATCTAGGTAGACGGATTGGTTGAAGCTTATCGAGTGCAGAATCAACACCATGCCAGACTTCTTTCTCCACTTTAGTCTCCGTGGATTGGTAGAAGAGGATCGCCTTTTCACCTTTTCGCCTAGGAGGAACGTAGAAGGTTCGCAGTTCTTGCACGCCGTACGCATCGAGCGCATCAAGTTCTCTGTAATGGTGCTGCGGAACCATGGTGATTTGCAAGCTCTGATCAGCTCCAATGAAGGTTTGTATTGATGGACGAACAAAGAATACTGTGTTGACTTCATATTCAGAGTCGCTGCCGAAGACCAAAATAGGCGTAGACGGTCCTGGCCCACTGCCTTAGGGTTGCTCCGAGAAGACCATCTCTTCATCATCTTAGGTATCGCTCCTAAAGATCATGATGGTGGCGACGACTTTCTGTTTATTCTCCTATTTACGACATCTTTCCGTGTCTTCAAAGTCTGGTAGGAAGTACTTAGCGTCTTCATACTTGCGGATTTCATTTACGGAGAATGGGTTTAGCTCCCCTGTAACTGTGTACTTGAGGCCGTCTTTGAAATACTTCATACACTGATGTTGTGTAGAAAGGATGATGTTGTATTCATGTAACCAAGGCCTACTGAGCAAAGCATTGTAGCAAGTCTTAGTGTCGATGACGTGAAACTTGATGTCAGTGACGAGCATCCCGAAGCGTAATGTCAATATTACAGATCCAAGAGTCCGTGATGACCGCGATTCGAACCCGGAGATAGTAATTTTGTCCCGAGTCAGGTGTTGAACATTCATGCAAATCTCTTTCAACACTCTCACATTGAGAAGGTTGACGGAGGACTTGTTGTCAACCAGAATATTTCATTTCTTGATGTCGTGGCAGTACCCGGTTACATATAACGGATGGTTGTGCTCGCACGTTCTGAGGAGGAGATCTTCATTGCCGAATATGATGTCAGCTGTATGAACCTCTATAAGCTCGTCCTTCATCTTTTCTTCCGTAAGGAAAGCTTGGAACTGATCGGGCTCTTGTAATGCCTTGATCAGAGAATCTCGTGCATCTTTGGACAGGAGGAGAGCATCCAGTATGCTCAGTTTTGAAGGTATCCTTCTCAGGTGTGCCAGGACATTGTAATCGACCATGCTCTTCTTAGGCGGGTCCTTGGTTGCAAGCTCTTTGACGACTCCGTCATTGAGGGCAATTTTCTCAGGGACTTTTTCTTTCCCCTTGTCTCTCTTACCCGAACCAATGTTTGAGGGCCCGAGATTCCATTCAGGCAACGTATGATTATGCAGCTGAATGTTCTCGCATTTCTTCACCTCTTCTTCTTTTCCAGAGGTGGATTCCTTGAAGAGAGGGCCGAGGGCCATTTCTTCATCCGAATCGCTCCCGAAGGTAAGAACTTGAGATTTCCCTTTTGTTGGGATGGCATCAACCATATGACAGTTACCGGCTATTCCTTTATGCTCGTTTATCATGCTTCTCTGTTCCCGACGAGCTTTGCGCTTCATCCGCTTGAAATGTTGTCGGTGGGCAATGTATCCCTGCCACCACTTATTGAAAGCATTACACTCTTCGATAGGGTATGTGACCCTCCGATGATACAAGCAGTAGTTCGGATGTACGTCCGCTTCGTCAAGCCACGTACTCCCGGGAGTATTTCCTTCGAAAGGTGGAAGCTTCATTCCTATTGATAGAACTTTGGCAAACTACTTCCCTACCTTGATTCTGCTCTTGCTGGTGGCAGGTGTGCTTCCATCCGGTTGGGGTTACTTTATGACTTCTCATTACTGAAGCTTCTTCAGCTTGACGCCGACGCTTGGCCTTTTCTTATATGGCAGTTTCATGTCCTCGGTTAGCTTTGCTTCATTGGAGGGCTTCGTTCAGTAGCTTATCGATCAGGTCGTCTGATGGTTCCAGGGATTTTGACGCCGGTCCTGCCCCCAATTCCTCTGTGTTGCTTTCCGACGCCGAGGGAGCTTCTTCGTCTCTTAACGACAAGTCGGAGACCATGTGGCAACTCGCTACATACTCCTCAGGTTCTTCTGACGAGTCGTTCCCCTCATCATTGTCACTGTCTCCGTTCTCAAGAATATGCTTGAGGAACTCTTCAAGTGTGACTGGGGTCCGCGCCTTTTGGTTGTATTCCTCCAATGCGTCGATGTACCTTTGCAGATCGGTATGATTGTCGTCGAGCTGCACGGGCTTCTTGGTCTTCTTCTTTTTCTTCGAAGACTTCGAAGGCTTAGCCTAGAGGTTTTGCCCATCGTTACCAACTTTTGGTGTTGGGCGTGGTTTCACCATCCCGTCAATAATCACAGGCTCCAGCGGGCTTTTCCATTTGATTACCGGACACGCCTGAAGATCCTTCAGCATTCTTTTAGTTTTAGCTGAAAGGACCACTTCCCACGGAGCTTCTTCTACAAACGAGCAGGATGCCCTCAGCGTGTCCGCCTTTTTAGGAGTGTTCTGCTGTGGCGGGTTTAGCTTCCAGTTTTCAGACAACGCGAACTTGCCCTATTGGTACTGGTCTTCAACCCAGTTTTTGAAGACATAGCAATCTTCGATTGGGTGGCCCACTATCCTGTGGTAGGGGCAGTAGTTGGGATTGTTGACCTCACCAGGGTGTAGTGGGCGTCTCGGATCTGGCAGAGTGATAAGCCTGCTGCGCATTGGAAGTTCGAACAGTCTCCCTGTTTTATCCCAGGGAAATGAGTAAGGACGTCTTAACTTCTCTTCGAGGGATCGTCTTGTGTTGCTTTGGCGAGCGATCGGTTTAGGGTCACTCGGTTGTTGTTGAGCGTTGGCAATGAAGGTAGCTTTCCCTTGGCCCTTTTCATTCTGGAGATCCGCTTTTGAAGGGGACGGCCTATGGCCCATCTGGTCCATTTGGGCCAGCATGTCAATCAAGGCCTGGAAGGTGGTCGGCTTGAAGAACAACATAAATTGGGATATATTCGCCTGAGGATCAAGGGTTCCCACGAACATACCTACAGCAGGAGCTTCTTCTATACGTTGTTCGCATTTTGACCATAGGTTCCGCCATCGAATTGCATATTGAACCCATGTTTCTCCTGGTTTCACCCTGGCATTGATCAATGCGGTGATCGGGGTGCGCTCGCTTGCGCTTGCGAAATGCTGTGTGAATAGCATCTCTATTTCTGTGAACGTTTTGATGGAGTCATTTGGAAGCTCCGAATACCATTCAAATGTTGTCGCTGCCAAGCTGCTGATAAACTGGCGAAGAAGCAGTTTGTCGTCACCTCTAGTATTGCCGCATAGAGCTCTGAACTGAGCGAGGTGTTGATGGGGATTGCTTATCCCCTTATACACATAGAATTTAGGGATCGTATATCTTGGCGGGTACTTGATTTGATTGTACCGGTCTGGATAAGGTCGTCCAGTTCTGACAACTTGGCCAGCCGCTTCGCTTGTCTGATGAACTCGTAATTGTTGAGCTATGTAGTCGTCAAGGGTAGGCTTGGAGATCATTTCTTCCTTGGCTGCCGAGAAAGCCGGTGGAGGATTTGACGTTTCCTCTCTATCGTCTTCGATAATTATTGGAGGGTCTTCGGCTGGAGGATCCGACTGGATCATCATCCCCACCATGTCTTGGAACAGAAGCGCCATTTGTTTTATATTATCCGCTTGTTTCGCGACCTCATTTTCTTTCTTTTCAACCACCCTTCATAGGAATTCGGTCGGTCTCCTGCTCCTGGCGTTGTTCCGACGATTCTTCCGGAATTTCTTTCTGTCCAGTGAGTGCGGCCATCCTCGTCAATATCTCCAGGAGCTTTTGTTGTTTCTCCTGAGCTTTTGTCACCGATCGTGTGAGTGGTCGATGACCCTTGGAAGTACGGGTTTCCTCTTTCCCATAAGCCATGTACACCGTGTGTACTACCATACCCCCAGACTTGGGACGTTTGGGTCCACTATCTTTGAAATTTACCGCGGGCATGGGGATCTTCTCCGGCCTTCTCCTCTTGTAGGAGGTCGAAGTTGAGGGGGCCGTTGCAGCAGGAACCCATGCAGATGATACCTTCTATGGTACGACGGAGGGATGTTCTTCCTCTTGTCGAGATTTCTTCTTCTTCAGCCGGAGAGAGTAATCTTTTTCAATTACAGAGTCTAGGACTTTCTGCCAGACTCTATGGATCTTGGAGGACAACCGCTGAGGAGGCTGTTCCGGCTTCACCTGTTTCATGCTTTCAGCGGGCGGAGGGGACTTCTTCAATATATCGGTTGGAGAGTTTTTACGTACCCTCCTGAGCAGCTCAAAGCTGTTCCCAGTTGGAACGGCAACGTCAATTTCCACCATTGGATCTGGTGGGGTAAGTCCAGAGGGGGAACTGCCCCCAGCCTTCCTTACTCGACGCTAGTGGCGGTGTCGAGCATGTCTTGAAGATGGGACCACCTATATTGTAGAAGCGACCTTGTTATACCCCCTGCTTTGATGAGAGGCTACTGTAGGTGTCAGCTTGTCAAAGACTGACGTCCACTGAGAGGGAACAGTTAATCTGTCAAAGGAAGACTTTTTGGCAGGGGAAGCATCCTTGGTGACTTCGCCCGAAGCGGGAGTTGGAACGACCAGTCTTGTGAAAACCGATCTTTTAATTAGAGAAGCCCCATTGACAACTTCGTCTGCCGGAGCTGGAATGGCTATCCGTTTCGGGATCACCCCTTCAGGTATCGCGGGCCTCTTTGCGGGCCCACCTGAGCTTAGGCTCAGCCTATCGAAGACTGGGGCGACAGACTTAGACGACCCGTTGAGAGGGGTCGTGGTGGTTGCAAGCCGATCGAAGACCGACTTCTTTGGAGCCTCTTGTGATGGCAATGAGGCATTGAAGATTATTGGCGGGAGCATGGTCCCAAAAAACGGTCCAGTGGTGGCCTGAGTCACTTGTTCCACCGGCATTGCAAAGATGGAGGCCGCTTGGGGCACGTAAGTCACTACTCCAGTCGGGGTGGAGCGAGAGTTGTTGTTGCAGTTAGTGCAGCTGGAGGCCATCGATATCTCCTTTTCTGCATGGAGCAAGACACCAAATCTTAGTACCTCGAATCCAAGGGCAACCATATTAAACCGTGATTCGTTCGCGAACAAGAAACACGAAGTGTGGAGTGGAAAGAGGAAAAGGTCCCGGGAGTGCCAGAATCTGTTTACCGCCGAAAAGTGGGAAGACAAACGTCTTACCTGAATATGGGGGCAGATGCTATTTGGTTTTATCTGTCCACCTCTCCGAAGAAGCCAAGTTGATTTATGGTACCATGTATCGGAGGTCTGGACGGATGCAGCCGTTGTAGCAGACTTCGTAAGATTCCCCCTCGTTTGCAAGGGGTTTTTGATTGTGGGGACGCTCTTCCCTGCAGGCGCAAGCCCCTGCAGTTAATTACGTTACCGCATCGCGGTAACCACTTTCTCCTGCTTCAGAAGTTCACTTCGTGTCGTATGTGTTTGTTTTATTTTTGGTAGCCCGTGGATTGTATACGGAGACTAATTTGTGTTGTCGTCTGTAGGGCGTGGATTAGTCCAAATCCGTATTTTCTTAGATTTGGATTTGGTTTGATTTAAGGATCGTTAATCTCATTTGGGATTAAGATCAACTTAAATTTTTTTTGAGGATACGTTAGTCTAATTTTAGACTAAAATCTACTCAACTAGATTTTTGGGATCATTCAGACCTAACAAAAGAGCATTTGGGCTCTATTGTCTTAGTTTAAGGACGTTGCGGTCCATTGCTAGTTTAAGGACGTTGCCGTCCACAGAGTTGTTGGATGTCGGGACCCGCCACCTCTCTGAAGATGTTGAATAATTACAACGACATATATCAGAGGTGTGGGGAGATGTACCCTGAAACCAATGAATATTCGTCAAAAGCTCGGTAGTCTTGTTTGGGACTAAGACCACTCTGGAAAATAAAAAGCACATGGGCTCGGTTGATTAGGAGTTTGGCCAAACTTGGGCTCAGCCTAGTCATTTCATCTTTGAATAAAATGTTAAACACTTTCTTGGGCTTGGTCCCCTTTCTGTGCCAACATTCCTGAGCATCCATATGGGTTCTGACGCCCAAACTTTATCTTGATTTTCCCCTTTTTTTTGTTTTTTATGGAGTGCTAAACACTCTTTATGGCGCCCATGTGTGGAGCACGTGAAGCGCTAGGTGGTAGGCGCCAGGCGTTGGACACTGGTTTATGAGTTCAGATCACTTTATGCTGAATAGCGCCCACGTGAGGGGCACGTGGGGCGCTTGACGCTGAGCGCCAACCACTGAGTGCTAAGCATTCTTTATTAAGCGGCGCCCACGTGAGGGGCACGTGAGGCGCTTGGCGCTGAGCGCCAACCACTGAGTACTAATCACTCTTTATTGAGCATCGCCCACGTTAGGGGCACGTGAGGCGCTTGGCGCTGATTTTTCTTCGTGTATTATGTTATGAAGAGTTCAATTCTCTGTTCTTCTCTGAATCTTCGATCCCCAAGAACAAATTCATCCCCATGAGAATTAAATTCTTATTTGTGGGAGACTTATCTCATGGATCTCAGATCCAGGGAAAGAACTTGTAAGTGCACGGCGGCGCCCCGGCCGTCGATCCGACGCCGGAGACGCGGAAACGAAAAACTTTGCGAAACTTGCAAACCGGCACCACCGCGCACTATCAACCCCGATCGGGCCATTAACCTAGCTACTAGCAAACTAAAAGATGGGTAGAGAGATATACCGAGCGATCCGTGTCCTTCGGTCTTCGTCTCCACTCCGATCTCCCGCGGAATCTCCATCCGTCACCTCCTCGTCGGAAAGGGCACCACGTCGCCGAATTCTTTTATGGGCTCCCACCTCTTGACCGAGGAAACTCGGACGCGAAGTTGGCTAGCCGACGCGTCCAAGATTTGCTGTAGATTTAGTGTAGTAGGCTATGTCTCTTTGGGGTTTATGTTGCCATGGATGTGGAGGAATGAAGATAAGGAAAAATGGAGCTTTCATTTTTCCTAGGATGAAATGAGATGAAGAAAAATTCCACCACTCAAAAATGAATCTCTCTCATTCTCTCTACCAAGAATGGCCGGCCCCATAAGGAATGGTGGAGGAAAAATCCCATGGAATAATGCAAGAGGAGAAGAGAAAGATAATGAGAAAATGGTCATTACAAAATCAACTCAACATCCAACTCAATCCTATCATAATAAATGCAAGTGATGAGATTAAAATGGAATCTCATGATGAAGCCACATAATGCAAGAAAACCCCTCCACAAAATGTTATTTGCACACTTGCAAATAACCCCCTTCCTCCAGAAAGTTCGGCCGTGAAGGAACAAAGGAAAACCGGCCGGAACGGAATGCAAACTGGCAACTTCAGAAAACTGATCCTGTAATAAATTACAGGAAAACCCCGCGACTGCATATACATGCCCGCATTTGTATTCCCACTGAATATAAATGCAAAGAGACAAAACTACACTGTCTAATACTAGGATCCGGCTTAAACCAAAGCCGGCTAGTAAAAACCGTCCGATCACGATCCGTGCAATACCGCACGTATCTGATCGAACCCTGCCATATCTCCATACGGCCTCTACAGCGTTTCGCCCGAAACTTGAGTAACTGTGTGTGGTGGACTCTAAAGACTCGTCAATACTATGGCTGTGGATTTAACCACTAGCACGTCAGAGGTATTAGCCATACGTGACGGGCTACCAGCTATAGACCAAAAGGGACGTCGATGAGCGAACTCATCCTGACACCCTACTGAGCCTGTCAGTGACAATATCCGTACAGTCCGGTCCGTTCGTCTATGAGCATCGCATGGCGGGCCTAGGGGGTTGGTAAAAGTCAGACCCCCAAAAGCGGTACAAGTCGTGTCGGAGTGTAACCCAGAACACCCTGAGATACTACTGGAATATCTACCAGTAAATCTCCTGCCTTGGCCAAGGACTTTTCATGTACTGGCTCTCCTAGACACAGCGTGACCTCACCCCCAATACTGGGAGAGACGAACCCCTGCAGATCCGCTCACTGCCTCCATGTGGCTCGGGACTGTACCCAACTAAAACCTGTTTGCACGTCTCCTTTGAGCGTGGTAGGGTAGTAATCAAAGCACAGTGGGAACTCACACGAGACAAATGACGATCTCTGGTCGATGAACTAACCTGTACACATGTCACCAGGGAACTGCTATCTGACGTCAGGTATAATACCAACTAGCAGGTTCCCGGCGAGTCCTGTCCGGTGTACTCATAACCCAATGAGCACCTGTATACATCTTAGGTGAACCAACTGACACAAGTGGCTTGTGAGACCGGCCACCGCCCCTCGTCGGGGTCTCGACTGTATACACTAGTCTACTCTGGAGTATCGATGCCCTGTCTCGAAACTCCCACGACTAGGGACCTTTTAAGGATGTGCTTATAGACCCCAGCTCCCACGTATATGATCGCCCTCATACTGCTGGTAGTCAAGCAAGAATCATAGGGGCTTGTAACACCTTAGGATAAGGGTTAGTGAATAATTATAATTAAATAATGGTTTTTAATAAAAAGTTTACCAAATTGTGTTTTAAATATTTTTCCTAATTTAATAAATATTTTTCCAAAATTTTCCTAGGCTTGCACACATATGTGCATGTAAACTAGGGTTTTTAAATTAAGTAAATACAATAATTATTAACCATGGTGGGTTAATTGTAGGATTAATTCTTTTGGGGTTTAAGCAAGTTTAATTAATTAGTTAAATTAAAAGATTACTTTAATTTGAATGGTAAGGGTGTTGACTTGTGAGAAGGAGAGAGAGAGAGGGCATCATGGCTCAAGCCATGCTTGCCATTAATGAGGTGAGAGAGAGAGAGGGGTGACTTTTGTGTGAATGATTGTGGTGGCTCTCATTTCTTTTTGGTTTTTCTCTCACACTCTCACAACACACCAACACACTCACACACACACTTACCTCCCTTCACACCCCAGCAGCAGCAGCAGGAGAAGAAGCCACAGCAGCAGCAGGAGAAGAAGCAACAGCAGCAGCAGAAAGAAGCAACAGCAGCAGCAGTGAGCTGCAGCAGCCCCATCACCCAGTGCAGCTCCTCCCCTCCACTTCTCCACCTTCCTCCAACTCCCTAGGGTTAAGTATGAGGTATATTTCCTAAACTTATTCCCTAGTTTGCTTAGTTAGTGTAGATTTGCATCGGTTAATGGATATTGGTGCGTTTTAGTGCGATATGGGATGTTTAATAGAAACTTTGTGCTTATAGGATGTAGGTTGGTTCCAGTAGGTTGATTGAGGTCTGTTGAGGCCATTGTAACCTAGTCCAACCCCGATTACACTAAAATACCACCAGTTTCATATTTGATGCAAATGTCGTATTTGGGCAAAATGTGTGTTTTCTGGAACTGCTATTGACCCGGTGAGTGCAGAGTGAAATTGAGGATACTGTAGCATGGTGGAGAGGAGCTGATACCATAGGTGAAACCCGACCCCCTGACTCCCCACTCCGGCCGCCAAAACCGTCATTCTGGCCGCAAATTGCGGCCAGACAGGAAGTGTTTTGGGTTTTTTTGGGTTCTGTAGGTGTCTGCTGGTGTGTAGGGTCTTTTAGTATATATATATTTTTAAGATTAGTTCTGTAGCAAAATCTGGGACCAGTTACCTGTTTTACCGTTTTCTAAACCTTCGCGACACGCGCGATACGTGAGTAGGTTTGGGTTTCTGCGTATCGCGGCGCGTCGGGGTAGTTTCGTGGCGCGTGATTACACGTTTTAGCGTATCGCGCACACGCGCGATTGGTTTGCGACACGGGTTTCTTGTTGGATTATAATGTCGCGTTTTGTGAATTAAGCTTATGTGTGGCATATGTTATGTGATTTTAGGTTCGCAGGCCAGTGAGACGGACGCTGCAAAGAAGGGCAAGCAAGTGGTTGGATACACTTAGCGCGAGACACGGTGAGTAGATTTCACATCTACGGGGATATCGCCCGCATGGCGTTATGCGTCAGGGCTGATAGGACTTTATTATTATATGTTGCATGCACCCCATAGACTGTCATCGCATATTGCATTCTCTGCTGTGTTGATATATATTGCTTAGAACTGATAGAACACCGCACTATTACTAACGGTTTATGTTGCACGGGCACTATTTACATGCTACACACACACCGTTAGTAATTGCCATGCCACACTCACTATAGAGCTGCCATGATTATATTGCTATAGTTCGCTTCATATGTGATTTGATATGACCTTCATGTATATTGGGAGCCGCATGACATCTTTTAAAACCGGAAATGAAACTACTTTAAAAAGCGGTTTTCCCCTTATACGCATACCATGGATTGATGTATATTGTACCTCGCATTGGATTTTACTATTGGTATTGGATTTTCATGTGATTTCTGTTTTGAGGACCGTGGAATTATTTAAAGAAAGATATGCTATTTTGAAAAACCCGGTACCTCGTGGTATGATATTTTGGTGTGTCCACCACGCGTTTTCTCGGTGCTGAGACGTGTGCTTGAAACCCGATTCGAGGAGTGGATGTTCCGTTTGCGGGTTCGTGGTGGGCCCGGTATGGTTCCCCTCGGCGAGATGATCGATGGGATTTGCCGATTGAGCCTGGAGGCGGGCGAGTACCTACCGGTGATTGGTTGGACCTGGCAGTTGTCCGGAGGATACTGACCAGAGTCGAGTGATGGATGCGGGATGATCCGTGCTGCCGGGGCCGAGGGCCGATACCGCAGACAGACCCCGTGGGGCCGGTCCGGATTGACGGCGCCCGATATTCGAGGATTTACGTGTCGATGCTGGACACGAGTATTTTATGATGTTTTGGGTGCCGATGTTGGGCACTCGTGATTCCTCCGAGATATACAGGATTTGAGGGCCGATGGGTGTGCCGGCGCCTGAGTATATGTGGAATTTGGGTGCAGTTAGAGGCACCGATCATTGTTTTCCATGTTGACATAGTCCATGTAGATGTTATTTATCCCATACTCAGAACTGATTACTATACATCTCATCCTGTGGCATTTACCTGTTAGAGTTCATGCATTACTATTGTATCCACTGTTGACATGCATTGATATCATCTGCTGGCATGAGTAGAGCCACGCTATACGTGCATGCTTGCGATCACCTTTATATGTTATCTCTATTCACGAGTTGGCAACTCACCCCCGTTGTGCCACAGTGTTTGCAGGTTGCCCTTGGGAGTAGTCACGGCTGGCTGTTATCGCATCTTTTGGCACAGATACCCCTTTTGAGCAGAGATAGTCTTTTGCTGATAGGTGGGTTTTGTACGGTATCTGTTATCTTTCAGTTGTATATTGATGTATCTAGTACTCTCCATCTACCATCTGTATTGAATTAGAGACAGTTGTGAGGACGATATGTATGATTTTATATTCTGGTGTCGAGCTCGCATGTAAGCCGACGTTACTTTACTTTTGCAGTCTTAGCTTTTATGATATTGTCTTTGCTTTACTGTGTATTCTTCCCTACGGCGTCGTATATCTCATTGTGATGCTTCATTCAGTTTACTTGTTATTTCTGCTACACCTTGCTTTTACCCGACTTTTCGGGGCTAATGTTTTAAAAAAAGAGGGAAATGTTACCAAAATTATAAAACTTATAACTTTTGAACTTAAAAAGGATTGCTACTAAATAAATGGAAGTTTTTCGGACATGTATGATTTTTTTTACAAAATGTTTTAAAATCACTCTATGTTTATTGGTTTTGATTTCTGGGTTCGGCTTACTTAGCCGCGTTACGCCTGTAGACGTTGCGTGGTTAAGTGCCGGTCACGAGTCGAATTCTCGGGTCGTGACAAAGTTGGTATCAGAGCGTAGGTTTTACCTTCGGAGTGTAGGATGACCCTGGTATGATGGAGTAGGTAGCTGCAGCAGGGTAGCGTAGCGTGCGTATGTTCCGCGGCATACTCACGACACGGTACTCCGCTTACGCGACCTTAGGACTTATTGATTTGATCCCTCCTTATATTCTTGTGATTCGATTTCCGTGTTCTTATCGAATCCAATTTTCTTTCAGCCATTATGCCGCCTAAGACTACGAGGGCACAGAGAGCGGCCGTGAGGGCCGAGATTCATGTTGACTCGTCCGAGACGAGGACTGATCTGGGCAGTACGCCGGTTGTACCCGAGCAGGCTGTTCCTTCCGTGACAGAGCAGATCGCCTCGTTAGGGGCTGGTATGCAGGAGATGCGCCAGATGATAGGATCGCTAGTTGAGACGCTTCGAGCGCAGCGACCAGAGGTAGCTCCACCAGTTCCAGAGACCGCGATGGTGCCTACCGCACAGCCAGTTGCCCCTGCAGCCACGGAGGTGATTACAGTATCGCTATCAGAGTTCATGAGGCTGAAGCCTCCGGTTTTCACAAGCACCGATACAGCCGAGGACCCACAGTCTTTCATAGACAGGATGGCCAGGATATGCCGTTCCCTCAGATGTGCAGATGCGAGATGGGTTGAGTTCGCGAGTTTTCGCCTGGAAGGTCTTGCGCAGAAATGGTGTGATTCAGTGGAGAAGGGCAGAGCAGCAGGTCTTCCTCCTATGACCTGGATGGAGTTCGTGACCATATTTCTAGCCCGTTTCCTTCCCCGGAGTGTTAGAGATGCCCGAGCACGCAGGTTTGAGTCCTTGCGCCAGACGCCAGGGATGACAGTGGCAGAGTATGACGTACTGTTTACAGAGCTAGCAGTCTACGCCCCACATTTAGTAGCCACCGAGGAGTTGCGAGTCCGGAGATTTGTTCGAGGCTTGCTTTCACCAGTGTTCCTCGCGATCAGCGCGCAGCACTACGAGACCTATGCAGCAGCTGTAGACGCAGCCCTAGTGGTCGAGGAGCACCTTGTTGAGACTTCGGTATTTCCAGAGCCGAAGAGAGTTCGTACCAGTATTTCCGCACGGAGGAAGACATTCAGACGCCACGACAGGTATCGTTCCGGTACGAGGGGTAGCAGAGATTCGGGACGGGGTCGGATGTTTAGTTCGTATCCCCAGGACGGTCAGCAGTCGCCGCGGGGTTGCTACAGATGTGGCAGCCTACTTCACCTCGTTCGAGATTGTCCAGAGACACACCGGAGGGAGGCGGCAGCACCGCATGTTACCTTACCACCTTCACCACCCCAGAGGGCGTTGCCCGTTGCGCCTACCGTTGCTCCGCGCCAGACTTATGCTCAGAGAGGTCGTGGGCGTGGAGGAGTTGCTTAGAGAGGACGTGATGACCAAGGCAGAGGTCAGCCAGCCACAGGTGGTGGACAGGCGAGGGTTTTTGCTTTGACACATCAGGACGCGCAGGCGTCCAATGCAGTGGTTTCAGGTATCCTCCCCGTATGTTCAGTTGATGCACATGCATTGTTCGATCCTGAATCCATATACTCGTACGTATCCACGCACTTTGTGCCGAGTTTGGGTAGAGAGTCCGGCTTGCTTGATCAGCCGCTTGTGGTGACTACTCCTGTGGGAGAGTCGTTTATTGCTAGGCACGTGTTCCGATCCTGTATCGTCTGTATTGGCGAGAGAGAGTTGCCTGTCGACTTGATCCTTCTGGAGATGTTGGACTTCGACGTTCTTTTGGGCATGGATTGGTTAGCCACGTGCTATGCTTCTGTGGACTGCCGTGAGAAGACAGTTAGATTCTGTTTCCCCGGTGAGTCGGTTTTTGTTGCGTTGGGGGACCGTGGTGCCGCCCCTCACAGTGTGATTTCTTCTTTTCGCGCTGGACAGCTTTTGAGGAAGGGATGTCAGGGATTTCTCGCTTATGTTTGCGATGCTCGCGCTACAGAGGTTCCATTGGATCAGGTTCCGGTTGTTAGCGAGTTTCCTGATGTGTTCCCTGACGAGCTTCCTGGGTTGCCGCCCGAGCGCGACATTTCTTTCTGTATTGATTTGGTTCCTGGTTCGGGGCCTATTTCTATACCGCCCTATCGGATGGCCCCGGCGGAACTTCGAGAGCTGAAGGTTCAGTTACAGGATTTGCTGGACAAGGGAATTATTCGACCCAGTGTTTCTCCTTGGGGTGCTCCAGTCCTGTTCGTCAAGAAGAAGGACGGCAGTTTGCGTCTTTGTATCGACTACCGCCAGCTGAACAGGGTGACAGTGCGGAACAGGTATCCTTTGCCGCGTATCGACGATTTGTTCGACCAGCTTCAGGGGGCAGGGTACTTTTCGAGGATCGATTTACGATCGGGCTATCATCAGCTGCGGGTTCGACAGGAGGACATTCCCCGGACAGCCTTCCGTACGCGCTACGGCCATTACGAGTTCTTGGTGATGTCGTTCGGACTCACCAATGCGCCAGCAGCCTTCATGGATTTGATGAACCGTATTTTCCGGCCTTACTTGGATCTGTTCATTATAGTCTTCATTGACGATATCTTAGTGTATTCCCGGAGTAGTGAGGAGCACGAGCAGCACTTGCGGGTTACATTGCAGACATTGAGGGAGCACCAGCTTTATGCGAAATTCTCCAAGTGTGCTTTTTGGCTAGACAGCGTGGACTTCTTGGGTCACGTGATTTCACGAGACGGTATATGTGTTGACCCGAGGAAGATCGAGGCCGTTCAGCGTTGGCCCAGACCCACATCAGTGACGGAGATTCGCAGCTTTTTGGGATTGGCCGGTTACTACAGGCGTTTTGTGCAGGACTTCTCACGTATTGCTACACCGTTGACCGGGTTGACCCGGAAGGGAGTTCCTTTCGTTTGTACGGAGGAGTGCGAGCACAGCTTTCAGCAGTTACGGACACGGCTGACGACGGCACCGGTGTTATCTTTACCTTTCGGATCGGGCGGATTTGTTGTCTTTTGTGATGCTTCTCGAGTGGGATTGGGATGCGTTCTGATGCAGCATGATAGGGTGATCGCGTATGCCTCGCGACAATTGAAGAAGCACGAGCAGAACTACCCCACTCATGATTTGGAGATGGCAGCAGTGGTCTTCGCACTTAAGATCTGGCGATATTACTTATACGGCGAGTCGTGCCAGATATTTACGGATCACAAGAGCTTGAAATACATATTCCAGCAGCGGGACCTGAACCTTCGACAGCGTCGATGGATGGAGTTAGTGAAGGATTACGACTGCGAGATCTTATATCACCCGGGCAAGGCAAATGTGGTGGCGGATGCTTTGAGCCGAAGGCCCGGGAGTAGTTTATCTTGTTTAAGGGCAGTACAGGAGCAGTCATCCGCAGATTGGCAGATATTATGCGACAGTCGAGTACAGTTCGAGTTCACGTCGATTGGAGGACAGATAGCGCATGTCCGTGCACGCCCACAGTTGATTGATCGTATACGTGAGGCACAGCTCAGTGATGACCGATGTTCAGAGATCATGGCACAGATGGGACAGGACAGATTTTCCGAGTTCGTGATCGATGATCAGGGGATACTACGGTTTGGAGTCAGACTGTGCGTACCTGATGCTGAGGGACTGAGGCGTGAGATTCTTGAGGAGGCACATCGATCGGTGTATAGCGTCCATCCCGGTTCCACCAAGATGTATCATGATATGAGAGATGTTTACTGGTGGGACGGAATGAAGAGGGACATTGCAGATTTTGTATCGAGATGCCTGACTTGTCAGCAAGTCAAGGCTGAGCACCAGAGGCCCGCGGGAGAGCTACAGCCGTTACCCATTCCGGAGTGGAAATGGGAACAGATTTCGATGGATTTCGTGGTGGGTCTACCCAGGACTAGTAGGGGGTATGACTCCATCTGGGTGATCGTGGATCGTTTGACGAAAGCGGCTCACTTCTTACCGGTGAAGACGACTTTCGGATTTACTCAGTATGCCCAGATCTATATTGACGAGATAGTGCGACTACACGGAGTCCCGACGTGCAATGTGTCCGACAGAGGCACCCAGTTTACCAGTAGACTATGGCAGAGGCTTCAGGAGGCTTTGGGCACTCGCTTGAGTTTCAGCACGGCATTTCATCCGCAGACCGACGGACAGTCAGAGCGGACCATCCAGACTCTCGAGGACATGCTCAGAGCTTGTGTACTAGATTTCGGAGGTAGCTGGGATCATCATTTGCCCTTAGTAGAGTTCTCCTACAATAACAGCTACCAGGAGACTATTCAGATGGCACCATTTGAGGCTTTTTATGGGAGGAAATGTAGGTCGCCTACTTGTTGGACAGAGCTCAGTGAGAGCAGTATCTTAGGGCCACAGATCGTTGAGGAGACGACCGCGAAGATCCAGTTGATTCGTGATAGGATGAGAGCAGCGCAGAGTAGGCAGAGGGCTTATGCAGACCGTCGACGACGCAAACTTGAGTTTTCTGTTGGTGATCATGTTTTCTTAAGGGTCTCCCCAATGAAAGGTGTGATGAGGTTTGGGAAGAAGGGGAAGCTTAGCCCCAGGTATGTGGGCCCCTTCGAGATCCTCGAGCGTGTCGGTGCAGTGGCTTACCGGTTAGCCCTTCCGCCCAGCTTCCCAGACGTGCACCCCGTATTCCATGTCTCGATGCTCCGCAGATATCTACATGATCCTTCGCACGCGATTCAGCATCCGACGATCCAGCTTGAGCGTAATCTTTCCTATACAGAGCAGCCGATGATGATCTTAGATCGACAAGTGATGAAATTGAGATCGAAGGAGATTCCATCAGTTAAGGTACTTTGGCGTGGTCAGAACCGTGAAGAGGTCACTTGGGAGACCGAAAGCGAGATGATGAAGACGTATCCCCATCTTTTTGAAGGTAACCTTAGTTAGGTTTTTGAAATTCGGGGACGAATTTCTTTAAGGGAGAGAGATTGTAACACCTTAGGATAAGGATTAGTGAATAATTATAATTAAATAATGGTTTTTAATTAAAAGTTTACCAAATTGTGTTTTAAATATTTTTCCTAATTTAATAAATATTTTTCCAAAATTTTCCTAGGCTTGCACACATATGTGCATGTAAACTAGGGTTTTTAAATTAAGTAAATACAATAATTATTAACCATGGTGGGTTAATTGTAGGATTAATTCTTTTGGGGTTTAAGCAAGTTTAATTAATTAGTTAAATTAAAAGATTACTTTAATTTGAATGGTAAGGGTGTTGACTTGTGAGAAGGGGAGAGAGAGAGGGCATCATGGCTCAAGCCATGCTTGCCATTAATGAGGTGAGAGAGAGAGAGTGGTGACTTTTGTGTGAATGATTGTGGTGGATCTCATTTCTTTTTGGTTTTTCTCTCACACTCTCACAACACACCAACACACTCACACACACACTTACCTCCCTTCACACCCCAGCAGCAGCAGCAGGAGAAGAAGCCACAGCAGCAGCAGGAGAAGAAGCAACAGCAGCAGCAGAAAGAAGCAACAGCAGCAGTGAGCTGCAGCAGCCCCATCACCCAGTGCAGCTCCTCCCCTCCACTTCTCCACCTTCCTCCAACTCCCTAGGGTTAAGTATGAGGTATATTTCCTAAACTTATTCCCTAGTTTGCTTAGTTAGTGTAGATTTGCATCGGTTAATGGATATTGGTGCGTTTTAGTGCGATATGGGATGTTTAATAGAAACTTTGTGCTTATAGGATGTAGGTTGGTTCCAGTAGGTTGATTGAGGTCTGTTGAGGCCATTGTAACCTAGTCCAACCCCGATTACACTAAAATACCACCAGTTTCATATTTGATGCAAATGTCGTATTTGGGCAAAATGTGTGTTTTCTGGAACTGCTATTGACCCGGTGAGTGCAGAGTGAAATTGAGGATACTGTAGCATGGTGGAGAGGAGCTGATACCATAGGTGAAACCCGACCCCCTGACTCCCCACTCCGGCCGCCAAAACCGTCATTCTGGCCGCAAATTGCGGCCAGACAGGAAGTGTTTTGGGTTTTTTTGGGTTCTGTAGGTGTCTGCTGGTGTGTAGGGTCTTTTGGTATATATATATTTTTAAGATTAGTTCTGTAGCAAAATCTGGGACCAGTTACCTGTTTTGCCGTTTTCTAAACCTTCGCGACACGCGCGATACGTGAGTAGGTTTGGGTTTCTGCGTATCGCGGCGCGTCGGGGTAGTTTCGTGGCGCGTGATTACACGTTTTAGCGTATCGCGCACACGCGCGATTGGTTTGCGACACGGGTTTCTTGTTGGATTATAATGTCGCGTTTTGTGAATTAAGCTTATGTGTGGCATATGTTATGTGATTTTAGGTTCGCAGGCCAGTGAGACGGACGCTGCAAAGAAGGGCAAGCAAGTGGTTGGATACACTTAGCGCGAGACACGGTGAGTAGATTTCACATCTACGGGGATATCGCCCGCATGGCGTTATGCGTCAGGGCTGATAGGACTTTATTATTATATGTTGCATGCACCCCATAGACTGTCATCGCATATTGCATTCTCTGCTGTGTTGATATATATTGCTTAGAACTGATAGAACACCGCACTATTACTAACGGTTTATGTTGCACGGGCACTATTTACATGCTACACACACACCGTTAGTAATTGCCATGCCACGCTCACTATAGAGCTGCCATGATTATATTGCTATAGTTCGCTTCATATGTGATTTGATATGACCTTCATGTATATTGGGAGCCGCATGACATCTTTTAAAACCGGAAATGAAACTACTTTAAAAAGCGGTTTTCCCCTTATACCCATACCATGGATTGATGTATATTGTACCTCGCATTGGATTTTACTATTGGTATTGGATTTTCATGTGATTTCTGTTTTGAGGACCGTGGAATTATTTAAAGAAAGATATGCTATTTTGAAAAACCCGGTACCTCGTGGTATGATATTTTGGTGTGTCCACCACGCGTTTTCTCGGTGCTGAGACATGTGCTTGAAACCCGATTCGAGGAGTGGATGTTCCGTTTGCGGGTTCATGGTGGGCCCGGTATGGTTCCCCTCGGCGAGATGATCGATGGGATTTGCCGATTGATCCTGGAGGCGGGCGAGTACCTACCGGTGATTGGTTGGACCTGGCAGTTGTCCGGAGGATACTGACCAGAGTCGAGTGATGGATGCGGGATGATCCGTGCTGCCGGGGCCGAGGGCCGATACCGCAGACAGACCCCGTGGGGCCGGTCCGGATTGACGGCGCCCGATATTCGAGGATTTACGTGTCGATGCTGGACACGAGTATTTTATGATGTTTTGGGTGCCGATGTTGGGCACTCGTGATTCCTCCGAGATATACAGGATTTGAGGGCCGATGGGTGTGCCGGCGCCTGAGTATATGTGGAATTTGGGTGCAGTTAAAGGCACCGATCATTGTTTTCCATGTTGACATAGTCCATGTAGATGTTATTTATCCCATACTCAGTACTGATTACTATACATCTCATCCTGTGGCATTTACCTGTTAGAGTTCATGCATTACTATTGTATCCACTGTTGACATGCATTGATATCATCTGCTGGCATGAGTAGAGCCACGCTATACGTGCATGCTTGCGATCACCTTTATATGTTATCTCTATTCACGAGTTGGCAACTCACCCCCGTTGTGCCACAGTGTTTGCAGGTTGCCCTTGGGAGTAGTCACGGCTGGCTGTTATCGCATCTTTTGGCACAGATACCCCTTTTGAGCAGAGATAGTCTTTTGCTGATAGGTGGGTTTTGTACGGTATCTGTTATCTTTCAGTTGTATATTGATGTATCTAGTACTCTCCATCTACCATCTGTATTGACTTAGAGACAGTTGTGAGGACGGTATGTATGATTTTATATTCTGGTGTCGAGCTCGCATGTGAGCCGACGTTACTTTACTTTTGCAGTCTTAGCTTTTATGATATTGTCCTTGCTTTACTGTGTATTCTTCGCTACGGCGTCGTATATCTCATTGTGATGCTTCATTCAGTTTACTTGTAATTTCTGCTACACCTTGCTTTTACCCGACTTTTCGGGGCTAATGTTTTAAAAAAAGAGGGAAATGTTACCAAAATTATAAAACTTATAACTTTTGAACTTAAAAAGGATTGCTACTAAATAAATGGAAGTTTTTCGGACATGTATGATTGTTTTTACAAAATGTTTTAAAATCACTCTATATTTATTGGTTTTGATTTCTGGGTTCAGCTTACTTAGCCGCGTTACGCCTGTAGACGTTGCGTGGTTAAGTGCCGGTCACGAGTCGAATTCTCGGGTCGTGACAGGGCTCTATCAACGTATAATAGCGACTCGTAAGGTCACCTAAACCAGTACATGATGATAAAGATAAACCAGATAGCATACTATCATCTTGAGTAAGACTGTCCTACCGGGATAGGTTCTCCTTCAATCATTGCAATCACGTGCCTGTGATCCAATAATTGACTCCGAGGGCACTATCTCCAACAATCTCCCACTTGCACTCAAGGCTAATTATTGCGATGTCGCATACTCACAGCCTGTGTGATACCGAACACCCAACTCCTCTACTAGTCAGTCTCACAAAGCTCGTTTGCGAAACTATTGCGTTCGAGGAATAGCCTCAGTGAGTGGATCCACTCTGATGTTTCTTTCTATGTCTCTCTTTATCTCAAATTGTGGAGAAACCCATCTCCCGAAATGAGCAATACCTGTCTTAGAATATGTCTGGATGTCTGATGGGTCCTAGCTCATAAATGAACTCCAAATCCAAACTTCTTAGACTGTATCGTCAACTGAACTTAATCAGTATCCTGCGCCATCCTTCCCTTAGTATCCACCTGGACCACCTGTCCAAAATACTGCCCCTCGTCAGAGGGAAAACTATAACTCTGGCAGCCACTCTGCCGTCCAGGTCACCTTGGAAGCCTGGAATGATAACTGTCTCCCGAAGGAGGATGTCGTTATCATATCCCTAGAACATCCACTTATGTTCTAAAACTGCTTCCGATTGTTTCTCCAGGATTGGATTAATATCAACTTATTGCATCTACTGCAAGAACAACATCTGGTGTGGTACTTGACATCTCATGATTGACTCAATTGCCTAAGCAAATGATCTGCCAATCATGCACATCCCTCTCCCCTTTAGTCTGTAAGACACCTTTAGAGAGGGTTACTCCATCACCTGCAGGTACACCACCATGCCAGGAGTCATCCATTCTAAATACCCTTAGAATGCTGTCAAAGTACCTAGATTGGGAAACCACCCAAATCTAGATCTAATACCATAGATCTAGTAACCAGAATGTCTGATATAATATCCAATTCCCATGTGGAGAAAACACTGTGTGACAACCAAAGTATAACCGATCGTAGTATAGGAATATCACTTCCTACTCTGTGTATGTCATCCAAATACCAGGACATCACACCCTACTACCTTCTTAACAGATCCATCCCCTATTCTGATGAAGTCAAACCTATGGCTGTCACATCAGAAATAGATGATCTATCTCCGCTATATCTGCTTTAGTCTATAAATAGACATAAGCCACTTGTCCACCATGCTTCCGCTGCTCCCACTGACTACGACAACCCTCTGGCAGAGTCATATAGACGTGCACTTCTAAAACTAGTTTAGAACGACGCTATACTCATCCTCCTGCCGGGTCTCACAGTCTGGAACAACAGCAATGGCAAGTCTGGGTAAACAAGAACCTCCCTGTCACCGTCCTTGAGCATACCGAAGTACCTCTCGAGCGCCTGAGGTTATCCACCCTATCTGCGGAGTGGCCAATGGAATGTCAAACCAGATTGAATCTTTAGGTTCTTATCAAATTTTCAGTAATCGTTTGCGGTTCTGGAATCACTTCCAGTTCTACCATACTCCCACTACTGTTTTCTGAAAAATTCATTTTACTTAAAACTGTGGCGAGTCTAGAACAATATCACTATTGATCTTCCAGATGGTAGAAAGTCAACCCCCGTCATAGCCTGGGTCAACCCATAAACAGCCACTACAGAAACGTGCCTTGAGTTATCCAGAGTCTGATTTTAAGCATAATCCGGACAACTCCCCGTACCTTAACATCGTTAAGATATGAACCTTTCTATACCCAATATAGAAACAGAGGCACTGATTTAATTGGAACCAGATTCAAATTATGCAGCTGTCTCCAGTGCATGTCAACTAAATGGAAGGAGGCCGATCAGCGTTACTCAACTTAGGATTGCTTCCAATTATGAGTAACCTGAAAGAGAAGCAAGTTCTCTTAATCATTACTATCAACTGAATACTATTCACAAGTGTCTACATCTTCGATCATCTTGAAGAATCCCGATACTTGCAATACCTGGTTTTCTACTTTACTCTTATACCTATAACTTCTCAAAACTTGGACCCTGTGTTTCTACGAAACACATGTCTAAAAACTAGAGAAGTCATAAGTAAACCGAATATAGTACGAGGACCAACCCCTCTGTCCTAATGGACACTGGACAATATACAATACTCTGTATGAGTCCCCTTAGTCTAGTGACTCATTCACTGTGTGTCGTAGGTTGAAAACTGTACTTATGGTTAAGAAGAATTACACCACTGGTTAATGCTCCTTACCTAACCATCCACTGATATAGGTAAATGTCATAGACATAATTTCAAAAAGGTATATCTCACTCTATAAAAATTGACGTATAGATGTATCAATTTGAAATTGGTGCATAACAGCGGATATTCAAAACCAAATATTTGTCGTCCGGCAAACAACCCAGGTGACTTCCTCAAATATCACCAATTACAACGAATCCCGATATAATTGAGGATGATCACCTAATTCCCAATAACTTACTCCCACTCATCATCTGTAAAACCATACAGATGTGAGAATCATACCTGGTAAATACATACCCTGGAGCAAGTGTCTAATTGGGAAATCAGTTTTCTTTTAACAGTACACAGTGAAACTGAAACATTGAAATGTTTCGTCGGGGTATCCGGGTATTCCTAGTAATGCCTCTTCCATTATCCAGATTCACAACTGTAACCGTATAATTCTTTGCCATCTCTCCAAATCCCTTTATATGTCTTTTAGTCATTACCTTCTGTACACCCTCTTAGGCTAAATGGTTTTCTTCCTTCCCTACCGTTCGGCACCAGCCTATGGTTTGGAAGAAGACTATTCAATAAGCATAATGGGTGTACTGTCCTAATCCTAGGAGCACTCGCAATGCGAGAGAAGGTGAAGATAAAAGACACCTGAATAAACCTTATTCCTATTTCTCCTGAACCAGAATCCATCCCCGAACTGGAACAAGTTCCTTTCGAGTTCGTATATAACCATACGATGGATTATCCAATAAACTATGGATCTTCGTAGTGATACGGAGTGTCCTGGAGAAATACAAAGGTGATTTAGGATTGGCGAAGAAATATTTGGTTTGGTCGTGAATAGTAGTCGCAATTTACTTTGCCATCTTACTAATCCCTTTCTTTGTCTTAACTTAATACCTTCTGTACACCGTTTAGGCTAATTGGTTTTCATCATTCCCTACCGTTCGGCACCAGCCTAAGGTTTGGAAGAAGACTATCCAATTTGCGTAATAGGTGTACTATCTCCTAAACCAAGGAGTACTCGCAACCTGAGAGAAGGTAAAAGGAAAAGAAAACTGAATAGTCCTATTCGTTTTCTCCAGAACCAGAAACCATCCTCGAATTCCTTCGAGTTCGTATATAACCATACGATGGTTTTGTCCAATGGAAGTGGACGTTCGTAGTAATACGGGGTGTCCTGGAGAAAAAGGGTAAAAGTAGGAGTGGCAATGAGGTTTGCAACTCTGACAATCCAAAAGCCAGTGTTAAGAAGGTTCGGTCAACTTGGTCACTGAGTCATAGTCTAGGTCGGGTCAATGGTCGCTGCCAAAGAGAGAGAGAAAAGAAACACTCAGCGTGCACTCTAGCCTAGATCAGAATGGTTATCACTATATCTAATCAGGAAACCTCCCACTGTAACGTCAAATTCTTCTCCAAACCTGAAAGAAGAATTAGCCGGGATCACCCGAGGAGTAAACCAACTCATCAGTGGGAATCGGGATCCAACTATCATCGCATGATAACGTGACGGAATCCGCTCACGTTATCACACTCCAGAAGGTATGCGCATATCTGGCAAGTTTCAGTTTCTTTAGAAACCCCCGATGTGAATTTTTACCCCATGCTCTTATGACCTTGACGAAGGTCAACAAATCATAAGTCACATGTCAAGTTCTATCCGTCATTGTCCAGGTTAATTTGAACCCACCCGTACAAGCCCTTGACGAAGGTCAACAAGGCTATACGACTGCCCCAAACCAACGCATCTATCTATGCAGCAGAAAGGTAACAAGCAGCTACCATACACTATGCCTTGACGAAGGTCAACAAACATAGCATGAATACTACGTGCTACCCGTCTGAAACGACGGAGGGCTACGAATGGTTTCTGGTGAAAACCTTTAACGTAATGAACTTGATATCGTTGAAGGAACCGGATAGCTTTTTTAAAAATATAGTGACGAAAACCTTTGCTAAAGAGGTCACTCCCGGTGAAGGGATCTCGGCTCTTTCCCCGTAGAATGAGGTGCAAGATATTCCAACTGAATGCCACAATGCAAAGCAAAAGTAATCGGCTATAGTGAAGTTATTGCCCTGACGCAAACTTTTGTCCAAGGGGTCACTTCCGGTGAAGGGATCTCGGCCCTTGCCTCGTCGACTAAGGAGCAGGATATTCCAACTGAATACCACTATGCAAAACAAAAGAGAACGTCCTTGCAATAACAGCTTTTTCAAAAATGTTCCAACAACATCAGAATATGTTTGTTTAGCTTGCATTGATCCGAATCAACGCAGTCCCATCAATTGATCACACCACAAAAGACCGAAAATAATGATGTACGTATATGCCATCCGCATTCGCCACTGGGTCCCGTCTTCACCCGTTAGGTTACTTAACTAACGACAGAGCGGGGACTGGACTAGCGCGGATGCAAAACATATACAACATCTACTAGTATATATATCAATATATAATATTTCGCTCAAGGCGTGATAAAATGCAACATCACAGAAATGTATACCATCACAGAACAATACAGATATCTGGGATCCCCGGGTTTCACAGAGGCGCTACTGAAACCCGACGTTCCCCTGGTCGTGTGGATAGCCTGTGCAATGAAATCCTAGACCCCTACGGGCGAGGCAAGTCACCCGCCAAAACCTGAAGCGAGGCAGCCCCCTTCAGCAACATGAATGGACCACCCAGCACTTCACGGAATCCGATAACTTGGGCACCCCTCCTGGGTCAACCTGTACCCCCTACGAGTGCGGCGAATAGCCCACCAATTCTAGAGTAAAGCCCCCTTCCGTCTCAATGCCATGAGCTGCGGGCCCGTTGCCCTCTAGAACCCGGCTATCCGTGCACCCCTCCTTGGGGTAATCCTAGTACAGAAAGTAAAATATACATACAACGGGTACATCGACCTCGACCCGGTCGTGCCCCAAAAGAATAATAAAAACAGGCAGTGACGGCAGTCCACATGTCGGACGCTCGCCCCGCAATATCAAATGTACATATAAAACAAAACTGTACTACCATTGCATCCAGGCTATCCCCCACGACCAATCCGCAACATCACAGCACAACACAGAACATCAACGTGAATGTCACGTTCACAAATCCGTCTAAAAGGGCTATAGCAGTTAGACTGGATTTACCGATCAAATGACATTCACGGTCGCAGATATAATGTAAATACTGTGAACTAACATGTTTAAACTTTTCGATCGATCAAAATTACCTAAGTGGGCCCCAAGAAGTACTGTAGCTCTCACAGAAAATGTGGGCCAAAAAATAATATCCCAAAACCCCTATTTTTAATTCAAAAGCCCATTGAAAAAATTTGGCCCAGTGTTGACTTTTTCCCACCGCGTAACTGCGGCCAAACCAGGGGTTTGGCCGCGATTCCGCGGTCGTACTAAAGCTTCATTGGATCGAATTTTCCCAGAATTCTTAGAATTTCCTGCATGTGTTTCTGCAATGACCTGAAAAAATTTTGGAGCTAAAACAATTTCGACAGAGAACAGATGCACTAAAAATACGGTTTTTGGGATTTTTGGTCGATCGAGTTCTAAACATAGTAGAGCAAGCTAGACTAGGTTAACGGCGTGTCTCTGATACCAATGTAAATGCAAGGCGGCGCCCCGGCCGTCGATCCGACGCCGGAGACGCGGAAACGAAAAACTTTGCGAAACTTGCAAACCGGCACCACCGCGCACTATCAACCCGGATCGGACCATTAACCTAGCTACTAGCAAACTAAAAGATGGGTAGAGAGATATACCGAGCGATCCGTGTCCTTCGGTCTTCGTCTCCACTCCGATCTTCCGCGGAATCTCCATCCGTCACCTCCTCGTCGGAAAGAGCACCACGTCGTCGAATTCTTTTACGGTCTCCCACCTCTTGACCGAGGCAACTCGGGCGCGAAGTTGGCTAGCCGACGCGTCCAAGATTTGCTGTAGATTTAGTATAGTAGGCTATGTCTCTTTGGGGTTTATGTTGCCATGGATGTGGAGGAATGAAGATAAGGAAAAATGGTGCTTTCATTTTTCCTAGCATGAAATGAGATGAAGAAAAATGCCACCACTCAAAAATGAATCTCTCTCATTCTCTCTACCAAGAATGGCCGGCCCCATAAGGAATGGTGGAGGAAAAATCCCATGGAATAATGCAAGAGGAGAAGAGAAAGATAATGAGAAAATGGTCATTACAAAATCAACTCAACATCTAACTCAATCCTATCATAATAAATGCAAGTGATGAGATTAAAATGGAATCTCATCATGAAGCCACATAATGCAAGAAAACCCCTCCACAAAATGTTATTTGCACACTTGCAAATAACCCCCTTCCACTAGAAAGTCCGGCGGTGAAGGAACAAAGGAAAACCGGCCGGAACGGAATGCAAACTGGCAACTTCAGAAAACTGATGCCGTTATAAATTACAGGAAAACCCCGCGACCGCATATACATGCCCGCATTTGTATTCCCACTGAATATAAAAGCAAAGAGACAAAACTACACTGTCTAATATTAGGATCCGGCTTAAACCAAAGCCGGCTAGTAAAAACCGTCCGATCACGATCCGTGCAATACCGCGCGTATCTGATCGAACCCTGCCATATCTCCATACGGCCTCTACAGCGTTTCGCCCGAAACTTGAGTAACTGTGTGTGGTGGACTCTAAAGACTAGTCAATACTATGGCTGTGGATTCAACCACTAGCACGTCAGAGGTATTAGCCATATGTGACGGGCTACCAGCTATTGACCAAAAGGGACGTCGATGAGCGAACTCATCCTGACACCCTACTGAGCCTGTCAGTGACAGTCCGGTCCGTTCGTCTATGAGCATCGCATGGCGGGCCTAGGGGGTTGGTAAAAGTCAGACCCCCAAAAGCGGTACAAGTCGTGTCGAAGTGTAGCCCAGAACACCCTGAGATACTACTGGAATACCTACCAGTAAATCTCCTGCCTTTGCCAAGGACTTTTCATGTACTGGCTCTCCTAGACACAGCGCGACCTCACCCCCAATACCGGGAGAGACGAACCCCTGCAGAACCGCTCACTGCCTCCATTTGGCTCGGGACTGTACCCAACTAAAACCTGTTTGCACGTCTCCTTTGAGCGTGGTAGGGTAGTAATCAAAGCACAGTGGGAACTCACACGAGACAAATGACGATCTCAGGTCGATGAACTAACCTGTACACATGTCACCAGGGAACTGCTATCTGACGTCAGGTATAATACCAACTAGTAGGTTCCCGGCGAGTCCTGTCCGGTGTACTCATAACCCAATGAGCACCTGTATACATCTTAGGTGAACCAACTGACACCAGTGGCTTGTGAGACCGGCCACCGCCCCTCGTCGGGGTCTCGACTGTATACACTAGTCTACTCTGGAGTATCGATGCCCTGTCTCGAAACTCCCACGACTAGGGACCTTTTAAGGATGTGCTTATAGACCCCAGCTCCCATGTATATGATCACCCTCATACTACTGGTAGTCAAGCAAGAATCCTAGGGGCTCTATCAATGTGTAATAGCGACTCGTAAGGTCACCTAAAGCAGTACACGATGATAAAGATAAACCAGATAGCATACTATCATCTTGAGTAAGACTGTCCTACCGGGATAAGTCCTCCCTCAATCATTGCAATCACGTGCCTGTGATCCAATAATTGACTCTGACGGCACTATCGCCAACAGAACTATGTTCTTTTAAGAAGGTTAAACCCTTAGATATGCAGATGGGATACTCTGATCTCTATTACTTTTATTTACCTTGAAGAAAGTTCTTCTTCTTTCTTCTCTACTAAAGCTTTCTTTTTTGCTTGCTTTTCTTTTTGAACTTGAAGTTTATGGGGGGGTTCCTCTGTACAAGACTTGAAGTCTTGGGTCCTTTATATAGTAGAGGCAAGTCTGTTGATTTAGTTGAGGAAATCTCTCATTGAGAGATCCTTAATTGATTAGGGGATTTTATCCACCGTTGGATCTTTAATCCAAGGACTTCTGATTTACAGAAGATATTTTTCTTGTTTTTAACAAGATTGGGGAAATATTTTCCTATACAGAGCTTATTCTGTAGCTTGGTGATTTTTAACCACGATTGGATTTTTAATCCAACGGTGCTCTATTTTACAGAGAGTAATCTTTCTCGTTTTAGAAAGATCCGAAGAATATTTCCTCAACAGAATTTAATTCTGTATTTTGATGATTTATCATCTCTGTCGGATCTTTGATCTAATGGTATAGAACTTTTAGTTCTGGCGCTGGCGCCCTCGTGAAAGGCACGCGAGGCGCTACCTCAGAGTTTTTTTTAACTCTTGGCACTGGCGCCCTCGTGCAAGGTACGTGAGGTGCTGCCTCAGGGTTTTTAACTCTTGGCGCTGGCACCCTCGTGCAAGGCACATGAGGCGCTGCCTCAGGGTTTTTAACTCTTGGCACTGGCGCCCTCGTGCAAGGCACGTGAGGCGCTTCCTCAGAGTTTTTAACTCTTGGCGCTGGCGTCCTCGTGCAAGGCACGTGGGCGCTGGCGTCCTCGTGCAAGGCACGTGGGTGTTGCCTCTTTCAAATTTTGAACAGAGCTTTGCTCTTTTATTGGGGGGAACAGGGATCAGTTGCATCGTGACCACCATCGTGCTTTTATATTATTTTTGTTGTATCTAGTTAAAAACTGCATCAACCAGACTATGTATATTCGTAGACATAGAAATCATTATTGTATATTGTTTCGACTTTAGAGTCACGCTTATGTATTTATTATTGTTTTCTGATTTTCTTGATGATGCATGTTTTCTTTACCTTCTTTCTGATTTTTGATCCTCGCCCTTCGACATTGTATATTTATATTATTGCATGTTTGTTTCCTCCAGTTGGCGAAGAGCTAGCTCCCGCTTGGTGATGTCTATATTTTTTGCTTGTACTATTTTTCGGGTTAAAATATACAAAGGAGGTGCTGGTGAAATTTTCAATGATGAAACATGTTTTCAAGATAGCTACACAAATTGTGTTTTTGTATACTATTATTTATCTTTTAAAGAAGGAACTTGATTTTCATTATTTCAAACCTTCACCTCCACTATTTACCCTAAAAAGGTTTAGATTTCTGGGCTTTTGGCTTACTTGAATTAGGTGGGGTCCTATAGACTTCACGTGATTCAAGTGCCAGTCACGTGCCTTTTTCGGGTCGTGACATAGCATGCATGCCTTCAGAGGCTGCTTCTGTCAAGTGTGCACACGTGTGTATCACGTGGCGCACATGCCTTCAGAGACTGTTTTTGTTGAGTGTGCACACGTGGATATACGTGATGCGCATCTCCAAGGCACTATTTTCCCAAGGACAACAATTTTTTTATCATTAAGCTCGCACTAATTTGAGTGTGCACTTGTTTTCATCAGAAAGCAAAAGCTTTCACTAAGAAGCAATGGCTTCTTTTTTCTCTTCTTCTCTTATTTTTCGAGAAGTGAAAACCTTAGTTTTCATCTATTTTCAACTCGGGTGTTCATGCGTTTTTGTGGCGCGCATCTTATATTTCTTTGGATCTTAGGAACCCTAAGATCATTTGATCTTTTAATGGCGAATCGATAGATTCAAAAAGAAGCAAAGGCTTCTGTATAAAAGCAAAAGCTTTTTCAAAAAGAGAAGTTTTCTCCTTATTTCTACCTTGCGTAGTTTTTTGATGAAGGAGAACTCTTGATTTTTTTTCAAGCTTCTAGGAGGATTTTTCCGTCCGTATTTCTTCATAAGAGGCTCCTATTTATAGGAGAGAAGAAATTTTTGGTTTGTTCAGTTTGTTTTAATTTGTTTTTATTTTAATATGATTTTAGATTGATTTAAAAATATTTAATTGATTTATATCAATTAAGGGTGACATGTGCGCCGTTGGATCTTTGATCCACATATCTTTTGGTTAAGGTATTTAATCAACATGATATTTTACTGTTAATTAAAAATTTGATTGTTTATTAATCAAGGTTTATTTCTTTTTTAATAAGCGTCTGTTTTTAGGGAATGTGCATGCATTTGCACTTGTTGTCGATTAATTGCGCATTGCACCCTTGCGTTGTATGTGCATGTGCGCACCTATCATTTGCGCACTTGTTGCATATGCGCTCATATCATATGGCTTTATCACTAGACATGCGTGAGCATTTACTTCTTCACATGTTTTTGAAGCGACAAACAAGTGTCAGCCTATGATTTATTAGTTATGCTTCGGGACTTGCCAAAATGCGAAACGTTTTTTCAAAACCCTATAAATAGGTGTCTTTTTTACTCTTTTTGGACTTGTACCCTTTTAAAGTTCTTGTTTTCTACCAGAAGTCTTTACTTCCATACTAATTTGGTAAGTGCGCTTGTGCACCTCTGCCTTGCGCATCCCCTTTTAGTTTGCACTTTTAACTCTCCTTGCTCACCCTTTAGGTTAGGCATTTAGCTTACCTTGCGCATCCCTTTGGGTTGCTCACTTACCCCTTTAGGTTGCACACCTAAGATAAACTTTACAACATTTCTTTTATTTCAAGAATGCCACTTAAGTTTAACCTTAATCAAACTTTAATTTTGAATTTGGATATTCTTAGTCCACCCTTCTTAGCGAACTGATGCCTTTCCAGTATTTTACTTTCAGGCATCATGGCCAACCGTATTTATACGATTATGGAGATTGTTTCCCATGCCAACATCCACTTTTACGAGCCCGCTTTCACTGATGCTTAGTGTGAAGACGTACTTGGTCGTTTTGAGGCTCACAGTGGGTAAAAACGTCATCGACGCTCCACCTTTGCTTCAGCTGATATTTCAAGACACCCATGATACCATTCCTGGGGCTATAGATGTAATGCCTCTCCCTGCTCTTGACCAAGCCGCGGATAAGGTGCATTCAGTTTTTCTGATGGGGCTTATTTTCAAAGGGTTGAAAGACCGTGCAACCGGCCTTCTGCATTTAGTCTTCCAACAACAGGCGATCTTGTCCACAAATGATAGAGGCGAACAGATACGCACAGCGATGGAGGATATGGCTTTCGATTCTTTATCGGAGTCTGTTTATAACTTCACCCACCCTTATAATTCGGACAATCTATTTCCGCTCTGAACTTTCAGGCGATGTAACAGGCTTTGCTTTTATTTGTCTTTTAGTTTTCAGTATTAGTCTGTAATCCTCTTTTTTTTTGACATATCAATGAAAAGTTTCTTTTCTTTTACATTTTCACTTATTTTTGCTGAAGTTTACTTTTGTTGCAAAAGCCCATCGTTACTATATGTGCACGTGTCTTGCATTAGCCTTTATGTCCGCATTTACATAGTACGTAAGCCAATTGAATCAATTTCACCATGTGGGCGTGTATATAAGTGCGCAAGCCAATCGAGCCATTTTCATCATGTGCGCATGAATACAGGTGTGCAAGTCAATTGAATCAATTTTATGATGCGCGCTCTTGACATCTGGTGCGCACTTGAAAAGGTGGGAACAAATGCCTCCTATCGACTGCGCGCATGTGGGTGCGATCGATGTGAAACACCAGATTTACCTCGAGATTTTCAAAAGATGAACCGACTTTTAACCCCTATAAATAGGGACACACCCTCTTTTTTTAAGTGCATTATTTTCTTACCCTTGCTTGCGCACCCTGAGAACTGTTCTCTTTGCGCACTTACTTCTCTAGTGCTTACACACTTGCTTGAAGCTTTCGCTTCCTTTTTAGAAGCTTTTGCTTCTTCAAACCTCAAGCGGTAAGTGTGTTGCGCACTTCTGTTCTTGACCCACTCGCCTAGTGCACACTTATGAAATGCACACTTTTCTTCAACTTATCGGTTGCGCACTTTGAACGTGCAATCATGGACACCTTTGAACTAGGACTCAGTCTAGATACCTTAAAGCAACTCAAACAATTAGTTTAAGGACTTTGAAGAAACTTAGATACTTTAGAAACTTTGCCCAGGAATTCCTATGGAATTTCTTAACTTTGTAGTTAGGACTCCCGCTGTTCAGGATATTCCATGATTGTTATTTTAATGCCCTCTCATTTTCTTTTTCCTTTCAGATAGAATGGAATACCCACCAGATTTCGGTTATGAGCGTCCGGCGAATTTGCGCCCTTTTGCTGATGATTCTTTTGTCCTTCTTCAGGTACAATGGCTGGTCATTTGTATGATATCGAGAAGATTATCTCCTATAAAGAAATTTGCATTCAAGGTTGTCTTCAAGGTCAAGAGTATACTGCCGCCCAATGTGACGATGTGATGCGTTGCTTCCATAATTACAACGGTCGATTGCTCCCCCGCTGGTCCGCCCTTTTGAAAATTGTCATTAGATCTATCTGGTAAGCTCTACCTGAGCTTGCTGAGGCTATGCCGCTCCAGGTGCTTGATGATGCTGAAGACTAGGTACATTCAGTATATTTGATAGGTCTAATTTTGAAGAAATGGAGAGATGATCTCTTCACTATCTTGTATTGCGTCTTCCAATAGAAAGCAATAATATCCTCTTACCAGAGGATGGAGGATATCAACGGTGATCCCGAAACTTACATTCCGGAGAAGATTTATAAGAAGATGGTCAATGAGAGGTGCCTTACTCAAACTTGTTTGTAAGTTTGAGAATCCATGTCCGGAATTTAGCGTTTTACCACTATAGATCTTGAATGATGTATTAGTGCTTTCTTTTAATTTGTCTTTTCCTCTGTAGTCGTCCTTAGCTGGCAGTACGTGGTTTCTTTTTTTTCTAAAGTATAAATGAAAAGCATTTTTTCTTTCATATTTGCACCTCTCTGTCTCTTATTTACCCTGGCCTGGCGTGAACTGGTTTATTCACTCATTTTTTAGTTCACCTTTCCCTTAGGTTTATAGGTAAACTTATCCTAACATTAAATATAGATAACCCCCATTTTTTGATAGGGTCCGTTAGGTTTGTGGTACTAGGTTTAACTCCATTGTACCGTCGCATTGGCTGATATATTCTCGATACGCAGTTCCTTAGCTTGCCGCTCGAGTAGCCCCGTGTCTGTCGTGTCTCTGATCCCTTCGAAGATTGGATAAGACATCTTCGAGTAATCTTCTTAGGTTGGAATATCCGTAATACCGTCAGAAGATCAAGCGTTAGGTAGTGCCATGGCGCTTTTTACTTGAGGTTAGGCTTAATTTGAAACTCTGATGAGTTACAACCGTACCCTTCTGGGGTGGGATGATCTCTAATGGTCTCTAGGCTTGCCGTCAAGATCCGATGCTAGGAGTATGCCGTCACATCGTCTCTTTTTTAGTATCGTACCGATTCTTTGCTGAAGTAAGGTGGACATCTGTGCGATCTCTATGCTGTACGTATCGCAATCGAGGTCTGGAGCTGGGAAAATATCGTCACTCTAATTTTATTTGAATTTTGGGTCCTTGTTTACGTCACGTTTGTATTTTGCTGGAGTAAGAGAGACGTCTAAATAGTCTTTAGGCTTTAGATGTGCCATCAAGACCTGGTTCTTCTTTTGAAGAAGTATGGTGGGAAATTATGGTTTACTTTCTTTCATTTGTACCCATAGATTGTATACAAGAGTCAGTATGGACCTACTTGCAGGTTAGAAAAAGTTTCATTCTTTTTTAATTTTTCCGCGATACTCTATCTTTTCAGCTTTTTTTAGGCGGCCCGTAAGGTAACGCACTAACAGTTTTCGATCACGACATTCTTCAAAGGACCACATCATATGGGACCTGGAAAGGATATGAATTGTTTTATGCCCGTGGATCATATACGGTGCTTGATATGGGGACCCACCGTAAGGAAATATATTAGTTTCAAGACATTATAGTCCATTATTAGTTTAGGGACGTCTCGGTCCAATACAAGTTTAGGGACGCAGTGGTTCATTGTTAGTTTAGGGACGTTTCTTCCCATCATTCCCGTATTTAGGACGAATTTTAGTTTAAGAACATTTCGGTCCATTTTTAGTTTAGGGATGTTTCGGTCCATTATCGCTGTGTTTGGGGTGAATATTAATTTAAGGACATCTCGGTCCAACATTCCCATGTTTAGGATGAATATTATTTAGCACCACTTTCAGAGTTTTAGCGAGCGGACACAAGCACTGTCATCTATCATTTACCTAGGTCACGACTCTTCAGGCTTAGTACTTTTTGAGGAATCGACCGTTTATCGGCCGGAATGGCCTTTCGCCATGCATATCCATAAGCAGGTAAGCTCAATCTTGGTAGACCTTATCTATGATGTACGGGCCTTCATACGTTTGTTTGAACTTCCCCTGTTTTTCACGATTGGGAATCATTGGTCTTTTGACAACCAGCACGAGTTCGCCTTGGCGGAATATTCTCGGCCTGTTCAGTCTTTTATATGACCGCGTCATCCTTGTCTTATAAGACTCAAGATTTTTTATGCTATAAGGAGGGTTTCGTCGAGAGCGTCGAGTTCCTCGATCCTAAGATGAGCATTTTCTTCATCCGTTAGCTCGTATTGAACTGCTACTCGTAGTGAGGGGAGCTCTATCTCCAGTGGGAGCATTGCTTCAGTGCCAAACACCAATGTATGGTGTTGTGTTTGTGGCCGTCTTGAATGTTGTTCGGTATGCCAAAAGAGCTTCATGCGGCCTTTTGTACCAGTCTTTTTTGTTCGTGGACATCGTCTTTTTTATAATCTTGGTCAAGGTCTTCTTGAATACTTCAGCTAGACCATTAGCCCGAGAATTATAGACTAAGAAGTATCTCTAGTTTATCTTGTTCTTCTATGCGAAGTGACTTATTTTGTGGCTTCTATAAGATGGTCCGTTATCCGAGATTATGTGTCGCGGAGTCCCGAACCGGTGGATAACATAGGTCTTGAAGAAGTGGAGGATATTCTCTGTCTTCACCTCCCTTAGTGGTACTGCTTCCGTCCACTTAAAGAAGTAGTTGGTTGTTGCTAGTATAAACCGATATCATTTGGATGACGCTGGTTCAATAGGGTCGATTATATCAGTTCCCCACATCTCGAACGGCTAGCTGGCTATTGTCGGATGTAGCGGATTTGGATGTTGATGTATGAAATCCCTGTGTATTTGTCACGAGTGACACTGCTTCGCATATTTGAGGCAGTCTTGAATCATCGTGGGCCAATAATAGCCCATCCTTTTTATCTTCAGCTTCATTTTTGGTCCTACTTGATGAGAGCCACAAAGTCTGTCATGTATTTCTTGGACAACTTTCTTTGCTTCTTTCGGCCCTAGGCATCTTAACTATATAAATTCGAAGGATCTCTTGTACAGAGTGTCATTGACGAAGGCGAATAACAGAGCTCGTTTCATGAGTTGGTGTCTAGATGACGCATCTTCGAGCGTTCATTGGGACATAAAGTAGTCTGTGAAGACTTCTCTCCGGTCCTTGACCTCTTCTTCGTCCTCTATTTGGAGAACTTCTTGTTCGTTTGTTTTTTTCCCTTTCGGGTGGCCCTTTCAAATCTTCATTTGAAGATGTATCTTATGGCGTGAGGATCCTGCAGATTTGTACAATGATCCTAACATCATCGAGGACTTTGTCAGCTAATTTTTTAGCTAACTTGGCTAGAACATCTGCTTTGCTGTTTTCCACTCACGGTACGCTTTCTAGGGTATAAGCAGGGATGTGGGTCAGCAACTGCTGCACTCTTTTGCCATACCTTATTAGTTCCAGTTTGCATATCTGATAGTTGCCGTTTACTTGACTAACGATCAGCTGGGAGTCTCCATATAAGAGGAGGTTCTTGATTCCCATATCAATAGAGATCTTAATACCAACTATCAAAGCTTCATATTCCGCTTTGTTATTGTTCCTGGGTTTCATCAAGGAGAGGGAGTAACACAATATTCCTTCTTAGAGGGTCACGAAGATAAGACCCACCCCGGCTTTGATTATGGGGGTGTCCCTCTTTCGCCGCTTCATGGAAGAGGCTTTGTCGAAGTAGAGTTCCCACTAAGAGTCATTTTCTTCTTTTTCCTCCTCGATTACATCTAATGCATGCTCATCCGGCAGCTCGCAGTTTAGGGGAGAGTCGGCTGGTATCGGATGTTCCGTGAGAAAGTCAGTGATGGCTTGTCATTTCACCGTTTTGAGGGGTCAACACGTTATCGAGAATTCCATCAGCAGGAGGGCCCATTTGTCCACCCTTTCTATCAGTATGGCCTTCGACATCAAATATTTGAGAGGATCCACCTTTGATATGAGGTGAACCTCATGGGCCAAGGTGTAGTGTCTGAGCTTCGTTATTGCGAAGATCAACACCAGACAGTGCTTTTCGATAGGGGAGTAGTTGCTTTCTGCCCCCAGCAGAACTTTACTTAGATAGTATAAAGTTCTCTCCTTTTCTTGATCGTGCTCTTGTTCCCATAGCGTGCCTAGAGAACCTTGGCGGCTAATACCAGCAGATTTTGCAGGTATTGTTTGATTTCGTTTAGTGCATTTTGGCACTTTTGATCCCAGACGAATGTGGTTCCTTTCTTCATCAGATGGTTATAGGGACAACATTTTCCTGAGAGATTAGCTATGAACCGTCGGATATACGTGAGCTTTCCTTAGAGAGACCGCAGTTGTTTGAGGGTTCTTGGCGATGGCATTTCTATAATCACCTTGATTTTTGAGGGATCGATTTTGATACCTCGGTGGCGTATGATGAAGCCTAGGAATTTTCCTGAGAAGACTCCAAACGTGAACTTTAGAGGGTTCGTCTTCAGATTATACTTCCGAAAACATTGGAACACAATTTTTAGGTGTTTCCAATGCTCCTCATGAGATGCTCTTGACCACAAAGTCATCGATATAGCATTCAACGATCTTATGTATGAGGTCATCGAAGATCTTTGTCATGGCTCTTTGGTATGTGGCTTCAGCGTTTTTCAAACCGAAAGGCATCACCTTGTAGCAAAATACGCCTAACGGAGTTCGGAAGGCGGTATGCTTCTGATCTTCAGGATCCATCTTTATCTGGTTGTATCCTGATGATCCATCCATGAAGGAAAAGACTTCGTGGGTGGACATGTTATCGATCATCAACTCGGTAACAGGCACCGAGAAGTCATCTTTCGGGCATGCTTTGTTGAGGTCTCGAAAGTCCACGCAGATATTAACTGTCATATTTTTCTTCATTACCGGCACGATGTTGGCGATCCAGCCGGGATATTGAACTTCTTGGATGAAGCCGAAGTCGATTAATTTCTTGACTTCGGCGTTGATACTCATCTCAAGTTCGAGCCGCATCCTTCTTGGTACCTATTTGATTTGCTTTATATCTGGCAATATGGCCAGTTTATGTACCGCTAATTATGGATCTAAACCTGTCATTTTGGAGTAGTTCCAGGTTAAGCAGTCTTTGTACTGCATAAACACGTCTTTTAGTATGGCTATTTTTTTTTCAGATAGCAGCTCACTGAAAAACGTCGGCCTCGGATCATCCTCCGTTCCTAAGTCGATTTTCCTTAGGTTGTCTGCCGTGGTATGTATTCTATCCTCCGGCTCTTTTGGTGCTGGTGGAAATTCTGAGATCTCCTCGTTAGCGTCTTCATTTGTGAAGTATCTGAAAAGGTCAACTATATTCTCATGTCCTCTCTCTTTTGAGAGTGTTATCATATGACATGTATGAGCTCGCTTCCATTTTCACGATCGAGCTGGTCCTATCCTGACGGTATAGGTCTTTTTTGGCTCGTGCTTTTGTAGTGGGGTTACCCTCCAGCTATTGGATAATATAAACCTGCCTTGCTGGTATTGGTCCTCCATCTAGTCTTTGAACGTGAAACAGTCCTCAAGGGGATGGCTTATTGCTCGATGATAGGAGCAATAATCCGGATGATGGACCTCATTTATCTGTTCAGGATGCCGGAACTCCGGAAACGTCATCATTTGGTGCTTCATGACAAGGTTGAATATTTTCCCTTTCTTGTCTCAAGGGAATGAGTACTTCCGACCCATCTTCTTCATAAAGGATGAGCTCCAACTGAGCTTTTCTCGATTAAACGGCGTCTTGGAATTGCTTTGTTGTCCTTGAATGTTGTTTATGTTCTTCGCCTTATTTTTACCTCTACTTCAGAATTTTCCTTTTTCACGAAAGTACATAGCGATCTGTGGATGAAGAGCATCACGATCTACTTCTTCCATTAATTGCTGACTGAGACGTTGCATATTGGCCTTTTCCTATATGTCCATTTCACGGCTGTGGTTATCTCGGCTCGCTTGACAAGCTTCTTTTATTAGCTTGTCGATTTGCTCTTCGAGCGATGAACTTAACGCTCTTAGAGTGGGATCTCGCTCCAATTTGACATCATGGATATCTGGAAGAGCATTTTCTTCTTCACTCAAGTTGTTTATGATGTGGAAGCTGTAGACTTTCTCCCGTTTCTTAGAACGAACATATCTGAGCCTAGTTGTTTCCATCTTCCTGTTAAGCTTCTTTCGTTGAGTCCCGGGGATATCCCAAATCTTTTTGTAGAATTGGGATTGTCGAACCGTTTGTTCGAGAGGTATGCCTTGGCGCTTTAACAGTTTCTTTAATCCCTCCGTATAATATCTTGACATATGGATAGGCTGGAGCCTGTCAAGAGTGGGGTTGGCACCATGCCAAACTTTTTTTTTCACCTCGGTCTCCGTAGATTTGTAGAAGAGGATCACCTTTTCACCTCTTCGCTTAGGAGGTACGTAGAAAATTTATAGTTCTTGTACGCTGTATGTATCGAGTGCATCAAGTTCTTTATAATGTTGATGTTGAGCCATCATAATTTATAAACTCTGATCCGCTTCAGCAAGAGTCCGAGAGGACGGGCGGATGGAGAACACTGCATTAGTCTCGTCCTCAGAGTCGCTGCCAAAGACCATGATAGGGGTCGATGGCCCGGGTTTATTGTTTTCCCTTTGAGATTGTCCCGAGTAGACTATTTGTTCTTCTTGCTCGGTATCGCTTCCAAAGATCGGGATGGTGTCCGCGGATTTTTGTTTATTCTCCGGCTCGTGGCACCTTTCAGTATCCTCGAAGTCCGGCTGAAAGTACTTTGCATCTTCATACATTCGCACTTCATTCATCGAGAACGGATTTAGCTCTCCTGTGATGGTGTACTCCGAGCCTTCCTTAAAATACTTCATACACTGATATTGTGTAGAAGGGATGATGTTGTACTCGTGTAGCCAGGGCCTGCTTGGTAGGGCATTGTAGTAAGTTTTGGCGTCAATGACATGGAATTTAATATCAGTGACGAGCAGCCCGAAATGTAGCGTGAGTATTACAGACCCAAGTTTCCGTGATGAATGTGAGTCAAACCCAGAGACGGTGATTTTATCTCAAACAAGGTACTGAACATTCATGCATATTTCCTTCAGCACTCTCACATTGAGAAGATTGACGGAAGATCCATTGTCGACAATGATTTTCCCTATCTTGATGTCATGGCTATACCCGATGACGTATAGCGGTCGATTATGTTGCACGTACCGAGGAGTACATCTTAATCGTTGAATGTAATATCAGCCGTGTTGACTTCTGCCAGTTCATCTTTCATCTTCTCTTCTGCGAGGAAAGCTTAGAACTGATCTGGCTCTTGTAAGGCCTTGATTAGGGAATCTCGTGCCGTTTTGAATAGGAGGAGAGCATCCAGTATGCTCATTTGTGAGGGTATTTTCCTCAAATATATAAGGACATTGTAGTCCATCTTGTTTTTCTTAGGAGGGTCCTTTGTGTCGAGTTCATTGACCTCTTCTTCATCAAGAGCGATTTCCTTGGGTATCTTCCTTTTCCCGTTGTCTTTATTGTTCGAACCTTTGTTTACAGGTCTGAGATTCTTCTCACGTAGCGTACAGTTATGCATTTGAATGTTTTCGTAATTCTTCTCCCCCTCTTTTTTTCTTGAGACAGAACCTTCAAAGAGAGGGTAAAGGGGCGTTTGGTCCTTGGAATCGCTCATGAAGGTGAGAACTTGAGGTTTTTTCCCTTCCAAACTGGTACCAACCATATAACAGTTGCCGGTTGTTTCTTTATGTGTGTTCATCTCGCCACCCTCACGTCGACGAGCGCAAGCTTCACACTTCTTCTTCTTGAAGTGTTTTCGATAGGCAACATATTCCTGCCACCACTTCTTAAAGGCATTGCACTCCTCAATGAGGTGGGCGACCTTTCGGTGATATAGGCAGTATTTTGGATGTGATTCTCCTCCGTCGAAATATGGGACCCCAGGAGAGTACATCAGGAGCGGTGGAAGTTTCATCCCCATGGGCAGGGCTTTGGCGAACCGTTTTTCAGTTTTAGTCCTGCTCTTATTTTTCGCAGGCGTGCTTTAATTTGTTCGGAGAACTTCATGACCCATGCTTGTCACAGCTTCTTTGTTTAGACGCTGCTGCTTGGCCTTTTCGTATGTGGTCGTTTCACGTACTTGGTCATCTTTGCTCTTTTGAAATGCTTCATTTAACAGCCTTTCAATCGGATCTTCTTCCGGCAGTTTCGGGGATTTCAGTGTCGATTTAGCCCCCAGCTCCTCCACGTCGCTTTCTGTGTTAAGGGAGCTTCTTCATCATATAACGATGAATGAGAGACCTTGTGGCATCTTGCTACATGGTCTTCTATTTCTTCTGATGAGTCATTTTCCCCATCATCGTTACTGTCTCCGTCCTCAAGAATATGCTTGAGGAATTTTTCGAGCATGATCGGTGTTCGTGCTTTCTAATTATACTCTTCTAGTGCTTCTATGTATTTTTTCAGGTCTATGCGCTTGTTGTCATACTCGACAGGTTGCACAGGTTTCTTAGTCTTCTTCTTTTTCTTAGAAGACTTTGAAAGCTTGACTTAGGGGCTTTTCCCCTTGTCGGCAACTTTTGGTGTAGGATGTGATTTCAGCATCCCTTCTATGATTCTGGGTTTGAGTGGGCTCTTCCACCTGATCGTCGGACATGTTTGCAGATCCTTCAATATTCTTTTAGTCTTTGCTAAGAGGACTACTTCCAATGGAGCTTCTTCCATGAGGGAGCATGATGCCTCCTGCTCGTCCACCTTTTTGGGAGTGTGCTTTTGGGGAGAATCTACCCTCCAGCTATCGGATAGTGCGAACTTACCCTGCTGGTATTGGTCCTCAACCCAATTTTTGAAGATGTAGCAATCCTCAATTGGATGTCTAACTATCCCGTGATAGGAGCAGTAGTTAGGGTTATTGACGTTGTCGGGTTGTGCTGGACGCCGTGGGTCTGGCAATGTGATCAAATTATTTCGCATTGTCAACTCAAACAACCTCCTCATTTTATCACGAGGGAACGAGTAACCACATCCCAATCTTTCTTCTAAGGATGGGCGCGCACATGCGTTGTTTTGGCGAGTAGCTGGTTTTGGACCACTCGATTGTTGTTGCTTGTTGGCAACAAAGGCCGCTTTTCCTTTCCCCTTGTTATTTCGAGGGTCCTTATTTAAGAAGGAAGGGCCATGATCCATTTGATCTATTTATGCCAACTTGTTAATCAGCGACTGAAACATGGTGGACTTGAAGAAGGTCATGAATTGGGACACGTTCGATTGAGAATTTATCGTCCCAATAAACATTCCCATAGCCGGAGACTCCTCAATGCGCTATTCGTATATGGACCATAGGTTCCGCCACTGGAGCTAGAGTGAAATTGGCCAATCTGTCAGCCTGTTGAAGACCGACGTCCTTGTTGGAGCTGGAGTAGAGTTGGCCAATCTGTCGAAGACTGACCGCCTTGGAGGTGAAGCGCTTTTGCTCGCTTCATAGGTAGAATGAGTAGGGAGGGCTAGCTATTTTAGGGAAGCTCCCTCTGGTATCATGGGCTTCTTTATGGGCCCATTCGAGTTCTTCTCCAGCCTATTGAAGACGGAGACTTTAGAAATGGACGGCTTGATGACAGGAGACGTCACGGTCACCAGCCGATCAAAGGTTGACCTTCTGGGAGCTTCTTCTTGTGGCGCTGAAGCGCCAAAGCTCGTAGGTGGGAGCATGGTCCCGAAGAATAGTTCAGTAGTGGCTTGTGTGACCTTCCCCACCGGCATTGAGAAAATAGAGGCCGCGTTAGGCCCGTATGTCACTACTCCAGCTGGGGTGGAGAGGGAGTTGTTGTTGCAGGAAGTGTAGCGATAGGCCATTGATTCTGCACAGAAGCAAAATACCAAGTTTTAGTATCTCGAATTCAGGGTAAACCATGAATATAGAGAACCACGATTTTGTTAGTGAACCGCGACACACGAAGTGTGGAGTGGAAAGAGGAAGAGCTCCTATCTGGCGTGCCAGAATCTGTTTACCACCGAAGACTGGACTAAGAAGCGGAGGACGTCTAGCCTGAATTTGGGGGAAGATGCTATTTGGAAATATCCACCCACCTCTCCGAAGACACCAAGTTGATTTATAGCACCGTATATCGAAGGTTTGGATAGATACGACAGATGTAGCAGATTTTATTAGATTCCCTCTCATTTGTTAGGGGTTTTTGATTGTGGGGGCGCTTTTTACTGACGGCGCAAGCCCCAGGAGTTAATTACGTTATCGCGTTGTGATAACACCTTTCTCCTACTCCAGTATTTCACTTTGTGTCGTGTTGCATTTTGTTTATTTTGGTTTCCTGTAGATTGTATACAGAGACTAGTTTATGTCGTCTCCCGTAGGACTCAGATTATTCCAAATCCGTATATATGTATGAATTTTGGTTTGAACTTATGACGCAGATCTCGTATGAACGAGGTCCATCAGTTCGAAATGTATTATCTGAGGATCCTTAGTCATTTTCGAGACTAAGATCAACTCAGGAGTATGTAGTTAAGGCTCGTTAATCCTGTTTTAGATTAAGATCAACTTAACAAATATAGATTAAGGATATTTAGCCATTTTTGAGACTAAGATCACTTGGGTTTATTGAAATTTTGGTCAACACGGACTTTATCATTTAATTAAACTTTGTTTAAGTGATTAAACGATATTTTATGGTACAAGTGCGTTGGTATATATGGCATACATGCCCGTTTATTTCATTTGAAAGGGTGTGCACGTGTGTTACACGTGGTTATGCACTGGTTTGTTTCAAAGATATTACGCATGTGTATCACATGACACATCTGTTATGGGTTTCAAGTTATATATGAGCGCATGTATGTATGTGCGTATGCATTTAGTAAGTCAACATGCATTACACATTAGTACGCATGCCTTTGTAGGCAGCTTTAATTAAGTGCGTACACGCGTGTATCATGTGAGGCGGATGCCTTCAGAGGACATTTTTATCAAGTGCGCACACGTGTGTATCACATGACACGCATATCTTGAGAGGATGGTTTTTTTTATAGTACGCACTTGTGTGTATCACGAGGCGCGCATGCCTTCAGAGGCTGTTTTTATCAAGTGCACACATGTGGATACATGTGATGCGCATCCCCAGGGCACTATTTTCCCAAGGACAACAATTTTTTTTATCATTAACTAATTTGAGTGCGCACTTGTTCTCATCAGAAAGCAAAAGCTTTCACTAAGAAGTAATGGCTTCTTTCTTTTCATCTTCTCTTATTTTCCAAGAAGTGAAAACCTTGGTTTTCATTTATTTTCTAGTCTGGTGTTCATGCATTTCTGTGGTGCGCATCTTATATTTCTTTGGATCTTAAGAATCCTAAGATCATTTGATCTTTTAATGGTGAATTGATAGGTTTGAAAAGAAGCAAAGGCTTCTGTATAAAAGTAAAAGCTTTTTCAAAAAGAGAGGGTTTTCTCTTTATTTCTACCTTGAGTAGTTTTTCAATGAAGGAGAGGTCTTGAGTTTTTTTCAAGCTTCTAGGAGAATTTTCCGTCCGTATTTCTTCATAAGAGGCTCTTATTTATAGGAGAGAAGAAATTTTTAGTTTATTCAGTTTGTTTTTATCTTAATCTGATTTTAGATTGATTTAAAAAGATTTAATTGATTTATATCAAATAAGAGTGGCATGCGCACCGTTGGATCTTTGATCCACAGATCTTTTGGTTAAGATATTTAATCAACAGGATATTTTACTGTTAATAAAAGATTTGATTTTTTATTAATCAAGATTTATTTCTTTTTTAATAAGCATCTGTTTCAGGGAATGCACACGCATTTGCAATTGTTGTCGATTAAGTGTGCATTGTGCCCGTGCGTTGCACGTGCATATGCGCACCTATCATTCAAAACGACAAACAAGTGTCGAGCTATGGTTTATTATTTTTTCCTCGGGACTTGCCATTATGCGAACCGTTTTTTCAAAACCCTATAAATATGTGTCTTTTTCTTCACTCTTTTTAGGGTTGTACCCCTTTAAAGTTTTTTTTTTCTACCAGAAGTCTTTGCTTCCTTACTAATTTGGTAAGTGTGCTTGCGCACTTCTACCTTGTGCATCCCCTTTTAGTTTGCGCTTTTAATTTTGCTTACTTACCCTTTGGGTTGGTCATTTAGCTTACCTTGCGCATCCCTTTGAGTTGCACACTTACCCCTTTGGGTTGCGCACTTAAGATAAATCTTAAAACATTTCTTTTATTTCAAGGATTTCACTTAAGTTTAACCTTAATCAAAATTTAATTTTGAATTTGGATATTTTTAGCCCATCCTTCTTAGCGAACTGACGCATTTCCAGTCTTTTTCTTTCAAGCATCATGGCTAGCCGTCTTTATATGATTAGGGAGATTGTTTCCCATGCCGACATCCGCTTTTATTAGCCGGCTTTCACCAATACTCAGTGTGAAGACGTACTTCGTCGTTTTGAGGATCATAGTGAGCGAAAGCTTCATCGACGCTCCACCTTGCTCCAGGTGATATTTCAATTCATCCATGATGCCATTCCTGAGGCTATGGATGTAATGCCTCTCCATGCTCTTAACCAAGCCTCGGATAAGGTGTATTCAGTTTTCCTGATGGGGCTTATCTCCAAAGGGTTGAGAGACTGTGCAACTGCCCTTCTGCATATAATCTTCCAACAACGGGCGATCTTGTCCGCATATGATAGAGGTGAACAGATACGCACAACGATGGAGAATAAGGCTTTCTAGTCTTTTTCGAATTCTTTTTATGACTTCACTCACCCTTATAATTCGGCCAATCTATTGCCGCTCTGAAATTTCATGCGATTTAATAACCTTTGCTTTTATTTGTCTTTTACTTTTCAGTATTAGTCTGTAATCATCTTTTTTTTTGAAATATCAATTAGAAGTTTCTTTTCTTTTACATTTGCACTTCTTTTTGCTAAAGTTTACTTTTATTGCAAAAGCCCATCATTAGCATATGTGCACATGTCTTGCATTAGCCTTTATGTACGCATTTACATAGTGCGCAAGCCATTTGAATCAGTTTCACCATGTGCACGTGTATATATGTGCGCAAGCCAATCGAGCCATTTTCATCATGTGCGCATGCATACAGGTGTGCAAGTCGATTGAATCAGTTATATGATGCGCGCTCTTGACATATGGTGTGCACTTGAACAGGAGTGAACAAGTACGTGCACAAAATCACGTGTTTTAATCGAACCAAGTACGTATCAAAATACGTACACTACATCGTTTCTCCTGAGATGGAAAACCCTCTGTGTGGGACTCTAAAAACTCGACAATATGCTAGCAGTGAGTTTAACTATAAGCACGTCAGCGGTACTAGCTGTACGTAACGGCTATCCAGGTATTGAACGGAAAGAAGGCCGACAAGCAAACTTGTATGTATCCCTACTGAGCTTGAAAGTGACAGTCTCCGTACAGTCTGGTCTGTTCATCTAAGAGTATCGCATATCGCGTTTAGGGGGTGGATAAAGTCAGAACTTTAATAACACGATAAGTCATGGCGGTATAAAGCCCATCACCTACTGAGAAACTACCGATCCAAATCAGTAATTCTCGTCCATCTCGGCCGAGAATTTCTGGTGATGGCTACCCGTGCACAGCTCAATATCTACCTCCAATACCGAGAAAGAAGAATCCCCGAATATCCTCTCACTATCTTCATGCGGCTTGGGATTGTACCCAACTAAAACCTGTTTGCACGACTTAGTAGAGCCGTGATAGGGTAATAATCAAAGTACAGTGGGAACTTACACGAGAAAAATGACAATCTCAGGTCGACAGACTAACCTGTACTCATGTTACCAGAGAACTATTACCTGATTATAGGTATAATACCATCTAGCATGTTCCCGACGAGTCTGCCAAGTGTAACTCATAACCCAATGAGCACTTGTATACTATTTTTGGTGACTTACTAACACCAATGGCTGTGAGACCGGCCATCGCTCCTCGTCGGGGTCAAGAAACGTATACACTAGTCTACTCTGGAATATCGATGCCAAGTCTCAATATTCCCACGACTAGGGACATTTAAGGATTTGGTTATAGACTACCCAGTTCACAAGTGTGATCGCCGCAATAACCTTGGTAGTCAAGAATGAATCCTAAGGGCTCTATCAACATGTAATAGTGATCCGTAATACCACATAATATATGTACATGATGATAGAGATGAACCATATAGCATACTATCATCTCAAGTAAGACCGTTCCACCTGTATAGGTCCTCCCTCAATCATCATAATCGTCTGTCTACGATTACAATAATTGCCTTGAGGGCATTATATCCAACAATCTCCCGCTTTCACTTAAGGATAATTATTGTGGTTTCTCATACTCACAGCCCGTGTGATACCGAACACCCAACTTCTCTACTAATCAGTTTCGCAAAGCATGCTTGCCAGACATTTGTGTTCGAGAAATAGCCTCAGTGAGTGGATCCGCTCCAATGTTTCTATCTATATCTCTCTATATCTTAATTTTGCGGAGAACGACTATCTCCCAAAATAAGCGATACATGTCTTAGAACTTGTCGAGATATATGATGGGACCAAGTTCATAAATGAACTCCAAATCCAACAAACTTCTTAGACTGTATCTTCCACTAAATTTAATTAGTATCCTGCACCATGCTTACCATAGTATCCGCTAGGACCACTGTCCAACATACTGCCTCTCAGAAGAAGGTAAACTTTAACTCTGACAGTCACTCTGTCATCCAGGTCACCTTGGAAGCCTGAAATGATAGCTGCCTCCTGAAGGAGGCTGCCGTTACCATATACCTAGAACATTCTCTCATGTTCATAACTACTTCCCGAAGTTTCTCCAGGATTGGATTAATATCTGCTTATTGTATTTAGTGCAAAAGCAATATCTGATGTGGTACTTTACATCTCATGATCGACTCAATTGTTGGATATATTGCCCTTAAGTCAATTATTGTAATCGCAGGCAGGCGATTGTGATGATTGAGGGAAGACCTATACGGGTAGAACTTTCTTACTCGAGATGATAGTATGCTATCTGGTTTGTCTCTATAATCATGTACATGCATTATATGGTATTACATATCACTTTTACCTGTTGATAGAGCCCATAGGATTCTTTCTTGACTACCAGTATTATGATGGCGATCATATACGTAGGAGCCGGGCGGTCTATAAGCATATCCTTAAATGTCCTTAGTCGAGAGAGTATCGAGACTGGGCATCGATACTCCGGAGTAGACTAGTGTATACTTTTTGAGACCGCGATGAGGGGCGGTGGCCGGTATCACAAGCCATTGGTGTCAGTTAGTCACCTAAGATAGTATACAGGTGCTCATTGGGTTATGAGTTACACTGGACAAACTCGCCGGGAACATGATAGATGGTATTGTACTTATTGTCAGATAGCAGTTCTCAGGTGACATGAGTACAGGTTAGTCTGTCGACTTGAGAACGTCATTTGTCTCGTGTGAGTTCCCACTGTGCTTTGATTACTACCCTACCACGGCTCAAAGGAGTCGTGCAAATAGATTTTAGTTGGGTACAGTCCCGAGCCGCATGGAGGCAGTGAGCGGATCGTCGGGGATTCGTCTCTCCCGGTATTGGGGGTTGATGTCATGCTATGCACTGGTGGCCATCACCAGAAATCCTTGGCTAAGGTGGATGAGAATTATTGATTTGGATCAGTAATTTCTCATTGGGTGATGGGCTTCATATCGACACGAAATATCGTGTTATTAGGGGTCTTACTTTACCCACCCCTAGACCCGATATGCAATACTCTTAGACGAACAGACCGAACTATACGGAGGTTGTCACAGACAGGCTCAGTAGGGGTTCAGATGAATTTGCTCGTCGGCTTTCCTTTTGCTCAATATCTGGGCAGCTGTTACGTACAGCTAGTGCCGCTGACGTGCTTATGGTTAAACTCACTGCCATCGTATTGACGAGTCTTTAGAGTCCCATATAGAGGGTTTTTCTGGTTCAGGCAATATGATATAGATGACATATGTTGGTACATACAGGTGTCCGATTAAATTTGTGCACAGGCTACACAGACTTTAATCGGACGGTTGATAATACTAGCGGTTTATGATTAAGCCGGGTTATTAAATCAAGTTTTGATTTAATAATTTATATATATATATATATATATATATTTTTAATATATGTATTCTAGTATTATTATTCACTATTCATTTTCTCTCTTGGCTATTCGTATTTTTATACGAATACGCGTATATGTATTTCGATATGTTTACCGGGTTGTATTCCATATTTATACGGAATATCTTCTAGAAGATGGACACCTCATTATATGATTTTCTTTTTAGAAAATCATTTGCAAATGAGATGGAGGGTGAGGTGGCATGAGCATGGATGGAGAGGTATGGTCTTTGATTGTTTATTGTAAAAATGATATGAGATATTTTTTGCATGATTGTAAAAAATGAGGAGCAATTCTTTCTACGTGTCATTCACTCTTCATTCTATCATGCTTGATAGCTCTTCTACACTTAGCTCTTTTTCTTGAGTTGCTCATGCCTTGGTTTTCCTCACCTCCTCCTCCTTCTTCTTTAGTTGCTCACTTGAGCTTAAGAAATGAGAGAAAAAGATAGTGAAAAAGTCATACATCCCCACTCTCCATTTCTAGCGATCTTGGAGCGTCGGTTGCTTCGCTAGGCGAAGCTGGAGCTTGGATCGTTTCCTTCAAGTGGATCATCTTCGGCAAAGGAGGACCGGCTTCCAAGCGCGATCCGGAGCACTTGAAGAAAGCTTGAGAATGTGAGTATTCTGCACATAGTAGATTAGTTTAGCTCACAAGGTTTTGTTTTCAAGTTCTAGCTATTTAGTGCGATTCTTGGTTTTGGGAACTTTAGCGATCTAGAAATTTTTTGAAATCCATGTCGCCATCTTCAAAAACCAGTTTACTAGTGTGCCTAAGTTCCCAGCAGTGGTATCAGAGCCATGCTAAAAGCTAGACTTGTTTGCACTAATTTAGAGTTTCGATCGACGGAATTTTCAAGCTTTCAAATATAAGAGATGGGTTGAGCTTGACTAGGACCCTTTGATATGTTGGCTCGGTCAAGATCACTAGGGTCTTAGGGGTAAAAACCATATCGGGAGTTTCAAATATAAGAGAAGCTTGCCAGGAATGCGCATACCTTCTGGAGTGTGGTGACTTGAGTGGTTTCCATCAAGTTATCATGGGATGCTAGTTGGGTCCCAATTTCCACTGATGAGTAGGTGTTACTCCTCGGGTGATTTTCAGATGACCCTGACTGATTCTCCTTTTAGGGTTTAAACGAGAATTCGAGGAAACAGTGGGAGCTATCCTGATTAGGTAAAGTGATTTACCAATTTAATCTAGGTTAGAGTGCACACTGAGTGTTTCTTTTCTCTCTCTTTTTGGCAGCGACCATGACCTGACCTTAAACTAAAACTCATGAACCAAGCTACCTGAACCTTCTTATACACTTTGGATTTGGATTTTCATTATTTACGACGAAGTCGCATATATCCTTGCTACTCCAACTTCCCCTTTTCTTTTCTCCAGAACACTCTATATCACTACGAAGATCTATATTGCTTGGGTATTCTATCATATAGTTACATACGAACTCGAAGAAACTTGTTTTTGTTCGAGGATGGATTTCGGTTCTGGAGAAATTGAATAAGATTATTCGGTTGTCTTTTCTTTTTCCCTTCTCTCACGTTGCGAGAGCTCCTAGTATTAGGAGAGTACACATATTACGATTATTGGATAGTCTTCTTTCAAACCTTAGACGGGTGTCGAAAGGTAGGGAAAGTAGAAAACCAATTAACTTAAGTGTGGTGTACAAAAGATAAGAAGTAAAGACATATACAGGGATTAGAGTGAGGGCAAAGGAAATTGCGACTACTGTCATGATTTAGACAAAACAGTATATATCCCCACCACTCCTACTTCCCCTTTGCATTTCTCCAGAACACTCCGTATCACTACGAAGATCCATATTGATTGGGTATGCCATCGTATAGTTACATACGAACTCGAAGAAACTTGTTTATGTTCGAGGATGGATTCCAGTTCTGGAGAAATTGAATACGATTATTCGGTTGTCTTTTCTCTTTACCTTCTCCCAGGTTGCAAGGGCTCCTAATATTAAGAGAGTACACCTATTATGCTTATTGGATAGTCTTCTTTCAAACCTTAGGCTGGTGTCGAAAGGTAGGGAAGGAAGAAAACCAATTAGCCTAAGTATGGTGTACAGAAGGTAAGAAGTAAAGACATATAAAAGGATTGGAGTGAGGGTAAGGAAATTGTGATCACTGTCATGAATCTAGATAGTGAAAGAGGCATTACAAGGAATACCCGGTGACCCCTTCAAAACATTTTCATATTTCAGTTTTACTGTGCGGTGTTAATTGAAAACTGTTTTCCCAATTAGATTCTGACTCCACGGTATGTATTTACCAAACATGATTCTCGCATCTGTATGGCGTTACAGATGCTGAATGGGAGTAAGATATTGGGAATTGGGTGATTAGATCCTCAATATCAGAATTCTTTGTAATTGGTGATATTTGAGAAAATTACCTGGGTTTTATCTAACGACAAATTTTTGGTTTTGAATATCCGTTGTTATGCACCAATTTCAAACTGATATATCTGTACGTTTATTTTATAAAGTGAGATATAACTTTTTGAAATTAAGTTTATGATATTTACCTATATCAGTTGATGTTTAGGTAAGGTGCATTCAACAACAGTGTAATTCTTCTTAACCAAAGCACAATTTTCAACCTACAACGCACATGGTTTGAGTTATTAAACTCATAGGACTTATACAAAGTATTATATGTTGTCCGATGTCCATTAGGACAAAGGGGTTGGTACTCGAACTATATTCCATTTACTTATGACTTCTCTGGTTTTAGACACCCATTTCGTTGAAATACAAGATCCAAATTTTGAGAAGTTGTGGATATAAGAATAAAGTAGAGAACCATGCGTTGGAAGTATTAGGCTTCTTCGAGGTGATCGAAGATTAGATACTTATGCTAGGTATTCCTTCGTAAGTAATAAATTTGAGAACTTTCTTCTCTTTAAGGTTACTCATCCGTGGGTGCGCTCCTTGATGAGTAATACTGCATGGCCTTCTTCTATTTTGTTGATATCCACTGGAAACGGCAGCTTGATTTTTGAATCGGGTTCCAATTAAATTAGTGCCTTTGTTTTCTATATTGGATATAGAATGGATTCATATCTTAACGATGTTAAGGTATATGGAGTTGTCTGGCTTATGCTTAAAATCATAATCTGGATAAACTCAAGCCACGTTTCAGTAATGGCAGTTTGTGGGTTATCCCGAGCTTTGACGAGGGTTAACATTCTACCATTTGGAGGATCAATACTTATATTGTTCTTGACTCGCCACCCGTTTTAGTAAAATGAATTCTTTTCAGAAAACATTAGTGAGAGTATGGTAGAACTGAAAATGATTCCAGATCCATAAACGATAACTGAAAATTTAGTAGAACCTAAGGATTCAATTGGATTCGACAATCCATTAGCCACTCCGCAGATTTGGTGGGTGTTCATACCAGAATATTGCATTTAATACCGTCCATTCTTCTACTCGTTTATTTATAGGCAGGTTCTTTTGATCCGTGTTAGCTACATATTTACAGGTTACAGGTTTCTAGTCTAAAATAACGCAAATCATACAAAATCTCCACAGTTACGCCAAAATCTAGAACATCTGCCACAGACAGATAAAATCTGGTTCCAGTCATCCGCATCCGTCCAGTGCCGCTTACCAATTCAAGAGACATGACAAATAATAGTGGTCATTCGTGTCTCGGTCAAGCACGAGAGGGGCAACACAAGATTCAATGGGTGCGCGGAGTTCGAAGGAGATAAATGTCAAATGAATTAAAAGTGAAGCCAATTTGGACTGTTGAAAATCTGAAGAAATATTGGAAGCATTTTGCAATTTAGGACCTTTATAACAGAAGAATAAAACAATACGGAGAAGCCCTAGAAAAATCACCCAACAATTCCTCTAAACGGCCGCGGAACCGCGGCCAAAACGGCGTTTTCGCGAGGGTTCTGGGGTGCAATCATGTCAACTCTTTGCCGTGTTTTGGGGGTAGTTTGGTAATTATATCTAGGCTCTGAATTTTGCCCTAGGGTTTCAGCTCTCTGCCTATAAATACTCCAGTTTTGGGCCTAATGAGATGTCTTCTTCTTTGTTAGGAATTAGGGTAGATTAGTTTGTATTTCTTCTTCTTCATCATCTATTCTCCATAAAAGTGTAGTGAGAGCTCTTGAGTGGAAAATCAATAAAGATGAGGGTTTTTATTATCTTGTATCTTTATTTCTTGTATTATAATTTTAATTCCTAGTGTAATTTTAATTATTTTTGTTAAGTAGTTGTTGTTATTTCTTGTTGTCTTTTTCTTTTCTTCTTATCCGTATTTTTTCTCAAGCCATGATACTCTATGGAGTTCCTTGCTTAGGTGAGTACCCAAGTAGTTAGCTTGCTACCATTTGTAAAACCGTATTTTCCTTTTTTCTTTGCTTCTTTCGTGTTTTGTTTTAATTTTCATTTAAATGTGAGAATAATTTCCACACTTGTTAGGGTCTAAGGTTGGTTAGTATGAGAGACAGAAAAATCTCTTGTGCTTCTCTTCGCCAAACATCCTAAAACGAACCTAGACCAAACAAACACAACCCCATCACTTAGGCGTACTATACGTGATATATAGCCGCGACCTAAGTCGAGAAGTCCTTTGGACGCACTACAACATGACATGTTGTTGTGACTTAATTGGATACATGGTTGTGGGTGTTTGGCCAAGGGTTGGAAATAAACACACACAGCGGAAGGACAAGGGGCACTAGAAATGGATTTAGCGTTGGAAAGCTTGCTTAAACTTGCAAATCCCATTCTTATGTCCTCTTAATCCCCGTTACTTTCTATTATCCCAACATCATTTTATGAATGGAAAAAGAAAAGCACAAGACTAATCCTAACTCTACTAACCAAAACCCTAACAAGTTAACTTGAACATAAATACGAAAACTTAGGATAGATTTGAACATACGCATATACATTCTTGAATTAACTCATCTAAGACAAGAACGGACATACAACCCTCCCTGCGGATCGACCCGTGCTCAATCGGCTAGCTACAAAGTGACACCGTCTTGATTGCGATAAGTAGAACAAATAGAACAAGCGGAACGCGAGTTTCTACTTCAATCAAATGGCGTCGTTGGCGGAGAGACAGTAACGTATTTCTTTCTTGTCATTCGGGTTGATAATATTTTTTTTGTATATATATAAAAAATAATAACAATAAATATAATAAAAACCTTTTTGTTATTTTTAATATTTTTTGTGTGCAAGTGTGCAGGCTATTTGGAGCAAGTACAGTAATCAAATAAAGAAACAGAGAATTTTATTTTGGAGTAAAGATCAAGGGGAGTGGAGGAACCAAAGTAGAAGCCCAAAGTCAACATTTTGACCGTGGAACCGCGGTCAATGCTAGGGTTTCGCGGCGGTTCCGCGGTCATATTGTGGCTTCTGAGCCCAAATTTTTTTTACACCCATTCTCTTTCCTCTGAACCCCTCTGTAAACTCCACCGAACTATATTTTCTGCAGGTTTCTTTGCACAGATTGCGCCGCAGCCAAATAATTTATTTTGTTGTTTTAGATTTTTTTTGTTTGCTGCTTGGCATATAATAATACGGACATTAGGGGGCTTGAATACCAATTAAGATTGGATGGAGATTTCATCACCCTTCCTAAGACCCCACAAATCACTAAAGGCATACGCATCACCTTGAGTTAATAAAAAATATCTATACCAAACCAATAAATACTTGTCGCGCTCATTTAGGACAAGTGCAGGTTGCGGGGAATCGGTCGTTTATCTAAACTTGACTTTGTGGTACCTAGGCTAGACAAGTGAGGAGGTAACTTTAAAAGGCCTGTCTCGCGGTGATTCGTGAGCGGAATCCTCCTTAACTCACTTGTGCTTACCTGGCCACAATTGGCAGTGAAGAGGAAATTCGAGGGTTATCCTGCAACTTGTCGCTTGGAAGTCTAATAGCGGTCTAGTTGGACTTTGAAGACCATAGATTTAGGTGTTGTTTGTGCATATTGTGATTGTGATTATGCTTGTGAAAAGTTTATTCCCATGATTCCGTATTTTTTTTTAAACTAAACAAACAATTTCAAAAACTCCACAAAAAAATCAAAAATTTAAAAAATTCATCCACTTTCCTCCCTCCTTACCTTTTCACTCTCTTCCTAACATGGGTACCCTAAAATGACCAACTCTTGCCGAACTTTGGTACCCATAACCAGACATTTCTTCATACGGTTCTTGCTTTGGCCGAACTTCGAAAGATCCATCCATGCCCAAAATTTCATTGAGAGATTGGATAGACACGTCTAGGACAAACAATTGGACTCCGCAATCCACTTCATATCAACCGTTTCAACCTCCCCCACCATCTTACGTTGATACCCTTTTTGAAAGTCATGTCGCGACTCCAAAACCCATGTCCATTGCTGATAGAATTAAATAATCTCGTAGCTGATATTTCATTCCTTTCACCAATCCGAATTCGTTAGGACAACAATTCCAATCACCTTCTTTTCATAATATTGATCCTAATCTTGTCCAACCATTCGATTCCTATCAATCCTACCTGACTTTTACACATTCTCTAGACATTACTTCTGAACAGCCATTTGGGAGTTTCATGTATCAAAACGAGTTTGAATCATTTACTGAAACCCCTTCACAATCCATGTCTAGTCTTGAGTGGTCATTAGAAGAATTTTGGGTAGCTTCGTGCAATCAGATAAAGGCATTGAATGCATCCATGGCCTCCCTCATACAACCTAACGAACCAGTAGCTAGTTTTCAACTAACTCCGAATTTTCCAATGTATGATGAGGCGTTACGATAAATTGAGAATTTGCATGGTGAGAGTGAGCAATACACCCTTCCAAATAAAACCTACCCATTCCAAATTGAATTCCACAACTCCGGTTTCGAAATTCTATCAAGTATCCCAAATGATTCACCAATTGAAGATAGAACATTTGATGAGTTGTGCGACTTTGTAGTGTTTGATTTGCCCGATTGTGAAGGGTCCATTTCAAGTGAAACAATGTTTATCCCGTTGATCTCTACACCTCCACTCTAGAACCACAATTGATTGAAATTCATGCTTTTGATGAGGTGTCTGAGAAATTTGATTTTCACTTGATTGAGGATATCGACGCTGGGAATATTTTGGATGATGAACCCATAATTTTGCATGAGTTTTTCTCACCAATTCATCATGTCCTTTCACTTCCGTGTGGACATCATCCCGAACCATTAACTATCTTTCCCGAACTCCATGTGTGTCTTGATTTTGTTGATGATAACTGCATGGATGAGCTGAATTTTGAGGATAGCATTGAGGATGAAACAGTTTTAGTTGATGAGTCAGATTTTCCAATTCATCCCGACCCTTCCATTTACTATGTACACCCTCCGAACCTTTTACCGATACTATTCCTCAATCACTTTCCTCCATCCTTTCCATCGTTCCCACTTTGCGAGCCACCGTATCACCTTCATTTCCTACGTATAGTTTACCAAAACCGGTCGGCCCATATTTTCTCACGAATCTTAAGAGGCTTGACCTCATTTCTCGACATGTTGATAGATTAGTACAATCCATTTTTTCACTTCGATCATTAAAAATTGTACTAATTTATTCACTCCATTTCCACCCTCAAGATCATGTTCTATTTCTTTTTCCCCTCCTCTATTCATCTCCTCTACCGAGACCGTATCCCGCTTCCATCCACACACGGTCTCATGTATTCTCCATTTCTTTTCTCTACGCATTCTTTCACAAATCCGGGCACTATCACGATAAATTTTTTGAATGGTTGGTGTTAGCTTTCGGCTTGTGTAAGGCCTTGTATAGATTGATGATGTTCTTCCTCCCAACTCTGAACTTTATCGCTTAAATGGTGGAAACACTGTTTCACTTAAGTTTGGGGGGGACCCTTTTGTGTGTATATATTTTGTTTTCCTTTTCTTTTATAAAGAAACAGGGGAGCACCGACGATTTTGACCCTCTTGGTGTAGCATGACAGTAAGGGTACTATCAAGTTTAAGTTTGGGGGTGTGCTCAGTAAGCTTTCTACCTTTGCATTCATGTGTATATTTTGTATTTGCATACTTATTTAAAAACCCACAAAAAATTGAAAAATTTTCAAGAAAATATAAAAACTTTGTCGTCACGTTAGCTAGTATGGTAACTTAGATTTTTATTCCAAAAATTCAGTTGATACATTAGAAATAACTAAATCTTAGGCTTAGAAGTTGAAAACCATAAAAATAACCCTCCATCTGTTTAACCTTGGTAAATATACCTCCTTACAGTTTTTTAGAAGTAGGTAATCTTGAGTTCAGTTCTTGAGTTAAGTCGAGATGAAGGGAAAGCATTGAAAGCTTTACTGATGGATAAGTCTAAAAAATAGTTCCTATTCTTGAGTCCAAATTCAGAAATTATATACCCTACAAATCACACATACACGCACCTTGAAACTTGGGATAGTAGAGGATACCTAGAAATACTCTTGTCAGAAAGCCAAGTATGAAAGAAAAACGGTATTTAAATCTAACCACCAAAAGAGCATCATTGAAAAATATATCCGGTCTTGAAAAGAAAAAAAATAAATAAATAAATAAATTACAATACCTAGAAACTGTTATTTATGCTTTAAGCTCACACATTCAGTAATCGGCTGGTTAGTGCCTCAAGAAGCAGTAATAGTTGCATGAAAGGTGTGTGAGCAAATCCGTCCATCATTAATGAAAAGAAGTAGTATTAGATATTAGGACAAGGGTACTATAGCTTGAATTGAATTCTTAAGTGTAGGGGTGAAAATTTACACACACGTGGGGGTATACGATCGATGTTTGGAAGAAAGATAGCAATAAAGAATAAGACTTATGTTTTCCGTAAAATTAATAAAAATTCTGGATTGGAGACTGCGCTTTAGAAGAAAAACTTAAGAGAAACCGATATCATTCTAAACTGTCAAAACGTATAGGATCTTGGGTTAAATAAATAGGAGGCGTGGAAAAAATAAGGGATGGATATTTCTAACTTAGGAAGATAGAATTTCTAACTTTGATACTAAACCGTAGGAGTAGAATCGACGTTAACTTATGAAATTAGCTTGACGGGATTTTGTGGGTAGTATCCGCTGAAAACCCTCAGGAGACAACACTCCTCCTACTAGGGACACCTAGAGATTTAACGGCTTGTTGCACACGATAAGTGTAACTGTGATGCCTACGAAAGTGGGCTTAGGGATTTTTGTGAATAAATGGTTTTGCTCGGGACGAGCAAAAGATAAGTTTGGGGGTATTTTCTTATACCAGAATATTGCATTTAATACCGCCTATTCTTCTGCCCGTTTGTTTATAGGCAGATGCTTTTGATTTGTGTTTGCTACATATTTACAGGTTACAGGTTTCTAGTCCAAAATAACGCAAATCATACAAAATCTCCACAGTTAAGCCAATCCAGAATATAAGCCACAGACAGATAAAATCCGGGTTCCGGTCATCCGCATCCGTCCAGTGCCGCTTACCAGTTCAAGAGACAAGACAAATAACAGTGGTCATTCGTGTCCCGGTCAAGCACAAAGCAAGAGAGGGGCAGCACAAGATTCAATGGGTGCGCGGAGCTCGAGAGAGATAAATGTTAAATGAATTAAAAGTGAAGCTAATTTGGACTGTTGAAAATCTGAAAAAATATTGGAAGAATTTTGCAATTTAGAACCTTTATAACAGAAGAATAAAGCAACATGGAGAAGCCTTAGAAAAATCACCCAACAATTCCTCCAAACGGCCGCGGAACCGGGGCCAAAACGGCATTTTCGTGGCGGTTCCGCGGCGCAATCATGTCAACTCTTTGTCGTGTTTTGGGTGTAGTTTGGTAATTGTATCTAGGCTCAGAATTTGGTCCTAGGGTTTCAGCTCTCTGCCTATAAATACTCCAGTTTTGAGCCCAATGAGATGTCTTCTTCTTTGTTAGGAATTAGAGTAGATTAGTTTGTATTTCTTCTTCTTCTTCTTCTATTCTCCATGAAAGTGTAGTGAGTGCTCTTGTGTGGAAAATCAATGAAGATGAGGGTTTTTATTATCTTGTATATTTATTTCTTGTATTGTAATTTTAATTCCCAGTGTAATTTTAATTATTGTTGTTAAGTAGTTGTTGTTATTTCTTGTTGTCTTTTTCTTTTCTTCTTATCCGTATTTTTTCTCAAGCCATGATACTCTTTGGAGTTCCTTGCTTAGGTGAGGATCCAAGTAGTTAGCTTGCTACCATTTGTAAAACCATATTTTCCTTTCTTTCTTTGCTTCCTTCGTGTTTTTTTATTTTCATTTAAATGTGTGAGTAATTTCCACACTTGTTAGGGGCTAAGGAATGTTAGTATGAGGGACGGAAAAATCCCTTGTGGTTCTCTTCGCCAAATATCTTAAAACGAATCTAGACCAAACAAACACAACCCCCTCACTTAGTCGGGCTATACGTGACATATAGCCGCGACCTAAGTCGAGAAGTCCTTTGGGCACACTACAACGTGACATGTAGTTGTGACTTAATTAGATGCATGGTTGTGGGTGTTTGGCCTAGGGTTGGAAATAAGAGCACGTAGCGAAAGGACAAGGGGCACAAGGAATGGATTTATCGTTGGAAAGCTTGCTTAAACTCGTAAATACCATTCCTATGTCCTCCTAATCCCCGCTACTTTCTATTATCCCAACATTATTTTATGAATGGCAAAAGAAAAGCCCAAGACTAATCCTAACTCTACTAACCAACCTTAACCCTAACAAGTTTACTTGAACATAAATATGAACACTTAGGATAGATTTGAACATACGCATATACATTTTTGAATTAACTCGTGTAAGACAAGAACGGACATACAACCATCTCCCTGCGGATCGACCCGTGCTCAACCGGCTAGCTGCAAAGTGACACCGTCTTGATTGTGGTAAGTAGAACAAATAAAACAAGCGGAATGCGAGTTTTTGCTTTAATCAGTGGGTAACCTCATCCACCCGAGAGGGACTTCGGTCTCCTCAAAGACGGTGACACAGAGGTTTTGATGACCCAAGCTTACCACTATTGATGTCCTAGACTATGAGATCTGGAAGGAGGATGACTATAACGTCGTTAAATTAGCTTTAGAAGTGCACGTGTATATGACCCTGCCAGAGGGTTGTTGTGGTCAGGGGGAGAAGCGGAAGAGTGGTGGGCCAGTAGCTTATATCTATTAATAGACTAAAGCATGTATAGCGGAGATTGATCATCTATTTTTGATTTGACAGTCATAGAGTTTGACTTCATCAGAATAACAGATGGATCTGGCAAGAAGGTAGTAGGGAGTGATATCCTGGTATTTGGATGACATGCTCTTGATAAGAAGTGATCATCCTATATTACGATCGGTTATACTGTAATTTTCATAAGGTGTTTCTCCATATAGGATCTGAACAAAATATCAGGGATTCTGGTGACTATATCTATGGTTTTAGATCTAGATATATGGTGTATCTAAATTTGGGTACTTTGACACTATTCTAAAGTGTTTTAGAATGGACGACTCCTGGTGTGGTTGTGTACCCGCAGGTGATGGAGTCACCCTCTCTAAAGAGATGTCTTTTAGACTGATGAGGAGAGAGATTTGCATGATTGGCATATCACTTATTTAGGCAATAGAGTTAACCATGAAATGTCAAGCACCACACCAGATATTGCTTTTGCACTAGATGCAATAAGTATATATTAATCCAATCTTAGAGAAACATTGGAAAGCAGTAATGAACATAAGAGGATGTTCTTGGTATATGGTAACGGCAGTCTTCTTCTGGAGGTGGTTATCAGTTCAGGCTTCCAAGGTGACCTGAATAACAGAGTGACTTTCAGAGTTAAAGTTTACCCTCTTCTGAGGGGCAGTATATTGGACATGGGGTCCAAGCGGATACTGAGGAAGGCATGGCGCAGGATACTGATTAAATTCAGTAGAGGATACAGTCTAAGAAGTTTGTTGGATTTGGAGTTCATTTATGAACTTGGTCCCATCAGATATCCAGACAATTTCTAAGACAGGTATCGCTCATTTCGGGAGATGGTCTTTCTCCGCAAATTTGAGATATAGATAGATAAAGATAGAAACATTGGAGCGGATCCACTCACCGAGGCTATTTCTCGAACATGAATGTTTCGCAAACAAGCTTTGCGATACTGATTAATAGAGAAGTTGGGTGTTCGGTATCACACGGGCTGAGAGTATGCGACACCGCAATAATTAGACTTAAGTTCAAGTGGGAGATTATTTGATATAGTACCCTCAAGTCAATTATTGTAATCGCAGGCAAGCGATTGTGATGATTGAGGGATGACCTATACGGGTAGAACAGTCTTACTCGATATGATAGTATGCTATCTGGTTTGTCTCTGTCATCATGTACATGCATTATGTGGTATTACAGATCACTATTACATGTTGATAGAGCCCATAGGATTTTTTGTTGACTACCAGCATTATGATGGTGATCATATATGTGGGAGCTGGGCGGTCTATAAGCACATCCTTAAATGTCTCTAGTCGAGAGAGTATCGAGACTGGGCATCGATACTCCGGAGTAGACTAGTGTATACTTTTCGAGACCCCTACGAGGGAAGGTGGCGGTCTCACAAGTTATTGGTGTTAGTTAGTCACCTAAGATAGTATATAGGTGCTCATTGGGTTATGAGTTACACTGGACGGACTCGCCGGGAACATGATAGATAGTATTATATTTATTGTCAGATAGCAGTTCTCAGGTGACATGAGTACAGGTTAGCCTGTCGACCTGAGATCATCATTTATCTTGTGTGAGTTCCCACTGTGCTTTGATTACTACCCTACCACGGCTCAAAGGAGTCGTGCAAATAGATTTTAGTTGGGTACAGTCCCGAGCCATATGGAGGCAGTGAGCGGATCGTCGAGGATTCGTCTCTCCCGATATTGGGGGTTGATGTCGTGATGTGCACGGGTGGCCATCACCAGAAATCCTTGGCCAAGGTGGACGATAATTATTGATTTGGATCGGTAATTTCTCAGTGGATGATAGGCTTCACACCGACATGAAATATTGCGTTATTAGGGGTCTGACTTTATCCACCCCCTAGACCCGATATGCGATACTCTTAGACGAACAAAACAGACTGTACGGAGATTGTCACAGACAGGCTCAGTAAGGGTTCAGATGAGTTTGCTCATCGGCATTCCTTTCGCTCAATACTTGGGTAGCCGTTACGTACAGCTATTGCCGCTAACGTGCTTGTGGTTAAACTCACTGCCTGCATATTGACGAGTCTTTAGAGTCCTACACAGAGGGTTTTTCTAGTTCAGGCGATATGATGTAGATGGCGTATGTTGGTATATACAGGTGTCCGATTAAATATGTATACAGGCTACACAGACTTTAATCGGTCGGTTGATAATACAAGCCGGTAAGGATTAAGACGGATTATTAAATCAAGTTTTGATTTAATAATTTATATATATATATATATATATATATATATTTTTAATATATGTATTCCAGTATTATTGTTCACTAGTCATTTTCTCTCTTGGCTATTCATATTTTTATACGAATACGCGTATATGAATTTTGATACGTATACCAGGTTGTATTCCGTATTTATACGGAATATCTTCTAGAAGATGAACACCTCATTATTTGATTTTCTTTTTAGAAAATCATTTGCAAATGAGGTGGAAGGTGAGGTGGCATGAGCATGGTTGGAGGTATGTAGAGAGGTATGGTCTTTGATTGTTTATTGTAAAAATGATATGAGATATTTTTTGCATGGTTGTAAAAAATGAGGAGCCATTCTTTCTACATGACATTCACTCTTCATTCTATCATGCTTGATAGCTCTTCTACACTTAACTCTTTTTTTTGAATTGCTCATGCCTTGGTTTTCCTCACCTCCTCCTCCTTCTTCTTTAGTTGCTCACTTGAGCTTAAGAAATGAGAGAAAAAGACAGTGAAAAATTCCTACATCCCCACTCTCCATTGCTAGCGATCTTGGAGCGTCGGTTGCTTCGCTAGGCGAAGCTAAAGCCTGGATCATTTCCTTCAGGTGGATCATCTTCGACAAAGGAGGACCGGCTTCCAAGCGCGATCCGGAGCACTTGAAAAAAGCTTGAGGATGTGAGTATTCTACACATGGTAAATTAGTTTAGCTCACTAGGTTTTGTTTACAAGTTCTAGCTATTTAGTTCGATTCTTGGTTTTGGGAACTTTAGAGAACTAGAATTTTTTTGAAAACCATGTTGCCATCTTCGAAAACTAGTTTGCTAGTGTGCCTAAGTTTCCAGCATTAATTGTCTAAGCAAGTGATATATCAATCATGCAAATCCCTCTCCTCATCAGTCCAGAAGATATTACTTCAAAGAGGGAAACTCCATCACTTGCGGGTACACCATTAAGCCAGGAGTTTTCCATTCTAAAAATACTTTAGAATAGTGTCTAAATATCGAATTGGGACACTTCCAAAATCTAGATCTAAAACCATAGATCTAATCATCAAAATATCTGATATTTTATCTAGTTTCTTTATGAAGAAACATCTGTGACAACTACAGTTTAACCGATCGTAATATAGGAACAACTCTTCCTATTAGGAGTATGCCATCCAAATCCCATGATAGTACTCCCTACTTAACCTTCTTGCCAGGTCTCTCTATCATTCTTTATGAAGTCAAACACTATGACTGTTACTTCAAGAATAGATGACCCATCTTTGCTATACTTACTTTAGTCTATAAATTGACATAAGAATCTTGCCCACCACGCTTCCGCTGCTCCTATTGACTGCAACAACCCTCCCATAAAGTTCTATACATGTGCACTTCTAAATTAAATTTAGAATGATGTTATAGTCATCCACCTGCCAGATCTAATAGTCATGAATAACAGCAGTGATAATTCACATCCGTATAGATTTCAGCACAGACATTGAAGAAAAAGTTTCATCACAGTCCACAATGGGTATTTGATGAAAACTCATTACTACAAATCCCGCCTTATCAGTTTACTGCTTTTCCACCTGCACTGATCTCATGAGATCTACTTGCTCCTAATGGGTTTTACCCTTTCAGGAGCACCCAGCAAATTTCATAATTTGTTGAAGTGCGTGGGGTCCAACTTGGATATCTGGCATCTGGCCATCATCCAGATTCACTGCTTCTGATGGCCAGCTGACAACTAGTAGGTCCACCATAACCATGATGCAAACCTCTCTGTCACCGTCTATGAGGAAACCGAAGTACCTCTTAGGTGGCGAGATTACCTAATAAATCTGCAGAGCGGCTAATGGATTGCCGAATCTAATTGAATCCTTAGGTTCTATTAAATATTTAGTAACCGTATATGGTTCTGGAATCACTTCTAGTTCTACCATACTCCCACTGATGTTTTCAGAAAAGAATTCATTTTACTAAAATGTGGCGAGTCAAGAACAATATAACTATTGATCCTGCAGATGGTAGAATGTTAACCCTCGTCTAAGCCTGGAATAACCCATAAATTTCCATTACTGAAAACATGCTTTGAGTTTATCCGGATTCTGGTTTTAAGCATAAGCTGGACAACTTCATATACCTTAACATCATTAAGATCTGAATCGATTCTATATCCAATATAAAAACAAAGGCACTAATTTAATTTGAACCAGATTAAAAAATTATGCATCTGTTCCCAGTACACAACCAAAGAGGAAAATGCCATACAACATTACTCATCAAGGAGCGCACCCACGGATAAGTAATCTGAGAGAGAAGCAAATTCTAAAAAATTACTATGACGGAATACCTAGCATAAGTATCTACATCTTCGATCACCTCGAAGAATCCTGATACTTCCAATATGTGGTTCTCTACTTTATTCTTATACCTATAACTTCTCAAAATTTGGACCTTGTATTTCAACGAAAGACGTGTTTAAAACTAGAGAAGTCATAAGTAAACGGAATATAGTACGAGTACCAACCCCTTGTCTTAATGGACATCAGACAATATACAATATTTTGTATAATTCCTTTGAGTCTAATGACTCAAAACCTGTGGGTCGTAGATTGAAAACTGTTTCATGGTTAAGAAGAATTACACCATTATTGAATGCACCTTAAATAATCATTAATTGATAAAGGTAAATGTTATAAACATAATTTCAAAAGATTATATCTCACTTTATAAAATAAACATACAGATATATCAGTTTTAAATTAGTGCATAAGAATGAATATTGAAAACCAAATATTTTCCATTAGGCAAAACCCAGGTGATTTCCTCAAAATCACCAATTACAAAGAATTCTGATTTTTTTTAAGGATCTAATCATCCAATTCCTAATATTCTACTCCCACTCGGTATTGATAACGCTATACAGATGCGAGAATTAAGTCCGGTAAATACATACCCTGGAGTCAGAATCTTATTGGGAATAACAGTTTTCAATTAATATCGCACAGTAAAACTGAAACATGAAAATGTTTCTAGGGGTGGCCGGGTATTTCTAGTAATACCTCTTCCAATACCAGGCTCATGACATTAGTTATAATTTCCATTACCCTTACTCCAATCCCTTTATATGTCTTTACTTCTTACCTTATGTACACCATACTTAGGCTAATTGGTTTTCTTCTTTCCCTACCTTTCGACACCTCTCAAAGATTTGGAAGAAGACTATCTAATAAGTGTAATAGATATACTCTCCTAATACTAGGAGCGCTCGCAACCTGAGAGAAGGTAAAGAGAAAAGACAACCGAATAATCCTATTTGATTTCCCCAAAACCGAAATCCATCCTCGAACTGAAATAAATTTCTATGAGTTCGTATGTAACTATACAATATGGTTATATCCATTCTTTGTGGATCTTCATAGTGATACAGAATGTTCTGGAGAAAGCAAAGGGTAAAGCAGGAGTGGCATGGATATATGTGACTGTGTCATGAATCGTGACAAAACAAAGCCAGATTTTTAAAAAGGTTCAGTCAACTTGGTTTACAAGTTTTAGTTTAAGACGGGCCATGGTCACTGCCAAAGAGAGAGAGAGAAAAGAAACACCCAGTGTGCACTCTAACTTAGATTAGATTGGTTAATTATTTTATCTAATCAGGATAGCTCCCACTGTTTCTTCAAATTCTCCTTCAAACCCTAAAAGGAGAACTATTCGGGATCATATACACCTTACAAGTTCGCTAACCGTTCAGCTAGGACAGTGTTGGTACTTCGAGGGAGGCTCCCCGTGATTTCGCACGGACCTAATTAAATAACTTCATTTATGCAGAGGCGTAACCCCGTTACACTTTCTAGACACCAAATAGGTTAGCTAATTGTGAAGTGAAAATCTCCCGAAGAGTAATACCTACTTACAGTGAGAATCGGGACCCAACTATCACCGTATGATAACTTGATGGAAGCCGCTCAAGTCACCACACTCTAGAAGGTATGCAGATGCCTGAAAAGTTTCCTTTATATTTGAAACTCCCGATGTGGATTTTTACCCTAAGCGTCTTATGACCTTGACGAAGGCAAAAATAACATAAGTCGCAAATCAAGTTCAACCCATCATTGTCTAGATTAATCTAGACCTACCTATACTAACCTTTGACGAAGGCTAAAATAGTTGTACAATTGTCCTAGATTAATGCATTTCTATGCGGCAGAAAAGTAACACATAGCTACCATATACTATGCCTTGACGAAGGCCAAAATACATAGCATGAATACTAGGCGCTGCCCGTCTGAAATGACAGAGGGCTATGGTTGGTTTTTGGCGACAAAGCTTTAACGTAATGAACTTGATATCGTTGAAGGAACTCAAATGGTTTTGCAAAGGAGTGGTTTAGGCTCTACTTTTAAAACTAGTAACATAAACTTTTGCTTAAGAGAGAACTCCCCATGAAAGGATCAAGGCTCTTTCCTCATAGAATGAGGTATAGGATATTCCTAACAGAATACCTTTATGCAAAGCAAAAGAATATGACTATGGTTTTGAAGAAAATCGAGTAGTTTCAAAAATTTGGTTCCTACAACATCAATTAGGTTTGTTTTACTTGCATTAAACCTATAATGCGATCCCATCAATTAATAATATCACAATAAAAGAAAAGAAATCAGGCACGCACATATATGCCATTCTCATTTGCCACAGAGTCCTAGGCCTTCATCCTAAGGTTACTTAACTTACGGCACGGCGGGGACAGAATTAGCATGGATTCAAAACATATGTAGCGTCTAATATATATATATATATATATATATATATATAACACCATTTGTCTCAGGCATGATAATATATCGCAAACACAGAATCACAGCAGAAGTAAATACTTTGAAATAGAGGGTATACTAGGAATTCCGTGTTTCATTTAAGCCATGGATGAAACACGGATTCCACGGTCGTGTGAATAGCCAAACCCTACTCCCTAGAACCTACGAGTGCGGCAAGTAGTCCCGCCAATTCTAGAATGGGATGACCCGTTCTCAACTCCATGACATTGTCATCCATTGCCTCCTAGAACCTGGCAACTTGAGCACTCCTCCTTGGTCTATCCTAGGTACAAGAGATGAATCAAATATAATACATAGACGACACAACCTAAATCTGGAAGTGCCCTTCAAAAGAATATACATCAAGCAGTGACGGCAGTCCACAAGTCGGACGCCCCACAATATGAATATACAAATTCAAATATAAAACTCTCATCTCAAAAAAAATCCCCGGCTATTCACGACGACGACCACAACTATTCCTATTCAAATAAGCATCACGGAACTAACAAGTATTTGCAACCCTGTATAATCGACCTATAGCGATTAGACGACGTTCATGTTGGCTATAGTGCCCTCAAGGCAATTATTGTAATCGCAGGTAGGTGATTATGATGATTTAGGGAATATCTATACGGGTAGAACAGTCTTACTCAAAATGATAGTATGCTATCTGGTCTGTCTTTATCACCATGTACATACGTTATGTGGTATTACAGATCACTATTACAAGTTGATAGAGCCCATAGGATTCTTGCTTGACTACCAGTATTATGATAGTGATCATATACGTAGGAGTTGGGTGGTCTATAAGCACATTCTTAAATGTCCTTAGTAGTGGGAGTATCGAGACTGGGCATTGATACTCCAGAGTAGACTAGTGTGTACTTATCGAGACACCGATGAGGGGCAGTGGCCGGTCTCACAAGCCATTGGTGTATGTTTGTCACCTAAGATAGTATGCAGGTGCTCATTGGGTTATGAGTACACTGGACGGACTCTCCGGGAATATGCTAGTTGGTATTATACCTATTATCAGATAGCAGTTCCCAGGTGACGTGTACAGGTTAGTCTGTCGACATGAGATCATCATTTGTCTCGTGTGAGTTTCTACTGTGATTTGATTACTACCCTACCACGGCTCAAAGGAGTCGTGCAAACAAGTTTTAGTTGGGTACAGTCCCGATCCACATGGAGGCAGTGAGCGGATCGTCGGGGATTCTTTTCTCCCGGTATTAGGGGTTGATGTCGTATAGTGCACAGGTGGCCATCAACAGAAATCCTTGGCCAAGGTAATCGAGAATTACTGATTTGGATCGGTAGTTTCTCAGTTGGTGATGAGCTTCATACCGACATGAAATGTTGCGTTATTAGGGGCCTGACTTTATCCACCCCCTAAACTCGATATGCGATACTCTTAGATGAATAAACTGGACTGTACGGAGATTTTCATGGACAGGCTCAGTAGGGATTCGGATGAGTTTGCTCGTCGGCCTTCCTTTCGCTCAATACCTGGGTAGCCGTTACGTACAGCTAGTGCCGCTGACGTGCTTGTGGTTAAACCTACTGCCAGCGTATTGACAAGTCTTTAAAGTCCCACACAGAGGGTTTTCTTGCTTCGGGTGAAACGATGTAGAGGTCGTATGGTTTTACGGCAGGGTTCGATCATATACGTACACTTGTGCACGTATCATGATTCAGACGGATAATACTAGTGGGCTTTGGTTTAAGCCAGATTCTAGCATTATATTATTGGATTATTTTCGTCTCTTTGTATTCGTATTTTTTCGGAATATGGATACGGGTATGTATATACGAATGAGGGGTATTTTTGTAATTTATGACAAGATTGTTTCTAGAAGATGCCACCTCATTTAGCTTTAACCATTTAGGATTAAATGGTTAATGAGGTGGTGGATGAGGTGTAGTGAGTATTTATTCAAGCATAGCTTTGTGGTGACTCATGCTATGACTCATGTGGTGACTCATGGACACTATTCTAGCATGCTTGATATTTGTAAGTGTTGTGAGATATTTTCTTTACTTGATGCATTATTCTATGCTCACAACACTTAGCCATTTTTTCTAGATTTGCTTCATGCTCTTCACACGCTCATTCTCAAGCTTCTTCTTCTACCACCATCCTTCAAATCTCATGTGTTGAGAAACTTAGGGTGTTTGGAGACAAACTAATCCTTCATTAGATTCTACATCCTCTAGGCTATCTAATTTGGCGAAATAGGTACCCTAGTAACCTCGGCTATGAGGTTGGAGCTTGGAATGTAAATCCTCAGGTGGATCATCTTCGATGGAGGGAGACCGGAGATCAAGCTTGATCATGGAGGCCTCTAGGAGCTTGGGATGATGGTTAAAGACCGAAGGACAAGGATCATTCGGTATAACCTTTCTAAACTCCACTTTTTAGCTTGATATATTAGGGTTTATGGTCGATCCATAGCATCGTGTTGTTCTAGCGCCAGTTTATAAAAATTTTGTTCCATAATCAGCCACGGTTTGATGGCCAGGGCGCTGGCATAACCTAACATGGTATCAGAGCCAACCCATAAACCCTTAGCTAGCGGTTTAAACGATGCTTAAAGTAACGAAACCGAAACAACTCCAAAACAATACGGCCATTATTCAAGTTACTGTCAATTTTTATTTTTCTTCTAATTTTTTTATACAATTGCAGAAGACTATTCTTCTGACAACTAGAACACAGTCCAAAAACGAGCTCTAAATTCATTATTATGGCCGGCGAGATCGAGGATTTTCCCGGCGCCGCCGGTTAACTGTAGGAGTTGGAGCATGAATTTTTGGTTGTTTTCTGGGATCTTGAATATTGGGTTTTTGGTGTTGTTTGTTTTTCATCGGATTGTATATTATGTTATCTTTCGTTTGGGGGCAATCCGGGGTATTTCTAAGTCGCTATTTTTAACACCGTTTAAGAGTTTTCAGTACATACATTACTATATGCGACCGTGAATGTCATTATAGCGGTATAACTTGTCTAACTGGAGTATGTCCTTTTAGACGGGTTTGCGAACATGACATTCACGTTGATGTTCTGTATTGTGCTGAGGTTGTGGTTGGATCGTCTTGGTGGATAGCCAGTGGTGCAATGATAGTTGTAAGTTCAGATTCTTTTGTACATTTGATATTGCGGGGCGGGCGTCCGACATGTGGACTGCCGTCTCCGCCAATTTGTATATTATTTGTTTGGGGCACGACCGGGTTGAGGTCGATATCACCCTTGTACATATATTTGAAAGTGTTTGTTAGCACCACCACTGGGTTTTACTAGCATCAAGCATGCCATTTTTAAAATTTTCGGGGTGCTAATTAACACTAAACAAGATCTTAAACTAGATGATTATAATTTAGTTTGATATAAAGAAAACTATACTAAGAGAAAGGGGCTACAACCTTTGTAGACCATGTCCTTCTCTTCAAAAGCTTCGTATAGTAGTCCACGCGACTCCACTTGAACTTGGATCGAGCTTCCTTTGCGATCTTCGTGCCGAAGATGATCCAGCCGAAGCTCCGCTAATCCAAGCCACCTCTTCACTAAACTCTTTAGTAAAGGAAACACACTACACCAAAGTGCTTATCTAGTGTAGGATAGTGAACTAGGGGTGTTGTTTGCTCACTATGGTTCTCACAAGCTCAAGGGTTCACAGCTCATGTGAATGATTCAGCTTGGAGGTGAAGGTGAGGAAGATGGAGAGAGCTAGAGAGCAAGAATAAGCTCAAGTGAGGAAATGAACAACTAAAGAAGGCAAGTCAAGAAATAGCTTGATAAAAAATGAACTCTATTATTGAAGCATGGAATTTATTTCAATAAAGAAATGAACTATACTTCAATAGTAAAACCAAACCATGCTTCACCCATTCTTTTAAAAGTCTCCCCATTTTCCACCTCATTTTCTATTTTCTCAAAATAGAAAATCTATGCCATGCTTCATAACTAACACACACACACACACACACACACACACACACACATATATACATACATACATACATACATATATATATATATATATATATATATATATATATATATATATATGTATATATACATATACATAAATCATATATGTATATGTATATATATATCGTGTGTGTGTGTGTGTATTAAGAAGAAAATAATTAGTGAGCAATAATATTAGTTAATATATAATTATATCAAATATAAATATATATCATATTATTAAATCAACACAAGATTCAATAATCCGGTTATATCACATATAACCTACTAATATCATTTATCTGTATACCACATTATCAAATCAACACTTGATTCGATAATCCGGTTATATCACATATAACCTGACCGATAACAGATAACCGCCAGATTAGAATACGGTATCTCATACTCGTATTCAATCAGGCCTCCGCACATATCAGCTTATGTGCCCTACTTCTTTTCGCTTGAACTATGAAACTTCTGGATGGGACTCTAAAGACTCGTCAATACGCCACCAGCAGATAATGATCACATCAGTTACCCACAGCCGTCAGCGGTACTAACTGGACGTAACAGCTACCTAGGTAATGAGCGATTAGAAGATCAATAAGTAAGCTTGTCCAAACTCCCATGAAGCCTATAAGTAACACTTACCATACATTCCGGTCTCTTCGTCTGATATGTCGCATATCGAGTCTGGGGGTGGAATCGACAGACCCCAATAACTCTATAAGTCATGCCAATGTATAGCCTATAACGGTGCGAGAAACTACTGATAACTCTTACCAGTAAATCTCATCAACAACCCTGGACAGAGACTTCCTGTTATAGCCAATCGAGCATAGCGCAACATCAACTCCCAATACCGGGAGAGACGAACCCCCTCCTATCGCCCATTGCCTCCATGTGACTCGGGACTGTACCCAAAATCCACCTGTTTGCACGACTCCTTTGAGCCGTGGTAGGGAGGAAATCAAAGCACAACGGGAACCACACAAGACTCTATGACGATCTCGGATCTACAGACTAACCTATATCAGTGTCACCAGATGACTGCTATCTAACGATAGGTATAGTACCATCTAGGAGTTCTCGGCGAGTCATGTTCGGTGTACCCATTCTCTAATGAGCACATGTGTACAATCTTTGATGTCAAACACCAATGGCTATGGGATCAACGATCGCCCCCATACAGGGTCAATAAACGTACACACTTGTCTACTCTGGAATATCAATGCCCTGTCTTGATACTCCCTCGACTAGGAACCATTAAAGGATGTGCATGTAGACTACACAAGTCCCAGTAGTATGATCTGCATCATAGTCCTGGTAATCAAGCAAACATCCTAAGGGCTTTATCAACATGTATATGAGAGACAACATAATAATACCAGTGAACATGTTAAGATAAAGACAACCAGATAGCATACTATCATGTCGAGCAAGAAAGTCCTCTATATGTATGTCCAACCATTCACTATATCATACAATAATGGCATCTAGGGCATACATATTCCTAACAATATTTTCATTTTCTATACTAGGATTACCCTGCGGTGGAGTGCTCGAATAGCCGAGTTCTAGAGGGCAACGGGCCCGCATCTCGTGGCGTTGATACGGAGGGGGACTCACTGTAGAATTGGCGGGCTATTCGACGCATTTGTAAGGGGTAAAGGTTGACCCATGGAGGGGTACCCAAGTTACCGGAATCCGTGAAGTGCTGGGTGGCCCATTTACGTTGTTGATTGGGGTTGCCACACTTCTGGGATTGGCGGGTAACTTGTCGCACTCGTAGGGGTCTAGGTTTTCGTTGCACAGGATTTCCACACGATAGGGAACATCGGGTCTCATTTGTGGCTCAAGTGAAACCCGTGGCTCCAAGATTATCCACCATTCTGTGTTGCTTGCTGAGATTCTGTGGTGTTGCTTATATAGCATGCCTGGGACGAATGTTATATATATTTATATATATACTAGTAGATGTTTATATGTTTTTCATCCGCGCTAGTCCAGCCCCCACTCTGCCGTTAGTTAAGTAACCTAACGGTGCATGATGAGACCCCATGGAAAATGCGGATGGTATATACGTACATTGTATTTTCGTTCTTTTATGGTGTGATATAGATTAATTGATGGGACTGCATTAATTCTTATTAATGCAAGGAAAACAAACCTATATATGATGTTGTTGGAACCATGTCACGCCCCGCTTCCCAATGTACGGACAGAGGACGCGACGAAGCCGCTACGTATTTACTCAGAAGTAAACACGCTAAGCGTATCTAAGCAATATAAGTAAAATGCACAAGAGACAAAGACAATAGATATAATTGAACAGCAACTTTATTTATTAACATTCTTTTTACAATACATCTGAAAAGTAAATACATGGAATGGAAAGCAATGCCTAAACAGTGGCATAACAGAAATGGAAAGTACTGAAATGAAATGTACAAGTAACAAGAGCTCCGGGTCGAAAGCTAGCTGGTCTAAATCCTCGCTGGTGGGCTCGATCTCTAGTGAGTCCAAATCACTGACGATATTCCAAAGAAAAAGAATGTCGTCGGCGAACAAATCGCTTGGTAAGTCCCAAAGATGAGAGAGAAGTAGAATAAACAGAGAGAGTATATTTTTATACTATTATATTTAGTGTTAACGCTGTTGTTTGTAGCTTGGTACAGAAGAGGCCAGTGTATACAAGAGGAGTCTCACTAGAGCAGAGACTACGGTATATAGAGTACAAGGCACCGTCGATAATACCACGGAACAACGACGATTGAATTCAAGTTAGTGTCTTAATGGTTGTTGTCTCGTGCCACTTCTAAAACCTTCCGTACCAATCTACTCCTTATAAACCCCGCGATGTCTTGATTGTATTGAATTGTAAATTGTATTGTTTTATATTATAGATTGTATAGATGGATTACTTGCCGAAACCATGATATTAGTAAATGGATGTAACTGGAGAATCATGTAGATGGATGTATATCCATGGTTCGGTTCAGTCAATTTAGATTGAATAGATTGAACAGATTGATTATATGGATTCATATTGAGTTGTAGTTTATACTTGAATCATATTCAAGTCAGATTTATTATATCAAGACTCAGTCTGAGTCAGACAATTAGAAAAGAAATTGAATCCTGAATTATATTTTGGTGCTATCGGTAACTGCTGCACATGGACGACATGATTTGTGTCTTTTTCAAAGACAATTACCGTGTTGATAACACCGTTTGTTAAGTTGTCTACCTTAAATAATCAAGTACCCATATCTCCGGCTCCCTGAGGCTCAACTGACTGGTCCCGCTCAAACCTATGTTTACAAGAGTCCTTATTGTAATTTAGTATAACTTGAGGGGGTTTTATGTAAAAATAATTTTGTATAGTTTTCAAAATACACCTCAAGTATTTTATTATCGTCTTTAGAATTTTCATTGATGTATATTTTATCATTGTGACATTTCTAGTGAATAAAACCTAATTTCATAATACATGGTATTTATTTGTAATATTGGAATTGTTTGGTATTTTCTTGTAAATGGAATGTTTTTCTTGAATTTTTGGAAATGTGAATTACTATAAATATTAAAAATAGATATTTTTATATTAATTACATATATATTTATTTATTAAAAAAATATAAGTTTTATTTATAATAGAAATCACATTGTTCTAAAGAAAATTGTATTTTAAATCTTTTGAGACAGTATGCTCCTTACGGAGGTCTGCATCTCGCACTAATAAGCCCGAGGATGTGCGATAATCCGCACCATATCGAAAGGGTTCCCCGAAATGGGTTGTACCGGCACATTGCAAAGATTTGTTAAAAATACACATCTTGTAGAAAAATGTTTTTATAAGTCGGAGGTAGTTATGTGTAAAATCGTATTTTCCCAAAACTATGTTCCCAAATATCATCGTGCTATGTAACATATGAGTGTTGTGAGGAGGTAGGTCATTACCTCGTGAGTTTTCTAGAGCTAGCATGGTTAAAAGGTATAAATATGTCGATATGAAATATAAAGGTATTTTACTGTAAAAGTGGAATAAAACTTGCTACGATTATTATTTTAATGTCAAACTTGTTCTTTTGTCTTAGTTAATGAGTATTAAACAATATATATCAAAATTTGTAGGTTTGTTATTAATAAAATGTTGCATTTTTGAGAGAAAAGAGAATCGGAAGCCGGATAACTCAGCTTCCGACACGTTTTAAGGATTAAGAATTTGAGAATAGTAAAAGAGAGAGAGAATGGGGACTTATGGGTTTAGGGTCAAGAGAAGAGGAAGAGGAAGACTGGGGAAGCACCGGTGCATCGTCGGAAACTCCTCGGATCGTTGTCGGAAGTTCGTCGGAGCTTCGCCCTTTGCTAACTCCACTTGAACATAAAAAGTCTTGAGAATTTTCTTGAGAGTTTGGGCAGAGATTTGAGAGTAAGGAGGGGTGATTTGAGGTATGGTATTTATAGGAAAAATTAGGGTTTAGGGATGTGAAAAGGTGTATTAAAATTTTTGTATTAAAATGGATTAAATGAGGGTTTTAATTTTTTCTGTAAATGTGCAGGGAAAATGAATAGTACAGGGGTTATGGGGGAGTTAAAAAGTCACAGAGAATTGAAAAAATTATGTTTCGGCCGATTCAGACCGGCGGCGCTGGCCGATTCGACCGAGTCGGGCCAGGTCTCCATGCCACGTGTCCCTTGTCGCTTGGACTATCTCGTGAACCCGTTTGTTTTATGTGTGACTCTTGGTTTTTAAGTGTTGTGCACGTGTAGACCTTTGGGCTTCTAAAAGATTAAAAGAAAAATAATTAAAAATAATGTGTGGATGATGGGATTTGAACTCTAGTGCTTTGGTTCAGCAATGCAAGGTCTTACCAATGAGCTACAAGCTCCTTCTTGCTGCTCAAAAGCAAATCAAACTTATAACTTGTGCTCAGGCTCAAGTACCCCTTTCTGTATTTTTTGAAAAAAATTGTACAGAAAGTTTGGGGTTGTTACAAACCAAGTTTTTTTAAAAACAGACATTACAGACGTTCTCTTTTGCTTTGCACAGTGGTATTCGGTTATGAATATCCTGCACCTCATTCAACGAGGCAAGAGCCGAGATCCCTTTATCGGGAGTGACCTCTTGAGCAAAAGCTTGCGTCAAGGTAATAACTTCACTATATTCGATTCTTATGCTTTGCATCGTGGTATTCAGTTTGGAATATCATGCATCTCATTCAACGAGGAAAGTGCCAAGATCCCTTCACAGGGAGTGACCTCTTTAGCGAAAGTTTGCGCCACTATATATTTGTAAAACCACTCGGTTCCTTCAATGATATCAAGTTCATTACGTTAAAGGTTTTTCGCTAAAAATAAGTTGTAGCCCTCCGTCATTTCTTACAGGTATTACTTAGTATTCATGCTGTGTATGTTGACCTCTGTCAAGGCACAGTGAATGGTAGCTGGGTAATACTTGTTTGTTGCATAGATATGCAATTATTTAGGACAGTCGTGCAGTCATTTTGACCTCTGTTAAGGGCTTGTGCGGGTGGGTCTAAGTTAATACAGGACAATGACGGGTTGAACTCGACTTGCGACCTATGATATGTTGACCTCTATCAAGGTCATAAGCCGCTTTGGGTAAAAATCATATCGGGAGTTTCAAACATACAGGAAACTTTCCAGGCATGCGTATACCTTCTGGAGTGTGGTGACTTGAGTAGATTCCATCAAGTTATCATGCGATAATAGTTGGATCCCGATTCCCACTGATGAGTAGGTGTTACTCCTCGGGTGATTTTAGATGATCCCGACTAATTCTTTTTTTTATGTTTGAAGGAGAATTCGAGAAAACAGTGGGAGACATCCTGATTAGATAAAGTGATTGACCAATCTGATCTAGGTTAGAGTACACACTGAGTGTTTATTTTATCTCTCTATTTGGCAGCGACCATGGCCTTACCATAAAAACTCATGAACCAAGTTTACCGAACCTTCTTTAAAACACTTTGGATTTTGAATTGTCATTTAGTCGCATATATCATTGCCGCTACTACATCCCCTTTGCATTTATCCAGAACACTCTGTATCACTACGAAGATCCACATTTCTTGGATATTACATTGTATAGTTACATACGAACTTGAAGGAACTTGTTCCAGTTCGAGGTTGGATTCTGGTTCTGGAGAAATTGAATAGGATTATTCGGTTGTCTTTTATCTTTACCTTCTCTCAGGTTGCGAGGGCTCCTGGTATTAGGAGAGTACACCTATTGCGCTTATTGGATAGTCTTCTTCCAAACCATAGGCAGGTGCCAAAAGATAGGGAAGGAAGAAAACCAATTAGCCTAAGTGTGGTGTACAGAAGGTAATAAGTAAAGACATATAAAGGGATTAGATTAAGGGAGAAAGAAATTGCGACTGCTATCATTCACGGCGAAACAACGTATACCCATGCCACTCCTATATCACCTTTGCATTTCTCTGGAACACTCAGTATCACTACGAAGATCCATATTGCTTGGGTATGACATCGTATAGTTACATACGAACCCGAAGGAACTTTTTCCAGTTCGAGGATGGTTTACGGTTTGAGATAAATAGAATAGGATTATTCAGTTGTCTTTTCCCTTTACCTTCTCTCAGGTTACGAGAGCTCTAAGTATTAGGAGAGTACACCTATTGCACTTATTGGATAGTCTTCTTCCAAACCTTAGGCTGGTGCCGATGGGTAGAGAAGGAGGAAAATCAATTGGCCTAAGTGTGGTGTACAGAAGGTAATAAGTAAAGACATATAAAGGGATTGGAGTGATGGCAAGGAAATATACGGTTACAGTCATGAATCGGGATAGTGGAAGAGGCATTACTAGGAATACCCGCTTACCCCTTCGAAACATTTTCATGTTTCAGTTTTACTATGCGGTGTTAATTGAAAACTACTTTTCTAATTAGATTCTAACTCCAGGGTATGTATTTACCAGATTTGATTCTCACATCTGTATGGCGTTACAGGTGTTGAGTAGGAGTAATATATTGAGAAAGGTGATTAGATCCTCTATATATCGGTATTCTTTGTAATTGGTGATATTTGAGAAAATCGCCTGGGTTTTTCCTAACGGCAATTTTTTGGTTTTGAATATCCGTTGTTATGCACCAATTTCAAAATGATATATCTGTACGTTTATTTTATAAAGTGAGATATAACTTTTTGAAATTATGTCTATGACATTTACCTATATCAGTTGATAGTTAGGTAAGGTGTATTCAACAATAGGGTAATTCTTCTTAACCATAGTACAGTTTTCAATTTACGACGCACATGGTTTGAGTTATTAAACTTAGTGGACTTATACAAAATATTGTATGTTGTCCAATGTCCGTTAGGACAAAAGGGTTGGTACTCATACTATATTCTGTTTACTCATGACTTCTCTTGTGCTAAACAAGAATTTCGTTGAAATACAAGATCCAGATATTGAGAAGATATAGGTATAAGAATAAAGTAGAGAACCATATATTGCAAGTATCAGGATTATTCAAGGTGATCGAAGATATAGATAATTGTATAAGGTATTCCGTTGTAAGTAATGGTTTTGAGAAATTGCTTTTCTTTCAGGTTACTCATAGGTGGATGCATTCCTTGATGAGTAATGCTGCTTGGCCTCCTCCCATTTGGTTGATATGCATTGGAAACAGCTGCATGATTTTTGAATCTGGTTCCAATTAAATTAGTTCCCTTGTTTCTATATTGGATATATAGAATGGATTCATATCTTAACGATATTAAGGTATATGGAGTTGTCCGGCTGATGCTTAAAACCAAAATCTGGACAAACTCAAGGCAAGTTTCAGTAATGGCAGTTTGTGGGTTATCCCGGGCTTAGTCGAGGGTTAACTTTCTACCATCTGGAAGATCAATAGTTATATTGTTCTTGACTCGCCACCAGTTTTAGTAAAATGGATTCTTTTCAGAAAACATTAGTGGGAGTATGGTAGAACTGGAAGTGATTCCAGAACCACAAACGGTTACTGAAAATTTGGTAGAACCTAAAAATACAAATGGTTTCGACGATCCATTAGCCGCTCCACAGATTTGGTGGGTAATCTCAGGCACCCGAGAGGTACTTCGGTCCCTCAGAGATGGTGACAAGGAGATTTATGATTACCCAAACTTGCCACTATTGATGTTCTAGACTATGAGGTCTGGCAGGAGGATGAGTATAACGTTGTTCTAAATTAGCTTTAGAAATGCACGCGTATATAACTCTGCCATAGGGTTATAGTAGTTAGTAGGAGTAGCGGAAGCATAGTGGGCAAGTAGCTTATGTCTATTTATAGACTAAAGCAGGTATAGCGGAGATAGATCATCTATTTTTGATATGACAGTCATAGAGTTTGGCTTCATCAGAATAAGAGATGGATCTGATAAGAAGATAGTAAAGAGTGATGTCCTAGTATTTGGTGACATGCACTTAATAGGAAGAGATTTTCCTATACTACGATCGGTTATACTGTGATTGTCACAAGACGGTTTCTCCAAATAGGATATGGATATAATATCAGGGATTCTGGTGACTAGATCTATGGTTTAGATCTAGATTTGGGAAGTGTCCCAATTCAGGTACTTGGACATTATTCTAAAGTATGTTAGAATGGACGAATTTTGGCGTGGTGGTGTACCCGCAGGTGATGGAGTCACCCTCTCTAAAGAGATGTCTTCTAGACTGATTAGGAGAGGGAATTGCATGATTGACATATCTCTTGCTTAGGCAATTGAGTCAATCATGAGATGTCAAGTACAACACCAGATATTGATTTTGCACTAGCTGCAATAAGTATATATTAATACAATCCTGGAAAATATTCGGAAGCAGTTATGAACATAAGTGGATGTTCTTGGTATATGGTAACGGCAGCCTCCTTCGGGAGGCGTATCATTTCAAGCTTCCGAGGTGACCTGGATGACAGAGTGATTGTCTGAGTTATAGTTTTCCCTCTTTTGATGGGCAATATGTTGGACAGGTGGTCCAAGCAGATATTGTGGAAGGTATGGTGCAGGATACTGATTAAATTCAGTGGATGATATAGTCTAAGAAGTTTGTTGGATTTGGAGTTCATTTGTGAACTGGGTCCCATCAGATATCCAGAAAAATTCTAAGACAGATATTGCTCATTTCAGGAGATAGTATTTCTCCGTGAAGTTGAGATATAAGGAGAGATAAAGATAGAAATACTGGAGCGGATCCACTCACTGAGGCGATTTCTCGAACACAATAGTTTTACAAACGAGATTTGTGAGACTAATTAGTACAGAAGTTGGGTGTTCAATATCACACGGGCTGTGAGTATGCGGCACCACAATAATTAGCCTTAAGTGCAAGTGGGAGATTGTTGGCTATAGTGCCTTCAAGGCAATTATTGTAATCGCAGGCAGGTGATTATGATGATTGAGGGAGGACCAATACGGGTAGAACAGTCTTACTCAAAATGATAGTATGCTATCTGGTTTGTCTTTATCATCATGTACATGCATTATGTATTATTACAGATCGCTATTACATGTTGATAGAGCCTATAAGATTCTTGCTTGACTACCATCATTATGATGGCGATCATATACGTGGGAGCTAGGTAGTCTATAAGCACATCCCTAAATGTCCCTAGTTGTGGGAGTATCGAGACTGGGCATTGATACTCCAGAGTAGACTAGTGTGTACTTATCGAGACCCCGACGAAGGACGGTGGCCAGTCTCACAAGTCATTGGTGTCTGTTTGTCACCTAAGATAGTGTGCAAGTGTTCATTGGGTTAGAAGTACACTGGACGGACTCGCCAAGAACATGCTAGTTGGTATTATACCTATTGTCAGATAGCAGTTCCCAGGTGACATTTGTACAGGTTAGTCTGTCGACCTGAGATCGTTTTTTGTCTCGTGTGAGTTCCCACTGTACTTTGATTACTACCCTACCATAGCTCAAAGGTTTGTGCAAACAGGTTTTAGTTGGGTATAGTCCCGAGCCACATAGAAGCAGTGAGCGGATCGTTGGGGATTCGTCTCTCTCGGTATTGGAGGTTGATGTCGTGTAGTGCATGGTAGCCATCACCAGAAATCCTTGGATAAGATAGTCGAGAATTACTGATTTGGATCAGTAGTTTCTCAGTTGGTGATGGGCTTCATACTGACACGAAATGTCGCGTTATTAGGGTATAACATTATCCACCCCTAGACTCGATATGCGATACTCTTAGAAGAACAGACCGGACTGTACGGAGATTGTCACGGACAGGCTCGGTAAGGGTACAGATGAGTTTGCTGGTCGGCCTTCCTTTCGCTCAATACATGGGTAGCCGTTACGTACAGCTAGTTCCGCTGACGTGCTTGTGGTTAAACCCACTTCCAGCATATTGACGAGTCTTTAGAGTCCCACACTGAGGGTTTCCCTGCTTCGAGCGAAATGATGTAGATGCCGTATGGTTTTATGGCAAGGTTCGATTATATACGTGCACTTGTGCATGTATCATGATTCGGACAGATAATACTAGTGGGCTTTGGTTTAAGCCGGATTCTAGTATTATATTATTGGATTATTTACCTTTCTTTGTATTTCTATTTTGTCATAATACGGATACGGGTATGTATATACGGATGAGGGGTATTCTTGTAATTTATTACAAGATTGTTTCTAGAAGATGCCACCTTATTTAGCTTTAACCATTTAGGATTAAATGGTTAATAAGGTGGAGGATGAGGGGTAGTGAGCATTTATTCAAGCATGGCTTTGTGGTGACTCATGCTATGACTCATGTGGTGACTCATGGACATTATTCTAGCATACTTGATATTTGTAAGTATTGTGAGATATTTTCTTTACTTGATGTATTATTCTATGCTCACAACACTTAGCCATTTTTTCTAGAGTTGCTTCATGCTCTTCACACTCTCATTCTCAAGCTTCTTCTTCTGCCACCACCCTTCAAGTCTCATGTGTTGAGAAACCTAGGGTGTTTGGAGACAAATTAATCCATCATTAGATTCTACATCCTCTACGCTATCTAGTTTGGCGAACTAGTTACCCTAGTAACCTCGGCTATAAGGTTGGAGCTCGGAATACAAATCCTCTGGTGGATCATCTTCGATGGAGGGAGACCGGAGATCAAGCATGATCATGGAGGTCTCTAGGAGCTTGGGATGATGGTTAAAGACCGAAAGACACGGATCATTCGGTATAACCTTTCTAAACTCCTCTTTATGTTTGCTAGTTTAAGGTTAATGGTCGATCCGTATTATGGGGTTATTCTAGCGCCGGTTTTATAAAAAATTTATTCTGCATTTTGTCACAGTTGATGGCCACGGCGCTGGCATAACCCAACAGTTCACAAACATGAATACGAACTTGAAGACATTAAACGATGCTAAAGTTTTGAGATTAAAACGTTCTGTGTTACCCGAATGCAAAAATAAACACTAAGTGAAATCTGGGGAAAAAAGAAGTTTATCAAAAATCCCTATTTTCAATACTCAAGACACTGTACGAAGATGAACCAAAATAGAGCATACTGGGCCGTAATTTGCGGTTTTTATCAAATTTTTTACGGTTTAAAATTCACCAATTTGCCTCGTTTTTGTACATTGTCATATTCATGGTTCTATTATGGTTCTGCAATACGCAAAATATTTTTTTTGAGACCAAAAATTATTTGACAGAAACTTGAAATATAGGTTTTGAAAATACGGAATTTTGTCGGTTCAAAACTTTAAACACCGTCTAAACTAGTTATAGTGTTTGGGTGGCTCTGATACCATATAGGTAGACGCCCGTGCTCGTGCCGCAAACTAGTAGCAATGTGGAATACAAAACGAAATTTTTTGAAACTCGAGCACAAACTATGACAACCTAGAATCGAATCCAAACACTAAACTAGAAACTACATGAAGGAGTTTAGCTACTAGGTTAGTGATAACAACCTTTGTAGTCGTGTGCTTCATCTTCTTTCCCACTTCCTTAGCTCCTAGGTCGTCGGGAACGAGATTGGGAGTTGGTCTTCGTTGCCGAAGATAATCCACCTTGAAGGAATCCTAGTTAAGGCTCTAGCTTCACTAGTGAAGCAACTAGTGATCAAGATTTTCTAAGAATTGATCACTAGATTGATGTAATGGCTAATCTCTAGTTGATCTCTCATAATCCTTTTCTAATTCTCCACATAGAAAAACAAGAGAGGAGAAGAAGAAAACTTGGTGACTGAGCAAGTGAGGAAGCATAGCTAAAACCAAGCCTCTCTCTTCATAATCTTTTCTTTTCTTTTATGTTGATAATTAGTGGACTTGTGACTCACCATGGTGAGTCGCAAACCAACAACATTCTCACATATACAAGAAAAGAGGAGAAGAGAAGAGGGCCACCTCATTATGTACACATATACATGTGTATATGTATATATAAATATATATAAATACACTCATACAAGTATATGCTACAAATACATACACTGGTATTCGTATCAAAATACGAATACTGTATTCGTATCAAAATACGAATACCGTATTCGTATAAAATAGAAATACCCATATTTATACTAATGATACAAATGCCTGTATTAATATCAAGACACAAATACACGTATCTATACAAATATCCGTATTCGTATAAATACCGTATTCTGTCAAAATATGAATACCGAAAAGAGAGATACTAAAATAGATATATAATACTAGCTCACATTTAATTCAAAATGTGATAACCTGGCTATCTTTCAAACCGGCTAATATTGATAAATTGACCGATCAAAAGCACGTGCACAAAATCACGTGTTTTAATCGAACCAAGTACGTATCAAAATACGTACATTACATCATTTCGCCCGAGATGGGAAACTCTCTGTGCGAGACTCTAAAGACTTGACAATATACTGGCAGTGGGTTTAACCACAAGCACGTCAGCGGCACTAGCTGTACGTAATGGCTATCCAGTTATTGAACGAAAGGAAGGCCGACAAGCAAACTTTTCTGTATTCCTTCTGAGCCTGAAAGTGACAGTCTTCGTACAGTCTGGTCTATTTATCTAAGAGTATCGCATATCGGGTCTAGGGGATGGATAAAGTCAAACCCCTAATAATGTGATAAGTCGTGTCGGTATAATGCCCACACCCACTGAGGAACTATTGATCCAAATCAGTAATTCTCGTCCACCTCGGCCGAGGATTTTTGCTGATGGCTACCCATGCACAGCGCGATATCTGTAGGGTTCTTTAGTGCCCGTGGCGCAGTAGAAGCATGATTGGCGAACAAAAATTTCAAGCTAACAGAAAGGAACCCCGAACCTAGAATCGATACAAATGTCTAAACTAGCAAACCAAGCATGCAAAGATACGGAATACTACCTTTGACGCGTGTCCACCCAATCATGGAAAACCCCTCCATGCTCCGTTTATACTGTCCGGATCGAGCTTGAGTGGCGACCGCCCTTGCCGAAGATGATCCACCTGAGGGAAATCGATCTAAGCTCCGTCTTCACCTAGTGAAGCGACCGACGCTCCAAGCTCTTTATGAATGGAGAGTGGGGATGTAGAAATATTTTCACTCTCTTTTCTCTCTTTTTCTAAGCTCAAGTAAGCTACCTAGAAGAAGGAGGAGGAGGTGAAAAAGAAGAAGAAGCCATGGAGAAAAATGGCTAAGTCTTCAAGTGAAGAAAAACACAAGTGTAGAAGAATAATGGCTCATCATTTTGAAACCATGGAAAAATAGTAACCACAAATGATTTTATTAATTTTTAAATGCAAGGTCATACCTCTCTACACTATACTTCTTTACACCTCATCCTCCACCTCATTTTTTATTTTCTATAAAAGAAAACTCAACAAATGAAGTGTCCTTCTTCTAGAACAAATTCTGTATAAATACGAAATACAACCTGATATACGTATCGAAATACATATACGCGTATTCGTACAAAAATACTAATAGCCAAGAGAGAGAAAATGAATAGTGAACAATAATACTAGAATATACATATTAAATATATATATATATATATATTATTATTATTATTAAATCAAAACATGATTTAATAATCTGGCTTAATCCTAAGCCTCTAGCATTATTAACCGTCCGATTAAAGTCCGTGTAACCTGTACACGTATTTAATCGGACACCCTGTATGTACCAGCATATGTCATCTACATCATATCGCCAGAATCAGGAAAACCCTATGTTTGGGACTCTAAAGATTCGACAATATGCTGGCAGTAATTTACTGGATAAATCCAAAAACCATAAGAATGTCAGCAGCACTAGCTGTACGTAACGGCTGCCCAGGTATCTATCGAAAGGGAGGTCGACAATCAAGTCCGTCCATACCCTACTGAGCCTGAATGTGACAATCTTCGTACAGTCCGGTATGTTCCTCTGAGAGTATCGCATACCGGGTCTAAGAGGTGGAACGTAAGACCCCTAATAACCCGATAAGTCGTGTTGGAATTAAGCTCATCACCAACCGAGAAACTGCTAAACTCATATCAGTAAATCTCATCTACCATGGCCACGGATTTAAGGTGATAGCCTACCAAACACAGCACGACATCGACTCTTAATACTAGGAGAGACAAATCCCCGACAATCGCTCACTTCCTCTATGTGGCTCGGGACTGTACCCAACTAAAACCTATTTGCACGACTCCTTTGAGCCGTGGTAGGGAAGTAATCAAAGTACAGTGGGAACTTACACGAGACAAATGATGATATCAGGTCAAAAGACTTACCTGTACTAATTCTACTCGAGAACTTCCATCTGACGATAGATATAATACCATCTAGAAGTTTTCGGTGAGTCCGTCCATTGTACTCATCTCCAGTGAGCACCTGTAAAATATCTTAGGTGACATAACACCAATGGCTTGTGAGACCGGCCACCGCCCATCGTCGGGGTCTCAAAATGTATACACTAATTTACTCTGGAATATCGATGCCCAGTCTCGATACTCCCAGGACTACGGATATTTAAGGATGTGCTTATAAACTACCATGCTCTCACTTATATGATCGCCATCATAATGCTGGTAGTCAAGTAAGAATCTTACGGGCTTCATCATTATATATTAGCGACACGTAATAACAAGTAAAACATGTACACATCAATGATAAAGACAAACCAGTTAGTATACTATCATTTCGGGTAAGATTGTTCTACCTGTATAGGTCCTCCCTCAATTATCATAATCGCGTGCATGGAATTATAATAAATGGCTTGAGGGCACTATATCCAACAATCTCCTATCTGCACTTAAGGCTTATTATTGCGGTAACGCATACCCACATCCCGTGTGCTATCAAATACCCAATTTCTTTATTAATTAGTTTCTCAAATCTCGTTTGAGGAATATCTGTGTTCGAGAAATAGCCTCAGTGAGTAGATCCGCTGCAATGTTTCAACTTTCTCTCTCTATATCTCAACTTTGCAAAGATGAACAATCTCCCGAACTAAGAAATACCCTGCCTCAAGAATTTTTTCTGGATACAAGATAGGACCATGTTCATAAATGAACAACCTTATCATAATACAAACTTCTTGTGCTGTATTCTCTATTGAGTCATAACCAGCATCCTGAACCATCCTTACCTCAGTATCCCTATTGGAACCCTATCTAATATACCGATCCTCTGAAGAAGCAAAACTCAAAATCCTGATAGCATCTCTATCATCCATGTCACCTTGGAAGCCAAACCGATAATCGCTTTCCGGAAGAGACTGTCATTATTATATACCAAGAACATCCTTTAATGTTCTTAACTGCTTCCCTTTGTTTTTCCAGGATTGGATTAATATCTGCTTACTACAGTAAGTGTATAAGCAATATCTAATTTTATACAAGACATTGTATGATTGACTCAATTGCCTAAGCAAATGATATGTCATTCATGACAGTCCCTCTCCTCATCAGTCTGAAAGACATGTCTTTAGAGAGGGTGACTCCATCACCTGTGGGTACACCACTACGCTAGGAGTCGTCTATTCTAAAATAATTTTAGAATGCAGTCTAAGTACCCGATTAGGAAACTTCCCAAATCTAGATCTAAAACCATAGATCTAGTGACCAGAATCCCTGATATATTATCCATATCCAACGTGGAAAAAATAATATGTGACAACCAAAGTTTGACCGATTTTAATATAGGAACATTACTTCATATCTGGAGTACGTCATCCAAATCCCAGGACAGTACTCCCTACACCCTTCTTACTAGGTCCATCTGTTGTTTTGATGAAGTTAATCACCTTGACTTTCACATTAAAACAGATGATCCATCTCCACTATCCATGCTTTAGTCAACAAATAGACATAAGCAACTTGCACACCTTTCGCTGCTCCCATTGACTACGATAACCCTCTGGCAGAGTTATATACACGTGCATTTCCAAATTCCGATTTGGAAATACGTTATTGTCATCGTCACGACCCGAAAATATTGTTCATGACCGGTACTTAAACCACACCACATTTAAAGGCGTAACGTAATTCAAGTAAGTCGAAGCACAGAAATCTAAACCTTTTTAAGAAAATAGAAGAGGTGAAGTTTTGAAATAAGGGTATAATGAAATCAAATGTTATCTTAAATGCATAAATAGTGGGACATGAAAAATGCAAGTGAATTTTACTAGTTGAAAAATATGTTTCGTCTTTTAAAAATTTGGGCAGCACCTCCTATGTATATTTTGATCCAAACCCACATTTATATGATAATATAAAAGGCATCCGCAAGCGGGAGCTAGCTCTTCGCCAAACGGCGGAATCACAACCACGCAAGTCATAAAACATGTATACGACGTCAACGATGAAGATCAACACAAAATATAATGAATAAAGCAAGACATCAACCCAATAAGCGAACATAAAACCCTCGCTATAAGTCTCGCAACCACAAGACTCACTAAGTCTTACTACTTATACAAATACTAGTTTCTGATTGATGGAGTTGACTAGATACAACAGGAATTATAAATACAAGAGGGGTATGATCCAACATATACCACCTACCAAAGCAAGTCACCCGAATGCAAGCTGTGTGCCAGCGATGCCGCCACTGATCCATGCGGTCAACCTGGAAGAACTGTGGCACAACGGGGGTGAGTTGACAACTCGAGAGAGAAAACATCATCAGGTAAAAATCGAATAGAACAACGATCTCCTAGGTCAACTATATCATGAAGGTAATACTATGATATCTAGGGTGACCGTATGTAAATATGTGCCAACAATATAATAATCAACGCCTGTATGCATGTGGATAACATCCAACAATATAATCAATGCATGTATGCATGTGGATCTCATCCGCTCGAAACATCATAAAATCATATGCATGTAAATATATGAGGATATCAAAGAATGCGTGTCCATCAATGACACATTAAATCATGGAACCTGAGTGTCCAACACCGACACTCGAAATATCACGAAACCCGTATCCAGGATCGACACGTAAATCATCATATCTCAGGTGCCGCATCCTCAGATCGGCCCTCAGGCGCCGCCTACTCTGGTCGGCCCTCATATCCATCTCATGACTCCGGTCGGTATCCTCCAGATAACCGCCGAGTATAAATACTATCACCGGTAGGTAGTGCTGCCCTGCCAGGCTCACGGCCTAACAATACGAGTCTTCTTGCCCCGGGGTACCTCACTGGGTCCACAATGTACCCGCAGACAGTGCCTACCGCTCCTCAAATCGGGTTTCACAAGCCAATCTCAGAACCGAGAAAACACATGGTTGACGTACTGAAATATCATATTAAGAGAAACCAGGTTTTTAAAACAATATATATTTTCCTTTGAAATAACCACGGTTCTCAAATCCAGAAATCTCATGAAAATAGTATATCTCAATGCGTATAATCGTCAAGCATGATGTATGCGACATATAACAGAATGTAAGCATATCCGTATATCATGCAACATGGAACAGTGATGTGAGCATGGGCATATCATCATAATGTGAGCATAGCAATATAATAGCATGATGTAGCAATTCTACTGTGTGAGTGGCATAGCAATTATCGATGATGAAGTGTGTGAGCCGGCCAATCTGTGTAAGTGTAACATACGCATCATCGATAATGGTGTAGGTGTACTAGCACAGGTATATGTAATGTAAAGCGAATGACATGAACGTAGCATAAAATACATCGTCAACAAAATGCTATAAGGTATACGTATCTAACATGACCGAATCAGTGAATCTATCAATAAGCATCCAACCTCATAACATCACATACGGTATAATCCATCGTACAACATCCTCTAGTCAAGGATATGGATCAAACATCATAAAACTCATCACGTACGGTAAATCATCGTACGGCGGCATTAAACCGTCAGGGATCCTATCGACCTATATGACAATGGGGGTACGGACCTAACGTCTTGTACGGCATATCACTCATGATTCACAACATTATATATATATATATATATATATATATATATATATATATACTTATATCCCAGGTCGCATCCATAACAATCTCATATCAGGGGACCGACAAAGGTATTAATCATCTCATATCGACTCGCATCCGTATACTGTCATATCAATCAAGTCATCATATCACATCGTACATTCTTTTCATCACATTAATATCCCATATCAGAACATTTACATATATATATATATATATATATATCCTATCTGATAAATCTCATATCATGTTACTCTAAATCTCATACTTATTCTCGTGCACTACCTATATCTATAAATCGTGATTCACGTTCAATTTTCATATCCTTATATATCAATTCGTGACATTATTTCTATCGTATCATGTCAATGCGTCATATCCCTATGGCTTTCATCTCATATCTTTATATATATATATATATATATATATATATATATATATATATATATATATATATATTCAACCACTCTTATCATCTCTAACTATCTTATTAACTCTATCCATAGTTTTCTAACCTAGGTTTCCTTAACAATATTCTATATATCGGTTTCCATCAAAAACTTATGGGGGTGCTATACACCATCCACCCGACTTCCCCCGTAGATATAGATCTACTCACCTTGATCCTTGCTTGCCGAAGTCGATGACGCCATGCTCCGTCGCCTCGGAATCCACGCGAAGGTACCTACAATAATACACAATCGCAATCACTATTAACATCATGTCCGGAAAACCAATACGGCATACGGTGCGCTCATAGGTTAGAACCTATAGCCTACGCATGCAAAAAAATCAAACAACCCTTGTTGTTGACGTACAAACGCCCAACAACCAAATACAAATCCAAACATCAAAACCAAGCATTCAAAAATACGGAAAACATAACCAAAAACACCCCAATGTGCTCCCAGATTCTCTCTCAGGTAAAATGGGATTAAACTAGCAATGCAGTGGGGTTGTATATGAAGTAACTGAGCTATAGACCAAACCTAGGCACCAAATACCACAACTTGGCCGGCCACACACCCTAGAAATCCGGCGAGCTCGACCAGAATAGGAGGGAATGGTCTCGTATTTTCAGGGTGGTCTCCTATTGGTCTAACTAGGTCTCTGGAGTTGCTAGATTTCCTCGTAAAGCCCTCAGACCATCCCAGATTCCCTGTAGGCACACAATAACTCACAAACCGACACGAGACTATATCTAAGTTCTTATTCTCTGTTCTAGGCCATCAAAATCAACGCTAAGGTCTTATAGACACCCACTACAGATCATGATTCCACACAACACCCAAACCCTTCTCTTGAATTTTCCAAACATCATAAATTCAAATCGATTAAACTCTAAAGTACTATAGTGTTCTATTAAACTTAAACTAAACTATATGAAAAGAATTATACCTCATTTGGGCAACTCATGAAAAACCCTAGCTTCCCAAAGTCTCCAAAATCCAAACTTGCAAGGTCCAATGTGTTGAGGATGTGGTGGGGATCATTTTTAATGAAGAGGTTATAAGGTTTTGATGAAGGATTGGAGATGATATGTGGGGGTGAAGGTGGAGGGAAAATGAGTTGGAGAAGATGAAGAAACAATGGAGGAAATGAATGAATGGCAGCCCCCCTCTCTCTCCTACCCTCACTCTTTCTTATTCTCACCCTCTTTCTCTCTCATGGCATTCTTAACCCCTCATCATTGTGTTACCTCTCTCTCTATTCAATAATTCATTTCTTTCTCAAAACTAATTCACATAATACCACCAAAACAACACAAGGGAAACATGTAACCAAATGAAACATGTCATGGTGCACTAACCATGAAAAAATATAGAAACACGGATTTGGCCTAATCGCGATTAGCAGTGCACTAATTGGGTTTTTATTTAAACTGCATATAATTAATTATAAAAAAAACAAATCCAATAAATATATTTTTAAATGAATAAATTATTTTAATCTCCAATTATTTCACAAATATTGGTATATATTTATACCATTTTACGAAAACCCCAATTTCGCAAATCAGGTAGTTTTCGCGAAATATATTATTTTAATATTAAATTACAAAAATAATATTTTATATTTTCTGAAATATTACAATCTTCCCCCTTTAAATAAATTCGGTCCCCAAATTTAAATTTAAATTTAAACCCCCAAATACTAAAACATTTCGGTAATCAACTCAAATCAATGGGGCTCCGAAATCACGGAAGATACAGAAATACCACAGCGCATCATGTGCGCCTGAGAACGAGTATGAAACTTAATATCGAACTCCGTAAAGAGTCACACAAATCATCAGATTTGCACGCATATCCTCGGATTTACAATGGAGATATAGATCTCGAAATCCACTACTGAAATCCAATATGCACTAGTCAAATACTACAATACGTGTATAGTACGCATCCTTGGAAAAATCTCCTAAAACGGAATAAAACACATGCAAAATCTTTTCTGAATAGCCGCGTGATGCGTAACTCACGGCATAAGTGACGGGCGCTCATTTGTAAAGTAATTGTAAGTCGATGTTTTACACCCTACGAGTTGCGGGGAGGCGGAATAGGTAAAACAATCATTTTGTTTAAAACAACATCGACTAACCGAAAGGATCTTTGCTAAACTATAACTAACACTATTATAGGAGTAATTAGCTACTATGAAAAAAGATTATACCTAATGAAACAAGTCCTTCTTCTTCTCGTTAACCACCTCCTCGTCGGCCTCCTCTTTGTAATAGACGATCCACCCGAAAGCTACTACTCCAAGCTTTGCCTCTAATCTTGAGGTAACTAGGTTACTCTAATTGCTAATCAAAGTCACCTAGGGAATATAAAGTATGATTATGGATTAATGAGTCTTGCTAATTCTTGATCTCAACACATGAGAGGTTAGGATTAGGGTTTGAAGAGAGAGAGCTTGAGGAGAGAGAAGGTGAGAGTGAGAATGAAATGAAATAATGATATCATTTGAAAATATGAAGCATAATGATTTATTAAATGAATAAAATCAAATGATTTATCATCATGCTTCATTTATTTATTATGTGTGATTCATCTCATGAGTCATTAGCCATTTAATGCACCATTAACTACATGAATGAATCACACAAATGAGTCAATAAATCAATAAATGCAAATGCCACCTTAGCCCCCAAGTCATCATCCTTCTAGAAGCTTCTTGCCAAATTACGAGAATGCCCCTCCTATCCTTGAAAACACGGAAAAACTTTAGACTGTATAAATCCAATAATCCGATACTAGAATCTGGCTTAAACCAAAGCCAGCTAGTAAAAACTGTCCGAACATCGTACGCGCATAAATGCACGTGCATGTGTGAACCCTGTCGTAAAACCATACGACCTCTATATCGTTTCGTCCTGAGCAGGGAAACTCTCTGTGTAGGACTCTTAAGACTCGACTACTACGCTGGCAGTAGGTTTAACCACAGACCGCAAGCGGCACTAACTGTACGTAACAGTCCCCAGGTAGATGTCGACAAAAAGAACGATGAGGAAACCCATCCGAACTCCTACTAAGCCTGATGTGACAATCTCCGTACAGTCCGGTCTGTTCATCTAGGACTATCGCATATCGGGCCTAGGGGGCGGCAAGCGGCAGTCCCCTAAAAGCGGTATAAGTCGTGTCGGAGTGAAACCCATTGCACCTTGAGAAACTACTGGAAAAACCTACCAGTATATCTCGCTTGCCCTGGCCAGGGACTTTGCATAATGGATCTCCAGACGCAGAGCGATATCAACTCCCAATACCGGGAGAGACGAATCCTGTCTAACCACTACTACCTCCAAGTGCTCGGGATTGCACCCAACTGCTACCTGTTTGCACGACTCCTTTGAGCCGTGGTAGGGTAGCAATCTAAGAACAGTGGGACACACTCGAGACGAAGTAGCGGTGTTAAGTCTGCGGACTATGCTGTACTCATGTCACCTGGGAACTGTTAACAGACGACGGGTATAATACCAACCAACAGTTCCCCGCGAGTCTTGTCCGGTATACCCGTACCCAACGAGCACCTGTATACTATCTCCAGTACGATGTACTGATGGTTGTGGGACAGACCATCTCACCAACTGGGATGAGAAGTGTACACACTAGTCTACTACGGAGTATCGATGCCCTGTCTCGATAATCCTACGACTAGGGACCTGAAAAATGATGTGCTTGTAGACTACCCAGCCCCCACTAGTGTGACTTCCATCACAACGCTGGTAGTCAAGCAAGATCCTAAGGGCTCTATCAAAACTGTTAGTGTATATGCCCTAGGGGCCATTATTGTATCATAGTTGTATGTATATTACTTAATGGAAGCTTGGGATATTCACAGTTGTATATACAGTCTTGCTAAAAATAGTAGTATGCTACTTGGTTTGTGTCTACTTTAATATGTGCATATGTTTCTTGTAACGTATCACTTATACATATTAGTAGAGCCCATAGGATCTTTGCTTGATTACCAGCGTTGTGATGGCAGTCACACTAGTGGGGGCTGGGTAGTCCTATACTTGTCCCTAGTCGTAGGATTATCGAGACTGGACATCGATACTCCAGAGTAGACTAGTGTGTACGCTTCTTATCCCAGTTGGGGAGATGGTCTTTCCCACAGCCATCAGTACGTCATACTGGAGATAGTATACATGTGCTCGTTAGGTTATGGGTACACCGGACAAGACTCGCAGGGGAACTGTTGGATGGTATTATACCCATCGTCAGTTAACAGTTCCCAGGTGACATGAGTACAGCATAGTCCGCAGACTTGACACTGCTACTTCGCCTCGAGTGTTTCCCACTATTCTTAGATTGCTACCCTACCATGGCTCAAAGGAGTCGTGTGTAAGTCCATGTCACTCACCCCACGAACTTGCGGGTAGGCGGAATATATGAAAAACGATCATCAAAGGTTCGTAACACGGACTTGAGCACATGAATCGTATCTAAACTGTTACTAGCAAACTACGAAAGGTTTAACTACTCTGATTCGAAGTTATACCTCACGTTTCCTGTCCTTCGGGTCTTCATCACTATCCTCCACTCCTTGTAGGCTCTTTGGAACGTCGGCACCTCAACGGCCTCCTCGAGTCAAAGACGATCCACCCGAGAGCTCCTACTCCAAGCTTAACCTCTAACTTGAGGTAACTAGGTTACTCAAAGTGCTAATTTAAGCAACCAAGGTGATATAGAGTTGGATTATGGAAGTATCAGTCTAGCTAACCCTTGAACTCAACACATGAGAGGTTAGGGTTAGGGTTTGAAGAGAGAGAGCTTGAGGAGAGAGAAGGTGAGAATGAGAATCCTGTTGGATGAATAGATCATGTATGTGTATATGAAACATATCATATATATTAAATGAATAACAAATAATGATATACCATCATGTTTCATTAATAAACTAAGTGATTCATCACATGAGTCATATAAATCATAATTGATTCATTAACTCCATGTATGAATCACACCATGACTCACTTATCCAATTAATGCAAATGCCACCTTAACCCCCAAGTCACCATGCTTCAAGAAGCTTCCCGACAAATTACGGGAACGCCCCTCCTATCCGTAAAAACACGGAAAAACTTTAGACTGTATAAATCCAAAAATCCGATACTAGAATCTGGCTTAAACCAAAGCAGACTAGTAAAAACTGTCCGAACATCGTACGTGCGTAAAAACACGTATGCGTCTGAACCCTGTCGTAAAACCATACGACCTCTATATGGTTTCACCCGAAGCAGGGAAACTCTCTGTGTGGGACTCTAAAGACTCGACACTACGCTGGCAGTGGGTTTAACCACAGACCGCAAGCGGCACTAGCTGTACGTAACGGTCCCCAGGTAGATGTCGATAAGAAGGCCGATGAGTAAACCCATCCGAACTCCTACTGAGCCTGCTGTGACAATCTCCATACAGTCCGGTCTGTTCGTCTAAGACTATCGCATATCGGGCCTAGGGGGCGGCAAGCGTCAGTCCTCTAGAAGCAGTATAAGTTGTGTCGGAGCGTAGCCTATTACACCTTGAGAAACTACTGGAAAACCTACCAGTAAATCTCGCTTGCCCTGGACAGGGACTTTGCGTAATGGCTCTCTGACACAGCGCGATATCAACTCCCAATACCGGGAGAGACGAATCCTGTCTAACCGCCACTGCCTCCAAGTGCTCGGGACTGCACCCAACTGCTACCTGTTTCCACGACTCCTTTGAGCCGTGGTAGGGTAGCAATCTAAGAACAGTGGGACACACTCGAAGCGAAGTAGCAGTGTCAAGTCTGCGGACTATGCTGTACTCATGTCACCTGGGAACTGTTAACTGACGACGGGTATAATCCCAACCAACAGTTCCCCGTGAGTCATGTCCGGTGTACCCGTAACCTAACGAGCACCTGTATACTATCTCCAGTACGACGTACTGACGGCTGTGGGACAGACCATCTCCCTAACTGGGATGAGAAGCGTACACACTAGTCTACTTCGGAGTATTGATGCCCTGTCTCGATAATCCTACGACTAGGGACCTGAATAAGGATGTGCTTGTAGACTACCCAGCCCCCACTAGTGTGACTGCCATCACAACGCTGGTAGTCAAGCAAGATCCTAAGAGCTCTATCAATACGTATACTCACATATTAAGATAGAAAAACCAAGTAGCATACTACTATGTTTAGCAAGACTGTTATATACATGTGAATATCCCAAGCTTTCATTAAGTAATATACAAACTAGTATGATACAGTAATGGCCTTCTAGAGCATAAACACTAACAATCTCCCACTTGCACTAGGGCCATGTACTGGTATATCGCAGACCTATCATCTCGAATAGCCTCTCGAACTGCGTCTGAGGAATGGCCTTTGTGAATGGATCAACAGTGTTATTCTCTGTATCTACTCTCTTTACCTCGATCTCCCGGCGATCGACGATCTCCCTGATCAGGTGATACCGCCTTAAGATGTGTCTAGACTTCTGATGGGACCTGGGTTCCTTCGCTAAAGCTATAGCGCCGTTGTTGTCGCAATACAGAGGTATTGGACCAACACTGGTAGGAACCACCTGAAGTTCTGTGTGGAACTTTTTCATCCAGACAGCTTCTTTTGCGACATCGCAAGCAGCTATGTACTCCGCTTCCATCGTTGAGTCAGCAACGGTGTCTTGCTTGGAACTCTTCCAACAGACCGCCCCTCCATTGAGGGTAAAGACATAACCCGACATGGACTTGGAGTCATCCTTGTCACTCTGGAAGCTGGAGTCAGCAAAGGCCTCTATCTGGAGGTCTTTTCCGCCATACACCAAGAACATCTCCTTAGTCCTTCTTAGGTACTTGAGAATGTTCTTTACTGCTATCCAGTGCTTTTCCCCTGGGTTTGCCTGATACCGGCTTACAACGCTCAATGCGTATGATACATCTGGTCTGGTACATAACATCGCATATATTATAGAGCCTACCGCTGAAGCGTAGGGTATAATTGACATGCGATCCCTTTCCAAATCAGTCTTGGGAGACATCTCTTTGGAGAGGGTGATTCCGTGACAAGCCGGTAGGTTACCACGCTTAGAATCATCCATACTGAATCTTTTCAATGTGGTGTCTATGTACCTGGACTGCGAAAGTCCCAACACCCTCTATGATATATCACGATAGATCTGGATCCCCAGAATGTAGGTGGCATCACCCAGGTCTTTCATCGAGAATTTCTGTGACAAGAATCTTTTGACTGACTGTAGCATAGGAATACATTTCCTATTAGGAGAATGTCATCCACGTACAAGACGAGGAATACAACAACTCTCCCTACAATCTTAATGTATATGCATGGTTCATCTGGATTTTTGATAAAGTCGAATTCTTTGACAGTATCATCAAAACAGATGTTCCAACTCCGTGATGCCTGCTTTAGTCCATAAATGGATTTAAGCAGCTTGCATACTTTACCGCTGCTCCCACTCTGAATGAATCCCTCTAGCTGATCCATATAGACGCTCTCTTCCAAATTACCATTTAGAAAGGTCGTCTTTACGTCCATCTGCCAGATCTCATAATCGTGGAAGGCAGCAATAGCAAGAAGGACCCGAATGGATTTCAGCATAGCTACTGGAGAAAAGGTTTCGTCATAGTCCAAACCAGGTCTTTGACGGAAACCCTTTGCAACAAGTCAAGCCTTATAGGTTTCAACCTGTCCATCTACACCAATCTTCTTCCTGAAGATCCACTTGCATCCTACGGGTTTTACCCCATCTGGAGCAGTGTCCAAAGCCTATACTTTGTTAGTGTACATGGACTCCATTTCGGTCTGCATTGCATCCTGCCATTTTACCGAGTCGCCGCTCTGAATGGCTTGCTGGAAGCTAGTAGGGTCGTCATTATCAATGACGCAATCTTCTCGATCCCCGTCTATGAGAAAACCGTAGTATCTCTCGGGCGGATGAGACTGCCTACTACTTCTGCGGATAGGCGCTGGTATGTCCCTTTCTTCTGAAACTTCTTGTTCTATCAAACTTTCAGTAACAACTTGTGGTTCTGGAATTTCTTCCGGTTCTACTGCGCTCCCACTCTTCTGATTTTCTAAAAATTCAGTTTCTAAGAAGCGGGCATGACGAGAAACAAAGACCTTTTGTTCCTCTGCGTAATAGAAACAATATCCCATGTAGATCTTTGGATATGCCACAAACTTACACTGTACTGAGCGTGCCTCGAGTTTGTCCGTATGCTGCTTCTTTACAAAAGCTGGACATCCCCATGTCTTAAGATACTTAAGACAGGGTTTCTTCCCACTCCACATCTGATATGGTGTGGTAGGCACAGTCTTGGATGGAACCTTGTTCAAAAGATATGCCGCTGATTCTAGCGCATAACCCCAGAATGATCGCGGTAACTCAGCCTTACTCATCATGGAACGAACCATATTCAATAGGGTTCGATTCCTCCTTTCCGATACACCGTTGTGTTGTGGTGTGTATGGAGGAGTAAGCTGAGAGAGAATTCCATTCTCTTTTAAGTAACCCAGGAACTCGGCACTTAAGTATTCACCACCTCGATCAGATCTCAGTGTCTTAATACTTTTGCCTGTTTGGTTTTCCACTTCATTCTTGTATTCCTGGAATTTCTCAAAGGCCTCGGATTTATGCTTCATCAAGAAGATATGTCCATACCTAGAGAAATCATCCGTAAAAGTAATGAAGTAGGAATAACCACCTCGCGCATGTGTAGACATTGGACTGCACACGTCACTGTGTACGAGTCCTAAGAGCTCGCTCGCTCTTACTCCGTGTCCAGTAAACGGAGTCTTTGTCATCTTTCCCACGAGACAAGATTCACAAGTGGCATAAGATTGATATTCGAACGGATTCAAATATCCTTCTCTATGTAACTTCGTTAATCGTGTTTCATTGATGTGACCTAGTCTACAATACCATAAGAAAGCCTGATTCATTTCTGGAGACTTTCTTTTAAGTGTGTTCTGGACATTAAAAACCTGAGCTTGACTTAATACGTATATACCGTCATCTAATGTACCGGACCCAATCAAAACTTGATTTAGGTGGATGTGAACTACATCGCTTACGAATGTAAAATCATATCCCTTTTCTGAAAGTAAGGACACTGATATGATATTACAAGTCAAACTAGGTACATACAAACAGTTACGTAGAATCAATATCTGCCCACTTGTCAAACCTAGGCGATATTCTCCCACGGATTCAGCGTCCACGCTCATTCCGTTTGCAACTCTGAGAGACATATCACCCACCCTTATAACTCTACGGTTTCTCAAAGCATGTAAAGAATTACAGATATGAGATCCTGCTCCGGTATCTAGTACCCAGGAAGTAGAGTTAATTGACAAACAGTTCTCAATTACAAACACACTAGAGGCTGAAGCCACAACATGCTTCGTATCCTGGCTACAGGCTTCCAAAGCCCTGCAATCCTTCTGCCAATGCCCGTTCCCATAACAATAGGAAAACCCTCCTTACCTACACCAAGTCCCGAAACTTTTTCTCTTCCATTTCCTCCTACTTTATTGACACCGTATATCGGCTTTGTAGAGGTCTTCTTCTTTTCACCCTTTACTTTTGCCCTGGATGTAGAAGAAGAAGGTCCCCCATTAAGCAGAGCTTGTGTCTCCCTGGTTTCTTTCAGGGTGTAAGTAGAGGGTAGGGACTGTGGAAATAAGTCAGCGTATGACCTGTTTCCCAACGTGGTCTCCAAGTCCTTGAGCTCATCAACAGAGCTATTCATTGTAAGGACGTTGTCCCCTACAGATGACCCAACAGCCAACCTCGCTTGAATTAAATTGTTCGATGTCTCATATCTTGCGATATGAGTTTGCTCTCCATATAAATCTTTGTTATGGAGAAAGATGGAAAATAAGTCCATCTTCTCGTGTTGCTTCTGATATACACCATCAACTGAAGCCAACACGACTGAAGCCAACACGAGGCACTTAGCTTTCGCTTTATCCTTTTCCCTTGTCTGATGGATATCCATATCCGTGACGGTGGAAACTGGACCAGGGACGGCGAGATCTTGAGTAGTAATAGGGTGGTCCAGCTTGTCATAGGCAATGGACATCTGGAAAGACCTTTGCCAGTCATATAAGTTAGATTCAGTCAACTTGTTATCTAGATGTAACCTAGTCATGGTCACAAGGTCGCTGCAATGAGAGAGAGAGAAGAAAACACTTTAGCATGATGCTCTTGCAAGTTTAGATTGGGTTTTAATTTATCTAAACTGGATGGCTCCCACTGTTTCTCGAATCCTTCCTCAAACCATAAAAGAAGAATTAGCCAGGACTATTCTCACTGTACAATACTTGCTTAACCGTTCAGCCAGGCTAGTGTCGGTACTTCGAGGGAGGTTTTCCAACGCTTTCGCGAAGTTCCTTAATTAAATAACCTCTTTTCTCTGGGGGCGTAGCCCCGCTGACACCTTTCTCGACACCTACTTGGTTTATAGCATTGATCGTTAAGTGACGAATCTCCTGATAAGTAGCATATACTCACAGTAGGATCGGGATCCAAATATCATCGTATGATAATGTTGAAGGAATCCTACCAACATTCATCAAACTCCAAATGGTATGCAACACTAGCAAGTTTCAGTTTCTTTAGAAACTCCCGATGTAGATTTTTGCCCCATGTTCTTATGACCTTGACGAAAGCCAACAAATCATAAAACGCATGTCAAGTTCTGCCCATCATTATCTTGTTAATTCGAACCCACCCGTATATACCCTTGACGAAAGCCAACAAGGTAATACGACTGTCCCAAACCAACTCATCTATCTATGCAACAAATGAATACCCCGGCAGCTACCAAACACTATGCCTTGACGAAAGCCAACAAACATAGCTTGAATACTACTGACCATCCATAGGAAATGACGGAGGGCTACGACTGGCTTTGGCGAAACCGTGAACGTAGTTAACTTGATATAACCGAAGGAACCTGATAGCTTTTTTAAAAGGAGTGGTTAAAGCTCCGCAATTAAAAAATCTGCTCTTTTAAAATAACCGAGTGGTTTCTTTTAAATTTGTTCCAACGATTCAACTTTGGTTTATTTTCTTTGCATTAAAATAATGTGTCCCATCATTTAACCTATCATTGCAGAGAACAACGAAAATACAACGTCCTCTTATGCCATACGCATTCGCCACTGGGTCCCCTCATCACCCGTTAGGTTACTTAACTAACGACAGAGCGGGGGCTGGGCTAGCGCGGCTGTAAAACATAAATGACGTCTAAATAGCTATCATATATAGATATTGTACATTCGTCAGACGCAATAACAGGCATTCCAGATCTCATATGAACATTATTGGATATACAAGCAATCCGCGTTTGCTTTGAGCCTGCAACAAAAGACGGATTACACAGTTGTGATGAATAGCCTTTACCCCACCCTAGACCCCTACGGGTACGGCAAACTACCCTCCAAGTACCTGAAGTGAAGCGGTCTCCCTCAACAATGTGAGTAGGCCACTAAACACTTCAACGTACCCGGTAGTCTGTGTACCCCACCTTGGGTCTATCCTAGGAGCAAAAACAGTAAATGAAATAATACAACGGTGGCTACAACCGCAACCTGGATGTGCCCCGCAAAGGAATATTACATCATATTACAATTTACATCGAATGAATGAATATAAAACCCATCTCAAACCCCGACTAATCATCACAACGATCTAATCAAGTTCATATACACAAACAGTAAACATTACAGAAATGTGCAACCCCCTGCCAACCGACATACTAGCAGTTAGGGGAGGTTTACGAACACATTAATCATTACAGATAAAAACCAGATTAGCAAATAACTTAGAATATCGATCGATAACCATTTTCCGTGTCTACCCCAATTGCAAACCTGCACTGAAGTAACCTGGGTAGAAACAGAACATACAGGAAAATAAAACACCAGAAAATAGGAATTACGGTGAAACTCCGAGTCAACACGGCGTTGACTCGGCGGCGGATCCGAGGCCAAAAGCACCATTTGGCCGCGATTCCGCGGCCGTCTTGCCGAGTTATGACATCGTATTTTCCCAGAACTCTTATAATACCCTGGTGTGAATTTTAAGGCCTATCAAAAAAAAATTCTGACACTTTTAAAATCAACAGAAACTGATAGGGTTACGGGGTGTTGTTTTCGTGTTTTCCGTCGATCGAAGTTCTACTTAGTTGCTAACAAGCTAGTAATGGTTTAGTTGGCTCTGATACCACTGTAAGTCCATGTCACGCACCCCACGAACTTGCGGGGAGGCGGAATATATGAAAAACGATCATCAAAGGTTCGTAACACGGACTTGAGCGCATGAATCGTATCTAAACCGTTACTAGCAAACTACGAAAGGTTTAACTACTCTGATTCGAAGTTATACCTCATGTTTCTTGTCCTTCGGGTATTCATCACTATCCTCCACTCCTTGTAGGCTCTTTGGAACGTCGGCACCTCAACGGCCTCCTCGAGTCAAAGACGATCCACCCGAGAGCTCCTACTCCAAGCTTAACCTCTAACTTGAGGTAACTAGGTTACTCAAAGTGCTAATCTAAGCAACCTAGGTGATATAGAGTTGGATTATGGAAGTATTAGTCTAGCTAACCCTTGAACTCAACACATGAGAGGTTAGGGTTAGGGTTTGAAGAGAGAGAGCTTGAGGAGAGAGAAGGTGAGAATGAGAATTCTCTTGGATGAATAGATCATGTGTGTATATATGAAACATATCATATATATTAAATGAATAACAAATAATGATATATCATCATGTTTCATTAATACACTAAGTGATTTATCACATGAGTTATATAAATCATAATTGATTCATTAACTCTATGTATGAATCACACCATGACTCACTTATCCAATTAATGCAAATGCCACCCTAACCCCCAAGTCACCATGCTTCAAGAAGCTTCCCGACAAATTACGGGAACGCCCCTCCTATCCGTAAAAACACGGAAAAACTTTAGACTGTATAAATCCAATAATTCGATACTAGAATCTGGCTTAAACCAAAGCCGACTAGTAAAAACTGTCCGAACATCGTACGTGCGTAAAAACACGTATGCGTCCGAACCCTATCGTAAAACCATACGACCTCTATATCGTTTCACCCGAAGCAGGGAAACTCTCTGTGTGGGACTCTAAAGACTCGACACTACGCTGGCAGTGGGTTTAACCACAGACCGCAAGCGGCACTAGCTGTACGTAACGGTCCCCAGGTAGATATCGATAAGAAGGCCGATGAGTAAACCCATCCGAACTCCTACTGAGCCTGCTGTGACAATCTCCGTACAGTCCGGTCTGTTCGTCTAAGACTATCGCATATCGGGCCTAGGGGGCGGCAAGCGTCAGTCCCCTAAAAGTGGTATAAGTTGTGTCGGAGCGTACCCTATTACACCTTGAGACACTACTGGAAAACCTACCAGTAAATCTCGCTTGCCCTGGCCAGGGACTTTGCGTAATGGCTCTATGACACAGCGAGATATCAACTCCCAATACCGGGAGAGACGAATCCTGTCTAACCGCCACCGCCTCCAAGTGCTCGGGACTGCACCCAACTGCTACCTGTTTGCACGACTCCTTTGAGCTGTGGTAGGGTAGCAATCTAAGAACAGTGGGACACACTCGAGGCGAAGTAGCAGTGTCAAGTCTGCGGACTATGTTGTACTCATGTCACCTGGGAACTGTTAACTGACGACGGGTATAATCCCAACCAACAGTTCCCCGTGAGTCATGTCTAGTGTACCCGTAACCTAATGAGCACCTGTATATTATCTCCAGAACGACGTACTGACGGCTGTGGGACAGACCATCTCCCCAACTGGGATGAGAAGCGTACACACTAGTCTACTCCGGAGTATCGATGCCCTGTCTCGATAATCCTATGACTAGGGACCTGAATAAGGATGTGCTTGTATACTACCCAGCCCCCACTAGTGTGACTGCCATCACAACGCTGGTAGTCAAGCAAGATCCTAAGAGCTCTATCAATACGTATACTCACATATTAAGATAGAAAAACCAAGTAGCATACTACTATGTTTAGCAAGACTGTTATATACATGTGAATATCCCAAGCTTCCATTAAGTAATATACAAACTAGTATGATACAGTAATGGCCTTCTAGGGCATAAACACTAACATCGTGCAAACAGGTAGCAGTTGGGTGCAGTCCCGAGCACTTGGAGGCAGTGGCGGTTAGAAAGGATTCGTCTCTCCCGGTATTGGGAGTTGATATCGCGCTGTGTCAGAGAGCCATTACGCAAAGTCCCTGGCCAGGGCAAGCGAGATTTACTGGTAGGTTCCAGTAGTTTCTCAGGGTGTAATAAGCTACGCTCCGACATGACTTATACCGCTATTAGGGGACTGACGTTTGCCGCCCCCTAGGCTCGATATGCGATAGTCTTAGACGAACAGACCGGACTGTACGGAGATTTTCACATCAGGCTCAGTAGGAGTTCGGATGGGTTTCCTCATCGGCCTTCTTATCGACATCTACCTGGGGACCGTTACGTACAGCTAGTACCGCTTGCGGTCTGTGGTTAAACCTACTGCCGGTGTAGTGTCGAGTCTTTAGAGTCCCACACAGAGAGTTTTCCTGCTCCAGGTGAAACGATATAGAGGTCGTATGGTTTTACGACAAGGGTTCGGACGCGTACGTGTGTTTACGCACGTACGACGTTCGGACAGTTTTTGCTAGCCGGCTTTGGTTTAAGCCAGATTCTAGTATCGGGTTATTGGATTTGTACAGTCTAAAGTTTTTCCGTGTTTTCACGGATAGGAGGGGCGTTCTCGTAATTTGTCGGGAAGTTTCTAGATGGATGATGACATGGAGGGTAAGGTGGCATTAGCATTTAATGAATTTGTGACTCACTTAGATGAATCATTCAAATGAGTTAATGAAGCATTTATTGCTTAATGACTCACTTGATGATTCATTGCATATATTTAATGAAGCATGATGATAACGCATTTTGATTTATTCTTTTTGATTTTCTTATGCTTCATAATATATTAGAAGTGAGAAGCTTTTTCATTCATTCTCATGATCACCTTCTCTCCCCTCAAGCTCTCTCATTCTTGAAACCCTAACCCTAACCTCTCATGTATTGAGATCAAGGGTTAGCTAGACTAATACATCCATAACCTCACTCTATATCTCCTAGGTAGCTTAGATTAGCACTTTAAGCAACCTAGTTATCTCAAGTTAGAGATCAAGCTTGGCGTAGGAGCTCTCGGTTGGATCGTTTTTGACTCGAGGAGGCCGTTGAGGTGCCGATGTTCCAAGGAGCCTACGAGGAGTGGAGGACAGCGATGAAGACCCGAAGGACAAGTAACGTGAGGTATAACTTCGAATCCGAGTAGTTAAACCTCTCGTAGTTTTCTAGTAACGGTTTAGACACGATTCATGCGCTCAAGTCCGTGTTACGAAGCTTTGATAATCGTTTTTCATATATTCCGCCTCCCCGCAAGTTCGTGGGGTGCGTGACATGGACTTACAGTGGTATCAGAGTCAACTAAACCATTACTAGCTTGTTAGCAGCTAATTAGAACTTCGATCGTCGGAAAACACGAAAACGAAACCCCGGAAACCCCTAAGTTTCTGTTAATTTTAAACATGTCTAAAAACTTATATGATATGCCTTAAAATTCACGGCAGGGAAATATAAGAATACTGGGAAAATATGAGCCCCTAACTCGGCAAGACGGCCGCGGATCCGCGGCAAGATGGTGCTTTTCGCCGCTGATCTGCCGCCGGGTCAACCCCGAGTTGACTCGGATTTGCACAGTAATTCATATTTTTTGGAGTTTTGTTTTCCTGTATATTCTGTTTCTACCCAGGTTACTTCTATGCTGGCTTGCAATTGGGGTGGACACGGAAAATAGTTGTCGATCGATGTTCTAAGATATTTTCTAATTGGGTTTTTATCTGTAATGTTTAATGTGTTCGTAAACCTCGCCTAACTACTAGTATGTCGGTTGGCAAGGGGTTGCACATTTCTGTAATGTTTACTGTTTGTGTATATGAACTTGATTGGAGTGTTGTGATGATTAGCCGGGGTTTGAGATGGGTTTAATATTCATTCATTCGATGTAATTGTAATATGATGTAATATTCTTTTGCGGGACGCATCCAGGTTGCGGTTGTAGCCACCGTTGTATTATTTCTTTTTACTGTTTTTCTCCTAGGATAGACCCAAGGCGGGGTACACAAACTACCGGGTACGTTGAAGTGTTTAGTAGCCTACTCACGTTGTTGAGGGAGACCGCTTCACTTCGGGTACTTGGCGGGTAGTTTGCCGTACCCGTAGGGGTCTAGGGTTGGGGTAAAGGCTATTCATCACAACTGTGTAATCCGTCTTTTATTGCAGGCTCAAAGCAAATGCGGATTGCTAGTATATCCAATAAAGTTCATCTGTGATCTAGAATGCTTATTATTGCGTCTGACGAGTGTACAATATCTATATATGATAGCTATTAAACGTCACTTATGTTTTACACCCGCGCTAGCCCAGCCCCCGCTCTGTCGTTAGTTAAGTAACCTAACGGGTGATGACGGGACCCCGTGGCAAATGCGGATGGTATAAGAGGACGTGGTATTTTCGTTGTTTTCTGCAATGATAGGATAAATGATGGGACGCATTATTATAATGCAAAGAAAATAAACCAAAATTCAATCGTTGGAACAAATTTAAAAGAAACCACTCGGTTATTTTAAAAGATCAGAATTTTTAATTGCGGAGCTTTAACCACTCCTTTTAAAAAGTATCAGGTTCCTTCGATTATATCAAGTTCACTACGTTCACGGTTTTTCCAAAACCATTCGTAGCCCTCCGTCATTTCATATAGATAGTCAATAGTATTCAAGCTGTGTTTATTGACTAAAGTCAAGGCACAGTGTTTGGTAGCTGTTGGATATTCATATGCAGCATAGATAGATGCGTTGGTTTGGGACAGTCGTATTACCTTGTTGACTAAAGTCAAAGGTATGTACGGGTGGGTTCAAATTAACCTGGCTAATGACGGGTAGAACTTGACATGTGACTTATGATTTGTTGACTAAAGTCAAGGTCATAAGAGCATGGGGCAAAAATCCATATCGGGAATTTCTAGAGAAACTGAAATTTGCAGGAAGTTGCATACCATTTGGAGTTTGATGAATGTTGGTAGGATTCCTTCAACATTATCATACGATGATATTTGGATCCCGATCCTACTGTGAGTATATATTACTTATCAGGAGATTCGTCACTTAACGATCAATGCTATAAACTAAGTAGGTGCCAAGAAAGGTGTCAGCGGGGTTACGCCCCCAGAGAAAAGAGGTTCTTTAATTAAGGAACTTCGCGAAAGCGTTGGAAAACCTTTCTCGAAGTATCGACACTAGCCTGGCTGAACGGTTAAGCAAGTATTGTACGGTGAGAATAGTCCTGGCTAATTCTTCTTTTATGGTTTGAGGAAGGATTCGAGAAACAGTGGGAGCCATCCTGTTTAGATAAATTAAAACCACTCTAAACTTGCAAGAGCATCATGCTAAAGTGTTTTCTTCTCTCTCTCTTAATTGCAGCGACCTTGTGACCACGACTAGGTTACATCTAGATAACAAATTGACTGAATCTGACTTATATGACTGGCAAAGGTCTGTCTAGATGTCCATTGCCTATGACAAGCTGGACCACCCTATTACTACTCAAGATCCCGCCGTCCCAGGTCCAGTTTCTACCGTCACGGATATGGATATCCGCCAGACAAGGGAAAAAGATATAGCGAAAGCCAAATGCCTCGTGTTAGCTTAAGTTGATGGTGTATACCAGAAGCAGCACGAGAAGATGGACTCAGTTTCCATCTTTCTCCAAATCAAAGATTTATATGGAGAGCAATCTCATATCGAAAGATATGAGACCTCGACCGAATTAATTCAAGCGAGGTTGGCCGTCGGGTCATCTGTAGGGGACAACGTCCTTACAATGACTAGCTATATTAATGATCTAAAGGACCTGCAGACCACGTTGGGAAACAGGTCAGATACTGACTTGTTTCTTCAGTCTCTGCCTTCTACCCTGAAAGAAACCAGGGATATAGAAAGAAAGAGAAAGGAAAAAGTTTCGGGACTGGATATAGTAAAAGAGGGACATTCCTATTGTTACAGGAATGAACATAGGCAAAAGGATTGCAGGGCTAGCAAAGCCAGTAGCCAGGATTCGAAGCATGTTGTGGCTTCGGCTTCAAGTGTGTTTGTAATTGAGAACTGTTTGCCAATTAACTCTACTTCCTGGGTACTAGATACCGGAGCAGGATCTCATATCTGTAATTCATTACATACTTTGAGAAACCGTAGAGTTATAAAGGTAGGTGATTGGTCTCTCAGAGTTGCAAACGGAATGAGCGTGGACGCTGAATCCGTGGGAGAATATCTCCTAGGTTTGACAAGTGGGCAGATATTGATTCTACGTAACTATTTGTATGTACCTAGTATGACTTGTAACATCATATCAGTATCCTCACTTTCGAGAGAGGGATATGATTTTACATTCGTAGGCGATGTAGTTCACATCCACCTAAATCAAGTTTTGATTGGGTCCGGTACATTAGATAACGGCATATACGTATTGAGTCAAGCTCAGGTTTTCAATGTCCAGAACACACTTAAAAGAAAGTCTCCGGAATTAAATCAGGCTTTCTTATGGTATTGTAGACTGGGTCACATCAATGAGAGAAGGTTGACTAAGTTACATAGAGAAGGATATTTGAATCCGTTCGAATATCAATCTTATGCTACTTGTGAATCTTATCTCATAGGAAAGATGACAAAAACTCCGTTTACTGGACACAGAATAAGAGCGAGCGAGCTCTTTGGGATCGTACACAGTGATGTGTGCGGTCCAATGTCTACACATGCGCGAAGCGGTTATTCATACTTCATTACTTTTACGGATAACTTTTCAAGGTACGGATATGTCTTCTTAATGAAACATAAATCTGAAGCCTTTGAAAAATTCCAGGAATACAAGAATGAAGTAGAAAACCAAACAAGAAAAAGTATCAAGACACTGAGATCTGATCGAGGTGGTGAGTACTTAAGTGCCGAGTTCCTAGGTTACTTAAAAGAGAATGGAATTCTCTCTCAGCTTACTCCTCCATACACAACACAACATAACGGTGTATCGGAGAGACGGAACCGAACCCTATTGGATATGGTACGTTCCATGATGAGTAACGCTGAGTTACCGCGATCATTCTGGGGATATGCACTAGAATCAGCTGCATATCTTTTGAACCGAGTTCCAACCAAGACTGTGCCTACTACACCATATCAGATGTGGAGTGGGAAGAAACCATGTCTTAAGTATCTTAAGACATGGGGATGTCCAGCTTTTGTAAAGAAGCAGCATACGGAAAAACTCAAGGCACGCTCAGTACAGTGTAAGTTTGTGGGATATCCAAAGAACTCCATGGGATATTGTTTCTATTACGCAGAGGAACAAAAGGTCTTTGTTTCTCAACATGCCCGCTTTTTGGAAACTGAATTTTTGGAAAATCAGAAAAGTGGGAGCGCAATAGAACTGGAAGAAATTCCAAAACTACAAGCTATTACTGAAACCTTGGTAGAACAAGAAGGTTCAGGAGAACCGGACATCCCAGTGCCACTCCGCAGGAGTAGTAGGCAGTCTCATTCACCCGAGAGATACTACGGTTTTCTCATAGACGGGGATAGAGAGGATTGCACTATTGACTATGATGAGCCTACTAGCTTCCAGCAAGCCATTCAGAGCGGCGACTCGGTAAAATGGCTAGATGCAATGCGGACCGAAATGGAGTCCATGTACACTAACAAAGTATGGACTTTGGACATTGCTCCAGATGGGGTAAAACCCGTAAGATGCAAATGGATCTTCAAAAAGAAGATTGGTGTAGATAGACAGGTTGAAACCTATAAGGCTAGACTTGTTGCAAAAGGTTTCCGTCAAAGACCTGGTTTGGACTATGATGAAACTTTTTCTCCAGTAGCTATGCTAAAATCCATTAGGGTCCTTCTTGCTATTGCTGCCTTCCACGATTATGAGATCTGGCAGATGGACGTAAAGACAGCTTTTCTAAATGGAAATTTGGAAGAGAGCGTCTATATGGATCAGCCAGAGGGATTCATTCAGAGTGGGAGCAGCGGTAAAGTATGCAAGTTGCTTAAGTCCATTTATGGACTAAAGTAGGCATCTCGGAGTTGGAACATCTGTTTTGATGATAATGTCAAAGAATTTGACTTTATCAAAAATCTAGATGAACCATGCATATACAGAAAGATTGTAGGGAGAGCTGTAGTATTTCTCGTCTTGTACGTGGATGACATTCTCCTAATAGAAAATGATATTCCTATGTTACAGTCAGTCAAAAGATTTTTGTCACAGAAATTCTCCATGAAAGACCTGGGTGATGCCACCTACATTCTGGGAATCCAGATCTATCGTGATAGATCAAAGAAGATGTTGGGACTTTCACAGTCCAGGTATATAGACACCATATTGAAAAGATATAGTATGGAAGATTCTAAGCGCGGTAACCTACCGGCTTGTCACAGAATCACCCTCTCCAAAGAGATGTCTCCCAAGACTGATTTGGAAAGGGATCGCATGTCAATTATACCCTACGCTTCAGCGGTAGGCTCTATAATGTATGCGATGTTATGTACCAGAACAGATGTAGCATACGCATTGAGCGTTGTAAGCCGGTATCAGGCAAACCCAGGGGAGAATCACTGGATAGCAGTAAAGAACATTCTCAAGTACCTGAGGAGGACTAAGGAGATGTTCTTGGTGTATGGTGGAAAAGACCTCCAGATGGAGGCCTTTGTCGACTCCGGCTTCCAGAGTGACAAGGATGACTCCAAGTCCATGTCAGGTTATGTCTTTACCCTCAATGGAGGGGCGGTCTGTTGGAAGAGTTCCATACAAGAGACCGTTGCTGACTCAACGATGGAAGTGGAGTACATAGCTGCTTGCGATGCCGCAAAAGAAGCTGTCTGGATGAAGAAGTTCCTCATAGAACTTCAGGTGGTTCCTACCAGTGTTGATCCAATACCTCTGTATTGTGACAACAACGGCGTTATAGCTTTAGCGAAGGAACCCAGGTCCCATCAGAAGTCCAGACACATCTTAAGGCGGTATCACCTGATCAGGGAGATCGTAGATCGCCGGGAGATCGAGGTGAAAAAAGTAGAGACGGAGAATAACATTGCTGATCCATTCACAAAGGTCATTCCTCAGACGCAGTTCGAGAGGCTATTCGAGATGATAGGTCTACGATATGCCAGCTCATGGCCCTAGTGCAAGTGGGAGATTGTTAGTGTATATGCCCTAGGGGCCATTATTGTATCATACTTGTATGTATATTACTTAATGGAAGCTTGGGATATTCACAGTTGTATATACAGTCTTGCTAAAAATAGTAGTATGCTACTTGGTTTGTGTCTACTTTAATAAGTGCATATGTTTCTTGTAACGTATCACTTATACATATTAGTAGAGCCCATAGGATCTTTGCTTGATTACCAGCGTTGTGATGGCAGTCACACTAGTAGGGGCTGGATAGTCTATAAGCAACATCCTATACTTGTCCCTAGTCGTAGGATTATCGAGACTGGGCATCGATACTCCAGAGTAGACTAGTGTGTACGCTTCTCATCCCAGTTGGGGAGATGATCTGTCCCACAGCCATCAGTACGTCATACTGGAGATAGTATACAGGTGCTCGTTAGGTTACGGGTACACCGGACAGGACTCGCAGGGGAACTGTTGGATGGTATTATACCCGTCGTCAGTTAACAGTTCCCAGGTGACATGAGTACAGCATAGTCCGCAGACTTGACACTGCTACTTCGCCTCAAGTGTGTCCCACTGTTCTTAGATTGCTACCCTACCACGGCTCAAAGGAGTCGTGCAAACAGGTAGTAGTTGGGTGCAATCCCGAGCACTTGGAGGCAGTGGCGGTTAGAAATGATTCGTCTCTCCCGGTATTGGGAGTTGATATCGCGCTGTGTCAGAGAGCCATTACGCAAAGTCCCTGCCCAGGGAAAGCGAGATTTACTGGTAAGTTCCAGTAGTTTCTCAGGGTGTAATGGGCTACGCTCCGACGCGACTTATACCGCTATTAGGGGACTGACGCTTGCCGCCCCTAGGCTCGATATGTGATAGTCTTAGACGAACAGACCGGACTGTACGGAGATTGTCACATCAGGCTCATTAGAAGTTCGGATGGGTTTCCTCATCGGCCTTCTTATCGACATCTACCTGGGGACCGTTACGTACAGCTAGTGCCACTTGCGGTCTGTGGTTAAACCCACTGCCGGCGTAGTGTCGAGTCTTTAGAGTCCCACACAGAGAGTTTTCCTGCTCCAGGAGAAACGATATAGAGGTCGTATGGTTTTACGACAAGGGTTCGAACGCATACGTGTGTTTACGCACGTACGACGTTCGGACAGTTTTTGCTAGAAGACTTTGGTTTAAGCCAGATTCTAGTATCGGGTTATTGGATTTGTACAGTCTAAAGTTTTTCCGTGTTTTCACGGATAGGAGGGGCGTTCTCATAATTTGTCGGGAAGCTTCTAGATGGATGATGACATGAAGGGTAAGGTGGCATTAGCATTTAATGAATTTGTGACTCACTTAGATGAATCATTCAAGTAAGTTAATGAAGCATTTATTTCTTAATGACTCACTTGATGATTCATTGCATATATTTAATGAAGCATGATGATAATGCATTTTGATTTATTCTTTTTGATTTTCTTATGCTTCATAATATATTAGAAGTGAGAAGCTTTTTCATTCATTCTTATGATCACCTTCTCTCTCCTCAAGCTCTCTCATTCTTGAAACCCTAACCCTAACCTCTCATGTGTTAAGATCAAGGGTTAGCTAGACTAATACATCCATAACCTCACTCTATATCTCCTAGGTAGCTTAGATTAGCACTTTGTGCAACCTAGTTATCTCAAGTTAGAGATCAAGCTTGGAGTAGGAGCTCTCGGGTGGATCGTCTTTGACTCGAGGAGGTCGTTGAGGTGCCGATGTTCCAAGGAGCCTACGAGGAGTGGAGGACAGCGATGAAGACCCGAAGGACAAGTAACATGAGGTATAACTTCGAATCCGAGTAGTTAAACCTCTCGTAGTTTGCTAGTAACGGTTTAGACACGATTCATGCGCTCAAGTCCGTGTTACGAAGCTTTGATAATCGTTTTTCATATATTCCGCCTCCCCCCTCCATTGAGGGTAAAGACATAACCTGACATGGACTTGGAGTCATCCTTATCACTCTGGAAGCCGGAATCAGCAAAGGCCTCGATCTTGAGGTCTTTTCCGCCGTAAACCAAGAACATCTCCTTAGTCCTTCTCAGGTACTTGAGAATGTTCTTCACTGCTATCCAGTGCTTCTCCCCTGGGTCTGACTGATACCTGCTTACCACGCTCAGTGCGTAAGCTACATCTGGTCTGGTGCACAACATCGCATACATTATAGAGACTACCGCAGAAGCGTAGGGTATAATAGACATGCGTTCCCTTTCCAAATCAGTCTTGGGAGACATCTCTTTAGAGAGGGTGATTCCGTGACAAGCCGGTAGATTACCGCGCTTAGAATCTTCCATACTGAATCTTTTCAGTATGGTGTTGATATACCTGGACTGCGAAAGTCCCAACATCCTCTTGGATCTATCACGATAGATCCAGATCCCTAGAATGTAAGAGGCATCACCCAGGTCTTTAATGGAGAACCTGTGTGACAAGAATCCTTTGACAGATTGTAGCATAGGAATGTCATTTCCTATCAATAGAATGTCATCCACATACAAGACGAGGAATACGACAGTTCGTGCTACAATTTTACTATATATACATGGTTCATCTGGATTTTTGATAAAGTCATATTCTTTGACTGTTTCATCAAAACAGATGTTCCAACTCCGTGATGCCTTCTTTAGTCCATAAATGGACTTAAGCAACTGCATACTTTCCCGCTGCTCACACTCTGATTGAAGCCTTCTGGCCGATCCATATAGACGCACTCTTCCAAATTACCATTTAGAAAAGCCGTCTTTACGTTCATCTGCCAGATCTCATAATCATGGAAGGCGGCAATAGCAAGTGTTAGTGGACTATTCTAAAGGAGAATGAGATTTTCTCTCAGTGTTACTCCTCTGAATACACCACAGCACAACGGTGTATCGGGGCGGAGCAATCACACAATATTAGATATCGTGTGCTCTATGATGAGTATTACTGAGTTACCTGTTTCCTTTTGGGTGTTATGCACTTGAGAAGCTGCATACATATTGAATTAAATTTGAATCAAATCAGTGCCTACCACTCCATATGAGATATGGTATGGGAAGAGCCCATGTCTTAAGATAGTTAAGATTTGGGGTTGTCCGGCCTATGTTTAAAGCAAAATCCGGACAAGATCGAGGCAGGATCAGTTCTGTAGAACTGGAAAGGTTCCAGCTATACAAAACTGCAGTTGATGATTTGACAGAACCAAAGGATTCTATAGTTCCCGACGAACCTCAGCCTCTCCGCCGATCTAGTAGGGTTCCTCATCCGCCTGAGAGATACCTCGGTTTCTCGATTACAGTGGGAGCGAGGAATGCATCATAAGATGATGACCCAACTAGTTTCGAGCAGGCCATCGAGAGTAGGGACTCTGTAAGAATGGCTGGATGCTTAGCGATCTGAGATGGAATCCATGTACACCAGCAAAGTATGGACTTTAGCTGCTATATCTGAAAGGTTAAATCCCCATCAGGAGCAAGTATATCTTGAGAAGATTACTTGGTGTAGATGGAAAAGTTGAGACTTTCAAAGCTAGACTTGTTAAAGGTTTTCGTCATCGACCAGGCACGGATAATGATGAAACCTTTTCCATGGAATATGCTTAAGTCCATCCAGATCCTACTTGCCACGGCTACATACCATGACTGCGATATCTGGTGGTTGGGTGCCATGACTACTTTTCTAAATAATGATTTAGAAGAGAACGTCTATAAGAACACAGCCAGAGGGCTTCGTAAATAGTGGGAGCAGCGGAAACGTGTGCAAGTTGCTTTACATAATGAAGCAGGCATCGCGGAGTTGGAACGTCTGTTTTGATGTGAAAGTCAAAGTGTTTGACTTCATCAAAATGGTAGACGAACCTTGTATATACAAAAGGGTAGTAGAGAGTAAGGTGGTCATCTTCGTATTGTACGTAGACAACATACTCTTGATAGGAAAAGAGTTTCCTATACTACGATCGGTCAATCTCCTATTATCACAAGGATTCTCCAAATAGGATCAAAGTGATACCTCCTAAATCCTGAGTTTTCATCTATGAGATAGATGTAATTGGATGCTAGGATTCTCACTAGATGTAGTGAGATGGTATCAATCGATCCTGGGGAGAATCACTGGAAGAGTTCCAGGGTGATAAAGACGACTGAATGTCAGTCACAGGCATTGTCTTTACCCTCAGTAGAGGGACGGTATGTTGGAAGAGTTCCAAGCTAGATACCGTAGCAAACTAGACGATAAAGGCTGGTAACATCGCTATTGAAGATACTACCAAAGAGGAAGTTTGGGTGTATATTGGTTCATAAGATGAACTAGGTTCCTGCCATTGTATGACAATGGAAGTGTGGCTTAGGCCCTGGAACCCTGGTCCCATCAGTGACCCAGACATATTCTGAGGAAGCATCACCTGATCATGGAGATAGTTGATCTCCGGGGTGATCGAGGTTAGGAGAGTAGACTCAGAGGACAACACGGCGGATCCACTCACGAAGGCCTTTTTCCCAGAGAGAGACTCATATGGGATGGTTGAGTATTAGATACTGCGACCACTGCTACAGATGGCCCTAGTGCAAGTGGGAGATTGTTAGTTATATGTATGCCCTAGAGGCCATTACTGTATATTGGATGTATATTGTAGTGGATGCTGGGACATATATAGGTAGGACTTTCTTGCTCGACATGATAGTACGCTATCTGGTTGTTCTTTATCTTAACATGTATACTTTCTGTCTCTCTGATTACATGTTGATAAAGCCCTTAGGATGTGTACTCGACTTCCAGGACTATGATGCAGATCATACTAGTGGGGCCTGGGTAGCCAATGAGTACATCCTTCATTGTTCCTAGTCGTGGGAATGTCGAGACGGGGCATCGATATTCCAGAGTAGACTAGCGCATATCTTCTCGACCCATGCGATGGGCGATGGATGATCCCATATCCATTGGTGTTTGACATCGAAGATGGTATGCGGGTGCTCAGTGGAGACTGGGTACACTGAACGGACTCGCCGAGAACTCCCAGATGGTATTAAACCTCACATCAGATGGCAGTTCTCTGGTGACACTGGTACAGCTTAGTCTGTTGACCCGAGATCATCATAGAGCCTTGTGTGTCTCCCACTGTGCTTTGATTTCCACCCTACCACGGCTCTACTGAGTTGTGCAAACAGGTGGTTATTGGGTACAGTCCCGATTCACATGGAGGCAATGAGCGATAGGAGGGGATTCGTCTCTCCCGGTATTGGGGGTTGATGTTGCGCTATGCTCGACTGGCCATAACAGGAAATCCCTGGCCAGGGTTGCAGTGATATACTGGTAAGAGTTATCAGTAGTTTCACACATGTCATGGACTTCACGTTGGCATGACTTATCGAGCTATTGGGGTCTGAAGTTTACCACCCCTAGGCGAGATATGCGACATATCAAACGAACAGACCGGACTATACGGTAAGTGTTACTGGTTGGATTCACAGGAGTGTGAGCGGGCTTGCTCGTCGATCTTCTGATCGCTCAATACCCGGGTGGCCGTTACGTTTAGCAGACCGCTTGCGGCTTGTGGGTGTTTGATATGATCATCATCCGCTGTCGGCGTATTGACGAGTCTTTAGAGTCCTACACAGAGGTTTCCTGGCTCAAGCGAAATGAAATAGGAACGCATATGAGATATGTGCGGGACCGAGAATAATGCGTGTATGTGATACCGTATTTCATTCTCATGATGAATGTGTCGAATGGTTGTATGCGATATAACCTAGTTATCGAATCAAGGATTGATTCGATAAGCCGATACATTGGATACTAGCCGGTTATATGCGATATGACCGGATCATTGGATCAAGTGTTGATTTAATGATTGAATGTATAATTATATATTTGATATATTACTTTGCATTAACTAGTATTGGTTCACTTTAAATGGATTTACTCACTTGGTTTGTGCACATTGTATATGTGATATATTTTGTGCACATCATGTTTGATGATACATGCAAGCTAGGGTTAGTGTAAAGAATTAGACCATGGTTAGGTTTATGATTAGGGTTTTCTTTTTATTTACTTATTCATTTATTTATTCTTTTGTTTATTTTGGAAAAAGAAAAAGAGAAAGAGAAAAAGAATGGTTGCTAGTTTTGTTTGTAGTTGAAGTTTCTTGAAACTTTGACTTAGTCACCATTCTTGTCTCATCCTTAACCCTAACCATTCAAGTTAACCATGGTCCATTCTCTACAACTAAACAAGGGTTAGTAAATGATAAATATTGATTTATTTATCATTTACATAACACTTATCATATTCTTTATCATCTTCTTCTTCATCTTCAACTTAAAGAAAGCTTGCACCATCAATGGCAACTAGCCAAAATGAGTGAGAAATCCAAATCTAAAGTCTACCCACTTCCTATTTCTTCATCCTCTACCTCTTGCCAAGTTGTATAGGGTGTTTCCTTCACAAGTTTTCAAGGCTTGGCGAAGTTGGAGCTTGTTCTTGTGATGCCTCGACGTAGATCATCTTCGGCATCGAACCGACGATCAAGCCCGCCCATTCTTCGATGATGCCAATGCTAGAGTCAAGGGTTCGATTTGGACAGCGGAGGGAGATCATTGCGGAGCTTAGGAAGTGGTGGACCGGATCTACAAAGGTTGTAGCCCCTTTCCTTTAGCTATATTTCCGTTTACATGCTTGTTTTGCCTATACTTCTAGCCAACGATCCGTTCTAGGTTTTCTCGGCACCGTAATTTTTAGAAATTGGCATGTTTGATCACTTGCAAGACTTCATTAGAGTGCCTAGGAACCCTACAGCAAGAAGGACCCGAATAGGTTTGAGCATAGCCACTGGAGAAAAAGTCTCGTCATAGTCCAAACCAGATCTTTGACGAAAACCCTTTGCAACAAGTCTAGCCTTATAGGTTTCCACCTGTCCATCTACACCAACCTTTTTCTTGAAGATCCATTTGCATCCTATGGGTTTTACTCCACCTGGAGCAAAGTCCAATGTCCAAACTTTGTTGGTGTACATGGACTCCATTTCGGTCCGCATTGCATCTAGCCATCGTACCGAGTCACCGCTCTGGATGGCCTGCTGGAAGCTAGTAGGTTCATCATCATCAATGATGCAATCCTCTTTATCCCCATCTATGAGAAAACCGTAGTATCTCTCAGGCGGATGAGACGGCCTACTACTCCTGCGGAGGGGTGCGGGAATGTCATGTTCTTCTTGAACTACTCGTTCTACCAAACTTTCAGTAGTAGTTTATGGTTCTGGAATTTCTTCCAGTTCTATTTCGCTCCCACTTGTTTTCTTTTCTAAAAACTGATGTTCTAGAAAATGGGCATTACGAGAAACAAAAACCTTTTGTTCCTCTGCGTAATAGAAATAAAAACCCCTGGAGTTCTTTGGATATCTCGCAAACATACACTGTACTGATCGTGCCTCGAGTTTTTCCGCATGCTGCTTTTTAACAAAAGCTGGACATCCCCATATCTTTAGATACTGAAGATAGGGTTTCTTCCTACTCCACATCTGATATGGCGTGGTAGGCACAGTCTTGGTAGGAACTATGTTCAAAAGATATGCTGCTGATTCTAGCGCATAACCCCAGAAAGATCGCGGTAACTCAGCATTACTCATCATGGAACATACCATATCCAATAGGGTTCGATTCTGTCTCTCCGATACATCGTTGTGCTGTAGAGTGTATGGAGGAGTAAGCTGAGAGAGAATTCCTTTCTCTTTTAGGTAACCTAGGAACTCGGCACTTAAGTATTCACCACCTCGATTGGATCTAAGTGTCTTGATACTTTTGCTGGTTTGGTTTTCTACTTCATTCTTATACTCTTGGAATTTCTCAAAAGCTTCGAATTTATGTTTCATCAAGAAAATGAATACGTACCTAGAGTAATCATCCGTAAAAGTAATGAAATAGGAAAACCCACCTCTTGCATGTGTAGACATTGGACCACATACATCGCTGTGTATGAGTCCTAAGAGCTCGCTCGCTCTTACTCCATGTCCAGTGAATGGAGTCTTTGTCATCTTTCCTTTGAGACACGATTGACAAGTGGCATAAGTTTGATATTCGAACGAATCCAAATATCCTTCTCTATGTAACTTAGTTAACCTCGTCTCATTGATGTGACCCAGTCTACAATGCCATAAGAAAGCCTTATTTAAATCTGGAGACTTTCTTTTTAGTGTGTTCTGGACATTGAAAATCTGTAATTGGTTTAAGAAATATATACCGTTATCCGGTGTACCAGACCCAATCAAATCATGATTAAGGTGGATGTTAACAACATCGCTTACAAATGTGAAATCATAACCTTCTTTTGATAACAAGGAAACTGATATGATATTACACGTTAAACTAGGTACACAAAAACAGTTATGCAAAACCAAAATATGTCCACTCGTCAATCCCAGGTGATAATCCCCTACGGACACAGCTCCCACGCTAGCTCCGTTAGCAACCTTCAGGGTCATATCACCAACCTTCAGCACTCTACGGTTTCTCAGTGCCTGCAATGAATTGCATATATGAGATCCTGATCCAGTATCCAATACCCAGGAAGTAGAGTTGATTGACAGACAATTCTCAATTACAAACACACCTGAAGTCGAAGCCACAGCTTCCTTCGGTTCCTGGTTCTTGGCGTTCCACGCCTTGCAATCTTTCTTCCAGCGCCCTTTCCTATGACAGTGGAAGCACTCATCCTTTGCCACTACTGGCACCGCAATCTTTTTCTTTCCCTTCACTCCCACCTTACTAACACCTCCTCTAGGTTTGGTGGCGGCCTTATTCTTCCTTCCTTTGGCCAGAGCCTTAGACCCGGAAGAAGAAGCACTGCGAACAAACATAGCGGGTGTTTCCCTTGCCTTCTGCAAGGTGCCCTCTGCACTCCTCAGCATGTTAAGGAGTTCTGGAAGTTCAACTTCTTTTCTTTGAATGTTGAAATTCAGAATAAACTGGGCGTAGGTGGAAGGAATGGACTGGAGAATCAAGTCTGTATAGAGCTCGTTCTCCAAAGTCGACCCCAGGTCTGCGAGCTCTTCTATATAGCCAATCATCTTTAGGACATGTTCTCCTACAGACGATCCGACGGCCAACCTCACCTGAAACAAGTTCTTTGAGGTCTCGTATCTTTCTATACGGGATTGCTCCCTATACAGATCCTTTGTATGGAGAAATATGGATTCAAGATCCATATCCTCATGCCTCGTCTGATGTTCATTATTCATGGAGGCAAGCACGATGCACTTGGCCTTCGCACAATCTAATTCCCAAGTTTTGTGGATTTCCTTATCCGCAAGACTGGATTTAGGACCAGGGACAGCAGGTGCCTTAGTGGTAAGGACATACCCCAATTTGTCATAAGTCAAAGCCATTTTGACATTCCGCAGCCAATCTTTATAGTTTGGCCCTGTCAATATTTTTTTTTCTAGTAGTAACTTAAGGCCAGTCATGTTTTGGGTCGCTGCAATGAGAGAGAGAGAGGGAACACTTTAGCATGATTCTCTTGCAAGTTTAAAGTGGTTTTTAGTTTATCTAAACTGGATGGCTCCCACTGTTTCTCGAATCCCTCCTCAAACCAAAAAGGAAGAACTAGCCAGAACTATTCTCACTGTACAATACTTGCTTAACCGTTCAGCCAGGCTGGTGTCGATACTTCGAGAAAGGTTTTCCAACGCTTTCGCGAAGTTCCTTAATTAAAGAACCTCTTTTCTCTGGGGGCGTAACCCCGCTGACACCTTTCTTGGCACCTACTTGGTTTATAGCATTGATCGTTAAGTGACGAATCTCCTGATGAGTAGCATATACTCACAGTAGGATCGGGATCCAAATATCATCGTGTGATAATGCTGAAGGAATTCTACCAACATTCATCACACTCCAAATGGTATGCATCTCTTTGCAAATTTCAGTTTCTTTAGAAATTCCCGATATTAATTTTTGCCCCATGCACTTATGACCTTGGCGTTAGGTCAAAATGTCATAAGTCACATGTCAAGTTCTACCCATCATTATCTTGTTAATTTGAACCCATCCGTACATACCCCTGACGTTGGCCAAATGATAATACGACTGTCCCAAACTAACTCATCTATCTATGCAACAAATGAATACCCAGCAGCTACCAAACACTATGCCTTGGCGTTAGGTCAAAATACATAGCTTGAATACTACTGAATATCCAAATGAAATGACGGAGGGCTACGAATGGTTTTGGCGAAACCGTGAACGTAGTGAACTTGATATAACCGAAGGAACCTGATAGCTTTTAAAAGGAGTGGTTAAAGCTCCGCAATTTTTAAAAAAATATCCTCTGTTTTAAAATAACCGAGTGGTTCTTTTAAACTGTTCCAACGATTCAACTTTGGTTTATTTTCTTTGCATTAATATAATGTGTCCCATCAATTAACCTATCATTGCAAAAAACAACGAAAATACAACGTCCTCTTATGCCATCCGCATTCGCCACTGGGTCCCGTCATCACCCGTTAGGTTACTTAACTAACGACAGAGCGGGGACTGGGCTAGCGCGGGTGTAAAACATAAGTGACGTCTAAATAGCTATCATATATAGATATACATTCATCTGACGCAATAATAGGCATTCCAGATCACAGATGAACATTATTGGATATACAAGCAATCCGCGTTTCCTTTGAGCCTGCAACGAAAGACGGATTACACAGTTGTGATGAATAGCCATTACCCCACTCTAAACCCCTACGGGTATGGCAAACTACCCGCCAAGTAACTGAAGTGAAGCGGTTTCCCTCAACAACGTGAGTAGGCTACTAAACACTTCAAAGTACCCGGTAGTTTGTGCACCCCACCTTGGGTCTATCCTAGGAGCAAAAAACAGTAAATGAAATAATACAACGGTGGCTACAACCGCAACCTGGATGTGCCCCGCAAAAGAATATTACATCATATTACAATTTACATCGAATGAATGAATATTAAAACCCATATCAAACCCCGGCTAATCATCACAACGATCCAATCAAGTTCATAAGCACAAACAGTAAAATCATTACAGAAATGTGCAACCCCCTGCCAACCGACATACTAGCAGTTAGGGGAGGTTTACGAACACATTATACAAATCACAGATATAATCTAATTAGCCAAACATCGTAGAATTTCGATCGAGCAAACACAATTGATTCTACTCCAAAAACTTCTCTGTGCACCTGAGACTTGAGCAGAAACAAAACATTCCAGAAAGAACAAAATTAACACAGAAGAGTTACTGGGGAAATTTGAGTCAACTCGGCTTCAACTCGGCGGCGGATCCACGACAGATCGGATGGATCGGCCGCGGTTCCGCGGCGGTTTGGCCGAGTTAAGACCCCAAATTTCTCCAGTGTTCTTAAGTTTCCCTGCTTGTAATTTTAAGGGTCCCTGAAAAAATTTTAGACCATGTTTTAAAAACGACAGAAACTTGGTGAAATTGATGTTTTTTCCGGTTCGTTTTGTGATCGAATTTCTAACAACTTTGCTAACAAGTTAGTTATGGTTTAGCGAGGCTCTGATACCACTGTAAGTCGACGCTGTACACCCCACGAGTTGCGGGGAGGCGGAATAGGTAAAACAATCATTTTGTTTAAAACAATATCGACTAACTGAAAAGATCTTTGCTAAACTATAACTAACACTATCATAGGAGTAATTAGCTACTATGAAAGAAGATTATACCTAATGAAACAAGTCCTTCTTCTTCTCGTTAACCACCGCCTCGTCGGTCTCCTCTTTGTAATAGACGATCCACCCGAAAGCTACTACTCCAAGCTTTGCCTCTAATCTTGAGGTAACTAGGTTACTCTAATTGCTAATCAAAGTCATCTAGGGAATATAAAGTATGATTATGGATTAATGAGTCTTGCTAATCCTTGATCTCAACACATGAGAGGTTAGGATTAGGGTTTGAAGAGAGAGAGCTTGAGGAGAGAGAAGGTGAGAGTGAGAATGAAATGAAATAATGATATCATTTGAATATATGAAGCATAATGATTTATTAAATGAATAAAATCAAATGATTTATCATCATGCTTCATTTATTCATTATGTGTGATTCATCTCATGAGTCATTAGCCATTTAATGCACCATTAACTACATGAATAAATAAAACAAATGAGTCACTAAATCAATAAATGCAAATGCCACCTTAGCCCCCAAGTCATTATCCTTCTAGAAGCTTCTCGCCAAATTACGAGAACGCCCCTCCCATCAATGAAAACACGGAAAAACTTTAGACTGTATAAATCAAATAATCCGATACTAGAATCTGGCTTAAACCAAAACCGGCTAGTAAAAACTGTCCGAACATCGTACGTGCATAAATACACGTGCATGTCCGAACCCTGTCGTAAAACCATACGACCTCTATATCGTTTCTCCCGGAGCAGGGAAACTCTCTGTGTGGGACTCTAAAGACTCGACTACTACGCTGGCAGTAGGTTTAACCACAGACCGCAAGCGGCACTAGCTATACGTAACGGTCCCCTAGTAGATGTCGATAAGAAGGCCGATGAGGAAACCCATCCGAACTCCTACTGAGCCTGATGTGACAATCTCCGTACAGTCCGGTCTGTTCGTCTAGGACTATCGCATATCGGGCCTAGGGGCGGAAGGCGGAAGTCCCCTAAAAGCGGTATAAGTCGTGTCGGAGTGAAGCCCATTACACCTTGAGAAACTACTGGAAAAACCTACCAGTAAATCTCGCTTTCCCTGACCAGGGACTTTGCGTAATGGCTCTCCAGACACAGCGCGATATCAACTCCCAATACCAGGACAGACGAATCCTGTCTAACCACTACTGCCTCCAAGTGCTCGGGACTGCACCCAACTGCTACATGTTTGCACGACTCCTTTGAGCCGTGGTAGGGTAGCAATCTAAGAACAGTGGGACACACTCGAGGCGAAGTAGCAGTGTCAAGTCTGCGGACTATGCTGTACTCATGTCACCTGGGAACTGTTAACTGACGACGGGTATAATACCAACCAACAGTTCCCCGCGAGTCCTGTCCGGTGTACCCGTAACCTAACGAGCACCTGTATACTATCTCCAGTACGACGTACTGATGGCTGTGGGACAGACCATCTCCCCAACTAGGATGAGAAGCGTACACACTAGTCTAATCCGGAGTATCGATGCCCTGTCTCGATAATCCTACGACTAGGGACCTGAAAAAGGATGTGCTTGTAGACTACCCAGCCCCCACTAGTGTGACTGCCATCACAACGCTGGTAGTCAAGCATGATCCTAAGGGCTCTATCAATACGTACACACATATTAAGATAGATATAACCAAGTAGCATACTACCATGTTTAGCAAGACTGTTAATATAACTGTGAATATCCCAAGTTTTCATTAAGTAATATACAAGCTAGTATGATACAATAATGGCCCCTAAGGCATATACACTAACAGTAATAAACATATGTTCATATAGATTTTGCTAAAATATACGTTCCTCCCTTTTTAAAATATCCCAAAAGGTTTTCCTTTATAAACGTTCGTGTCGCTCGCGGACACGTAGGAAATAGCGAGACTATAGCTCCTTTTTGAAAACCTCTTGTTAAACCTTTAATGCATGCAAAGTACTCAGATATTGTCCTCGGATCAGTCCTGTTCGGCTACTACACAATATAGTGTCCAACATGAAAACAAAGTGCTCAAGAGAAAAATCAACCTCGAAAGGCGTATCCAATAATCACGTGCGTCTGGTGCGCACGGAAATCAAAGCTAAATACAAGTGCTACGAATGTGCACAAAAGCAAAACTAAGTGCAACGGGTGTGCACGAAAGCATCTGTCCAGTGCAACGGGTGTGCACGACATCAATATCAAGTGCATCTAGAGTTCATGAAAATCTCAACCCAGTGCAACTAACATGCACGAAGAAAAATCCCAATCGAGTGCATCCGGTTGCACAAAATCACATCTCATATCATGCGCCCAACAAGCTCGAAAATCCAAATCAAGTGCATCCGTTATGCACGAATGAAATCTAAATCAAGTGCATCCAACATGCACGAATAAAATCTAAATCAAGTGTATTCAACATGCACGAATAAAATCTAACTCAAGTGCATCTGATGCGCACAAAACCCAATACCAAGCACCTAATATGCGCAAAAATGCAAATCAAACGCGTCGGGTCCGTAAAAAGCATCTAGTGCAGTAGCATGCAAGAAAACGACCGTCAAGTGCAAACGTGCATAAAAACACAAATCTGGTAGCACAAATGCTCAAAGACATAAATCGGGTGCAACGAAGGTACGGAGTATAAATCTAATGCAACCAATGCATGAAATACCCATCTGGTGCAACAAATGTATGAAATGCAAATCTAGTGCATCCAGTGCACGAAATACAAATACAGTGTAACAAATGCACGGCGTAAAAACCTAGTGCAACAATTGCACAACATATAAACCGGGTGCAACATGTCATGCCCCACTTTCTGGTATACGGCGAAGGGGACAAGACTAGGCCGCTACGTATTTACTCAGAAGTAAATACGCTAAACGTAACTAAGCAATATAAAAGAAATGTACACAAGAGACAAATGTAATGAAACATCAACTTTATTTAATAACATTCTTTTGTACAACGCATGGAAAAGTAAATACATCTGAATGAAAGCAATGTCTAAATAGTGGCATAACAGAAATGGAAAATACAGAATGTAAAGGAAATGTACAAGTGTAACTACAGGTCGGGATCTTCAATAAACTGGTCCAAGTCTTCAGTGCTGGGCTCGATCCTTGGAAGATCCGAATCACCTGACGACATTCAAAGAAGAAAGAAAGAGAATGTCGTCAGCGAACAAATCGCTCGGTAAGTTCCAAAGATAAGGGAGAAGTAGAATAGACAAAGAGAGAGTGTGTAGCTTTCAAAGTTGTATTATATTGTTATAATATTGTATTTAATGTTAACGCTGTTGTTTGTAGCTTGGTACTGAAGGATGCCAGTGTATACGAGAGGAGTCTCTATATGCCAGAGACTAAAGGCAAATGGAAGTACAAGGCTCCGTTATACAACCCGGAACAACGGCAATTGAATTCAGGTTAGGTGTCTTAAATCTTGCAGTCTCGTGCCACTTCTAACACCTTCCGTACTAATCTACCCCTTAAACCCCGCGATATCTTTATTGTATTGTTTGTATTGTATTGCAACTTGTATTGTCTTTTAATATAGATTGTATAATTGGATGATTTGCCGAAACCATGATATCAGTAAATGAATGTAACTGGAGAACCATGTCAATGGATGTAATTGGAGAATCATGTAAATGGAAGTATATCTATGGTTCGGTTCAGTCAAGTTGTATAGATTGATAGATAGAATATATGGATTCATGGATTCATGTTGAATTGTAGTTTGGATACTTGAATCATATTCAAGTCAGATTATTATAATGAGACTTAGTCTGAGTCAGAACAATTAGAAAAGAAATTGAAGTCCTGAATTAGGTTTTGGTGTTATCGGTAACCGCTGCACATGGGCGGCAGGATTTGTATCTTTTTCAAAGACGATTACCGTATTGATAACATCATTTGTTAAGTTTTCTACTTAAATAGGCAAGCACCCATATCTCCGGTTCTCTAAGGCTCAAGAGACTGGTCCCGCTTAAACCTATATTTACTAGGGTCCTTATTGTAATTTATAAAACCTGAGGGTTTTATGTAAAAATAATTTTGTATAATTTTCAAAATACACCCCAAATATTTAATTATCGTCTTTAGAGTTGTCATACATATATATTTTATATATGTGACATTTCTAGTGATTAAAATCTAATTTTCATAATACATGGTATTTATTTGTAAAGTGTTGGACTTGTATGGAATTGCATGGTATTTTCATGTAAAATGATTCTTGTGATTTAGAAAAATTGGAATATTTATATTATCACAAAAATAGATATTTTGATGATACATACATACATATATATATATATATATATAAATAATTTTATTATTTTCTAGAAATCTCATTTTCTTAAGATATTTATATTTTTAAATTTTTCGAGACCAAATACTCCTTGCGGAGGTCTGCATCTCGCACTACTAAGCCCGAGGATGTGCGATAATCCGCACCATCCCGATCGGGTTCTCCAAAATGGGTTGTAGCGGCGTTTTGCAAAGATTTGTAAAAATACGTAATCTTGTAGAAAACGGTTTTAATAGTTAAAGGTAGTTTTGTATAAAACGATATTTCCCGAATCTATATTTCCCAAAAGCTATTGTGCTATGTTACATATGAGTGTTGTGAGGAGGTAGGTCATTACCTCATGATCTACTTAAAGGTATAGCAAGATTAATAATGTTTTAAAGTCGAAACTATACTACATAGTATTTTACTGAAAAAGAGCGGTAAAAGTTACATAATGAAATATTTTGCTATGAAACATGTTCAACATATTTTGTTAATGATTAATAGTCAAGATGTAAGAGTTTTGTATGGTTGTGTTAAGGAAAATTGGACTTTACAAGGAAAACCGAATCGGAAGTCGGATTTAACTCCGCTTCCGTCAGGTTTTAGTTTTACAAGATTTTAGAATAGAATAGAGAAGGGGGAGGAGGGACTTACAGGCTAACAAGATAGAGGTAGAGAGAGGAATCGCCGGTGCGTCGTTTCGTCGCCGGAAACCCCTCGTATCGTCGTCGGAAATTCGCCGGAGTTTCGCCCTTCGCTAACTTCACTTGTACACAAAATTCTAGAGAGTTTTCTTAAGAGTTTGGACAGAATTTGTGAGTGAGGGGTGTGTCTTTATGGGTGGTATTTATAGGGTAAACTAGGGTTAGGGTTGGTGAAAAGATGTATTGAAAATTGTATTAAAAATGGTTTAATGGAGTTTTTAATTTCTTTGTTACTGTGCAGGTGAAATAAACTATGCAGGGGTTACCAGAAGACAAAGAGGCACAAGAGTCAAGAAGGCCAAATCGGGTTTGGAGCTGAATCGGCCAGTGGCAGCGGCCGATTCGCGCGCGCCGCCGGCCCGAGTCACGCGAGTCAGGCCGAGTCAAGTGTCCGTGTGTCACCTTGTCGTTTGGTTATTCTCCTGGGTCAGTTTGTTTTATATGTGACGTGGAGTTGTTACGAGTTATGCACATGTAGAACCTTGGACTTCTAAAATTTTAAAAGAAAACAATATTAAAAATAATGTGCGTGATGGGATTTGAACTCTGGTGCTTTGGTTCAGCAGTGCAAGGTCTTACCAATAAGCTATAAGCTCCTTCTTGCTATTAAAAAGAAAAACAAACTTATAACTTGTGCCCAAGAAAAATACCCATTTCTGTATTTTTGAAAAAATTGTACAAGAAGTTTAGGGTTGTTACACAACAAGTGTACGGAAACGCATTAATAACTCAAATGCGTATAAAAACAACACCGAGTGTACCAAGGTGTATAAAATAAAAAACGTGAGCAACTATGTGCATAAAATCCGTATCAATGCATTGCAAGCACAAGTGAGCTATACCGAGTGCAAAAATCAAATCGAATGCGTACCATATGCACAAATCAAATCAATTGTATGAAATCCACAAAATCATAAACACGTGCTACCAAGGCACAAAATCGACATCAAGTGCAATAGATATGCACAAATCGTAAATCAACACAACGGTGTATAAAATATATCAAGTGCAATAACTATGCACAAAATGTAAATACCCAGTAAGTGCAGCCATGGTGCACGAAATCAATATCATGAAACTCAATCATCAAAACTCAAATTCAAGCGATGTAAGCGTGATATTCGGATCACAACGCAAATCGCAAAAAATGACATTGAGAAACACCTCCTACAATGTCGAAAGATATCGGTGCGCCCAAAACTGGCGGAGCAAGAACATCTGCTTGCCTCCTTCTCACGGTCTGTCGTCCTCTGTCTCTGGGTCCTCATTTTCTCTGTGGATTACCAATCTCACAATCCATCAGCTCGTTGACCCGGTCCGGTGTACTAACGGAAACGATTCCGCTCTGACACTCCTCTGTTCATCTCTCGGCCAATTAGTATGACCACTCGTAAAGCAGCACGTCACTGGCGGCCCTCTGAATACACGTGCACAACTGATCCTCGGTGCAAATATTATCGCAGCAATGTCCTGGAAAGAACCTGCTTAAGGTCTCTTTCGATCTCTCTTATACCGAACTGTACGAAGGCTGGAACTCTTACATAATCTTTTCTCGTTTTCTGGAAATCTGCATTCCAAGCACAGCATCTCCTCAGGAACTGGCCGTATCCCAACGCCTCTGTATAAATATCAGATATCTAATCTCAACGGGGAGTAACAACAGCTCGTTAATATCTCGCACGAATCTCTTGTTCTACTCATCGTTATTGTCATCCACTTCGACGTCACGTCATGCTATCTGCGTACTGCAATTATTCTTGGCTACAGTCAATCCGGAATCTCTCACACGGTCTCGAAATTGCGAACTCGGTATCTTCATCACTCTGTAGAAGATCTCTAGCCGAACATGTCCTCGGGAACTCGTCCCAACCATCAGAGGAATACTCAAAACTCGTCCGTTCTCGATCAACTCACAACACATCTGGGTGAGGTCCTCTATTCGAAGCTGGTCAACTTACTGATCTCCTATCGGAGTATCCAACAAACAACGTCATCTCTAGATCGATCTACTCTAGATCTGAGTAAGATTCTCCACAATGGAAATCTTCAACTCGACTAGGCCTGCATCGGCGCATCAAATCTGACGAATCACCTTTGCCTCTCAACTCAAGATAGACTAGCTATCATCTGTCGCATCTCTGCCTGAAAGCTCCAGCGATCTCAGCTTGTAAAGTATGGAAGCGACATCCCATCAATCTCAGCAACAGCTGGGTCATCTGTCTGCAAGGTAAACAACATCACGATCTCTGAGGTAGGCTGTACATCAATAGCCCTCTCACAACAGGCAGCCTCTATCAGCGGCCCGATCATACGGTGCAAAACCGAACACTCGCCTCAACGAGAGGTCACAACACAAATACAAATCGAGACGTTCTCATGTCACCAGAAAATACGATGGTCAGTCCTCGCCCATGATGAGCTCGCCCTGACCGCATCACTAGCAGCAGCTCAATCTGCGCTCAAACCATGGTGACAGGAACCTCAAGCATGTATCGATAAAGGTAGATCAAAGGAATGAAAGGAATCAACAGATCCTGAAATAGATACATGATCATAAGGAGGAAAGGAATCAATGAGGGTATGATTATGGAAACAAATAGAATCAAGGATCTCAAATGGATGTATGATCAAAAGAATGAAGAGAATCACAGATCTCAAAATATGTACATCTTAAGGTTTCTTAAGTGGAGTATCGTATCGTAAATATGTAGCGGAACATACGTACGGTACATCACTCTACTCAAGCTACCTACTCCATCAATCAGGGTCAACCTATGTAACAAAAGTTCGGGTCTAATACCCCCTTGTTCAAGTCTAAGTTCCGTAAGGTCAAGCATAGATTCCTAAGTAGATTACACCCCAAGACTCCACATAGTCAAACCTAGAATCGAAACAAGGTTAAACCTAGCGCTCTGATACCAAATTTGTCATGACTCGAAAATATTGTTCATGACCGTCACATAAACCACACCACGTCTAAAGTCGTAACGTAATTCAAGTAAGCTGAAGCCCAGAAATATAAACCTTTTTAAGAAAATAGAAGAGGTGAAGTTTTGAAATAAGGGTATAATGAAATCAAATGTTATCTTAAATGCATAAACAGTGAGACATGAAAAATGAAAGTGAATTTTACTAGTTGAAAAACATGTTTTTCTTTTAAAAATTTGGGCAGCACCTCCTTTGTATATTTTGATCCAAACCCACATTTATATGATAATATAAAAGGCATTCCCAAGCGGGAGCTAGCTCTTCGCCAAACGGCGGAATCACAACCATGCAAGTCATAAAACATGTATACGACACCCAACGGCGAAGATCAACATAAAAGATGATGAAAAAAGCAAGATATCAACCCAATAAGCGAACATAAAATCCTCGCTCTAAGTCTCGCAACCACAAGTCTCACTGAGTCTTACTACTTATACAAATACTAGTTTCTGATTGATGGAGTTGACTAGATACAATAGGAATAATAAATACAAGAGGGGTACGATCTAACATGTACCACCTACCAAAGCAAGTCACCCGAATGCAAGCTGTGTGCCAGCGATGCCGCCACTAATCCATGCGGTCAACCTGCAATAACTGTGGCACAACGGGGGTGCGTTGCCAACTCATGAGTAGAAAACATCATCAGGTAGAAATCGAATAAAACAACGATCTCCTAGGTCAACTATATCATGAAGGTAATACTATGATATCTAGGGTGACCGTATGTAAATATGTGCCAACAATATAATAATCAACGCCTGTATGCATGTGGATAACATCTAACAATATAATCAATGCTTGTATGCATGTGGATCTCGTCGACTCGAAGCATCATAAAAGCATATGCATGTAAATATATGAGGATATAAAAGAATTTGTGTCCATCAATGACACATCAAATCATGGAACCTGAGTGTCTAACACCGACACTCGAAACATCATGAAACCCGTGTCCAGCATCGACACGTAAGTCCTCATATCTCAGGCGCCGCATCCTCAGATCAGTCCTCAGGCGCCGTCTACTCTGGTCGGCCCTCATATCCATCTCATGACTCCGGTCGGTATCCTCCGGATAACCGTCGAGTCCAAATACTATCACCGGTAGGTAGTGTTCCCCTGCCATGCTCACCGCCTAACAATATGAGTCTTCTTGCCCGGGTACCTCAACGGGTCCACCATGTACCCGCAGACGGTGCCTACCGCTCCTCGAATCGGGTTTCACTTGCTAATCTCAGAACTGAGAAAACACATGGTGGACGCACTGAAATATCATATTAAGAGAAACCGGGTTTTTAAAACAATACATACTTTCCTTTGAAATAACCACGGTTCTCAAATCCAGAAATCTCATGAAAACATCATATCTCAATGCATATAATCGTAAAGCATGATGTATGCGACATATAACAGAATGTAAGCATATCTGTATATCATGCAACATGGAACAGTGATGTAAGCATGGGCATATCATCATAATGTGAGCATAGCAATATAATAGCATGATGTACCAATTCTACTGTGTGGGTGACATAGCAATTATCGATGATGAAGTGTGTAAGCCGGCCAATCTATGTAAGTGTAACATACGCATCATCGGTAATGGTGTAGGTGTACTAGCATAGGTATATGTAATGTAAAGGGAATGACATGAACGTAGCATAAAGTACATCGTCAGCTAAATGCTATAAGGTATACGTATCTAACATGACCGAGTCGGTGAATCTATCAATCGGCATCCAACCTCACAACATCACGTACGGCATAATCCATCATACGGCATCCTCTAGTTAAGGGTATGGATCAAATATCATAAAACTCATCACGTACGGTAAATTATCGTACGGCGGCATTAAACCATCAGGGATCCTATCGACGTATATGATAATGGGGGTACGGACCTAACATCTTGTATGGTATATCACTCATAATTCACAACATTATATATATATATATATATATATATACTTATATCCCAGGTCGCATCCATAACAAACTCATATCAGGGGACCGGCAAAGGTATCAATCATCTCATATCGACACGCATCCGTATACCGACATATCAATCAAGTCATCATATCACATCGTACATTCTTTTCATCACATTTATATCCCACATCAGATCATTTACATATATATATCATATCTGATAAATCTTATGTCATGCTGCTCTAAATCTCATACTTATTCTCATGAACTACCTATATCTATAAGTCATGATTCACGTTCACTTTTCATATCCTTATATATCAATTCGTGACATTATTTCTATTGTATCATGTCAAAGCGTCCTATCCCTATGGCTTTCATCTCATATCTCGATATATATATTCAACCACTCCTATCATCTCTAACTATCTTATTAACCATATCCATAGTTTTCTAACCTAGGTTTCCTTAACCATATTCTATATATCGGTTTCCATCAAAAACTTGCGGGGGTGCTATACGCCATCCACCCGACTTCTCCCGTAGATATAGATCTACTCACCTTGATCCTTACTTGCCGAAGTCGATAACGCCATGGTCCGTCGCCTCGGAATCCACGTGAAGATACCTACAATAATACACAATCGCAATCACTATTAACATCAAGTCCGGAAAACCAATACGGCACACGGTGCGCTCATAGGTTAGAACCTATAGCCTACGCATGCAAAACAATCAAACAACCTTTGTTGTTAACGTACAAACTCCCAACAACCAAATACAAATCCAAACATCAAAATCAAGCATTCCAAAATACGAAAAACATAACCAAAAACACCCCAATGTGCTCCTAGATTCTCTCTCAGGTAAAATGGGATTAAACTAGCAATGCAGTGGGGTTATATATGAAGTAACTGAGCTACAGACTAAACCTAGGCACCAAATACCACAACTTGGCCGGCCACACACCTTAGAAATCTGGCGAGCTCGGCCAGAATAGGAGGGAATGGTCTCGTATTTTCAGGGTGCTCTCCTATTGGTCTAACTAGGTCTCTGGAGTTGCTAGATTTCCTCGTAAAGCCCTCAGATCATCCCAGATTCCCTGTAGGCACACAATAACTCACAAACCGACGCGAGACTAAAAGTTCGTATTCTCTGTTCTACGCCAGCAAAATCAACGCTAAGGTCTTGTAGACACCCACTACAGATCATGATTCCACACAACACCCAAACCCTTCTCTTGAATTTTCCAAACATCATAAATTCAAATCGATTAAATTCTAAACTACTATAGTGTTCTATTAAACTTAAACTAAACTAGATGAAAAGAATTATACCTCATTTGGGCAACTCATGAAAAACCCTAGTTTCTCAAAGTCTCCAAAATCCAAACTTGCAAGGTCCAATGTGTTGAGGATGTGGTGGGGATCATTTTTAATGAAGAGGTTATAGGGTTTTGATGAAAGATTGGAGATGATATGTGGGGGTGAAGGTGGAGGGAAAATGAGTTGGAGAAGATGAAGAAACAATGGAGGAAATGAATGAATGGCAGCCCCCCTCTCTCTCCTACCTTCACTCTCTCTTATTCTCACCCTCTTTCTCTCTCATGGCATTCTTAACCCCTCATCATTGTGTTACCTCTCTCTCTCTCTCTCTCTCTTCAATAATTCATTTCTTTCTCAAAACTAATTCACATAATACCACCAAAACAACACAAGGTAAACATGTAACCAAATGAAACATGTCATGATGCACTAACCATGGAAAAATATAGAAACACGGATTTGGCCTAATCGCGATTAGCAGTGCACTAATCAGGATTTTATTTAAACTGCATATAATTAATTATAAAAATGCCAAATCCGATAAATATATTTTTAAATGAATAAATCATTTTAATCTTCAATTATTTCACAATTATTAGTATATATTTATACCATTTTACGAAAACCCCAATTTCGCAAATCGGATAGTTTTCACGAAATATATTATTTTAATATTAAATTCCAAAAATAATATTTTATATTTTCTGAAATGTTACAGTCATCATCTTATCAGATATCATAGTCTTGAATAGCAACAGGTCATATCCATATGGACTTTAGCGTAGACACTGAAGTAAAAGTCTCATCACAATCACAACGGGTATTTAATGAGAATATTTATAACAAGTCTAACCTTATTAGGTTAATACCTTTCCACCTGCACAGATCTTGAAAGATCTATTTGCTCCTAATGGATTTTACCCCTTCAGGAGTACCCAGCAAAGTCCAAATCTAATATTTGCTGAAGTGCGTAGAGTCAAACTTGGATATAAAGCATCTGGCCACCTGGAAGTTACCACTTTCTATGTCCTACAGATAACTAGTAGGGCCATCATAACCATGATGCCGACCTCCCTGTCACCATCTATGAGAATACAGAAGTATCTCTCAGGTGGCTGAGGTCACCTACTAAAATCTACGGAGTGGCTAATGGATTGTCAATTCCAATTGAATTCTTAGGTTCTACTAAATTTTCGGTAACCGTTTGTGGTTCTGGAATCACTTCCGGTTCTACCATACTCCTACTAGTTTCTTTTGCAAAAAGATTTCTTTTATAAAAATATGGCGAGTCAAGAACAATGTAACCATTGATCTTGAAAATTGTAGAATCAAAACCCTAACGAATGCTTGGGATAATCCACAAACAGCCACTACCGAAGCATGCCTTGAGTTTTTCTGGATTCTGCTTTTAAATAGGAACCGAATAACTATATATCTTAATAACCTCAAGATATGAAACCAATCTATATCCATATAAAATCAAAGGCACTAATTTAGATGTGACCGGATTCAAATATCATGCAGTTGTTTCTAGTGCATATCACCTAAATGGAAAAAGGCCAATACAACACTATTCATCAAGGAATGAACTCGCAAATGAGTAACCTGAGAGAGAATCAAGTTCTCAATATTACTATGATGGAACACCTAGCATAAGTATTTATATCTTCGATCACTTTGAATAATTCTGATACTTCCAACGTATGGTTATCTACTTTATTCTTATACCTATAAACTTCTCAAAATCTTTAGACCTTGCATTACAATGAATGTGTGTCTAAAACCAGGGAACTCATAGGTAAACCTGAATAAAGTAAGAGTACCAACTCCTTATCCCGAAGGACACTGGACAACATATATTTTCATGTAAAAGTCCTAAGAGTATACTAACTCAAATTCCGTGTGTTGTAAGTTAAAAACTGTATTTTGGTTGAGAACGTCTTACACCGTTATTCAATGCACCTTACCTTATTCTCAATTGATAAAGGTAAATGTATGAAACACAATTTTCAAAATTTATATCTCACTTTATAAAATAAAGATACAGATATATCATTTTAAAAATTGGTGCATAAAAATGGTTATTCGAAATCAAATATTTTGTCGTTAGGCAAAATTAGGCGATTTAATCCAATATCACCAATTACAACGAATTCCGATGTTGAGGATCAAATCGCGCATTCCCAATATTCTTCTCATTCCCAGTATCTATAACGTCGTACAGATGTGAGATCCAAATCTGGTAAATACATACCCTGGAGTGAGAATTAATTAGTAAAACTATTGTCATTTACAAGTACACAGAAAATCTGAATCATAAATGTTTTGTAACGACCCCAAAATTCCTATACCTTCATATCATTCTTCTTTATATTAAAATACTGTATTTATTTGTTTTTGGGTGTCCCCGTATATTTTATTCTCTATTAAATATATTAGTTTATCTCTCCTTCTATTTTGCATATTCTATAATTTTTCAAAGCCCAAAACCCAAGCCAAAACAGTTCTATTTGATTTCTTTCTTTTCTTTTTCCTTAGCCCGTTTTCTTTTCAAACAACAACATATATTTAATTCTTGTTAAATATGTGCATGAACAAGCTTATAGATCATTGGTTAAGTCCTTACATTATTATTCTATAAGCCACATGTTCGAACCATCGGACTTGCAATTATTTTTATCTATTTTTTAAATCCCTCTCATAACCAACAAATGATCTTTCATTTCATCTTTCTTTTAACTCCCAACATAATTAGGATGGTTATAGATTATAATTAAGTAAAATTATTATGAAGAGTTTCAATTTTCTTTTAATACAAATATCTCTTCATCTCTTCTTCATCCCACCTTAGCCATTTCCTTTTGATCAATTCTAAAACTAAAATCTCTTTTCCCTTGAGCTTGAAGAAGCACCGGTTCTATCAAATTTCAAAAACTCGGTTGAGGATTTTATCTAAATGGTGAGCCAGTTGTTATACCGACTCACACAACCTGTAAGTCCGGTTGTTATACCGACTCACACAACCGGTAAGTCCCTTTTCTCCCTGTCACGCCCCGCTTCCCAAAATACGGAATACGAGGGGTGACAAGGCCAGCCATGCTCCTACGGTCGAGGAAATATCCTGCCGTAGTCACACTTCGACTTCTAGCATTACGTGGTAATCAGTAATCAATGCACAGGTAATGAGAAATGCAGTCACTAAATCTATCAAAATAGATATAAAACTAACCAGATAGAGTCAAAGGAAAGATAACACTGACGTCGCCGATCTAGATATGCGCAATATCCTCGAGGTACGACAGGTGCTGATCCGAGCTAAGTTTACTTCTCACTCTGAGCATGCATACTCAGGTCGTCAGAGCGACAAAATAGCAATAAATAGAAATACATATGTAAACACGTGCAATAATGATGAATATGAAACAGTGATGACATGAGCATGAAGTAACCGGTACAGGTAAACAGTAAGACAGGTATATCGAATCAGTAATCAATGCATGTCCATGTCACTAAACCTATCAGTCTCTAAGTCTTACTGTCCAGGTCGCTAAACTTATCGTCAGTCCAAATGTGAATGTCAACCATGCAGGAGTATCCCCAACCCAAGGGTAAGGCCCCAGGGGCAAGGGAACACGGGCCCGAATCACGCACGATAATAATCAGTAACACCATCCATACAACTCCCAAAATCACGGTATATGCCGGCAATGGGACTCCCGAGATTCCGTTGAACTCACAATCAAACTACCCCACACCCATGGTCTGCATCAAATACCGACCATAAACCCAAATACTAATCGGTCCATGACAAGTCTACGTGAGAACTGGAGACCGGTTCTCCATCAAGCATGTCTCGACTGGTACCCAAGATAAATGGACAATGTTTGACGCCTTACCTATGACACTAATATAAGTGCTCCATAACCGTCCAACTCTGGTTATAGTTACACTTACATATGCTCCATAGGCATCGACAATGCAATAATTTAACTGGTTCCGCTGATTGTGTACAAGTACGTGTCACATCACTTATTCATTCACGCTTTAACACTAACGTACTTGCCACAATCTAATCACTAATATCTATCACTAGGTAATGTACACGATCACTAGGTTAACATTGCTTCATGACCACTATTCAATGAGGATATAACTGCCACATGATATGATGAGAATGCAATTAATTATAATGCGAATATAACATAGCAGCCAGTGTCATACCATTTGCAAAATTTACTATAAATCATACGTGCAGAATTAATCAAAACAATATAAAAGGGGTAAGCAGTATGTTTAATTATCTATCCATAAAAAATTGGTTTCTCTTCAATCGGGTTCCAGGTTCGCTAGTTATGTCCATTTCATTTTAAGTGTTCACTGCCAGAAATTTAATTTCCGAACTGGAAGTCCGTTTGTAACACGTTTTACTCCCAGTTGAGAGAATAATTAGGCGACTCTACAGTTGGATAATATTTAGATTTAACAGTTAGGTTTCCAAATTATTAGATGGATCGATAATATCCCCTGTGTGCTGGGAGATATGTTCAGTTTAATATCAATGTGCACAACCTGTCACTGCAAAAAACTGCAGGATATGTCAACGATCTAAAATACTTTTAAAATAGGAATAATTAATTAAATTAAATGAAACTAATGCCATTACTTAGATAACTGGATTATCTATGCTATGATATAGGACTCCGCATTTTTCTCAGATTTTTACAGGGATGTATCTACATCTAAAATCTGGTGTCGTCGGAAATACTGCTCTGGACTGCAGTCCAGTATCGTATTCCCCCCTCAGTTTTCAGCATCATAACAAAACAATAATCAGTAAATATTATCAGTGGTTTATAGATTATCCAGTCTGCTTCGTAATGAGCCCAAGCATGTCACGATACGAGTTATATCTAATTTACTATTAATTTTACAACGTGATATGCACGGTGATTTCCAGATTTAACGTCGCCTTTTAGGGCAACATTTCATAGGTATAACCTAGCTATTTTTAACTCAAATCCCTACACGACATTCATTATCGGTAAAGGGATTTATTGGTCACAAATTATGCCATTTTAAATAGGGTTTTCGTTTAGGGTTTCGTGTCGAACACCTAGGTTATTTATCTAGGTAACAATCGAAATGCCTATTTTAATCACTGATTAAACAAGATTAAAATCCTATAAATTTTATACAACATTGCTACGAGATATTAGACACGAATTTGGGTTCGGTTCGGTACAATCAAATACGATACGTTATATATTAAAGTTCGTCAATAAAATTTCGACGTTGATATATAATTATGGTTATACATAATTAGCATGATAAGCAAGTTCCAAAACTTGCCTGGCGACAGCGCAACGATGGCGACACGGTAGAGGTGGCAACGACACGAGCACCAGCATAGGCAATGACAACGGCAGTGACACAGGCACCAGCATGGCAGCAGCAAGGCGACAAGCTCGGTTGGCTCGGCTAGAGGCAGTGGGTGCAGGGGATCTGTCTCTGGCAAAGTCAACTGAGGTAGGCGGCTGGGGTGCTCGTCATGGAAAGGTCGGTGAGGCGCGGAGGCGACGGGGGTTGGAGCTCAGGTGAGGTGCAGGGATGAGGGAGTTGGGTTCGGGTGTTGTAGCTACTCGGCTTGGAGGAGGGCAGAGGAAAAAGGTGATGGTGGCGACGACGGCGAGCGCGAGGCGAGATGAGGCAGTGGGGGAGTGAGGAATAATTCCGACGATGGGTTTTCCGGCGAGGCGGTAAGGGTCACTGGTTGTGCAAGGTTGCCAGGGAACGGTCCTCATCGGGGTTGCAACGAAGGAAGAGAGGAGGAGGAGAAGATAGAGGTGGCGGTGATGGGGTGCAGGCTACGATGGCGACAGGGACTGAGGCGACAACGAGGGCTCTTTGGGTTGTTGGGTTCTTTTCTGGTGCTCGGGAGAAGGAGGGTGGTGTCGTCGTGGACGAGGGCGAGGAGGAGAGGAGATGAGGATGCGAGGGCGTGAGGGAGACGTCGGCGGTGGATTTACAGTGGGGTGCTTGGGTTTTGGAGAAGAAGAGAGGAGAAAGGAGGAGAAGGGGCGTAGAGAGTAATGAAGAGAGGAAGTGAAAAGAGAGGGAGGGAGGCGAGGCAGTGGGGGTCACGTGGAGTCGAGAACAAAGTCATAGGGAGGAGCGGGTCGTGGAGAGAAGTTGCGAGAAGGGGGGAGGCGTTGGCAAGAGAGGGGAGGGTCATGGTTGAGCGGGTCTTGGGGGCTCGTTGAGGCGAAGACGAGGGGTGAGGAGGCAGGAAAAGATACGGGAAGAAAGGAAAGGAGAAGAAGAAGAAGGGGATGCGTACGGGTCGGGTCGGGCAGGGAATGGGTAGTGGGCTGGGGTTAAATAAAATTTTAGAAAATAATAAAAGGTTAGAGTTTGATAGTTAGGCTTTTAAGATTTAGGTTGGGAAATTAAAATTTGAAATTAAACTTAAGAAATTTAGGAAAAATAATTGTAAAAGTTTGAAATAGAAATTTTGGGAAAAGTATTTATTTAAAATACGAAAAATATTTATAATGGAACTAGGTTTTACACTCCATCTCCATCTCTTTCACTCTGTTATTGTGTCTTCTCCATGATTTCATTTTCTTGACCATGGTACCTAATCGAGTGCATAAACATACATACATACATTGTTTGTTTATACTTAATCTTCATGTTTATTCATTGTTTTTTTTTATAGAATAAAAATGCCTCCATGTCATATATTTACTTTTACGTTAATTAGGAACATCATGGACTGAATATAAATAAACGATGCGCGATAACACAACTTTACATAAGCTTTCTTGAAATTAGGACTTTCCTGGTATAGGATCTTATCGAAATTCATGATCCATATATTAACATTAGGGAATCCAATTTGAAATATATATTGCATGTGCCATTTATTTTATAATTGTTTAAATTTTTTATATTAAAGAGAAAAATGAAGCTGCAAATAAATCCAGTAGTTTTGTCATCTTTAAATACGGTCCTAAATAACTTTTGTCCTTAAAATAATTTTTAAAAATTAATTTTCACATCTGGAAATCCTAGGAAAATTAGGATAAATAATATATAAAATTTGAGGTCTACAAAGAATCTTTTTTATATCGAACCGAAGAACGGTTATGAACTTATGACACTTTTAGTCGCTGTTTTTTTTTCTGAAATCTGAAAACAGTTTTAATCGATCAACTTCTAAGACACATAACTCGGTCTACCAATATACAAATTGAGAAAAATCAGTTGTTTTGGACATCTACGTCGAATGATATAAATTTTCTTAGTTCTAAGTTTTTACTGAAAACCAACGTAAAATATAGAAAACTATATTACAATATTAAGCGACGAATCTGGACAGAATCTGTCCTGATTCGCACACTGTTTTTAAATTGGACATAACTCGAACACCCGATATCCGTTAGTGACAAAATTTAGATGTGTAGATGTACAATTGATAGAGCTATAATTTCATGTATATTATATTACATATAAACGCATGAAACAACCTGATATATGCTTTGCAATATAACATATAGTTGCTGTCCAGAAATCTGAATTTCTGTTTTAAATGCTAATGTTAAAATGATCATAAGTAGAACTTTAGAAATCCAAATCACATGAATCTTGGTGTTTTGGATAAGTACATCGAAAGACCTATAATTTTCTATTAATCTTTGCAACCTGAAACCGAACGAAAATTAACTCAGAGTACGTTTTAAAAATATATGACGGCGCTGAACAGATTCTGATTTGTTTTGCTCGACGATACGAAAACGGGTATATCTCCTAAACCGGTAGTCGTATTTAGGAGAGACTGCTCACACGTGCAAAACACTTAGATATATATTTCTGTTTATATTCTGAAATTTATTAACTTGTTTGATTAGTCGTACACAATACTTATTTACAACATTGTTTTTGGATGTTACTTGTATATTTATATCATGTTCTATGATTGCTTATTTATTTTTATTTATATGACTTGTGATTAAACCATTACATTCTAGAATTGACTTGATCTTGACACGACCCAATCATGAATACTTGAACCCAATATGTACACTTGACTAGACTTGACCCGAACCATGAATACGTAATGACTTGACATGAACACTTGACATGAATACATGAACAATTGACTTGAATACTTGAACTCGACTCAATACTTAAATTGCACTCTCTTATGTATTCATGAATTTGGTCAAGACTTGTAACTTTAATCACAGACAAATATACGAAGGGTATTGGGGTAATTTGAGTATGAATCTAACGGAATCTCAGAAGTCCCATTACCAAAATAACATTTCTATGGTACCTATCACGCCCCGTTTCCCGATGTACGGTAAGACGACGCGACGGGTCACGTGATGTATTTACTCAGAAGTAAACACACTAAGTGTTTCTAAGCAATAAAAAATAAAATGTACACAAGAGACATGAATATAAATGAACAGCAACTTTTATTTATTTAACAATTCTTTACAAGTACAACTGGAAATGAAAATACAGGAATAGAAAGCAATGCCTAAACAATGACCTAACTGAAATGAAAAGTATATACAAGTGCCTACAGCTCTGGGTCGATGGCAAACTACTCCAAATCCTCAGTACTGGGCCCGATCTCTAGTGAGTCGGATCCACCTGACAACATTCCAAAGAAAGAAGAAAAGGAATGTTGCCAGCGAACAATCACTCGGTAAGTCCCAAAGAAAAGAGAGAAGTAAAATATACAGTAAAGAGAATATAAGTGTATAATGTTATCTTTTTTTCTGTTATCGCAGTTGTTTGTAGCATGGTATAGAATATTCCAGTGTATACGAGAGGAGTCCCACTATTCTGGAGACTAAGGTATATGGAGCACAAGGAACCGTTAAGCCACGGTACAACAGCAATGGATATTCAGGTTAGGTGTATTAAAGTGACCGTCCCGTGCTACTTCTAACAAATTTCGTAACAGTCTACCCTTTTAAAACCCCGTAATGTATTTTGTATTGTTTTGTTTAAATAGATGGATGACTTGCCGAAACCATGATATCATGTAAACAGAATGGATATAAATGGATAGTCATGTAATCAGAGTATATCCATGGTTCGGTTCGGTTGAGTCCTGTTGATATGGATGGAATTCTGGTATAAACGGATTCATGTAGTATTGTAGTTATACTTGAATTGAATTCAAGTCAGATTGATTTCATATTAGATTGATATTCTGTCCGAGTCAGACACTTTGAAAAGAAATTGAGGTCATGAATTAGTTTTGATGTTATCGATAACTGCTGCACATGGACAACAGGATTTGTGTCTTCTTCCAAGACAATTACCGTATTGATAACACCTTTGTTAGGTTGTCTACCTTAAATAGGCAAGCACCCATATTCTCCGGCTCCCTGAGGCTCAAGAGAACTGGTCCCGCTTAAACCTATGTTTACTAGGGTCCTTATCGTAAATTAATATAACTTGATGGGGTTTTATGAAAAATGGTTTTGATATATTTTCAAAATACACCTCAAGTATTTAATTATCGTCATTAGGGTTTTCATAATTGTAATTTTTATAATAGTGAAATATTCTAGTGAATATAACCTAGTTTTCATTGTATATGGTATTTTAGTGTAATCTTTGAATGGTATTGAATTGTAATGGTAGTTTCATGAAATTTATGATTCCTTTGATTTAGAAAACATGGAATTTATATATAATATATTTAAAATAGATATTTCGATAATATTTTTATATCTAATATTTATAAAAAAAAATAGAATTTTATTTATTAAATGGAAATCACATTTTTCTTAAAAATTGCAACAAAAATTCCATCGAGATCGAATGCTTCTTGTGGAGGTCTGCCTCTCTCTCTACTAGGTATGAGGATGTACGATAATCCGCACCATCCCGATCGGGGTTTACCAAAATAGGTTGTAGAGGCGGAATTGCACGGAATTAAACAACACACTTTTTAAAGAAAACAGTTTTTGAATATTTAAGGTATTTAATCGTAAACTAGTATTTTCCCATAAACTAATGTCCCAAGAGTTATCGTGTTATGTCGAAAATGTGAGTTGTAATGAGGTAGGTCATTATCTGATGAGTTTTCTAAAGGTAATACAAAGGAATATGTTGAATTATTGTGTCGAAAGTAAAGTATATAGTATTTAACCGTAAAAATGCGATAAAAGTTGCATAATAGATTCTTTTGAGATGAAACTTGTTCTAATGTGTTTGTTAATGATTACTAAACAATCTATTAAAAATTTGTAGGTTTGTTTTTAAGAAAAATTAGATTTTTAAAGAAAAGAGAATAGGAAGCCGGAATAACTCTGCTTCCGACGAGTTTTGAAAAGGAGAAGTTGTAGAATAGCAAAGAGGAGGGGAGAGGGGACTTACTAATTGTACAACAAAAGGAGAAAGAGAGAGGAAGCTATTGGAACCGTCGTTTCGTCGCCGGATTCTTCTTGAAACGTCGCAGGAACATCGACCTTTACTAACTCCACTTGCACAACGTGGGACTTGGAAATTTTAGAGAGTTATTGTAATGGAATTCTGGATGAGGAGAGGTGAAAAGTAGTGTGGTATTTATAGGGAAAATTAGGGTTTAGGGTAATGAAGAATAGAATTAAAATTTTCATGAAAAGCTAGGGGGATTCGATCACGGGGGCTACGTCACAGCAGTACAAGGCTTTACCAATGAACTACAAGTGTTTTCTTGTTGTTCAAAAGCAATTCAAATACTTATAGTGTACACAGGATTGCAAATACTCCATTTGTACATTAAAATTTAATCAAATTTCCTGTACACTGAAACGGAGTTGTTACATTCTACCCTCCTTACAAAAACTTCGTCCTCGAAATTTACAATTATTTTAAGGACTGGTTTACAAAGAATCGAGGGTATCTTGCACGCATTTCATCTTCCCTTTCCCATGTTGATTCTCCTGGTGAGTCTTTTCTCCACATCACTCGAATCAAGTTTACTTCCTTGTTCCAAAGTGACTTCACCTTTCTATCCAAGATTTCAATAGGTTGTTGCTCACAGGATAAATCTGGCTGTACAGTGAGCTCGGAGTGATCAAGAATATAGCTGGGGTCATTCGCATACCTTCTGAGTTGGGATATGTGGAATACATTGTGCACTCCTTCCAATGAAGGTGGAAGTGCTAAGCGATAAGCCACTTCTCCGACTCATTCGAGTATGTCGAACCGTCCAATATATCTTGGACTGAGTTTACCCCGTCTTCCAAAACGAATCACTCCACGGTTTGGAGATATCTTCAAAAAGACATGATCTCCCGGTTGGAACTCCAAGTGACGGCGCTTTGCACCAGCCCAGTGTTTCTGTCGATCTTGGGCTATGTGCATTCTTTCCCTGATAGTGCGAACTATATCGACTGTTGCTACTATCATCTCAGGTCCAAGGAGTTCTCTATCTCCGATGTCATCCCAACTTAATGGCGATCGACACTTCCTTCTATAGAGCGCTGCAAAATATGTCATTCCAATACTTGCTTGGTAGCTGTTGTTGTATGAAAACTCCACAAGATGTAGGTGATCTTCCCATGATCTTCCAAAGTCTAGCATACACGCTCTTAGCATATCTTCAAGTATCTGAATAGTTCGCTCAGACTGTCCATCTGTTTGTGGATGGTAAGCTGTGCTAAACTTCAGACTTGTTCCCAAGCTAGCTTGCAGACTCTGCCAAAATTGCGATCGGAATCTGGTGTCACGATCGGAGACAATGCAAACAGGTACTCCATGTAATCTCATGATTTCCTGCATGAGTTCATGGGTATCAGAGATAGTACACATTGAAGAGTTTAAATCTTACTTAGATTCTTACCTCCATGTACTTCTTTGCTAATGTCTCGGTAGATTGGCCAACTCGAAATAGGATGAAGTGAGCCGGCTTTGTGAGTCGATCCATAAGAACCCATACCGCATCGTTGCCTTTCGTGCTGCGAGAAAGTGCAGTCACGAAATCCATAGTGATGTGTTGCCACTTCCATTCTGGGATAGGTAACAGTTGAAGTAAACCAGATGGCCTGTGACATTCAGCCTTTACTTGCTAACGCACTAAGCATTTAGCGACGCTTCTTACTACTTCACGCTTCATTCCATGCCACCAGTAATTTTGACGCAGATCTTTGTATATCTTTGTGCCTCCAGGGTGTACTAAATAAGGAGAGATGTGAGATTCTTTCATCAACTCTTCTCGCATAGAACCTTTTGGTACACACAATATACTGCCGTATCTTAAAGATCTGTCTTCATGGATGGTGAAGTCTGTTCTAAGTCTACTTTCTACTTGTTCTCTGATCTTTTACAACTTAGCATCGCTTGCTTGAGCTGCTTTAATTTGATTGACAATAGTAGATTGAACTTGTAAGTTCATCAAACTTGAAGCGTTACCTGGCATGACCACTTCAATCTCCATCTAATGCAAATCTTGTTGAAGCTTCCACTGTGCGGTGAGATTCAATGCTAATGGTTGGCGACTAAGTGCACCAGGTACTACATTCACCTTCCCTGGATGATATTGTAGATTGATGTTGAAGTCCTCCATAAGTTCTAACCATCTTCTCTGACGCATATTCAACTCTTTCTGAGTAAACACATATTTCAAACTCTTGTGATCTGTGTATATGTTCACTCGTTCACCAAGAAGATAATGACGCCAAATATTGAGTGCAAAGATTACGACCGCCAACTCCAATCATGCGTCGGATAGTTGCTCTCATGAATCTTCAGCTGTCTTGATGCACAAGCTACGAATTTACCGTGCTGATGTAGAACACATCCTAATCCCTTACCGGATGCATCGCAATGCACTTCAAAACCTCCAGATTGATCCGGTATAACGAGAATAAGTGCTGATATCAATCTTGACTTGAGTTCTTCGAAAGCTTGTTCGCATGCTTCTGACCACATGAATTCTTCATCTTTACGCGTGAGCTTGGTCAGGGGTGTTGCAATATTCGAAAATCCTTCAATAAGACTTTTTTAATATCCAGCTAGACCCAAGAAACTTCGAATTTCCTTCACTGACTTCGGTGTCGGCCATTCACTTACTGCTGATACTTTATCTGGATCTACAGAGATTCCATCGCCTGATACAATATGTCCGAGGAAACCGACTTGGTCTAGAAAAAACTCACACTTGCTGTACTTTGCATAGAGTTGATACTGTCGTAAAGTATCCAGGACAATTCGTAGGTGTTCGGCATGTTCATTCCGACTCCTAGAATACACCAGGATGTCGTCGATGAAGATGACAACAAACCTATCTAGGTACTTTCGGAAAACTTGATTCATTAGGTTCATGAATATAGTGGGTGCGTTGTTCACTCCAAATGGCATCACAAGAAATTCTTAATGTCCATAGAGAATTCTGAATACCGTTTTATGGATATCAGATTCTTTGACCTTCACCTGATGATAACCCGAACGAAGATCTAACTTGGAGAAAAAGCAAGACCCACTTAGCTGATCGAACAGGTCATCGATGCGCGGAAGTGGATACTTGTTCTTTATAGTTACTTCGTTCAGAGCTCTATAATCAATGCACATTCGATATGAACCTTCCTTCTTCTTCGCAAGTAGAACTGGCGATCCCCAACTTGAAGTGCTGGGACGAATCCATCCTTTCGTCAATAATTCGTCCAATTGAGTACGGACCTCCTTCAAACCTTCAAAGCTTAACCAATACGGTGCTTTGATCACCGGTTATGCTCCAGGTACTAAATCAATTCTGAATTCAAGAGCTTGATCGGGAGGCAAACCTGATATGTCTTCAGGAAATACATCGTCGAACTCTCGAACTATCTCTGGCTTCGATCCTTCCTCCGTTTGAAGTGCTGCAATCATTGCCTTCTTCGATTTTTCCTTGTATGTGCTTGGCTCCAGGGTACGGTCTCAACTTTTGAAATAAAAGACCGGATAGTCTGGAATCTCGAACACTACGCTCCTTTGGCGACAGTCGATGGTAGCGTAAAAAGTTCCGAGCCAATCCATACCTAAAACGACATCAAAATTTGGTATGTCCAGCACCTTGAAGTCAGCATAGAATTCTCTGCTACAGACGACCACTGGACACAGGCCGTATCCCATTATTTCCTTTAGAACGTCGTTTCCTGAACTGACATTCCAACTGGATATAAGAGGTTTGACTGGAATCGCATGAGTTCGGACAAACCGTTGCGACATAAAGAAATGAGATGCTCCAGTATCGAAGAGTGCTAGTGCAGGAAGTAAGGCTACTAAGATCGTACCTAAGTTATGTGAGATAGGTTTAGGTATAGAAAAATATATGTATATAACAAGTATTGAACAGCTTTGAAAATTGAAAGGTTACCAGTAATGACTTGGCCAGTGGCTTCAGCTTCTTCCACAGTCATTGTGAAAGCCTATCGCCTCGGCACATTCCTCCTTACTGGAGGAGCATTCCTCTATCCATTCCGTGGTCCTTGAGGTAAGTTCCGTTGAACTTGATGGAACTGAAGAGGAGGAGGTGCAGCCGGTCCACGAGGAGGTGGAGCTGGGAGAGCTAGTCGTGGAGCAGGTACTTAGATGGCTGGTCACCGCGGGCAGGTGATTGTTGGTCTGGGTGTAGCATTTGGATTGAGTCTTCGAGGAAAAGATCCAATATCATATGTGGCTGAGCCGCAGACTAAGCAAAGGCGATTTGCATGCCGGCAGTCCTTCACTAGGTGTTCATCCCTCTTGCAGTAAGTGCAAAAGGCTGTGCTGGGCCGGTTGATTGGTACTCTCGGTCTCCTGGGCACAAAAGGTGGCCTTGAAGAGGCTCCTCCTGCATTCTGAGTGGCAGGGAACTTCACTCCGGAAGATTGGGGTATACCCTTCATCTTCACCATTTCCTCATATCGACGGGCAGCTTTCAGGGCCAGTTCGTGGGTTGGGAAATCCCCTGTAGCTAAGGCAGCTTGGATCTCCGGATCTAACCCTTATAGAAATGTTTGGATCTGATCTCAGCAGTCGGTATCAAGTGTGTCGCGAACCTGTTAAGGTCTTGTGTTAGCTGTGTAGTATGTGATATAAGAAAATCGAATATTGAGACATATCTTACCTACTGAGCATGGTAAGCTCAACATCATACTCATCCACAGATTTGGTCCACATCGATCCCTGTTGTAGGTGGATGAATTTCTGTTCCATGTTAAATCGGGAAGTCTCTGGAAAGTACTTCTCATCGAACATGTCGCGAAAGGTTTTCCATTCGATTGGTTGGTCAAGATGGCTTTCTTCCGCCTTCCACCAAACTCGGGCGTTGTCGGTGAGTTGCAGCTTCGCAACGCGTACCCAAGCGATCTCTGGCACTTGTCATGCTGCCAAATTATCCTCGATACTTTGAGCCCATTCTTCCGCTTCCAGAGGTCTCTCTTTCCTCGGAAATTGCTTTGGGTGCAATGCTCAGAATTGCTTTACTCTGGGCGCTTCCGCTTCTGGACGGTTCAGTAATATAGCAGTCTGCTGTTGTTGTCCTTCCAGGAGGCTTCGGATTGCCTCAAGCGGTACCGTCTGCTCATTGATCTGAGCAGCAACGGTAGGCGTAAGCGGTAGAGGTGGTGGTGTGTTGCTGAAGTTAGTGCTGGTATTGTTTGGAGAATCCATAACCTTGAAAGAAAAATAGGGTTAGGATAGATTCAAAGTATATGAAATTGTAAGATTCATGGAATATGAAATGTAAAGAATATTTTTAGTTGCTGATTCTTGTGTTATATTGATTAGGACTTCATGCAAAATTGACCTGCATGTCCATGCAGAACTAACCCGCATGAGCCTCCAACGAAACCTGTCACGCCCCGCTTCCCGATGTACGGTAAGGAGATGCGACGGGTCACGTGACGTATTAACTCAGAAGTAAACACGCTAAGCATATCTAAGCAATATAAAGTAAAATGTACACAAGATACATGAATATAAATGAACATCAACTTTTATTTATTTAACAATTCTTTACAGGTACAACTGGAAATGTAAATACAGGAATAGAAAGCAATGCCTAAACAATGGCATAACTGAAAAGAAAAGTATATATAAGTGCCTACAGCTCTGGGTCGATGGCAAACTGCTCCAAATCCTCTGTACTGGGCTCGATCTCTAGTGATTCGGATCCACCTGACAACATTCCAAAGAAAGAAGAAAAAGAATGTCGTCAGCAAACAATTGCTCGGTAAGTCGCAAAGAAAAGAGAGAAGTAGAATAGACAATAAAAAGGATATAACTGTATAATCTTATCTGTTGTTCTGTTATCGCAGTTGTTTGTAGCGTGGTACAGAATATGACAGTGTATACGAGAGGAGTCTCACTATTCCGGAGACTAAGGTATACGGAGCACAAGGAACCGTTAAGCCACGGTACAACAACAATGGATATTCAGGTTAGATGTATTAAAGTGACCATCTCGTGCCACTTCTAACACATTCCGTACCAGTCTACCCCTTTAAAACCACGTAATGTATTTTGTATTGTTTTGTTTAAATAGATGGATGACATGCCAAAACCATGATATCATATAAACAGAATGGATATAAATCAATAGTCATGTAATCAGAGTATATCCATTGTTCGGTTCGGTCGAGTCCTATTGATATGGATGAAATTCTAGTATAAACGGATTCATGTTGTAAGTAGTTATACTTAAATTGAATTCAAGTCAGATTGATTTCATATTAGATTGAGACTCTGTCTGAGTCAGACACTTTGAAAAGAAATTGAAGTCTTGAATTAGTTTTGATGTTATCGATAACTGTCGCACATGGATGGCAGGATTTGTGTCTTTTTCCAAGACAATTACCGTGTTGATAACACCGTTGTTAGGTTGTCTACCTTAAATAGGCAAGCACCCATATTTTCCGGCTCCCTGAGGCTCAAGAGAACTGGTCCCGCTTAAACCTATGTTTACTAGGGTCCTTATTGTAAATTAATATAACTTGAGGGGGTTTTATGAAAAATAGTTTTGATATATTTTAAAAATACGCCTTAAGTATTTAATTATCGTCTTTAGGATTTTCATAATTTTAATTTTTATAATAGTGAAATATTCTAGTGAATATAACCTAGTTCTCATTGTATATTGTATTTTAGTGTAATCTTGGAATGGTATTGAATTGTAAAGGTAGTTTCATGAAATTTGTGATTCCTTTGATTTAAAAAACATGGAATTTATATATAATATATTTAAAATAGATATTTTGATAATATTTATATATCTAATATTTATATAAAAAAATTGAATTTTATTTATTAAATAGAAATCACATTTTTCTTAAAAATTTCATTAAAAATTCCATCGAGATCGAATGCTCCTTGCGAAAGTCTGCATCTCGCTCTACTAGGTCCGAGGATGTGCGATAATCTGCACCATCCCGATTGGGGTTCCCCAAAATGGGTTATAGAGGCGCAATTGCACGGAATTAAATAACACACTTTTTAAAGAAAACGGTTTTTGAATGTTTAAGGTATTTAATCGTAAACTAGTATTTTTCCATAAACTAATGTCCCAAGAGTTATCGTGCTATGTCAAAAATGTGTGTTGTGATGAGGTAGGTCATTACCTCGTGAGTTTTCTAAAGGTAATACAAGAGAATATGTTGAATTGTGTCGAAAGTAAAGTATATGGTATTTAACCGTAAAAATGTGATAAAAGTTGCATAATAGATTCTTTTGAGATGAAACTTGTTCTAACGTGTTTGTTAATGATTACTAAACAATATATTAAAAATTTGTAGGTTTTTTATTAAAAAAAATTAGATTTTTTAAGAAAAGTGAATCGGAAGCCGGAATAACTCTGCTTCCGATGAGTTTTGAAAAGAAGAAGTTGTAGAATAGAAAAGAGGAGGGGAGAGGGGAATTATTGATTGTAAAACAAGAGGAGAGAGAGAGAAAGAGGAAGCTATTGGAACTATCGGGGGGTCGTTTCATCGCTGGATTCTTCTTGAAACATCGCCGGAACTTCGACCTTTGCTAACTCCACTTGCACAACTTGGGACTTGGAAATTTTAGAGAGTTTCTGTAATGGAATTCTGGATGAGGAGGGGTGAAAAGTAGTGTGGTATTTATAGGGAAAATCAGGGTTTATGGAAATGAAGAATAGAATTAATATTTGCATTAAAAATGAATTAAAGAGAGGAATTACACACTCTGGATGTTTTCAGAGTAAACAAACAACATGGGGGTAGTAGGGTAGGCCAAAGGGCGCCAGGGGAAAAATTCCAGAGCATTGCCTATAGGTATACCCAGCAGTGTCGGCCCCCCAAGGAGATCTCGCCGGTCCAAAACCGATGGCTTGGACTCAGATCGATGCCACGTGTCCATGTCGCTTGGTATACCTTAGTGCAAGTGTTTGTTTACTTTGTGACTTTTCATTTTACGTGTAGTGCACGTGTAAAACTTTGGGCTTCTAAAAGATTAAAAGAAAAATCAATTAAAAATATATGTGGCTGGGGGGATTCGATCACAGGGGCTACGTCACAGCAGTGTGAGGCTTTACTAATGAGTTACAAGTGTTTTCTTGCTGTTCAAAAGCAATTCAAATACTTATAGTGTACACAGGATTGCAAATACTCCATTTGTACATTAAAATTTAATCAAATTTCATGTACACTGAAACAGAGTTGTTACAGTACCGGGCTGAAACGGTACAAATAATGTTGCTGTGGTACCGGGCTGAAATGGTACATCACGAATTCATGAATGAGGGCCCGTGTTTCCAAGCCCCTGGATGATAGCCTGTTGGGTTTGGAATACTTCAATAACAATTGAAGTCCCGCTATTTTGGGCCCGTGATTCCTTACCCCTGGACGATAATTGGTTGATATTCACACTTGAACTGACGTTATGATATATTACCTTATAGAGACCCCTTAGGACATGGACATCCACTTCATGTTCACTATACCTACACTCCATGGCCAGGTTATACTTATTTGGGTTTGAAAATACTCTTGAGAATGGTTGATATTCACACTTGAACTGACGTTAGGATATATTACCTTGTAGAGACCCCTTAGGACACGGACATCCACTTCATATTCACTATACCTACACTCCATGGCCATGTTATACTTATTTGCCACGCTGACATAGTTGTCATATACATTAACATACTTGTTCACATATTAAAATTTCCATTTATACTATATTACATGTCATCTTGCAATCAATCTATATATTACACATTTTTTTGGGACTTATCGAGCGCAAGTTCGTTGACGGGCATTCCACCCATTTTTTGTTTCTTGAAATGTTCGTCAGGTGTTAGGATTAGAGGAGGTGGAATTCACTGCAGAGAATTACAACCAGTTCACACCTGAAGCAGATCATTAGTTTTCTTTCATGCTTTTCTTCTTTAGCAAGCCACATGTTTAGACACTTTCCTTTTTTGTTCAGATTTCTTGCATCAATTAAACTCTGTAAAGTTAAAAATGTAAATATTTAAAGTGGTTGGATTTTATTTTCACTTGTTTATTCTTGTATCATTTTTATATTGTTTATAGACGCTTAATGTATTCTTATAGTAAATACGTTGAGGGCTTGCCACGTCACCGTTTCCGTCTACTAGGAAGCGGGGCGTGACAGGTTTTATTGGTGGCCCATACAGGTCCGTTCTGTATGAAGTCCTAAGCAATAAGATATAAGAAAGATAAAATCCGATAACTTTTACATTCTTTACCTTTCAATTCCTTTGAATCTATCATAATCCATCTTTCCTATCCAAGGTGATGGCTTCCTCCGAACCGATCAACATCAACGGTAAAACACCACCACCACCTATTGCTGCAACTCCCCTCACTGAACAGACGGTTTTTCTCGAGGCTAAAAGCCTAATAGAGAGTCAACAGCAGCAGACTTCTATCCTTATGAACCGTCCTGAGACCGAAACACCTAGAGTAAAACAGTTCCGGGCCTTACAACCAAAGAACTTCTCGGATAAGGAGAGCCCGTTTGAAGCAGAAGAACGGGCCCAGAGTATCGAAGATGACCTGACAGCGACTCAAGTTCCAGAAGTTTCTTAAGTTCGAATTGCGAAACTCCGAATTACCAATAATGCGAGGGTTTGGTGGAAGGCCGAAGAAATTCGGATTACCCAGCCTATTGAGTGGAAGACGTTTCGTGAACTTTTTAACGCCAAGTATTTTCCTGAGACTGCTCATTTTGAGATGGAGCAACGATTTATCAACCTACAATAAGAATCTATGTGGGACAAGTCAGTAGATGAATACGACGCCGATTTCATTATGCTCAGCAGGTTCGCTGCCCATTTAATTTCTACCGTCGAGATCCGCGCCAGACGTTTTCAGCAGGGTTTAGACCTCGGCATCCAGACTGCTATAGCAACAGGAGATTTTATGACTCATGAAGCAGCTTTGAAGGCAGCAGGTCGTTATGAAGCTGTTATTAAGAAGAAGGGAAGACTGCATTCGGCCGGAGAAAAACGCCCAGTTAGCCAGATTATTGGAGGAGCCTCCTATATGCTGGAATCTATAGCACCATCCAGGAAACCAGGAGGGTCGTTTTACAACCATGGATCAAAAGTCTGCATTACTGCAAGAGGTCGGTGCATCTAGCAAAGGATTGCAGCGTAGATAACGGTCTTTATATGATTCGTGGATCGCCTATGCACACTTTAAGAGCATGCTCACAGTACAGATCTAGCACAACCTCCGCACCTAAACCAACTATTCAAGCTCATGCTCCCCGTTTATCTCTTCCTGCTCCAACTCAGCGCAAACAACTCTTACCCCCTCAGCAACAAGTATACCATCGGGCACAAAGGAATGTACCGAGACGCCATGCTTTCACAATGTCGATCGTAGAGGCCGAAGCCATTGATTAGGTTGTCATTGGTAAAATTTCTTTCTATCCATTTTAGCCATTTCAAATTCTTTTAATCTTTTGTCCTTTTTTTTCCTCATGCAATTTCAGTACAATTTTAGTAGTCCATGCCCCTGTCTATACGACTGCTTCAACCTTAAACACCCTTGCTCTGTTACAACATCCTCTTTGTGTAAATTTCGAGGACGAAATTTTTCTAAGAAGGGTAGGATGTAACGACCCCAAAATTCCTATACCTTCATATCATTCTTCATTTTATAAAAATACTGTATTTATTTGTTTTTGGGTTATCCCCATATATTTTATTCTCTATTAAATATATTAGTTTATCTCTCCTTCTATTTTTCCTATTCTATAATTTTTCAAAGCCCAAAACCCAAGCCAAAACAGTTCCATTTGGTTTCTTTCTTTTCTTTTTCCTTAGCCCATTTTCTTTTCAAACAACAACATATATTTAGTTCTTTTTAAATATGTGTATGAACAAGCTTATAGATCATTGGTTAAGTTCTTACATTATTATTCCATAAGCCACATGTTCGAACTTTCGGACTTGCAATTATTTTTATCTATTTTTTAAATCCCCCTCAGAACCTATAAATGATCTTTCATTTCATCTTCCTTTTAACTTCCAACATAATTAGGATGGTTATAGATTATAATTAAGTAAAATTATTATAAAGAGTTTCAATTTTCTTTTAATACAAATATTCCTTCATCTCTTCTTCATCCCACTTTAGCCATTTCTTTTTGATCAATTCTAAAAATATAATCTCTTTTCTCTTGAGCTTAGAGAAGCACCGGTTCCATCAAATTTCAAAGACTCAGTTGAGGATTTTATCTAAACGGTGAGCCGGTTGTTATACCGACTCACACAACCTGTAAGTCTCTTTTCTTCCTCTCCATCTCTTTCACTCTGTTATTGTGTCTACTCCATGATTTCATTTTCTTGACCGTGGTACCTAATCGAGCGCGCGCGCACATATAAATGAATATAGTTACATATATATATTTTTAAAATATTATTTGTTTATACTTAATCTTCATGTTTATTCATTGTTTTCTTATAGAATAAAAATGCCTTCATGTCATAGATTTACTTTTAGGTTAACTAGGAACATTATTAACGATGCGCGATAACACAACTTTACATAAGCTCTTTTGAAATTAGGACTTTTCTGGTATAGACCTTATCGAAATTCATGATCCATATATTGGCATTAGGGGATCCAATTTGAAATATATATTGCATGTACCATTTATTTTATAATTGTTTAAATATTTTATATTAAAGAGAAAAACGAAGCTGCAAATAAATCCAGTAATTTTGTCACCTTTAAATACGGTTCTAGATAACTTTTGTCCTTAAAATAATTTTTAAAAATTAATTTTCACATCTGGAAATACTAGGAAAATTAGGATAAACAGTAGATAGAATTTCAGGTCTATAAAGAAAAAAAATTTATATCGAACTGAAGAACGGTTATGAACTTATGACACTTTTAGTCATTGTCTTTTTTCTGAAATCTGAAAACAGTTTTAATCGGTCAACTTCTAAGACACATAACTCGGTCTACCGATGTCCAAATTGAGCAAACTCAGTGTTTTGGACATCTACATCGAAAGATATAAATTTTATTAGTTTTAAGTTTTTACTGAAAACCAACGTAAAATATAGAAAACTACGTTACAATACTAAGCAACGAATCGGGACAGAATCTGTCCTTAAATAGGACATAACTCGAACACCCGATGTCCGTTCGTGACAAAATTTAGATGTGTAGATGAACAATTGATAGATATATATATTTTCCTGTATATTATATTACTTATAAACGCATGAAACAAACCGATATAGGTTTTGCAATATAACATATAGTTGTTGTCCAGAAATCTGAATTTCTGTTTTAAATGCTGATATTAAAATGATCATAATTAGAGCTTTAGAAATCCAAATCAAGTGAAACTTGGTGTTTTGAATAAGTACATCGAAAGACCTATAATTTTCTATTAATTTTATTAATGTGAAACCTGATGAAAATTAACTCGAAGTGTGTTTTAAAAATATATGACGGTACTAAACAGATTCTGATCTGTTTCGCTCGACGATACGAAAATGGGTATATCTCCCAAACCGGTAGTCGTATTTAGGCGAGACTAGAACTCACACGTGTACAACACTTAGATCTATATTTTTGTTTATATTCTGAAATTTATTGACTTGTTTGATTAATCGTACAGAATACTTATTTACAACATTGTTTTTGGACGTTACATGTATACTTATATCATGTTCTGTGATTGCTTATTTATTTTTATTTATATGATTTGTGATTAAACTATTAAATGCTAGAATTGATTCGATCTTGACAGACTCAATCATGAATACTTGAACCCAATATGTACACTTGACTCGACTTGACCCGGACTATGAATACATAATGACTTGACATGAACACTTGACATGAATACATGAATAATTGACTTGAATACTTGAACTCGACTCGATACTTGAATTGCACTCCCTTATGTATTCATGGATTTCGTCAAGACTTGTAACTTTAATCACAAACTAATATACGTGGAGTGTTGGGGTAGTTTGAGTATGAATCCAACGGAATCTCAGAAGTCCCATTACTAAAATAACGTTGTTGTGGTACCGGGCAGAAACGGTACAAATAATATTGATGTGGTACCGGGCTGAAATGGTGCCTCACGAATTCATGAATGAGGGACTGTGTTTCCAAGCCCCTGGATGATAGCCTGTTGGGTTTAGAATACTTCAATAACAATTGAAGTCCCGCTATTTTGGGTCCATGATTTCTTGCCCCTAGACGATGGCCTTGGGTTCGAGAATACTTTTGAGATTGGTTGATATTCACACTTAAACTGACGTTAGGATATATTATCTTGTAGAGACCCCTTAGGACATGAACATCCACTTCATGTTCACTATACCTACACTCCATGGCCATGTTATACTTGTTTGCCATGCTGACATAGTTGCTATATACATTAACATACTTGTTCACATATTACAATTTCCATTTATACTATATTACATGTCATCTTGCAATCAATCTATATATTACACATCTTTTTGTGACTTACCGAGCGCATGTTCGCTGACGGGCATTCCACCCTTCTTTTGTTCTTGGAATGTTCGTCGGGTGACTTAGGAACAGAGGAGGTGGAATCCACTGCAGAGAATTACAACCAGTTCACACCTGAAGCAGATCATTAGTTTCTTTCCTGCTTTTCTTCTTCAGTAAGCTACAGGTTTAGACACTTTCTTTTTATGTTCAGATTTCTTGCTTCAGTTAAACTCTGTAAAGTTAAGAATGTAAATATATAAAGTGGTTGGATTTTATTTTCACTTGTCTTTTCTTGTCATTGTTATACTGCTTATATTACGCTTAGCGTATATGTTTTGAGAAATAAAATTCTCTAAATAAATACATCACGGGCTTGTCACGTACCGTTACCACTCTTTTGGGAAGCGGGGCGTGACATGTTTCAAGGGGGTGGTCGGGTATTCCTATTAATTCCTTTTCCCGATCCAGATTCATGACAGTAGTTACAATTTCCTTTACCCTCACTTCAATCACTTTATGTGTCTCTACATCTTAATTTCTCTACATCCCAAATAAGCTAATTGGTTTTCTTCCTTCCCTACCTTTCGGCACCAGCCTAAGGTTTAGAAGAAGACTATCCAAAAAGCGTAATAGGTGTACTCTCCTTATACAAGAAGCTCTCGGAACCTGAGAGAAGGTAAAAGGTGTAAGTCGATGTCACACACCTCGCGGGTTCGCGGGGAGGCGGAATTTACAAAAAAATGATTTTTCTTACTTCGCAACACCGACTAAACTCCAGGATCTTAACAGAAACCTTGATTAGCTATTCTACTAGGAGGTTATAAATATTATGTTAGTATTTATACCTCCTTGATTCTAGTCCTTTGGGTCTTCTTCTCCTCCTCTCCTTGAGCTCTTCGAAGTTCCGGATCGCGCTTGATCGTCGGCCTCCTCGTGTCGAATATGATCTACCTGAGAGTCTATACTTCAAGCTCCAACATCTAAATCGAGGTAACTAAGGTACCTAGTTCGCTAAGCTAGGTTGCTTAGAAGATGTAGAGTATTTAATCTCACTTGACCTTATGGTTCACAACTCATATGAGGGATTAGGGTCTTGAGGAAGGAGAGAAAAATGGAGAGAAAAACAAAATAAGCAAATGAACTAGGTCAAAAGCAAGTGAAGAATGGCTCACTCATTATCTCACATCAAGCATGGATTATTTTCCCATTGAAAATAGCAACCATGCTTCAATAGTAACCACAAACCAATAAACAAATGCAATGAGCCATGCTTCACCCCATGCCTTGAATATCTCCAATTTCTACATCATTAATCTATTTCTCAAAATAGATAAATTCAAATAATGAGGTGTCTCCTTGTAGAAGCATGTCTTGTGAAATTACAAGAATGCCCTCACCGTTATGCATACCTGTATTCGTATTCTGAAAAATACGAATACAATGAGATAATAATAATCCAATAATATAATACTAGGATCCGGCTTAAACTAAAGCCCACTATTATTATCCATCCGAACATCATCCGTATAGCTAGTACACGTATATGATCGGAACCCTTCCGTAAAACCATACGGCCTATACATCATTTCGCCCGAAGAAGGGAAACCCTCTGTGTGGGACTCTAAAGACTCGACAGTACGCTGGCAGTAGGTTTAACCACAAGTCCGTCAGTGGTACTAGCTGCACGTAACGTCTACCTAGGTATCTGTCGATAAGAAGGCCGATGAGAAAACTCATCCGAACTCCTACTGAGCCTATCTATGACAATCTCCATACAGTCCGGTCTATTCGTCTAAGATACTCGCATATCAAGCCTAGAGGGATGGTAACCGTCAGACCCCTAATAGCGCAATAAGTCATGCCAGGATAGAGCCCAATACATCCTGAGAAACTACTGAAGTACCTACCAGTAAATCTCGCTTGCCCTGGACAGGGACTTTGTGTAATGGATTTCCGAACACAACGCGATATCAACCCCCAATACCGGGAGAGACGAATCATATCTAACCACTACTGCCTCTAAGTGCTTCAGGACTGCACCCAACTACTACCTATTTGCACGACTCTTTTTAGCCGTAGTAGGGTAGTAATCTAAGTACAGTGGAACACACTCGAGAAGAATAGTGATGTCAAGTCAACGGACTAACCTGTACCCATGCTACCCGAAACTGCTACCTGACGATAGGTATAATACCAACCAGCAGTTCCCATCGAGTCTGTCCAGTGTAACTCATAACCCAATGAGCACCTGTATACTATCTCCGGTACGACGTACCAATGGATGTGGAACAGACTATCTCCCCAAATGGAAAAAATACGGTTTTATAAATGGTAGAAAGCTAACTACTTGGGTCCTCACCTAAGCAAGGGACTCCATAGAGTATCATGCTTTGAAAATACGGTTTAGAAAAGAAGGAAAATAAAACAAGAAATAACAACAACTACTTAACAACAATAAATAAAATTACACTAGGAATTAAAATTACAAGACAAGGAAATAAAAATACAAGTTAAAAAAAACCCTCATCTTCATTAACTTCCACTCAAGAGCACTCACTACAATTTCATGGAGAATAGATGATGAAGAAGAAGAAGATACAACTAAACTACACTAAATCCTAATAAAGAAAAAGCATTTCTACTTGGCTCAAAACTGGAATATTTATAGGCAGAGAACTGAAACCCTAGGATCATATTCTGAGCCCTTACATAATTACCAAACTACCCCAAAAATACGATCTGGAGTTGACAAAACATGGCCGCGGAACCGCCGCGCAAACTCCATATTGGCCGCGGTTCCGCGGTCGTTTGGAAGTTTTATTGAGTCGTTTTTTCTGGGTTGCTATGTACTTATATTTGACAGGTCCAAAATTGTAAAATGGCTCCACAATATCTTCAGATTTGCAAGAGTCCAAAATGGCTACACTTTTAAATCCTTTTGACATTTATCTCCCTCGAGCTCCGTGCATCTTTTGATCTTTGTGCTGCCCCTCTCGTGCTCTGTGCTTGACCGAGACACGAATGACCACTGTTATTTATCTTATCTCTTGAACTGGTAAGCGGCACTGGACGGGTGTAGATGTCCGGAACCCGGATTTTATCTGATTTTTTGCAGATGTTCTGGATTTTGGTATAACTATGGAGATTTTGCATGATTTACGTTATTTTGGATTGGGAACCCGTAACCTGTAAATATGTAGCAAACACGGATCAAAAGCACATACCTATATATAAACGAGCAAAAGAATGGGCGGTATTAAATGCAATATTCTAGAGTGAACAAATACCCCCAAACTTATATTTTGCTCGTCCCGAGAAAAACCATTTATTTTCAAAAAGTCCTAAGCTCACTTTCATAGGCATCACGGTTGCACTTAGCATGTGCAACAAGCCGTTAAAGCTCTAGGTGTCCCTAATAGGAGGAGTGTTGTCTCATGAGCATTTTCAGCGGATATTACCCACGAAATCCTGTCAAGCTAGTTTCATAAGTTAACATTGATTCTAATACTACAGTTTAGCATTTAAATTAGAAATTCTATCATGCTAAGTTAGAAATATCCATTCCTTATTTTTCACACCTCCTATTTATTCAACCTAAGATCCTATACGTTTTGACAATTTAGAAAAATCTCGATTTCTCTTGAGTTTTCCTTCTAAAGAGCAGTCTCCAATCCGGAATTTTTATCATCTTCACGGAAAACATAAGACTTATTCTTCATCCCTGTCTTTCCTCCAAATATCGATCGTATACCCCTACATGTGTGTAAATTTCACCCCTACATGTGTGAATTCAATTCAAACTATAATACCCTTGCTCTAATACCTAATACTACTTCTTTTCATTAATGATGGACGGATTTGCTCACACATCTTTCATGTGGCTATTTCTGCTTCCTGAGGTACTAATCAGCCGATTACTGAATGTGTGGGCTTAAAGCTTAAATAGCAGTTTCCAGGTCTTGTAATTATTATTTTTTTCTTTTTCTTTTTCTTTTTCTTTTTCTTTTTCTTTTTCTTTTTCTTTTTCTTTCTTTTTCTTTTTCTTTCTTTTTCTTTTTCTTTTCAAGACCGGAAATATTTTTCAATGATGCATGCTCTTTTGATGGTTAGCTTTAAATACCGTTTTTCTTTCATACTAGGATTTCAGGCAAGAGTATTTTTAGGTAACTTCTACTATCCCAAGTTTCAAGGTACGTGTAAGTGCGATTTGTAGGGTATATACTTTCTAAATTTGGACTTAAGAATAGAAACTATTTTTCAGACTTATCCTTCAATAAGTCTTTCAATACTTTTCCTTCATCTCGACTTAAGTCAAGAACTGAACTCAATATTACCTACTTCTGCAAGGACATATATTTACCAAGGTTATATAGAAGGAGGGTTATTTTTAGGGTTTTCAACTCCTAAACCTAGAATTTAGTTATTTCTAACGTATCAAACTAAATTTTCGGAATAAAAATTTAAGTTACCCTACTAGCTAACTTGACGACAAAGTTTTATATTTTTTTTCAATTTTTGTGTGCTTTTTAAAATAAGTATAAAAATGCAAAATATACAAATGAATGTAAAGATAGAAAACTTACCGAGCACACCCCTAAACATAAACTTGACAGTGCCCTCACTGTCATGCTACACCAAGAGGATAAAAATTGTCGGTGCTCTCCTATTTTTTTTATAAAAGAAAAGGCAAACAAAATATATATACACAAAAAGATCCCCCCAAACTTAAGTGAAACAGTGTTTCTACTGTTTAAGCGTTAAAGTTCAGACTTAGGGGGGAGAACGGTTTCAATCTATACAAGGCCTTACACAGGCCAAAAGTTAACACCAACCATTCAAAAAATTTATCATGATAATGCCCGAGTTAGTGAAAGAACGCGTAGAGAAAAGAGATGAAGAATACGCGAGACCATGTGTAGATGGATGCGGGATACGGTCTTGGTAGAGGAGATGAATGGCGGAAGGAAAAAAGAAATGGAATACGAACTTGAGGGTGGAAATGAAGTGAATAAATCAGTACAATTTGTAATGATCGAAGTAAAAGAATGGAGTGTACTAATCCATCAACATGTCGAGAAATGGGGTCAAAGCTCTTAAGATTCGTAAGAAAACATGGGCCGACCGGATTTGGTGAACCAGACGCGGGAAATGAAGGTGATACGGTGTCTTGCAAAGTGGGAACGATTGAAAGGAATGAGGGAAATGATTGAGGAATGGTGTCGGTTAAACGTTCAGGAAGGTGTGCACAGTCAATGGAAGGGACAGGATGGATTGGAAAATCCGACTCATCTAGTAAAACTGGTTCATCCTCAAAAATATCCTCAAAATTCTCCTCAAAATTCAGCTCATCCATGCATTTATCATCATCAATATCTAAGACGCATATGAAGTTCGGGAAAAATGATTAATGGTTCGGGATGATGCTCACACAGAAGTGAAAGGACATGAAGAATTGGTGAGAAAAACACATCCAAAATTGTGGGTCCATCATCCAAAATATTCCCGGCGTCAATATTCTCAATCAAGTGAATGTCAAATTTCTCAGATATCTCATCAAAAGCAAGGATTTCAATCAATTGTTGTTCTAGAGTGGAGGTGTATAGATTAAAGAGATTGGATGTGGTTTCACTTGAAATGGACCCTTCACAATCGGGTAACTCAAACACTACAAAATCGCACAACTCATCAAACATTCTATCTTCAATTGGTGATTCATGTGGGACACTCGATAGACTTTCGAAACCGGAGTTTTGGAATTCAATTTGAAATGGGCAGGTTTGATTTGGAAAGGTGTACTGCTCATTCTCACAACTCAAATCCTCAAATTGTCATATCGCCTCATCATACATTGGAAAATTCGGAGCTAGTTGGAAACTAGCCACCGGTTTGTTAAGTTGTATAAAGGCGGCCATGCACGCATTCAAATCCATCATCTGTTGGCACGACGCTACCCGAAATTCTTCTAATGACTGTTCAAGACTAGACATGGGTTGTGAAGGGGTTTCAGCAAAAGATTCAAATTCGTATGAATACGTGAAACTCCCAAATGGCTGTTCAGAAGCAATGTCTATGGAAGGTGTAAAAGTCGGGTAGGATTGATAGGAATCGGATGGATGTGAAAAATAGACAGGATTAGGATCAACATTATGATAAGAAGATGATTGAAATTGTTGTCCTAACGAATTTGGAGTGGTGAAAGGAGTGAAAGATCGTCTACGAGATTATTCAATTCTGTCAGCAATGGATATGGGTTCGGAGTCGCAGCCTGACTCTCAAAAGGGGTATCAACATGAGAAGGTGTGAAAGTTTGATACGGTTGATACAAAGTGGAGTGTGGTGTCTAATTGTTGGTTCTAGAAGCGTCAATCCGATCTCTCAAAGAAATTTTAGGCATGGATAGATCGTTTGAAGTTCGACCAAAGTAAGAACCGTATGAAGAAATGTCTAGTTGTGGATACCAAAGTTCAGCAAGAGTTGGTTGTTTTGGAGTACCCATGTTATGAAAAGAGTGAAAGGTAGGGAGGGTGGAAAATGGATGAATTTCTTGAATTTTGAATTTTTTTACTTTTTTATTTTTTTTTGTTTTTAGGGTTTTTGAAATTGTTTGTTTGGTTTTAGAAAGAAAAAAATACGGAATTATGAGACTAAACTTTACATAAGCACAATCACAATCACAATATGCACAAACAACACCTAGAGCTAGAGTCTTCAAAGTCCAACTAGACCACTCCTAGACTTCCAAGCGACAAGTTGCAAGATAACTCTCGAATCACCTCTTCACTGTCAATTGTGGCCAGGTAAGCACAAGTGAGATAAGGAGGGTTCCGCTTACGAATCACCGTGAGAAGAGCCTTTTAAAATTACCTCCTCACTTATCTAGCTTAGGCACCACAAAATCAAGTTTAGATAAACGGTCGATTCCCCGCAACCTTCACTTGTCCTAAATGAGCGCGACAAGTCCTTATAGGTTTGGTCTAAATATTTTTAATTAACTCAAAGTAATGCGTATACTTTTTGTGATTTGTGGAGTCTTATGAAGGGTGATGAAATCCCTACCAAATCATAATTGGTGTTATAGCCCCTTAATGTCCGTATTATTATATGAAAAGAATTTAGACAAACAAAATCTAAAACAACGATAAATTTATTGGACAACGGCGCAATCTGTGCAAAGAAACCTGCAGAAAATACAGTTCAGTGAGAGTTTACAAAGGTGTTTAGATAAGTAGAAGGGGCACCAAAAAAATTGAGCTCAGAAGCCAGGATAGGACCGTGAAACCACCGCCTGACCCTAACTTTGACCGCGGAACCGCGGTTGAAATGTTGAATTGGGGCTTCAATTTTTCTTTGTGCACTCTCCTTTTCTTCTCTTCAGTATCCAATCCTCTGTTTCTTGATTAGATCACTGTACTTGGCCAGATTTGCCTGCACGCTTGCACAAAAAATATCAAAAATAACAAAATGGTTTTTATTATATTTATTTATTTTTTATATATATACAAAAAAAATATTAACCCGAATAACAAGAAAGAAATACTTTACCGCCTCCCCGGAAACGGCGCCATTTGATTGAAATCAATTTTGTGCTATGCTAAGTGTTCTATAAGTCCTATTTACCGCAATCAAGACGGTATCGCTTTGCAGCTAGCCGGTTGAGCACAGGTCATTCGCAGGGAGATGGTTGTATGTCTGTTCTTCTCTTAGACGAGATAATTAAAGAATATATATGTGTATATTCAAATCTATCCTGAGTGTTCGTATTTTATGTTCAAGTAAACTTGTTAGGGTTAAAATTGGTTAGTAGAGTTAGGACTAGTCTTGTGCTTGTCTTTTGCCATTCTTGAATTGATGTTGGGACAATCGGAAGTAGCGGGGATTAGGAGGACATGGGAATGAGATTTGCGAGTTTAAGCAAGCTTTCCAACGCTAAATCCATTCATAGTGCCCCTTTTCCGTCCGCTACATGCGCTTATTTCCAACCCTCGACCAAACATACGCAACCATGTATCCAATTGGGTCACGACATGTCATGTTGTAGTGCGCCCAAAAGACTTCTCGACTTAGGTCACGGCTATATGTCACGTATAGCACGCCTAAGGGAAGGGGTTGTGTTTGTTTAGTCTAGATTCATTTTAAGATATTTGGCGAAGAGAAGCACAAAGGATTTTTCAGTCCCTCATACCAACCTTCCTTAGCCCTAACAAGTGTGGAATTATTCACACATTTAAAAGAAAAACAAAACAAGAAAGAAGAAAAGAAAGAATAGAAAAAATACGATTTTACAAATGGTAGCAAGCTAACTAGTTGGGCCCTCATCTAAGTAAGGGACTCTATAGAATATCATGACTTGAAAATACGGTTTAGAAAAGAAGGAAAATAAAACAAGAAATAAAAACAACTACTTAACAAAAATAAACAAAATTACACTGGGAATTAAAATTACAAGGCAAGGAAATAAAAATACAAGTTAAGGAAAAAAAACCATCTTCATTAACTTCCATTCAAGAGCTCTCACTACAATTTCATGGAGAATAGATGAAGAAGAAGAAGAAGAAGAAGATACAACTAAACTACACTAAATCCTAATAAAGAAAAAGCATTTCTGCTTGGCTCAAAACTGGACTATTTATAGGCAGAGAACTGAAACCCTAGGCTCATATTCTGAACCCTTATATAATTACCAAACTACCCCCAAAATACGATCTGGAGTTGGCAAGACATGGCCGTGGCACCGCCGCGCAAACGCTATATTGGCCGCGGTTCCGCGGTCGTTTGGAAGGTTTATTGAGTCCTTTTTTCTAGGCTTCATTGTGTTGCTATGTACTTATATTTGACAGGTCCAAAAGTGTAAAATGGCTCCATAATATCTTCATATTTGCAGCGTCCAAAATGGATATACTTTTGAATTCTTTTGACCTTTATCTCTCTCGAGCTCCACGCATCTTTTGGTCTTTGTGATGCCCCTCTCGTGCTCTGTGCTTAACCGAGACATGAATGACCACTGTTATTTGTCTTGTCTCTTGAACTGGTAAGCGGCACTGGATGGGTATAGATCACCGGAACCCATATTTTATCTGATTTTTGGCAGATGTTCTGGATTTTGGTATAACTGTGGATATTTTGCATGATTTGCGTTATTTTGGACTGGGAACCTATAACCTATAAATATATAGCAAACACGGATCAAAAACGCCTACCTATAAATAAACGAGCAGAAGAATAGGCGGTATTAAATGCAATATTTTGGTGTGAATACTTGGCGACAAGTTCAAGAATGAACCCTTCTTCGATTTCAATATCTTGATCAACGGGTTGCTTTCCCTTATCGGTTGCTTGCCTTTTTATCTTTTGATTTGTAGACAGGCAGAGGAAGCTACTTGCCCCCTCTCAGTTCGGTGGCGGCCGTTAAAGGCTTGTAGCTCCTTTTCTTTATTTTTAGAGTCAGAGTCGGATTCACTCGCATTGCGGGGTTGTTCGGCAACGACCCTACACACTTCTTTGTTTTTAGCAGAATTCTTCTTCACCCAGGCTTTCTTTTTCGTTCCCGATGTCGAGGCTTGATTTTTTTCCGAAGTGGAAACAGGGTTATCCCACTTCGTAATTTCTTTGACTGCTTTTGGTTCATTTATTGCGAGAGGACACGTCGTTTCGATCATATCTTTAATTTTTGCTGAACCCCTCCTTTTATAATAGCATCTTGCATGGATTTTTCTTTCCATGTTTGACACTGGAATTTCATTACTTTCTGTAGATGTAACGTCATTGTCTTATTCAGGGACATTTTGCAGTGTTTCCATTTCAGTTCTTGCACGTTCATATGCTTGGGTTTCTATTTTCTCCTTAACTCGTAACCGGGGCACCACATGATGTTAGTTTTTAGTCGTTCGAGCAAAAATACTAGATCCGGTATTTTCTTTCGGTCCTCGTCCATAGCTTCCTCCTGTAGGTCACCGACTCTTCGGACTTCGGTTCTTAAGGCAATGGCTTTATCCTCGTGTGCCCTCAAAGAATTAACAAATCAGTGGGCTATAGCGCTCAGATATGTAATCTCTGTTCCCAAATTTCTTTTGTTGGAGTATACTTTCTTCTTGCCTAATCTTCTCACACCCCTTCTTGCAATTCTGGTTGCATATCTTTTGGGTAGAATATTTTCTTTAGCGGAGTAGAAACCATCGCTATTATTGTTGGGGTTCCTAGCGCCCTGGCTATCTACCGTGGCCGATTCGCAACAAAAATTTTTGGCGTTTAAAGAACTTGGCGCTAGAAACAACTACTTAGAATCGAATCCAAACATGAAACTAGGAATCTAAAGGAGTCTAACTACTGTGATAGAGTGTTATACCGAACGAACCATGTCCTTCGGTCTTCCACCATCTCCCTTAGCTCCTTGAGGTCCTTTGGATCGAGCTTGGCCGCCGGTCTTCCTCCATCGAAGATGATCCACCCGAGGGATGTAGATTATGGCTCTAGCTCCACATAAAAGATCGAGTGAAGCAACTAGGGATTCTATATGGATAGTCTAGAATGCGTAGGATGGAGTGGAGGGTTCTGAGTGTATCTCTTCCTCACCTCCTCTCTTGATTCTCAACACATGAGATTTTAGAGAGGAGGTTGAAGATGAAGGTGAAGGAACTCAAGAAAACAAAGAGGAGAGTGAAGCTAATGGTGAGAGTGTTTTCTCATCTCAAATATAAATAAACCAACCATCCAAGAGAGCAAACCATGAAGCATGGTTTTATCAAACTCCTTTTTCTAATTTTTAAAATGCAACCATACTTGAATAGTGAGCACAAATGAATTAACAATTCATTTGTCAACACTATTCAAGCATGGTTCTCACCATACTCTCCTTTTTCCTTTTCCACCTCATTATCCATTTATGATAAATGGATAAATCCAAAATGAGGTGTCCACCTTCTAGAATGTTATCTGTAAAAAATACGGATTACACTCTACTGTATATATATACCTGTATTCGTACCAAAATACGAATACCCAAAGAAATAGAATAACACAAAGAACATAATACTAGAATATACATATCGAAATACATATACGTAAATTATTAAATCATCACCTGATTTAATAATCCAGCTCAATCCCGAGCCGGCTAGTATTATCAACTGTCCGATCGAAAGTCCGGGTACATAGTACAATCAATCGATCGGAAACCTGCACGTATACAATATGGCTACTACATCGTTTCTCTTGAACCAGGGAAACCCTCTATGCGGGACTGTAAAAACTCATCAATACGCTGGCAGTGGGTTTAACCACAAACACGTCAGCGGAACTAGCTGTACGTAACGGCTACCCACGTATTGAGCGAAAGGGAGGATGACGAGCAAACTCATCTAAACCCCTAATGAGCATGTCCCTGACAATCTCCATACAGTCCGGTCTGTTCGTCTAAGAGTATCGCATATCGAGCCTAGGGGGTGGATAAAGTCAGACCCCTAATAATGCAATATTTCATGTCGGTATAAAGCTCATCACCAACTGAGAAACTACTGATCCAAATCAGTAATTCTCGACTAGCTTGGCCAAGGATTTCTGGTGATGGTCACTCGTGCACCGCGCGACATCAACCCCCAATACCGGGAGAGACGAATCCCCGACGATCCGCTCACTGCCTCCATGTGGCTGGGGACTGTACCTAACTAAAACCTGTTTGCACGACTCCTTTGAGCCGTGGTAGGATAGTAATCAAAGCACAGTGAGAACTCACACGAGACAAATAACGATCTCAGGTCGACAAACTAACCTGTGCTCATGTCACCTGGGAACTGCTATTTGACAATAGGTATAATACCAACTAGCATATTCCTGGCGAGTCCGTCCAGTGTACCCATAACCCAATGAGAACCTGTATACTATCTTAGGTGACTAACTGACACCAATGGCTTGTGAGACCGGCCACTGCCCCTTTTCAGGGTCTCGATAAGTATACACTAGTCTACTCTGGAGTATTAATGCCCAGTCTCGATACTCCCTCGACTAAGGACATTTAAGGATGTGCTTATAGACCGCATGATCGCCATCGTAATGCTGGTAGTCAAGCAAGAATCCTATGGGCTCTATCAACATTTAATAGTGATCTATAATACCACATAATGCATGTACATGATGATAAAGACAAACCAGATAGCATACTATCATTTTGAGTAAGATTATTCTACCCATATAGGTCCTTCCTCAATTATCACAATCACGTGCCTGCGATTACAATAATTGACTTTAGGGCACTATAGCAAACAGTTATCAGCCATATATTCATCATTGTGAACGAAGCCATCATTATCTTTGGGTTTGTAATCGTCACTAGACGGGGCAGAGTTGTAAAGAGAGGGCCCTTCGGGGCAATCTTCTGAATCCTTGTCAGAATGATGAACATTATATATCACTCTGCAGACTTCCACTGGAAATTCGTTTGAGTCATCATTTCCTTCAGAGACCGGCTCCATCTTATTCATTCATCGATACTCCTCTCTAGCTTTCTTGATCATAGCTTTTCTCCTTCTCGACCTCCTTCATTTTGAGGTTGAGGCAGATGTTAGTTATATGTATGTGATTGATTCGAAAGAGTGTTTTTGTAGTTTAACCGCAATCAGAACGGTGTCGCGCGTAGCTAGACCGAGATGAGTACGGGTCGTCCTCTGGGAAACGTGGAACCTTTTACTCTTACTTTAGATGTGTTGAAAGAGAGGAGGAAATAAGAATTTTGTGAAAAGTTTCTAGATCTACGTTAAGCAAGAATGCAAAAATATAGATCTAGATTATTTTAGAGATTTAGATAATATAATAAGAGGGCTTGTAGGGTTCGTTAGGATTTAGTAGTCATGGATGATTAATTAAAAGTTACCCTTTTTATCCATTAATAGATTTAAAACTAGAACGACGGTGATGCGTGTAGATTAGAGTTTCTGGAGGGAAAAGGAATCCCACTCTTAACCCTTATCTCGACACGGAACTCCGTTCAAATCTAGCCTTTACCAAAACAATCATTAATCTAATCTCTAATCGCGGTCAGAACTAGCAAGGAATTGCTAGCGCGCCCGATTAGGATGTTAATGATTCTTTTGATAAAGTTCATAAACATTATAGGACTTAAAAAAGGTTTAGGGATGTTCATCATCCATTAGCCTACCCTAATCCTACGAACCCTAACAAGCGGAGAATTACTCGCGCATGTTGGGAGAAGAAGATGAAAAGACAGAGAGGGGAAACATAATGTAAAATGCAAAAGAATTAAATAAAATAACTACCTTTATTAATCACTTGAATAATCTACACTTTATTCCGTAGAAAATGATTACAAACTAGTTGCTTCTCGATCTTTCCTGAGGAGGTAGACGAACAGTTGATGATCAGCCTGGATGCGGGAGCGTCTGGGGCTTCGTGATCGCGTCGGCTTGATAAATTTTCCAAGAGGCTCTCGGTGCCTTTTTATAGTGCCAAAGCCAGAATCCAAGCTTCTAAATTAAGAAGTAAGCAGCAAAATATCTTCCCCAAAAATCCTCACCTTCCAACTCTCTATAACTGCGGCGGATCCGCGGCATAAAGGGGCTAATGCCACGGATCCGCGACCTTCTCATCATGGCCGTTGATCAAACTTCTGGGGATGTCTCGTAGTGACATTTGGCGATCCTTTGAACCTTCATAATTTGGAAATCTTCTCGTGGTTGCTGCCAGACTTGGTCTACAAGTTTTGATTCTTAATTAGGCAAGTCTTCTTCAACAACTTGATTTGCTTGATTCTAGTCTTGGAAAATTCTGCACAACTTGGAAAAATTCTGCACAACAACTCAAATAATATTTAGTAGACTTTGTTCTACTAGGATTTGGTCAATGAAATTATTTGCATACATTTTCCTACCAAATGCTAATTATAATATATCAACACATGGAAAATAGTATTTTTACACATAAACCCTCATATGTATGATATATTATAATAAAGTCCTTTTTTAATATGAAAATGGTAGGAAAAATGTAATAACAAATGTGCAGTTTTATCAACTGAACAAATACCCCCAAACTTATCTTTGATCGTCCCGAGCAAACTAGTTTATTCAAGAGGAGAAAAAGAAAGGAGAAAACTAAGTACACTTTCGTAGGCAGACACGATTGCACTGAGCACGTGCAACAAGCCGTTAAACCTCTAGGTGTCCCTAGTATGAGGAGTGTTGTCTCCTGAGGGTTTTCAGCGGATTACACCCACAAAATCCTATAACAAAAGAGAGATGGTGAAATTTACATATAAAGATAAGAACCATAAAAGAAAGACTTTGAAAATAAGAGTTTCCAACTATACTAGCTTTTTCAGTTGTCATGAGCCCTATCTTAATAGTCATGAAAAGATGTTAGAAATCACATCATCCCTCAATAAAACATCATCTTTATTCTTCATTCCTACCTTTCATCCAAACATCGATCATATAACCCTACGTGTGTGTAAATAACATCCCTACACCCAGAGAATTCAATTCAAGCTATCATACTCTTGTCCATCTGCCTCAGTACTTTTTAATCGATGAATATTTAGTTGAATTTGCTCACACAATTTTCATGCGACCGTTAATACTTCTTGAGGTACTAACCGACCGATTACTCATGTGCTTGCTGATTAGGTGATAATATTTTCCTCGTCTTGCACCACCTAAGTCTTAGCAGTGACTCCCAAACCAGTTGGCCTTATGGCACTAGGTGAAGAGGCACCCTCGCTATATTTTTTTTTTATTGTTGCCTTGGCGATAACAAAACCAGTGTTCATTTTTTTCTTTTCACCATTTTTATATTTTCTTCATTTTTTTTCATTTCCTTCATACTTTGGCTTTTAGACAAGAGCATTTCAAGGTATCCTCTATTATCCCAAGTTTCAAGACGTGTGTATGTGCATAAAGTAGGGTATCAACATTCAAATGTTTGGCTTCCAGAATAGAAACTATTATTTAGACTTATTTTTATCCTCAGATTAGTGACTTCCTTCATCTTACTAACCCTTGGGACAACAGCTCATAACTACTTATTACCAGTTCGTTTAAGAAAACTTCTAATTTTCTTGGTTTTCTTAAATTATTCCTATCTTTTGGATGTAATTTTTCACTTTCTACTCTTTTTTTATAAAAGAAAATTTTTGAAATTTTTTGAAAATGTTGTGCTTATGCAAAATATGATGCAAATTGAAGTGTAAATAAGCACAAACCTCCCCCAAACTTGTTTTCAACAGTGTCCTCACTGTTGCTATCCGCTGGATCACAAAAACCTGTAAGCTTGGGAGGACATTATTAATGGGGGGAATATATGAATATATGAAAGTGAAAATTCTCCCCCAAACTTATTTTTGGCTCACAAATTTGAGGACAAAAGTTATGTTCAAGAGCCAAAAATATACCCCCTCAAACATGAGTTAGACAATACGAAGCATTTTAAGAGGGGGTGAGTCATTTGGTCAAAGTAAGACTACAAAGACTAAAAGTTAATACCAACCATTCAAAGATTTTATCAGTATAGCGTATAGGTTGGTGGAAGAATGTGTTGTATCGAGTCAAGAAAAATTGGGGAAGGGATAAGAGGTGGTCTTGAAAGGGTTTGAAATTAGAGAAAAGAAAGAATGAGGATGAATGTGAATGATTAGGAAGAAGGAATGGTGACGGTTCAACCTCTATAGGTGGAGATTGATTAATCACAAAATCCGTATTGTTTAAAAATTCAAGTTCGTCAGCAAAAAGTTCTTCAAAACTTTTATCAATGGTGTGATTGAATATCTTGCTGTCAAAGAGTTTTGTGCCAGAATTTATCCTACTTGATTCATTAAAAATTATTGAGGTAGAGGATTTGAAAAACTCATCTACCTCATTTTCAAAAATATCCGAATCAAGTTGAATTTCTGGTATTATTGAACTTGAATTAACGGATTGTGATTCATCAAAACTCACAGAAACTATAGGAACAGAAGAAGAACCGGAGAAAGTAGAAGGTGAAATGGGTAAACAAATTGGTGTGTCGAGTGTTGCTGAACCAGATGTGGAAGATAGAGGCTGTATTTCGGTATGATCTTCGGGTATACCATTATCATCAACTTAAAGACATAATTGGGGTTCGGGAAGAATTAAAGGCTCAAGATGATGACCACAAGGAAGTGAAAGGATTTGATGAATTGGTGGGACAAAATCATCCAAAATTTCGGTTTCATCAATCAATATATCCCCAACGTCAATCACCTCATTCAAGTGAAGGTTAAAATTCTCAAACACCCCATCAAAAGTATGGTTCAAGAGTGGAGGTGTAGAGATTACAAGGGTTGGGTATGGTTTCACTTGAATTGGACCCTTCACAGTCGGGTAAATCAAACACTACAAATTCACACAACTTATCAGACATTCTATTTGGTGTACTTGATGAATTTATGAAACTGGAGTTGTGGATTTCAGTTTGGAATGGGGAGGTTTGATTAAGAAGGGTGTACAGTTCTGTCTTACTACCCAAATCCTTCATAATTTGGTTCGACGGTTCCAGAAATTTTTCTAATGTCTGCTCCAGACTAGTCTTGGGTTGATAAGGAGTTTCAGTATAAGATTGAAATTCCTGTGGATAATTAAAACTCCCAAATGACTGATTAGAAGAACTGTCTAGAGTAGGTGGAAAAGTCGGATTCGATTGATAGGAATAGAATGGTTGTGGAACTTGGGTAGGAGTAGGATCAATATTATGATAAGAAGAATATTGATATGGGTTGGTTGGTTGGCTATTTTCAACAGACATCTTATATGCCACAAACCGCATATCAAACTCTTCTCCGGACAGTGGTGGTGATGGTTAATATTGGTCCGGGTTGAAACTTTAGCCTCTAGACCTAGCTATGTGCTCAGCAATGGACATTCGTCTAGGGGCTTCTTCACTCTGGGTATGAACTGAAACAGGTGTAGGATTAGGATACGGTTGATAAGACCTAGACTGAGGTGGCCAACTGTTTCTTCCTGCTTGTTCTATATGATCTCTTAAGGACATGGAAGAGTCGGACGGTATACCGAAGGGATTACGAAAACAAGAGATATCTGGTTGTGGACAGCAAAGCTCGGCAAGAGATCGTCTGTTTGGGTCACCCATTATAAGAAGAGAAGAAGGGGGAAGGGGTAAAAAGGGGAGAAAATAATTGGTTTGTTTTGAAAAATGACGGATTTAGACAAATCACAAAAAAATGCACAAACAACCCTGAAACTAAGGTTACCTAGGTCTAGACCGCTCCTAGACTTCTAAAGGACAAGCCGTAGGATCAATCCTCTACTGCCTCTTTACTACCCATGTAGCCAGGTAAGTGGGAAGGAACCACAGTAGTGGGCCTAATTAAAAACCACTAGCCTTTGACACACTTTCCTAGGCACTACAAAAGTAATGCGGATAAGAGATAGATTACCCACGACCTTCCTCTGTCCTTATTGAGCGCGACAGTCCTTAGAGTCTGGTCTAGATATTTTTTAAATTAATGAAGGGTTGATGCAGATGCTCGGTTTGTGATTTGTGGGGCTTAGGAAGGGTGATGAAATCCCCACCTAATCTTGATTTGGTCTTTGCCCCTTAAAAATCCGTATTAAAATATGCAAAAACAAACCGCAAAACAAAACTTTGCAAAAAGATTTTTGAGCAGCGATATTTTGCAAAGAATCCTGCAGAAAATAGATTTTATTGGATTTGAGAGGAGAGAGAAGGAGTTAAGAAAGATATCAGAGAAGTGTGAAACCCTAGATCTCCTGTTTCCTCAAATCCGTGACTCCAGATTCCCTCGCAAAATTCACACACAAATCGTTAAATATGCAATTTGCAGTTTTGTTTTAATAATGATATGAATCGTTTAAGAATTCAACACAAATAATAAGAATAAAAAATTACGCACGTATCCCCGGCAACGACGCCATTTGATTGATTCGAAAGAGTGTTTTTGTAGTTTAACCGCAATCAGAACGGTGTCGCGCGTAGCTAGACCGGGGTGAGTACGGGTCGTCCTCTGGGAAACGTGGAACCTTTTACTCTTACTTTAGATGTGTTGAAAGAGAGGAGGAAATAAGAATTTTGTGAAAAGTTTCTAGATCTACGTTAAGCAAGAATGCAAAAATATAGATCTAGATTATTTTAGAGATTTAGATAATATAATAAGAGGGCTTGTAGGGTTCGTTAGGATTTAGTAGTCATGGATGATTAATTAAAAGTTACCCTTTTTATCCATTAATAGATTTAAAACTAGAACGACGGTGATGCGTGTAGATTAGGGTTTCTGGAGGGAAAAGGAATCCCACTCTTAACCCTTATCTCGACACGGAACTCCGTTCAAATCTAGCCTTTACCAAAACAATCATTAATCTAATCTTTAATCGCGGTCGGAACTAGCAAAGAATTGCTAGCGCGCCCGATTAGGATGTTAATGATTCTTTTGATAAAGTTCATAAACTTTATAGGACTTAAAAAGGGTTTAGGGATGTTCATCATCCATTAGCCTACCCTAATCCTACGAACCCTAACAAGCAGAGAATTACTCGCGCATGTTGGGAGAAGAAGATGAAAAGACAGAGAGGGGAAACATAATGTAAAATGCAAAAGAATTAAATAAAATAACTACCTTTATTAATCACTTGAACAATCTACACTTTATTCCGTAGAAAATGATTACAAACTAGTTGCTTCTCGATCTTTCCTAAGGAGGTAAACGAACAGTTGATGATCAGCCTGGATGCGTGAGCGTCTGGGGCTTCGTGATCGTGTCGGCTTGATAAATTTTCCAAGAGGCTCTCGGTGCCTTTTTATAGTGCCAAAGCCAGAATCCAATCTTCTAAATTAGGAAGTAAGCAGCAAAAGATCTTCCCCAAAAATCCTCACCTTCCAACTCACTATAACTGCGGCGGATCCGCGGCATAAAGGGGCTAATGCCGCGGATCCGCGGCCTTCTCATCATGGCCGTTGATCAAACTTCTAGGGATGTCTCGTAGTGACATTTGGCGATCCTTTGAACCTTCATAATTTGGAAATCTTCTCGTGGTTGCTGCCAGACTTGGTCTACAAGTTTTGATTCTTAATTAGGCAAGTCTTCTTCAACAACTTGATTTGCTTGATTCTAGTCTTGGAAAATTCTGCACAACTTGGAAAAATTCTGCACAACAACTCAAATAATATTTAGTAGACTTTGTTCTACTAGGATTTGGTCAATGAAATTATTTGCATACATTTTCCTACCAAATGCTAATTATAATATATCAACACATGGAAAATAGTATTTTTACACATAAACCCTCATATGTATGATATATTATAATAAAGTCCTTTTTTAATATGAAAATGGTAGGAAAAATGTAATAACAAATGTGCAGTTTTATCAACTGAACAGTATGCCCTAGAGAACATTATTATACATGTGATGTATATTATAGTGGATGCTTGGAGGAGGACTTTCTTGTTCGACATGATAGTATGCTATCCGGATGCTCTTTATCTTAACATGTACACTTATTGTCTCTCTATTACATGTTGATAAAGCCCTTAGGATGAGAACTTGACTACCAGGATTATGATGCAGATCATACTAGTGGGGCAAAGGTAGTCGGTAAGTACATCCTTCAAATTTCCTAGTCGTGGAAATATCGAGACGGGGCATCGATATTCCAGAGTAGACTAGCGTATACGCTTTTTGACCCATATGATGGGCGATGGATGATCCCACATCCATTGGTGTTTGACATCAGAGAAGGTATACGGGTGCTCAGTGGAGACTGGGTACACTGAACGGACTCGTCGAGAACTCCTAGATGGTATTAACCTCACGTCAGATAGCAGTTCTCTGGTGACACTGGTACAGGTTAGTCTGTCGACCTGAGATCGTCATAGAGTTTTGTGTGATTCCCACTGTGCTTTGATTTCCACCTTACCACGTTCAAGAGATCATGAAAAACGGTGGTTTTTGGGTACAGTCCCGAGTCACATGGAGGCAATGAGCAATAGGAGGGGATTTCGTCTCTCCCAGTATTGGGGGTTGATATTGCGCTATACTTGATTGGCCATAACAGGAAATTCCTGGCCAGGGTTGCAGAGATCTACTGGTAAGTGTTATCAGTAGTTTCTCGAACCGTTATGAGCCTCACATCGGCATGACTTATCAGGCTATTGGGGTCTGGCGTTTACCACCCCCAGGCTGTGATATGCGACATATCTGACGAAGAGACCGGATTGTACGGTAGTGTTACTTATTGGATTCGCAGGAGTATGAGTAGGCTTGCTTGTTGACCTTCTGATCGCTCAATACCCGGGTGGCCGTTACGTTTAGCAGATCGCTTGCGGCTTGTGGGTGACTGATATGATCACCACCTACTGCCGGCGTATTGACTAGTCTTTAGAGTCCTACACAGAGGTTTCCTGGCTTAGGAGAAACGAAGTAGGAGCACATATGTGATATGTGCGGGACCGAGATTAATACGTGTATGTGATACCGTATTCTATTCTCGCGATATGTGATATCGGTCGGTTATATGTGATATAGCCTGGTTATCGAATCAAGTGTTGATTCGATAAGTTGATACATATGATATTAGTCGGTTATATGTGATATAACCGGATTATTAAATCAAGTGTTGATTTAATAATTTAATGTATAATTATATATTTGATATATTGATTTACATTAACTAATATTAGCTCGCTTAAGCATTTCTTTTTCTCACTTATGTGTGCACTTAATATATGTGTGATATATATTATTGTGTCATGCTAGATGATACATGAGACATGGGTGTAAGAGACTCACACCATGCTTATCATAATGATGGGTTTTATTTATTTAAAGTAAATCAAAATAAGTTGGAAATTAGTCACATGGTTCAAGCTTAGTGGAAGCTTGTAGAACCCATTGACTTAGTCCACTAATTTTGTCTTACATTAGATATTTATTAACCCAACCATTATGATTAGCCATGGTTAAGTCGCTATATGAGATATTATCTCACCCATGGTTGTTATTCTCACCACTTGATTCATTTTCTTCACTTAGTTCTCTCCATGGTTGCTTTTCTTCATCTCCTTCCTCAATCTCTCTAGCTTTTGGGAGGTGAAGAAAATGAGTGAGAAAATAATTTCTAAAATGAGAAAAAATCCTACTTCATCGTCCTCTACTAGATTAGCCATTTACTTTAGGTTTTTTGCTTCACATTTAGTGAAGAGGTAGCTTGAGTTAGTGTCTCCTCGACGTTGATCATTTTCGGCCTCGAAGACTTCAAGCAAGCTTATTCCTTTCATCTTGTAGAGCCTTTCTAGAGTCCAGGAGTTCACTACTTGGAGCGAAGGGACTACTACACGGAGCTATTGAAGTGAAGGACCGGTCTACAAAGGGTGTATTCCTTGTTCACATAGATGTAAAGATGTTTACATGCTAGTTCCGTCTAATTCTCTAGTTAAGATTCTAGGTTAGGGTTCTTTAGCGTGCCAAATTTTTAAAAAACGGCATGGTCGATGCCTCCCGAAACCCAGCGGCCGCCCTAGGGAAACCTACAGTAGTATCAGAGCCATGCTAGAGAATTAGATGATATTTGTAGAATTACGAAACCGAAACAACTCCGAAACACTCAAAACAAAAACCAAGTTTTTGTCGAAATTTATAAGGTGTCTAAATTTTTTTTAAGAAACCGCAGAATGTTGAATGAGATGTAACATGAACACCAAAGGAAAATGAACCCCTCTCGCCGAATTTTGACCGGCCACTTATGGGGAAAAACCGGCCCCACCGGTTTTCTGGGCTGCTTCGTTTTGTTGTGGTGTTTCTGTCTCTTGGTTTTGGTGTTTCAGGTGTTGCTTGTTTTTGTTAAGATTGCATGTGATGTTATCTTTGTACAAAGGCAATTCGGAGTGTTTCGTAGTCGTAATTCTAACATCGTTTCGGGTTATCTTGACGACGTTAAAAAGTTCGAACAAATATCAAATACCCAATTTTTCTCACTCTCTGGAAATTTTCCAAGATTTGGATTTTTCCAAGTTTAAAATCTTCAGAAAATCATGCAGGTGTTTTCTATGGACCCTCTAGAAGAACGAAACCCTAACTCGATTTTGTAACCGTCGGAACCGCCACCAAACCCTAGGGTTTGTGGTAGTTCCGCGGCGCCATAGGTGAGGCAAGGGTTGACCCTTTTACGGTTGGTCTATAGGTGTTGTGGCATGTTCTGGGTGTTTTAAACTGTGCTCAAGTGTTGAGCTCTTTGGGAAGTTGGGTGTTTGTTGATTCGATCGAAAAGTTTAACATCGTCTAGCTATCTGTGAATTATGATACAATATTTGGAATCCATAAATTTTAGTTTTATGAAAACTAATTTGAATTTTATAAATCTAGCAATTCAGTATCAAGTGATCGGTTGCCACGGGATTTTGATGTGGATCAAAAGTCTGTCGCAATCACGTAGCGTACGCGGATACTCGTCGGGTAACCTTACTAGATAGCCATGCCCCATAACCCTGACCAAGTGACTGTAGGAGAACCCCGTTGCCAAAAGCATCCTTCCGGGTGCTCGCGGTCACAGTGTTCCTCCTAAGTGCACTTCGTCGACGGCATCGGGGGTGCGGCCGTCTACTAAAGTTTCCGACGAGCATTCGATCAGGTTGTCGGGAATCTTGTTGAATTACCCAACTGGTTATTGAAAATTATTTTCAATATCGAGACTAAAATGCAGAGTTTATAATTGTTAGGCATGCGATGTCTAAGGAATTCATTTGGTTAGGCATGAAATCCAAAGTATGTGATACATTGGATTTATGATGTCTAAGGTGGTTACGGATTCCAATTGTTGTAGTTTTCACTTTTTTTCTGCGACCGTAAGTGTAATATGTGGTGTATCTCCGGTTTCATTGCTATATGTCAACGACAATTGGGATACGCATATTTACTTACGTTGATGACATGTGATGTTATGTGTTGCTGTGATATGTTATATTGGATTGTCATGTTTTGAATAGCCGGGAGTTTTTATATGAGATGAGAGTTTTTCATTTTCATTCATGTAAAAATTTGTATGTAATATTCTTTTATTTGGGGCACTTCCGGGTTGAGGATGATTTCACCATTGATGTATATTATTTACTTTTCTGCAATAGGATAGACCCAAGGAGGAGAGCACAAGTAATCGGATTCTACGGTCCAGTGGGAGACCATCTCGAGGAGTCGAGACCGAGTCTCCTAACTCTAGAATTGGGAGGGTTGCTTTCCGCTCTCGTAAGGGTCTAGGGATGTAGGTTTGGCTATTCATCACGACCGTGGAATCCGCGTTTTTTACTGGCTTAATTTAAAACACGGAATTCCTAGTATATCCAATATTTCATATGTGTTCTTCTGCTGCTGATATTCTATGATGTGATCACTTTATATGATGAGACGAATGCTCGTATTATATATATGATATATAATAAATATTGCTGCTTTCGTTTCTTCTGTGATGCATAGGAAGCATAAATGATGGTACTTCATTAATGAGATTAATGAAAAAGAAAGAAACCTAAAGATATTGTGGAATCTTGTTTTAAAAGCTGGTAGCTCTAGTTCTTGCTTTGCATAGTGGTATTCCTTGTAGAATATCCAGCACCTTATTCGATAAGGAAAGAGCCGAGATCCCTTCACCGGGAGTGACCTCTTTAGAGAAACTGGAAGATACTAAAACCCACTCAGTTTTGTTTTTTGATTGCTTTTTTAGTTCATGCTTTGCATAGTGGTATTTGTGAAATATCCAGCACCTCATTCGATGGGGAAAGAGCCGAGATCCCTTCACCGAGAGTGACCTCTTTAACAAAACTAGCAAAAGCCTCAAAAAGCACTCCTTTTCAAAATCACTTGATTCTACAACGATATCAAGTTCATTACGCAAAAGGTTTTCTTAAAAACCTGTCGTAGCCCTCCGTCATTTCAGATAAGTACTACTTAGTATTCATGCTACGTTTGTTGGCCTCCGTCAAGACGTAGTGTGCGGTAGCTAAGTAGTGCTTATCTACAATATAAGATGAGATTGGATTAAGGTAGTCTTGCAACTTTGTTGGCCTCCGTCAAGGGTCGTGCGGGTGGATTTAATTCAATCATGAAATGTACGGGTTGAACTTGACTAGCATCATATGGGTTTTTGGCCTCCGTCAAGATCATAGGACGCTAGGGGTAAAATATCATCGGGAATTTCAAGTGTTGAAATTTGCAATGAGATTGCATACCTTCTATGAGATAGTTGGATCCCGATACCCACTGCGAGTAAGAGTTACTCCTGGAAGAGTTTTGCACATTACAATTAGCCGATCAAAGTAGGTGTCTAGAAAGGTGTTAACGGGGTTACGCCCATGAGATAATGAGGTTTATTTTAATTAGGTCTGTGCGAAAGCACGGGGAACCTCCCTCAAAGTACGGACACTGGCCTGGCCGAAAGATTGGCGAACTTGTAGAGTGTAATTAATCCCGGCTAGTCTTACCTTTTAGGGTTTGAAGGAAGATTTGATAAAAACAGTGGGAGCCATCCTGATTAGATAAAATAATAACCAATTTGGTCTTGTAAGAGCATACGCAGAGTGTTTTCTTCTCTCTTTCTCCTGGTAGTGACCGTGACATGCCTTAATCAAGATAATAATATGGATGTATTGACCGAACCTGCTTATTATACTGTGTTGGGGAACGTTGGTTCCGCTCTATCTTATAATTGTTATAAGTCCGGGCAGGAAATAGGGGAATATCTGGATTCCTACACGGCCCAATCGAGGAAAAAGCATGTTGATGCATATTCTTCGAGTGTGTTCGTTACCAAGAACTGTTTCTCAGTATGCTCTACGTCTTAGGTATGAGATACCGGATCAGGATCCCACATATGTAATCTGTTACATGGGCTACAGAAAGGTAAAGAACTAGGATTGGGTGATATGTCTCTAAGTATAGAGAATGGTGCAATTGTTGCAGCCAAGTCAGTTGGCAAATATCACCTCTTATTACCAAATACATTGATTCTGAACAAATGTTATTAGATACCGAACCTGATATACAATATTACATCAAATTCTTTATTAAGTTAAAGAAGGATATAATTCTGTATTGGAGGATAATGTTGTGAACATTTTTCTTAATCAAGAGTTGATTGGATCAGGCACGTTATGTAATGGCATAAACGTTCTAAATCAAACCACAATTCAAAGTATATAGAACACACACAAGAGGAGTAGTTAAGAAATGAAAGAATGCTTCTTATGGCATTGTAGACTAGGTCATATCAATGCGACACGACTAGCTAAGTTACATAAGGATGAATATTTGAATCTGTTCGGATTTTCATCTTATGATACTTGCCAGTCTTGTCTCAAAGGTAAAATGACCAATACTCCGTTTACTAGAAACAGAGAAAGAGTTATTGAACTCTTGGGACGGATACATGATGATGTATTCAGTCCTATGTCTACAAATTCCAGTCTTGATTCTTTGTACTTCATTATATTCACTGATCATCTCTCAAGATTCGGACATATGTTCCTGTTGAAACACGAGTCTGAAACTTTTGAGAAATTCAAGAAATATAAGCTTGAAGTTGAGAACCAGACGGGTAGAAGTATTAAAGTCCTTCGATGTGATCAAGGAGGCGAATGCTTGGGCATGGAGTTCCTGGATTTTCTAAATGGAGAATGGGATTCTCTCTCAGCTTACTCCTCCATATACACCATAGCACATTAGTGTATCGGGGCGGAGGTATCGCGCCCTATGAGATATAGCACGCTCTATGATGAGTACTGCTGAATTACCTGTTTCCTTTTGGAATTATGCACTTGAGAAGCTGCATACCTATTGAATGGGGTTCCATCCAAATCAGTGCCTACCACTCCATATGAGATATGGAATGGGAAAAGACCATCTCTTAAATGGGTTAAGATATGGGGTTATCCGGCCTATGTTGAAAGGAAAAATCCGGACAAACTCAAGGTAAGGTCGGTTCTGTAAGTTTGTTGGATATCCCAAACATTTACGAGGGAATATCTTCTACCAAACTGAGGAGCAAAAGGTGTTTTGTTTCTAAGCATGCCACCTTTTTAGGAAAGGAATTTCTTGTGAAGAAATTAGTGGTCATGAGGTAGAACTGGAAGGAGTTCCAGCTGGACAAACTGACAGCTGATGATTTAGTGGAACCAAAGGATTCAATAGTCTCCAACGAACCCCAGCCTCTCCACGAATATGGTAGGGTTCCTCATCCACCTAAGAGATACTACGGTTTCCTCGGTGACGGTGGGAGCGAGGATTGCATCATAGTAGATGATGACCCAACCAGGTTCAGGGAGGCCATCACGAGTAGGGACTCAGTGAATTGGCTGGATGCTATGCAATCAGAGATGGAATCCATGTACACCGACAAAGTATAACTTTGAATGTTGCACCTGAAGGGGTAAAACCCATCGGGAGCAAGTGGATCTTGAGAAGATTCTTGGTGTGGATAGAAAAGTTGAGACTTTCACAGCTAGACTTGTAGTAAAAGGTTTTCGTCAATAAGCAGGTGTGGTTTATGATGAAACCTTTTCTCCAATGGCTATGCTTAAGTCCATCAGGATTAATTCACGCATCGCGGAGTTGGAACATCTGTTTTGATGTGGCAGTCAAAGAGTTTAACTTCATCAAAAAGGTAGATGAACCTTATATATACAAGAAGGTTGTAGGGAGTAAGGTTGTCTTCCACGTATTGTACGTAGATGACATACTCTTGATAGGAAATGGTTTCCTATGCTACACTCGGTCAAGCTCCTCTTATCACGAGGATTCTCCATGGAAGATCTGAATGATACCTACTACATCTTGTGGATTATGATCTATGGTGATAGATCTAAGTGGATGTTGGAAGTGTCCCAAATCCAGGTACATTAACACCGTACTAAAGGGGTTTAGTATGGAAGATTCTAAGCGTGGTGGTTCGCCCACTTACTCAGGGATCACTCTCTCCAAAAAGATGTCTTCCAAGACTGATTTGGAGAGAGCTCGCGTGCAAGGGATACCCTATGCTTCGGCAGTAGGCTCTATCATGTATGTGATGTTATGTACCAGACCAGATGTAGATAACTCACTAGGTGTAGTGATTAGGAATCAATCGGATCTTGGGAAAATCACTGGATAGCTGTGTAGGACATTCTTAAGTACTTGAGCAGCACTGAAGAAATGTTCTTGGTGTTTGGTAACGGTGAACTCCAGTGGGAGTCATTTACCAATTCCAGCTCCAAGAGTGATAAGGACGACTAAAATTCAGTCTCAGGCTTTGTCTTTACCCTCAGTGGAGGGACGATATATTGGAAGTGTTCAAAGCTAGATACCGTGGCAAACTAGACGATAAAGGCTGAATACATTGCTACCAACAATGCTACCAAAGTGGATTTCTGGATATTTCTTGTTCATGAGATGAACATAGTTCCTACCATTGAGCGTCCAATAACTATTATTGTAACAACAATAGAGTTGTGGTTTTGGCCTAGGAACACCGGTCCCATCAGCGATCCAAACATATTCTGAGGACAGTATCACCAGATCAGGAAGATGGTTGATCTCCAAGGGATCGAGGTTAGAAGAGTTGGCGCGAAGGATAACACCGCGGATCCACTCATAGAGGTCTTTCCCTAGAGAGACTTTTATGGGGCATTGAGTATGAGATACTACAACAATGGCCTTAGTGCAAGTGGGAGATTGTTAGTTATATGTATGCCCTAGAGGCCATTATTATACATGTGATGTATATTATAGTGGATGCTTGGATATATATAGGGAGGACTTTCTTGTTCGACATGATAGTATGCTATCCGGATGCTCTTTATCTTAACATGTACACTTATTGTCAATCTATTACATGTTGATAAAGCCCTAAGGATGAGAACTTGACTACCAGGATTATGATGCAGATCATACTAGTGGGGCAAAGGTAGTCGGTAAGTACATCCTTCAAATTTCCTAGTCGTGGAAATATCGAGACGGGGCATCAATATTCCAGAGTAGACTAGCGTATACGCTTCTTGACCCATATGATGGGCGATGGATGATCCCACATCCATTGGTGTTTGACATCAGAGAAGGTATACGGGTGCTCAATGGAGACTGGGTACACTGAACGGACTCGTCGAGAACTCCTAGATGGTATTATACCTCACGTCAGATAGCAGTTCGCTGGTGACACTGGTACAGGTTAGTCTGTCGACCTGAGATCGTCATAGAGTTTTGTGTGATTCCCACTGTGCTTTGATTTCCACCTTACCACGTTCAAGAGATCATGAAAAACGGTGGTTTTTGGGTACAGTCCCAAGTCACATGGAGGCAATGAGCGATAGGAGGGGATTTCGTCTCTCCCAGTATTGGGGGTTGATATTGCGCTATACTTGATTGGCCATAACAGGAAATTCCTGGCCAGGGTTGCAGAGATCTACTGGTAAGTGTTATCAGTAGTTTCTCGAACCGTTATGAGCCTCACATAGGCATGACTTATCAGGCTATTGGGGTCTGGCGTTTACCACCCCCAGGCTGTGATATGAGACATATCTGACGAAGAGACCGGATTGTACGGTAGTGTTACTTATTGGATTCGCAGGAGTATGAGCAGGCTTGCTTGTTGACTTTCTGATCGCTCAATACCCGGGTGGCCGTTACGTTTAGCAGATCGCTTGCGGCTTGTGGGTGACTGATATGATCACCACCTACTGCCGGCGTATTGACGAGTCTTTAGAGTCCTACACAGAGGTTTCCTGGCTCAGGCGAAACAAAGTAGGAGCACATATGTGATATGTGCGGGACCGAGATTAATACGTGTATGTGATACCGTATTCTATTCTCGCAATATGTGATATCGTTCGGTTATATGTGATATAGCCGGGTTATCGAATCAAGTGTTGATTCGACAAGTTGATACATATGGTATTAGTCGGTTATATGTGATATAACCGGATTATTAAATCAAGTGTTGATTTAATAATTTAATGTATAATTATATATTTGATATATTGATTTGCATTAACTAATATTAGCTCGCTTAAGCATTTCTTTTTCTCACTCATGTGTGCAATTAATATATATGTGATATATATTATTATGACATGCTAGATGATACATGAGACATGGGTGTATGATACTCACACCATGCTTATCATAATGATGGGTTTTATTTATTTAAAGTAAATCAAAATAAGTTGGAAATTAGTCACATGGTTCAAGCTTAGTGGAAGTTTGTAGAACCCATTGACTTAGTCCACTAATTTTGTCTTACATTAGATATTTATTAACCCAACCATTATAATTAGCCATGGTTAAGTCTCTACATGAGTTAGTATGAGATATTATCTCACCCATGGTTTCTATTCTCACCACTTGATTCATTTTCTTCACTTAGTTCTCTCCTTGGTCTTTTCTTCATCTCCTTCCTCAAGCTCCCAAGTTTTTTAGGAGGTGAAGAAAATGAGTGAGAAAATAATTTCTAAACTGAGCAAAAATCCTACTTCATCATCCTCTACTAGATTAGCCATTTAGTTTAGGTTGTTTTCTTCACATTTAGTGAAGTGGTAGCTTGAGTTAGTGTCTCCTGGACGTAGATCATCTTCGGCCTCGAAGACTTCAAGAAAGCTTGTTCCTTTCATCTTGTGGAGCCTTTCTAGAGTCCGGGAGTTCATTACTTGGAGCGAAGGGACTACTACACGGAGCTATTGAAGTGAAGGACCGGTCTACAAAGGTGGTATTCCTTATTCACTTAGATGTAAAGATATTTACATGCTAGTTTCGTCTATTCTCTAGTTAAGATTCGAGGTTAGGGTTCTTTAGCGCGCCAAATTTTTTTAAAACGGCATGGTCGATGCCTCCAGAAACCCAGCGGCCGCCATAGGGAACCCTACAGCGAAGGCTTCATTCTGCTCTGACACAGGGATACGTACCGATACTTCTCCGTTATCGTCTTTCATATGGGCAACGAAAGTAATTGTCCACTCTTCAAGCATTTCAACCAGATCATAAATCCTGTCCCGGTTATGCTGTATAGCCTCCATTTGAATGTCGGCCATGTCGTTAGGTTATTTTTCAATGCATGAATATGCATGTTTAGTATGGTTGTTCTTTGTCACATCTCACTTCTAAGGGCCAATATTTCTATATATTTGACTCTCAACATGCTTGCAATCATATCATTTACCTTATTTCTTGAAAGCGAGGGTGGATCATTTGCCTGGGGATGCTGCCATGTAGGCTCTGTTAGTGTATATGCCCTAGAGGCCATTACTGTATCATACTAGTTTGTATATTACTTAATGGAAGCTTGGGATATTCACCTTGTATAGACAATCTTGCTCAAAATAGTAGTATGCTACTTGGTTTGTTTCTACTTTAATATATACATGTGTTTCTTTTAGTACATCACCTATACACATTAGTGGAGCCCTTAGGATCTTTGCTTGATTACCAGCGTTGTGATGGCAGTCACACTCGTGGGGGCTGGGTAATCCACAAGCACATCCTTATGCAGGTCCCTAGTCGTAGGACTATCGAGACAGGGCATCGATACTCCGGAGTAGACTAGCGTATGCGCTTCTCATCCCAGCAGGGGAGACGGTCTGTCCCACAGCCGTCAGTACGTCGTACTTGAGATAGTAAGCGGGTGCTCGTTAGGTTACGAGTACACTGGACAGGACTCGTCGGGAACTGTTGGTTGGTACTATACCTATCGTCAGTTATCAGTTCCCAGGTGACATGAGTACAGCTTAGTCTGCTGACTTGACACTATCACTTCGCCTCGACTGTGTTCCCACTGTACTTAGATTACTACCCTACCACGGCTCAAAGGAGTCGTGCAAACAGGTAGTAGTTGGGTGCAGTCCCGAAGCACTTGGAGACAGTGATGGTTAGACAGGATTCGTCTCTCCCGGTATTGGGGGTTGATATCGCGCTGTGTCTAGGAGAGCCATTACACAAAGTCCCTGGCCAGGGCAAGCGAGATATACTGGTAGGTTTCCAGTGTTATCTCAGGGTGTTCTGGGCTACACTCCGACACGACTTGTACCGCTATTAGGGGACTGACGTTTACTTCCCCCCTAGGCCCGCCATGCGATATTCTCAGACGAACAGACCGGACTGTACGCAGATTGTCACATTCAGGCTCAGTAGGAGTTCAGATGGGTTTCACCTCGTCCGTCTTCTTATCGGCATCTACCTGGAGGCCGTTACGCACAGCTAGTGCCGCTTGCGGTCTGTGGTTAAACCCACTGCCAGCGTAGTGTCGAGTCTTTAGAGTCCCACACAGAGAGCTATTCGCCTTTAGGCAAAAGAGTAGAGGTCGCATGGTTTTGCGACAGGGTTCGGTCACATCCGTGCACTTGTGCACGTTTAGTGTCCGGCAGTTATCACTAGCGGGCTTTGGTTTAAGCCAGATCCTAGTGTACGTTTTGGGATTGGTTTTATCTCGTTTGTATTCGTGTTCCTCGGAACGCGGATGCGGGTTTGTATGCACGGTTGACAGAGAGACAGAGGCAGAGGATTCTCATTAGGGTTGTTGACTGTTGACTTTTGCTAAACCCTAATGAGAATAAGAAATATGATTAATGATAATATTAATTAAGTATTATTGTGCCATGGTTGGGTTGAAGGGTTGACTTTGTTGACTTGTTGACCTAGTTGACCGGTTGACTAGGTTGGACTTGTTGACCATCATCATGACAATGGCTATCATTTCTTGGCATTGACCTTGGCTTGCTTGATTGTTCACAAATTGCATTTAATGCATGAAATGATATGGCCATTTGATATGATAACAACCATCACATAATACTCAATTATTATTATGAGTTATGATTATTTTGGATTATGAGAGCAAGGGTGAGAAAAGTCTTGCTCATTCTATCATTCTCATTCTCTCTCATCCTCAAGCTCTCCCTCTTCCTCTTGCTCTCTCTCTAGTTCATGGTTCCATTGTCTCATGTGTTGAGAAGCAAGAACCATAGAGATAAAACCCAAAACACTTCTCTACTCATCCTAGTATACAAGGTTTAGCAAACCAAGTGTTCTAGTTTCCTTAAGATTGAGGTTGAAGCCAAAGGTAGAAGCTTTCAGGTGGATCCATCTTCGGCACAAAGAGACGACGATGAGAGAACCATCCGACCACCACAAGGAGTCCAAGAGAAGGAGTTCAAGTTAAGGTATAACTCCTAACCGAGTAGGTAACTCCTAGTTAGGTTGTTAGATAGTTGTTTAACAAAGATCCATATTTTGAGTCCATGTTACCACCAAAAGAAAAATCGTTTTTCATCATTTCCGCAAGCCCGAAAGAACCGGAAGAGGTAACGTGGACTTACAGTGGTATCAGAGCCTAGTTAAACACTATCTAGCTTGTTAACAAAGTAGCTAGAAGTTTGATCAGAGAAAAAGTCACGAAACATGCCCGGAATTCAAACTTTCTGTCGATTTTTAAACTGCTGTAAAAATTATTTGACATATACCAAAAATCGGCTCAGGGTTTTTAGTGAACAGTGCAGTAAAACGATCCACTGAACGGACCAACTCACCGCGGAAACGCGGCAAGAAGAGCTTCTTGCCGCGGAACCGCGGCCGAGTTGACTCGGCCGTGGATCGGTTTTGCTGCAGTGTATTTCTGGGGGTGTTTTGGGATTTTTGGAATATGATTTTTCTGCCCAGATTTTCCAGAAAGAAAAATTTGTTTTTGGGGTTTAAAAATCCTTATTTTGATCGAACTTCTAAAGACTTAAGCTAATGGGTTATATCTGTGATGTGATATATGTATTGAACGTCTGCTAATCACTATACGTCGATTAGTGGGGGTTATACATATCTTTGATCTGTAATATTGATGGTATGTGTATATGAATTCATTGGATCGTCGCGGATGAATAGCCGGGGGGTTGTGAGATGAGAGTTTTCTTTATCTTTTCAATTCATGTAATTTATAATTGATGTAATATTATTTATATGGCCGCACAACCGGGATGGGGTTGTAGCCGTCATTGTATAATTTCTTTTACTGTTTTTGCTCCTAGGATAGACCCAAGGTAGGGTGCACAAACTACCGGGTATCTCGAAGTGCCGAGTGGCCTACTCACGGTGTTGAGGGAGGTTGCTTCGCTTCGGGTACTTGACGGGTAGTTTGCCGCACCCGTAGGGGTCTAGGGTGGGGTCTTGGCTATTCATCGCGGCCGTGTAATCCGCTCTTCGTTACAGGCTCGTACGGAATGCGGATTCCTAGTATATCCAATGTGTTCATCTGTGATCTGGAATGGCTATCATTGCATGTGACGAATGTGTATATCTATATATGATATCTATTTAGGCGTTGCTTATGTTTTGCATCCGCACTAGTCCAGCCCCCGCTCTGTCATTAGTTAAGTAACCTAACGGGTAATGACGGGGCCCCGTGGCGAATGCGGATGGCATAAGCGTATGTCATATTTTCGTTGTTTTCTGCAATGGTAGGATTAAATGATGGGACGCATTAAATTAATGCAAGAAAATAAACTAAAGTTGAGTCGTTGGAACACTTTCAAAACCACTCGGTTTCTTTTCAAAAACAACTTTTAAACGCGGAGCTTAAGCCACTCCTTTTAAAAGCTATCTCGTTCCATCGATTATATCAAGTTCACTACGTTCACAGTTTCGCCAAAACCATTCATAGCCCTCCGTTGTTTCACATGGATAGTCAATAGTATTCAATCTATGTTTGTTGGCCAAAGTCAAGGCATAGTGATTGGTAGCTATTGGGTATTCATGTGCAGCATAGATAGATGTGTTGGTTTGGGACAGTCGTACTGCCTTGTTGGCCAAAGTCAAGGGTAGGTACGGGTGTGTTCAAATTAACCTGGAGAATGACGGGTAGAACTTGACATGTGACTTATGATTTGTTGGCCAAAGTCAAGGTCATAAGAGCATGGGGCAAAAATCCACATCGGGAGTTTCAAAAGAAACTGAAACTTGCTAGCGCTGCATACCATTTGGAGTGTGATGATTCTGGTAGGATTCCTTCAGTTTTGTCACGCAATGATATTTGGATCCCGATCCTACTGTGAGTATATGCTACTCCTCGGGAAATTTCTCACTTAGCGATCAATGCTATAAACCAAGTAGGTGTCTAGAAAGGTGTTAGCGGGGCTACGCCCACAGGGAAAAGAGGTTATTTAATTAAGAAACTTCGCGAAAGCGTTGGAAAACCTCCCTCGAAGTACCGACACTAGCATGGCTGATCGGTTAAGCAAGTGTTGTACGGTGAGATTGATCCTGACTAATTCTTCCTTTTTGGTTTGAAGAGGGATTCGAGAGACAGTGGGAGCCATCCTGTTTAGACAAATTAAAAACCACTCTAAACTTGCAAGAGCATCATGCTAAAGTGTTTCTTCTCTCTCTCCTAATTGCAGCGACCAATCATCATGACTGGATTTAAGTTACTACTAGATAAAAACATACTGACATGGCCAAACTACAAAGATTGGCTCAGGAATGTCAAAATGGCAATCACTTATGACAAGTTGGGGTATCTCCTTACCACTAAAGCTCCCCCTGTCCCAGGTCCCAAAACCAGCGTCGCGGATAAGGAAATCCGTAAGACCTAGGAAATCGACTGCGCGAAGGCCAAGTGCCTCGTGCTTGCCTCTATGGACAATGAACATCAGAGGAGGCACGAGAATATGGACCTTGAATCCATATTTCTCCATACAAAAGAACTGTATGGAGAGCAATCCCGTATCGCCAGATACGAAGTCTCGAAAAAGTTGTTTTCGGCGAGATTGGCCGTCGGATCGTCGGTAGAGGAACACGTGCTTAAGATGATTGGCTTCATTGAGGAGCTCGCGGACCTTGGGACTATATTAGAAAACGAGCTCTACACGGACTTGATTCTTCAGTCCCTTCCTTCCACTTACGCCCAGTTTATCCTGAACTTCAACTTGCAAGAAAAAGAAGTTGAACTTTCAGAACTTCTCAACATGCTAAGGAGTGCAGAGGGCACCCTACAGAAAGGTAGGGAAACATCCACTTTGTTTGTAGGAGGATCTTCCTCTTCTAGGTCCAAGGCGAGAGCCAAGGGAAAGAAGAAGAAAGCCCCCGCCAAACCAAGGGGCGGTGTTAGTAAAGTGGATACGAAGGGAAAGACAAAGGCAACAAAGGTAGCGGGAAAGCTTGTGGGAAAGGAAGAATGCTTTTACTGTCACAAGAGTGGACACTGGAAAAAGGATTGCAGGGCTTGGAAGGCCAGAAACCAGGATCTGAAGCAAGTTGCGGCTTCAGCTTCAGGTGTGTATGTTATTGAAAACCGTCTATCAATAAACTCTACATCCTGGGTATTGGATACCGGATCAGGATCTCATATCTGTAATTCTTTACAGGCACTGAGAAGGCGTAGGGTTTTGAAGGCAGGTGATATGACCCTCAGAGTTGCAAACAGAGCTGGCATGGATGCTGAGTCCGTGGGGGACTATCACCTGGGGTTGTCAGATGAACACGTTTTGGTTTTGCGTGATTGTTATTTTGTACCCAATGCAACCTGTAATATCATATCTGTATCTTTATTATCTAAAGAAGGTTATGAATTTGCATTTGTAAGTAATGTTGTGAACATTCACCTTAATCAAGTTTTGATTGGGTCAGGTACATTAAGCAATGGTATATACGTATTAAACCATCCACAGATTTTCAATGTCCAGAATACACACAAAAGAATGTCTCCGAAAACAAATCAGGCTTTCTTATAGCATTGTAGACTGGGTCACATCAATGAGAGAAGGTTGACGAAGTTACATACAGAAGGATATTTGGATCCGTTCGAATATCAATCATATGCAACTTGTCAATCCTGTCTCAAAGGAAAGATGACAAAGACTCCGTTCACTGGACACGGAGTAAGAGCGAGCGAGCTCTTGGGACTCGTACACAGCGACGTGTGCGGTCCAATGTCTACACATGCGCGAAGCGGTTATTCTTACTTCATTACTTTTACGGATGACTTTTCAAGGTACGGATATGTCTTCTTAATGAAACATAAATCCGAAGCCTTTGGAAAATTCCAGGATTATAAGAATGAAGTAGAAAAACAAACCGGCAAAAGTATCAAGACACTGAGATCTGATCGAGGTGGTGAATACTTGAGTGCCGAGTTCCTGGATTACCTAAAAGAGAATGGAATTCTCTCTCAGCTTACTCCTCCATACACTCCGCAACATAACGGTGTATCGGAGAGACGGAACCGAACCCTATTGGATATGGTACGGTCCATGATGAGTAACGCTGAGTTACCGCGATCATTCTGGGGATATGCACTAGAATCAGCTGCATACCTTTTGAACCGAGTTCCAACTAAGACTGTGCCTACCACACCATATCAGATGTGGTGTGGGAAGAAACCCTATCTTAAGCACATTAAGACATGGGGATGTCCAGCTTTTGTCAAAAAGCAGCATGCGGACAAACTCGAGGCACGCTCAGTACAGTGCAAGTTTGTGGGATATCCAAAGAACTCCAAGTGATATTTCTTCTATTGCGAAGAGGAACAAAAGGTTTTTGTTTCTCGTCATGCCCACTTCTTGGAAACTGAGTTTTTAGAAAATCAGATAAGTGGGAGCGCAATAGAACTGGAAGAAATTCCAGAACCACGAGCTATTACTGAAAGCTTAGTAGAACCAGAGGGTTCGAAAGATCAGGACTACTCCTGCGCCGCTCCGCAGGAGTAGTAGGCAGTCTCATCCGCCCAAGAGATACTACGGTTTTCTCATAGACGGGGATAGAGAGGATTGCATCATTGATAGTGATGAGCCGACTAGCTTCCAGCAGGCCATCCAGAGCGTTGACTCGGTAAAATGGTTGGATGCAATGCGGACCGAAATGGAGTCCATGTACACCAACAAAGTATGGACGTTGGACGTTGCTCCAGATGGGGTAAAACCCGTAGGATGCAAGTGGATCTTCAAAAGGAAGATTGGTGTAGATAGACAGGTTGAGACCTATAAGGCTAGTCTTGTTGAAAAGGGTTTTCGTCAAAGACCTGGTTTGGACTATGACGAAACCTTTTCTCCAGTAGCTATGCTGAAATCCATTCGGATCCTTCTTGCCATTGCTGCCTTCCACGATTATGAGATTTGGCAGATGGACGTAAAGACCGCTTTTCTAAATGGAAATTTAGAGGAGTGTGTCTATATGGACCAGCCAGAGGGTTTCATTCAGAGTGGGAGCAGCGGAAAGGTGTGCAAGTTGCTTAAGTCCATCTATGGACTAAAGCAGGCATCGCGGAGTTGGAACATCTGTTTTGATTAGACGGTCAAAGAATTTAGCTTTATCAAAAATCCAGATGAACCATGCATCTATAGTAGATTTGTAGCAAGAACTGTCGCATTCCTCGTTTTATACGTGGGTGACATTCTCTTAATAGGAAATGACATTCCTATGCTACAATCTGTCAAAGGATTCTTGTCACACAGGTTCTCCATGAAAGACCTGGGTGATGCCTCTTACATTCTGGGGATCCGGATCTATCGTGACAGATCCAAGAGGATATTAGGACTTTCACAGTCCAGGAACATCGACACCATACTGAGGAGATTCAGTATGGAAGATTCCAAGCGCGGTAATCTACCGGCTTGTCACGGGATCGCCCTCTCCAAGGAGATGTCTCCCAAGACTGATTTGGAAAGGGATCGCATGTCTATTATACCCTACGCTTCTGCGGTAGGCTCTATAATGTATGCAATGTTGTGTACCAGACCATATGTAGCTTATGCACTGAGTGTGGTAAGCCGGTATCAGTCAAACCCTGGGGAGAAGCACTGGATAGCAGTAAAGAACATTCTCAAGTACCTGAGAAGGACTAAGGAGATGTTCTTGGTGTATGGCGAAAAAGACCTCCAGATCGAGGCATTTGCTGACTCCAGCTTCCAGAGTGACAAGGATGATTCCAAGTCCATGTCGGGTCATGTATTTACCCTCAATGGAGGGGCGGTGTGTTGGAAGAGTTCCAAACAGGAAACCGTTGCTGACTCGACGATGGAAGCGGAATATATCGCTGCTGTAAATGCCGCAAAAGAAGCCATCTGGATAAGGAAGTTCTTGACAGAACTTCAGGTGGTTCCGTCCATTGTTGATCCAATACCTCTGTATTGAGACAACAATGGGGCTATAGCTTTAGCGAAGGAACCCATGTCCCATCAAAAATCCAGACACATCTTGAGGCGGTATCACCTGATCAGGGAGATCGTGGGTCGTCAGGAGATCGAGGTTCGGAGAGTTGCTACGGAAGATAACACTGTTGATCCATTCACGAAGGCCTTACCCCAGACTCAGTTCGAGCGGCTGATTGAGATGATAGGTCTTCGATACGCCAGTACATGGCCTTAGTGCAAGTGGGAGATTGTTAGTGTATATACCCCAGAGGCCATTACTGTATCATACTAGTTTGTATATTACTTAATGGAATCTTGGGATATTCACCTTGTATAGACAATCTTGCTCAAAATAGTAATATGCTACTTGGTTTGTTTCTACTTTAATGTGTACATGTGTTTCTTTTAGTACATCACCTATACACATTAATGGAGTCCTTAGGATCTTTGCTTGATTACCAGCGTTGTGATGGCAGTCACACTCATGGGGGCTGGGTAATCCACAAGCACATCCTTATGCAGGTCCCTAGTCATAGGATTGTCGAGACAGGGCATCGATACTCCGGAGTAGACTAGCGTATGCACTTCTCATCTTAGCAGGGGAGACGGTCTGTCCCACAGCCGTCAGTACGTCGTACTTGAGATAGTATGCGGGTGCTCGTTAGGTTACGAGTACACTGGACAGGACTCGTCGGGAACTGTTGGTTGGTACCATACCTATCGTCAGTTATCAGTTCCCAGGTGACATGAGTACAGCTTAGTCTGCTGATTTGACACTGTCACTTCGCGTCGAGTGTGTTCCCACTGTACTTAGATTACTACCCTACCACGGCTCAAAGGAGTCGTGCAAACAGGTAGTAGTTGGGTGCAGTCCCGAAGCACTTGGAGGCAGTGACGATTAGACAGGATTCGTCTCTCCCGGTATTGGGGGTTGATATCGCGCTGTGTCTAGGAGAGCCATTACACAAAGTCCCTGGCCAGGGCAAGCAAGATATACTGGTAGGTTTCCAGTATTATCTCAGGGTGTTCTGGGCTACACTCCGACACGACTTGTACCGCTATTAGGGGACTGACGTTTACTTCCCCCTAGGCCCGCCATGCGATATTCTCAGACGAACAGACCGGACTGTACGCAGATTGTCACATTCAGGCTCAGTAGGAGTTCAGATGGGTTTCACCTCGTCCGTCTTCTTATCGGCATCTACCTGGGGGCCGTTACGCACAACTAGTGCCGCTTGCGGTCTGTGGTTAAACCCACTGCCAGCGTAGTGTCGAGTCTTTAGAGTCCCACACAGAGAGCAATTCGCCTTTAGGCAAAAGAGTAGAGGTCGCATGGTTTTGCGACAGGGTTCGGTCACATCCGTGCACTTGTGCACGTTTAGTGTCCGGGCAGTTATCACTAGCGGGCTTTGGTTTAAGCCAGATCCTAGTGTATGTTTTGGGATTGGTTTTATCTCGTTTGTATTCGTGTTCCTCGGAACGCGGATGCGGGTTTGTATGCACGGTTGACAGAGAGACAGAGGCAGAGGATTCTCATTAGGGTTGTTGACTGTTGACTTTTGCTAAACCCTAATGAGAATAAGAAATATGATTAATGATAATATTAATTAAGTATTAGTGTGCCATGGTTGGGTTGAAGGGTTGACTTGTTGACTTAGTTGACCGGTTGACTAGGTTGGACTTGTTGACCATCATCATGACAATGGCTATCATTTCTTGGCATTGACCTTGGCTTGCTTGATTGTTCACAAATTGCATTTAATGCATGAAATGATATGGCCATTTGATATGATAACAACCATCACATAATACTCAATTATTATTATGAGTTATGATTATTTTGGATTATGAGAGTAAGGGTGAGAAAAGTCTTGCTCATTCTATCATTCTCATTCTCTCTCATCCTCAAGCTCTCCCTCTTCCTCTTGCTCTCTCTCTCTAGTTCATGGTTCCATTGTCTCATGTATTGAGAAGCAAGAACCATAGAGATAAAACCTAAAACACTTCTCTACTCATCCTAGTATACAAGGTTTAGCAAACCAAGTGTTCTAGTTTCCTCAAGATTGAGGTTGAAGCCAAAGGTAGAAGCTTTCAGGTGGATCCATCTTCGGCACAAAGAGACGACGAGGAGAGAACCATCCGACCACCACAAGGAGTCCAAGAGAAGGAGTTCAAGTTAAGGTATCACCCCTAACCGAGTAGGTAAAACTTCTAGTTAGGTTGTTAGATAGTTGTTTAACAAAGATCCGTATTTTGAGTCCATGTTACCACCAAAAGAAAAATCGTTTTTCATCATTTCCGCAAGCCCGAAAGAACCGGGAGAGGTAACGTGGACTTACAGGCTCTTGATCGGACCATATGTTTATAACATGGCAGGTTTCCACCAGCAATGCCTCATCATTTGATTCGGAGTTGGAGTCATCGCCTTCGAACATGTGTCGCGTGTAGTCCTCCAAGGTGATCGGAGAGATCACCCCCTGTTCATACTTCTCCAAAGAGTCTAAGAACTATTGGATTGCTGACTTGATCTCTTCACTCTTTATCGGCTTCACCGGCTTCTTGGCTTTCTTCTTCTTGTTTTCGAGAATGGAAAGCATCTGTGCCTTTGGCTTAAAGGTGGAAGGTGTGCCAGTTGGCATGTTGACTGGGACTTCTTCTGGCTTTACTTGAAGTTGGAGAGGACCCTTCCAAGTGACACCAGGAACCTTGTGAAGCTTCTTTAGCATCTTTTTTGTTTTAAGAGATAAGAATGTCTCCCACCTATCTTTATCGAGCCCATTCTCTTCCCAAATTGGGTCGGCCTCAACCACGTTCACATGTTCTGTTAGGATATCAGTTAGGAAGATTTTAGACAGGGTTAGAACACCTTCTTTGTACTGCCGCTCGACCCAATTCTTGAAGATGTAGCAATCTTCAATAGGATGGCTTATTACCCTATGATAAGGACAGAACTTACGATCGTATGGCTTATTCGCTTGATCCGAGCATTTACTCTCTAGGAGTTGCAGCAATTTCTCCCTCAGCGCATGGACAAAGATTTTCCTCATCTTATCTCTCAGGAACGAGTACTTTCTATTCATCTTTTCTTTCAAGGACGGCCCCGTCTTCGAGCTTTGTCATGGTGCTGACTTAGGATCTTCTCCAAGGATGGGTAAGGACTTGCCTTCGGCCAGCTATACATTGGAGACAAACGCCGCTTTGTTTCCACCCTTCTTATATTATTTCTTGGGATGATATGGTGTATGTGATGAATTGAGGTTCTCAAGACTTGTTGCTTTATCAATGAGGTCTTGGAAAGTAATTATTTTAGCCAAAAACGGAAATTGTGTCATCCAACCATCAATGTTTCCCATTATCAACCCAATGGCCTGAGCTTCATCTAGTACTTGCTCGCATTTCATACTTAGGTCGCGCCACCTTGTGACATATTTTACCATCGTCTCGTCCTTTCTTAGCTTATCGGCGATCAAGTGGGATATGGTAATCTTTTCACTTGCACTCACGAACCGTTGTACGAACTGTGTCTCGAGCTGTGCGAATGTTTTGACGGATTCATTTGGAAACTCTGAGTACCATTCGAAGGCGATACCGCTCAAACTGCTGATGAATTGTCTGCGTAGTAGGGAATCATCGCCCCCGGAACTACCGCACATTGCTTTAAATTGTGCGGCATGCTGCCAGGAACTCCCAGTTCCGTTGAAGGAATTGAACTTGGGGATTGTATACCCCAATGGATACTGGATTTGATCATTTTCAGCGGGGTATGGCCTTCCTTTCCCAATCATCTTTTGAGATGTTTCTGACGCCATCATGATTTTCACCTGGTCGATGATCAAATCATTGATTTGTGACTTAGTCATAGCCTAGCCATTCCCAGCTTGAATGACCCTTTGTTGTGCGGACTCGGCGCTGGTAGCAGCTCTTTCATTGATTATCGTCACTGGGGGAATGACAGGTGTTGTGGGGACGATGGGTGGTCTCTCCGTCGTTTGCCTTGGCTGGGGTTGAGTTGCTTCAAGCATCCCATTAGCTAGTTGCGGTTCAATCGAGGCTTTCTCTGCTTGTTTAGCAGCTTAGGTCATCATCATTTTGGTCAGACTCTTGACCATTTCGGCAAGTTCATCGACTTATTGCTTCAAAGAGTTAATTTCGTCATCTTTCTTCCTCGCCTCCACTTGGAGTGGATCATTTTCATCTTCGTTGTCGTCGCCTATATGAGGGCGTGATTCAACTGCGCTCTACGACTAATTTCTTTTATTGTGTCGTTCAACTCTAGCGGAAGGTTCAGGCTGGGACAGTTCAATAATCATATAGACTTTATGGATTTGAGCTTCGCTGCGCCTTTTGAAATAGATTTCTGGTGAAGCGGACCGTTTGCATCCCTTTTCATCAACAATTATAAAGGAAGTCATCCTCTTAGTAGGAGTTTGGTAGTTGTCGCCTACGCGATCAAGGAAAGATGACCGAGAGGAACCCGCAGCGTTAGAGGGAGTCTTGCTTTCTTTCCTCCTCCAATCTTGATTCGATCTTGGATTTGATTGACATTTCTCTCCCTGGTATTTTATGGAGCCCTTTTTGTATTGCTGGTCTTTTATAGTCTTTAGATCTTGATAAACCTGAGAAGAGATGGTTCGGTGCCTAGAACGCGGATTACACTATTCACCTCTTCTGCTTGGAGGCAACGAATATTTGAAAACCGCTATGGATGTGTTTTTGCGGACCATTCTCAATGCTTTGAAGCGGTTGCTGAGGTTGACATTGGTGGTGTAAGCTCTTTGGTCCTGCACCCAGACTCTGTTATTGTAAATCTGCGGTGCAGCAGCCATCAGTCTGCAATTCCTCCCCTGGCGGGCTCTTCTTCCCATTCTCATAGCGATGGTGTCTTCAGGGATGCTGGATATTGTTTTCCCCCAGCGCGCATCGTTGCAAGTTCGATGAGTGATGGAATCAACAGGTATATTTGCTGACTGGTACCTCCGGCGCACATCGTTGCTGACTCGGTGAGTAACAGTGTCAATGAGAACATTTGATGATGTCGGCCCCCGGCGCTCGTTATTGCTGATTTGACGGGCGATGGCGTCAACGGGTGTATTCACTTACTGTTGCCCCCGGTGCACATCGTTGATGGATCAGTGAGTGGTGGCGACTACAGGGGTGTTTTCCAACATTTGCCCCCGATGCTCGTCCCTTTTTACTTATCCCCGATATGACGGATGAACTGATCGGGTAGTTGAGTTGAAGGTGGACAGCCTGGCGAAGACCGACTGTCCTGCATCTTCGGCAGACTCCTGTCATGGCCCCTGAACACATTAGGTGCTTTTGTTGCCGTGAGCCTGGGTGTCATTGGGAATGACCACATTCGGCCTGCAGTCCCTGCTAGGAAGTTGAAAGTCTACCTTAACACCACCATGAGGTTCTATAGGTATCAAGCATGCCAAATTCAAATTTTATTAGGTGCTAAGTTAGACTAACAAGATCTTTACTATATTATTTAGGGTTTGCCTTTGTGATGTGATTATCTTAAGAGAAGAAAAGAGCATACAACCTTTGTAGTTCGAGCCATTCTCTTCAATAGCTCCGGGTTGAAGTCCATGAGACTTTACTAGGCTCCTCTTTGAATTGATCGAACCTCCTTCGTGATCTTCGCGCCAAAGACGATCCACCCGAATTCCACAAGCTCAAGCTAACCCTTCACTAATCTCATTAGTGAAGGCAACGCTCCACATCAAATTGCTAATCTAATGTGTGATGGTGAAGTAGGGGATGTTAAAAGCTCACAATATTGTGTTCAAGCTTCATGTTTCACATCACATATGAGGGTTGAAGCTTGAACCATGGGATTGAGGAAGAAGAAGAAGTTAGAGAGCAACCATGGGAGCAAAGCAAGCAAAATGGCTAAGTGTTGAGAATGAGCTAGAATCAATAGCAACTCTTGACCCCCACTCATTCAAGCATGGAATTTTGCAATATAAAATTGCAACCATGCTTGAATAGTGAGTCAAGATGAATAAACTATGAATAAAGCCCATGCTTGCAACCATGCTCTCATTTTCCACCTCTTTTTCTATTTTTCTCAAAAATAGAAATCATGCCATGCTTCATTATATATATATATATATATATATATATATATATATATATATATATATATATATATATATATATATTATGAAGAATATTTAGTGAGGTAATGATATTAGTTAAGATATAATTATATCGCATATAATGTATATCACATTATTAAATCAACACTTGATTTAATAATCTGCTTATATCACATATGACCGACTAATATCATATATCTGTATATCACATTATCAAATCAACACTTGATTCGACAATCTAGTTATATCACATATAACCGAACCGATAACAGATAACTGCCAGATTACAATACGGTATCACATACACGTATTTAATCATGCCCACACACATATCACATATGTGTCCTACTTCATTTCGCTTGAACCAGAAAATTTCTGTATGGGACTCTAAAGGCTCGTCCATACCCAGCAGTAGGTGATGACCATATCAATCACCTACAAGCCGTCAGCGGTACTAGCTGGACGTAACGGCTACCCGGGTATTGAGCGATATGAAGATCAACAAGCAAGCTCGTCCATACTCTCTATGAAGCCTATCAGTAACACTACCGTACAGTCCGGTCTCTTCGTCTGATATGTCGCATATCATGTCTAGGGGTGGTAAACGTCAGTCCCCAGTAACGTGATAAGTCATGCCGATGTCTGGCCTATAACGGTTCGAGAAACTACTAATAACATTTATCAGTAAATCTCGGCAGCAGCCCTGGCCAGGGACTTCCAGTTATAGTCAATCGAGCATAGCGCAATATCAACCCCCAATACCGGGAGAGACGAAACCCCTCCTATCGCTCATTGCCTCCATACGATTCGGGACTGTACCCAAAATCCACCTGTTTGCACGTCTCCTTTGAGCGTGGTAGGAAGGAAATCAAAGCACAGTGGGAGCCGCACAAGACTCTATGACAATTTCGGGTCTACAGACTAACCTGTACCAGTGTCACCAGAGGACTGCTATCTGACGATAGGTATACTACCACATAGGAGTCATCGGCGAGTCCTGTTCAGTGTACCCAGTCTCCACTGAGCACCCGTATACCATCTTTGATGTCAAACACCAATGGATGTGGGATCATCCATCGCCCATCATATGGGTCAAGAAGCGTACACGCTAGTCTAGTCTGGAATATCGATGCCCTAGTCTCGATATTACCTCGACTAGGAACTTATTAAAGGATGTACTTTTGGACCACCCTGGCCCCACTAGTATGATCTCATCATAGTCCTGGTAGTCAAGTATATATCCTAAGGGCTTTATCAACATATAAGAGACAGGCAGTATAAATACCAGTCTACATGTTAAGATAAAGATAACATGATAGCATACTATCATGTCGAGCAAGAAAGCCCTCTATATATATGTCCAAGCATCCACTATATCATCAATAATGGCCTCCAGGGCATACATATTACTAACAAAAGTTTGGCAGGGCTAGCCTGAATAGTAATAGTTGCACTGTGTTTCTTCGCATCAGAATCCATGAACTCGACAGGAGTCTCGGTGATTACAGTATATTTAGTGAAGTGGACGGGCGAAAAGGTGCCGAACTAAATAGTGGATCCCGATCCTCTGACTTCGACAAGGCTATGGAGCAGCTGGATCATGGATCAAGACGATATCATCATGAAGTAAGTAGAGGCTGCGGTCGCTCCAATTCTAGCACCAGTGATGTTTTAGATTTCCATTGCTCTGCTCAGGAAAACATATGTTAAATGATCTTTCAAAGATAGAAATAAACCACAAAGAAAGAAAAATCTATCCCACCGATCGTGCCAGAATCTATTCGCCTCCGAAAGGGTCCCCTGGGGTGCTTTCGGTCCCATTGGGGGTCAGATCGATGCAGATCCGTCGGTTTCCTCAATGAGACGTGTTGCCACGACGTGGGATGCACTTGAGTACAGCTGAGGGGCCAAATGGATGCGACCGATATGATATAGCATGAATTCACGAATCCTCCCTCCAGAAAGGATTTTTTTATTGTGGGGACTAGTTTTCCTATAGGCACAAGCCCCTGTAGTTAATTACCCCTCCGTGTTGAACGGATAGAACTTTCTACGAGTGGTTTATTTATAAAAAGAAAAGTATTAAATGGAAAATAACAGCACAAATAAAATAGGAGCAACATTCATAGCATTTATTTCAGGTTATCATTTATAATGCAGTACATCTCGATTTATACATAATCAGCCGCATTGTTCATTATGTACAATAAAAAAATACTTCTCCTTTTTCTTATGGTTCCACCATTGAGAAGACGCGCATTCTCGCTGCTGATTACACCCCTGGATGTTAGTAATATGTATGCCCTAGAGGCCATTATTGATGATATAGTGGATGCTTGGACATATATATAGAGGACTTTCTTGCTCGACATGATAGTATGCTATCAGGTTATCTTTATCTTAACATGTAGACTGGTATTTATACTATCTGTCTCTTACATGTTGATAAAACCCTTAGAATATGTACTTGACTACCAGGACTATGATGAGATCATACTAGTGGGGCCAGGGTGGTCCACAAGTACATCCTTTAATCAGTTCCTAGTCATGGGAATATTGAGACCGGGGCATCGATATTCCAGAGTAGACTAGCGTATATGCTTCTTGGCCCATATGATGGGCGATGGATGATCCCGCATCCATTGGTGTTTGACATCGAAGATGGTATACGGGTGCTCAGTGAAGACTGGGTATACTGAACAGGACTCGCCAAGGACTCCTATATGGTAGTATACCTATCGTCAGATAGCGGTCCTTTGATGACACTGATACAGGTTAGTCTGTAGACCCGAGATCGTCATAGAGTCGTGTGCGGCTCCCACTGTGCTTTGATTTCCTCCCTACCGCGCTCAAAGGAGACGTGCAAACAGATGGATTTTGGGTACAGTCCCGAGTCGTATGGAGGCAATGAGCGATAGGATGGGTTTCGTCTCTCCCGGTATTGGGGGTTGATGTTGCGCTATGCTCGATTGGCTATAACTAGAAGTCCCTGGCCGGGGCTGCTGCCGAGATTTACTGATAAGTGTTATCAGTAGTTTCTCGAACCGTTATAGGCCAGACATCGGCATGACTTATCACGTTACTGGGGACTGACGTTTACCACCCCTAGACATGATATGCGACATATCAGACAAAGAGACCGGACTATACGGTAGTGTTACTGATAGGCTTCATGGAGAGTATAGACGAGCTTTCTTGTTGATCTTCATATCGCTCAATATCCGGGTAGCCGTTACGTCCAGCTAGTACCGCTGACGGCTTGTAGGTGATTGATGTGATCATCACCTACTGCTGGCGTATTAACGAGTCTTTAGAGTCCTACGCAGAAGTTTCATGGTTCGAGCGAAACGAAGTAGGGCACATATGTTGATATGTGCGTCGGCCTGATTAAATATGAGTATGTGATACCGTATTGTAATCTGGCAGTTATCTGTTATCGGTTCGGTTATATGTGATATAACCAGATTGTCGAATCAAGTGTTGATTTGATAATGTGATATACAGATGAATGGTATTAGTCGGTCATATGTGATATAACCGGATTATTAAATCAAGTGTTGATTTAATAATGTGATATATATTATATGTGATATAATTATATCTTAACTAATATCATTAGCTCACTAATTATTCTTCATTATATATATATATATATATATATAATGAAACATGGCATGATTTCTATTTTTGAGAAAAATAGAAAAGAGGTGGAAAATGAGAGCATGGTTGCAAGCATGGGCTTTATTCATAGTTTATTCATCTTGACTCGCTATTCAAGCATGGTTTCAATTTTATATTGCAAAATTCCATGCTTGAATGAGTGGGGGTCAATAGTTGCCATTGATTCTAATTCATTCTCAACACTTAGCCATTTTTTCTTGAGTTGCTTCCATGGTTGCTCTCTAGCTTCATCTTCTTCCTCAATTGCCATGGTTCAAGCTTCAACCCTCACATGAGATGTGAATTATGAAGCATGAACACAATCTTGTGAGCTTTTAACATCCCCTACTTCACCCTCCCACACCAAACTGGCAATTTGGTGTTGTGTGTTTGCTACACTAAAAAAGTTTAGTGTAGAGTTAGCTTGGGCTAGAGGAACTTCGGGTGGATCGTCTTTGGCGCGAAGATCACGAAGGAGGTTCGTTCAACTTGAAGAGGAGCCTAGTAGAGTCGCATGGACTTCAACCCGGAGCTATAGAATAGAAGGACTCGAACTACAAACGTTGTATGCTCTTTTCTTCTCTTAAGATAATCACATCACAAAGGCAAACCCTAATTAATCTAATAAAGATCTTGTGAGTCTAACTTAGCACCAAATAAAATTTGAATTTGGCATGCTTGATGCCTTTAGAACCTCATGGTGGTGTTAAGGTAGACTTTCACTGGATTGTATACGGTTTTATAGAATGTATGATCCAGACCGTAGGGCAGCTCCGACATACTCGGCAGGACGGTTGACTTTTGTGTCACGACAGGGGAATCGACTACGCGGTACGTTGCTGATGATGTTCCTAGTGTCCGAGCCGCTAACCCGCGGCCTTTGCGGAACGAAAAACTTTGATTTTAAAAAAGTGGCGCTAGAAACATAAACCTAGAATCTATTCAAACACTAAACTAGCTAATTACCAAGAGTTTACTACTCGGATAGATGATTATACCTAAACATTCGTGTCCTTCGGTCTTCTATCCTCTTCCTTGGCTCCTTGAGGCGGTGGGATCGAGCTTGTAAGCCGATCTTCCTTGGTCCTAGATGATCCACCTGAGGGATATAGTTCAAGACTCTAGCTTTACATAAACAAGAAAGTGAAGCAACTAAAGACCCTAGGTTGCTAATCTAGAGTGTTTAGAGATGTAGTGAAGTGTTCTAGTATTTTTCTATCTTTTTCTATCATTGATTCTAAACTTATGAGAGTGTAGGAAAGAAGATAAAGGAGGAGCTCAGAAGAAGGAGAGAGAAAGGAAATGGTGAAATGATCAAAACATGGTGACATAAAATCCATAGCTATGGTTTTGTAAAAAGATATTTGCAAATATAAAATAGCAACCATGCTTGAATAGTGTAGACAAATGAATTAAAATTCATTTGTCAACCATGGCTCTCACCATTCCTTAGCCACCTCACCCCTCCACCTCATCTCCATTTAAATAAGTAAATGGATAAATCAAAATGAGGGGTCCTTCTTCTAGAATGTATCTCCGTATAAATACGAAATACATTCTACCGTATATACATACCCGTATTCGTATCAAAATACAAATACCCAAAGAGATAGAATAATACAATAAACATAATACCATAATATACATATCAAAATATATATATGTAAATTAATAAATCAATACTTGATTTATTAATCTGTCTTAATCCTAAGCCGGCTAGTATTATCATCCGCCCAATTAAAATCTGTATAGCTAGTATACATATTTAATCGAAACCCTGCACGTATCAAAATACAGCTACCACATCATTTCTCATGAACTAGGGAAACCCTCTGTGTGAGACTCTAAAGACTCGACAATACGCCGGCGGTGAGTTACTAGATAAATTTATAACCATAAGCATGTCGGTGGCACTAACTGTACGTAACGGCTACCCGGATATCTGTCGAAAGGAAGGCCGACGAGCAAGATCATCTGAACCCCTACTGAGCCTATCTGTGACAATCTCCATACAGTCCGGTCTCTTCGTCTAAGAGTATCACATACCGGTTTTATGGGGTAGTAAACGTCAGACCCTAATAACCCGATAATTCTTGCCGATGTGGCTTAGGACCAATCCGAGAAACTATTGATCTAACTGTCAGTAAATCTTAATTGTCTTGGCCAAAATCTTATGGTGCTAACCAACATAACACAGAGCGGTATCGGTTCCCTATACCGGAAGAGACGAATCCCCAACAATCGCTCACTGCCTCCATGTGGTTCTGTCACGACCCGAAGGTACGAAACGTGACTGGCACTTAAATTACGAAACGTCTAAAGGCGTAACGTAATCTAAGTAAGCCAAAGCCCAGAAAACTAAACCGTTTAACAATTAGAGTGAAGGAAAACTTGTTTTAAAGTAAGTGGTTTTAAAAAAATATGGCATTAAACATTTAAAAGCAACATCATATTTTCCCGAAAATTTCGGCAGAGTTTCCTTTGTAAATACTGGCCCCCAAACGGGTACAACATATGAAAATACATATAAATGATGAGTAAAGGCATCCCCAAGCGGGAGCTAGCTCTTCGCCAATGGCGGAATCACAACCACATGCAATATGTATATCAAAAGTGCAAAATAAGCATCTGAAAGCCAGAAATGAGAAACACCACGTCGGCTCAAGTGAGCATCGACACCAAACCACAAATACAAGTCTCACGAGTCTCACCGTCTAGTCCAATATACAAGGGTGGATCGAGTATACTAGATACAAAATAATACAATATGGAATAAAATATCATCGCAAACCACCTACGAGCAAGCCACAAGTCAAAGCAAAAGAAGCAAAATGAGGAAGTGTGCCCGCCGCTACTATGGTGATGGGTCGGACCTGCAATATACTGTGGCACAACGGGGGTGAGTTGCCAACTCGTGAGTAGTAAGTAACATCTAAAAAGGCTATCGTAAGCATGCACGCAAATGCGTCGCAGCCTACATATACTAATATGATGTGATGCACAAGTATGAATGCGAAATCAAACACGAAACCTGAACATGTCTGGTATGAGAAAATCTTTATTCTTATCTTAGAAAAACCTTTTGTATAAAAAAAAGGAATATCATCAGTGAAATCGACAGAAAATCCGTGTCAAGCATCGACACAATATCCTCAATATCCCGGGCTCCGTCAGTCCGGATCGGCCCATATCATCAAATCACGACCACGGTCAGTATCCTACAGATATCCGCCGCGCCAAAATATCTCGGGCTCCATCAGTCCGGATCAACCCATATCATCATATCACGAGAAAAACCGCAATTTGTAATTTAAAAGATAATAAGTTTATAAAATTCTTGCGGTTTCCCCCAAAATCCAGAAATCTCATAAATACTAAAATCCCAAAGAAGAATCACAATATATATACGTGGCGGTAATAATGGATGTCTAAGATATCAATAACATGCAATGTGGTGTATGGCTAGAAAACTATGTATGAATGATGATGCGATGAGGCAGTTGACTAACAATCTACATATAATACATGATGCAATGCACCGATATTGATTTTACGCAAGTTCTATAGTGTTCGTGACATAGAAATTACCAATGGCGTGTGTGTTCGCATGAATAATGCACGTGCGGCATGAACCAATGGTAATGGTGCAGGTGTCTTATGAGATGATATCACATATATATATAAGATGGTGTTATACAATGAGATGAATAACTAGGAAACTACGCATATAAATGCAAGTACTACTAGAATCCTGACTATCGGGCGCCTTGCGTCATCCAGACGATTCCTCCGTAGATGTGTACATCTACTCACCGGACGCCTCGGCTAATCTGATCCGCTCTCAGCCTTGCATTTTCCAGGCCACATCCGACGCCTCTGCATCCGATCCTAGAATTGCACATAAGTAAATAAGAGGATAGATATATAAATAGTCGCGGACACAAACAATACTATCAACCACGCGTACGCACTTGGTGCACAAAACGTGCTCGCGACAATGCCACAAACCACAACTAGGGTCGCAATATGTAGCAATCCCCTAACCTAGAACCAAATCGCACCAATCGCGCATTTATAATACATTAAATATTTTAGGGAATAGGTTATAGGTCATCAAAACCTCAAACTTAACACAAATTGATTTATTCCAAAATCCTAGTAAGCATCACTTAAGCATTTTAGTGCAAATTTAGATGTTTTAACAAATCTAGTGGCCACAATTTACACTTAATATCTTAATTAAGCCACACAAACCTTAACTAAATTTTAATCTCACCCATTTTAGATTAATCAAGAAATTAGTTTGCAAGAATATATAATTTGGACAATTTAAAAGTAACAATTTGCAAATTAACAACTAGACTAGATTTTGCAAGTCTTGAGATGATGACCTACACTTAGTTTACTTGATTCATTGATAAAAACGCTAACTTAAACTCAAATACCTCTCTTTACAATTTTATTTTGCAATTAAAGTTATATTAACATCTAATTAAAATTAGATTTAAGCATATAATTAAAAAGTAACAATTTGGATGAAGTTTTATACCTCAAGATTTTTGGAAAGATCAACTTGCTAATTTTGGCCACCCAAAATGCTAACTTGCTCTAAGAACCATGCTAGTTTAGGCAAAGGAAAAAATCTTGTGATAATTTAACTAGAATTAGTGTTGGGTTTGTGGGTTTTTGATGGGAAAATGAGGTTTTTGCAATGGAAATGAGAAGGAAAAAAAACATGGAAGGGCTGCTGCTCATGGTCGAGCACATGGAGGGAGGCTGCTGGTTTTGGGGAGGGGAGGGGGAGAGAGAATCTGTTTGAATTCAAAGCTCACTCCATACCTCTTTTAATATACACCTTACCTCATTATCTTCTCACCTTTTATTTATTTTGTTTTATATTTTTTTTTTTTGAAAAGTCTAGAACCATGGTCAACATAACAACATGTTACATGTGGGTTTGATTGTGTCATGGTGCACAAAAAAATGTATTAACCCATTCTAATTTGTAATTATCACTAATTAAATGTATAAGTGAAAGCTTAAAAATAATATTTAAAATAATTAATTAAGAAAAATATTTAAGTAAACTGGAAATTCATAAGTGACCAATTAAATACCAAATACAAGTAATTACATAGCTAGAATAGATATATTTAAGTCTATGTGGAAAAATAATTGATTGTTTTTTACGGAAAACACGTATTATATTACCGATTATCGTACAATTAACATAAACAATTTTTAAAACGTTACAATCTTCCCCCCTTAAAGAAATTCGGTCCCCGAATTTAAAATCTAACTACGCGTACCCTCGAAGAGATGGAAATATTTCTTCCTCATCCCGTCCTCGGCTTCCCATGTGACCTCTTCGCTAATCGTGCCACGCCAAAGAACCATTTACGGACGGTATGATCTCGGACCTTAGTTTCTTCACTTGCCGATTCAGAGTGACTATCGGCTGCTCGGTGAAAGAAAGATCGTGCTCCAGCCGGATCTTCTGATGTTGTATCGCGTGAGAGGGGTCATGAAGGTACTTGTGGAGTATCGATACATAAAACACGGGGTGAATATCTGGAAAGCTGGGTGGAAGAGCCAAACGATAAGAAACTGCGCAGACACGCTCGAGAATCTCTAAGGGACCTACATATCTGGGACTAAGCTTCCCTTTCTTTCAGAATCTCAACACGCCCTTCATCGGAGAATCCCTCAAGAAAACATGATCGCCTACTGTAAGCTCAAGTCTGCGCCGACGTCGGTCTGCATAAGATTTCTGCCTGCTCTGGGCTGGTCTCATCCTATCCCAAATCAACTAAATCTTTTCGATCGTCTCCTGCACAATCGGTGGTCCCAAAATACTGCTATCGCTGAGTTCTGTCCAACAAACTGGTGATCGACATTTCCTCCTATATAATATCTCGAAGGGTGCCCTCTGAATCTTCTCCTAGAAGCTGTTATTATAGGAAAACTCTATCAAAGGCAAGTGGCGATCCCAATTGCCACCAAAATCTAGAACGCAAGCTCGGAGCGTATCCTCAAGAATCTGAACGGTCCGCTCTGATTGACCATCGGTCTATGGATAAAAAACTGCACTGAAACTCAATCAGGTCTCCAAAGTCTCTTAATGTTTCTACAATAGTCAGCCGGTGAACTGGGTGCCTCTTTGGACACAATACAGGTCGGAACTCCATGTAGTCGCCCAATCTCATCAACATATATCTGAGCATACTGAACGATCCGAAAGGGGTCTTCACTGGCAGAAAGTGAGCTGCTTTCGTCAATCGGTCTACAATCACTCAAATAGAGTCATACTCTCGACTGGTCGTAGGTAGACCCACAATAAATTCCATAGATATATGCTCCCATTTCCACTCCAGAATGGACAAAGGTTGTAATTCTCCTACTGGCATCTGATGCTCAGCCTTGACTTGCTGACAAGTCAGCATCCCGAAACAACATCTGTGACATCTCTCTTCATCCCTTCACACTAGTAGACATCTCTCAATTCATGATACGTCTTGGTGGAAACCGGATGAACACTATATGCTGACTGATGTGCCTCCTCTAAGATCTCGCGTCTCGGTCCCTCGGAATCTGGCACACACAGTCGATCCCCAAATCGTAGTACTCCCTGATCATCGATCACGAACTCTGAATCTCTGCCCTGTCGAACTTGCTCCATGATCTCTAGCAAACGAACATCATCAGACTATGCCTCACTGATACGGTAAAATACTGTGGACGTGCACGGACATAGGCAAGTTGTCTCCCGGTCGACGTAATTCGAACTGTACTCGGCTATCACAAGAATCTTCTAATCTGCCGTCGACAGTCTCTGAACTGTGCTCAACAAGAAAAGTTATCTCCGAGTCTCCGACTCAAAGAATCTGCCACAACATTCGCCTTGCCCGGACGATAAAGCAGTCATAGTCTTTCACTATCTCCATCCATCTGTGCTATCTCAAATTCAAATCTCGCTGCTGAAAAAAAATGTACTTTAAACTCTTGTGATCCGTGAATATCTGCCACGACTCGCCGTATAAGTAGTGTCTCCAAATCTTAAGTGTAAAAACCACCGCAGCCATTTCTAAGTCATGAGGGGATAGTTCTGCTCGTGCTTCTTCAACTACCGAGAAGCATAGCAATAACCAACAAAACCGCCTGATCCTAAAGGCAAAGATAATACTGGCGCCGTAATCAAACAAGTCTTCAACTGCTGAAAGCTCTGCTCGCATGATTCGGTCCAAAGAAAAAGAAACTCCCTTCCGGGTCAACCCGGTCAACAGTGCGGCTATACGAGAAAAATCCTAACAAAGCGTCGATAATATCCAGCCAAACTCAAAAGATGCGAACATCCGTCACTGGTACAAGTCTGGGCCAGTGCTGAACGGCCTCGATCCTCTTCGGTTCCATACTTACCATCTCTCGTAACTACGTGACCCAAGAAGTCAATACTATCCAACCAGAAAACACACTTAGATAATTGAGCGAATAGCTGGCGCTCCCTCAAAGTATGCAACGAAAATCCTCAATTACTTCCCAGGCCCTACTGGCTCCAAAAGTGTACTAAAATGTCATCAAGGAACACGATAATAATTGATCGGGAAACGGCCTGAATATGCGGTTCATCAAGTCCATAAACGCTACTGGGGCATTGGTGAGCTCGAACGACATCACCAAGAACTCATTATGCCCTTTACGTGTGCAAAATGCAGTCTTCGGAATATCATCCTCTCGAACCCGCAACTAATGGTCACCTGATCGCAAGTCAATCTCTGAGAAATGTCCCGCACCCTGGAGCTAATCAAATAAATCGTCGATACGAGGTAAGGCATATCTGTTCCGCACAGTAACCCGATTCAACTGACAAAAATCAATGCACCAACACAAACTACCGTCTTTCTTTTTGACGAACAGAACAGGAGCTCCCCAAAGTGACGCACTCGTATGAACAAGCTCTCTATCCAACAAATCTTGCAACTGATCATTCAGTTCTTTAAGCTCCGCCGGGTCCATCCGATATGGCGGTATAGAAAAAGGCTCCGTGCTGGGAATCAATTCAAAGCAGAAGTCAATATCGCGCTCTGGCGACAAACCAAGCAACTTGTCAGGAAAGACATCTTGAAATTACCTCATAATCAGGACCTGGTCCAACGGGACCTCTGCGGCTTTAACATCACAAACATACGCTAAGAATCCCTGACACCCTTTCCTCAAGAACGGAGGAGCGCGAATAGAAAAATTCAAACTGGGAAGAGTGGCGCTACAGTCTATCAGAAAAACAAGAAATGGCTCACCCGGAAAACTAAATCCGACCGCCTTCTCACGGCAGTCCACAAATGCATAACACGTGGCTAACCAATCCATGCTCCGAAGAACGTCAAGGTCTAACATATCGTGAAAAATTAAATTGACAGAAGAATCCCGATCTTTGATACGAACAAAACAAATACGAGCGAGAAATCATATCGAGTGACAAAAGATTAGCCTACGAAAGAAATCACAACAAGCGGCTGATTTAGCAAGGACTATTATCAGCTAGACTTTGATACAAATATGTGGATACCATTTCAAACAACACCAGAAAGAAGTACGCATCGGAAGAAAACACCGACAGAATACTTGTCACAACTGTGTCTATCTAATCTTCTCTGAGCTGGCATACCGGTACAATTCCGCTTTGGTCCAGAAATGACTGAAGTCTCATAAATGCGCTCCTATAGCAGTAAAGCTGCATTCATAGCAACGACGTAAGTGTCAAAATACTGGGCACCAACAGCAAGAAATAACTGTATGTCCAAACTCCACACTAACCTCTTTATCTGTTTCCCTTCAGTGTCCACCAGGTAAGGAACATATCGGACCACTAAGTAAACTGAATGCCGTACTCTGACATCGTCATCCCTGGAGTTTTGCGCAGAGACTCAGAACTACGGTCTCGGGCATCTCGAACGCTCTCCGGAAGGAAACGAGCAAGAAGTACAGCTGTGAACTCCTCCCTAGTCATAGGAAGTAGATCTGCAGCTCGACCTCTCTCAACCGACTCGCACCACGTCTGAGCCAGACCTTCTAGACGAAAACTCACAAGCTCAACCCATATCTCGTCAGAACATCTCTGTGAACGATAAATTCTAGTCATACTGTCAAGGATTGTCTACGGATCCTCCGCTGCATTTATGTTGGTAAAAAAAAACTGGAGGTTTCAGCCTCAAAAACTCATGTAAGGATACGGAAATAATTTCGGTAACAACAGAAACAGCTACCTGAGCAGCAGGTACAATCACAGTCCCTGAAATAGGAGGGACATCTTCGTCTCTCGGAGCTCGGCTAAGCTCAACTTACAATCCAACTATATGTCACAAGTCCTGAATACTCGACTCCAGCCTAGCTATCTGTCCTGGAGAAGGCGTATCACTTTGTCCCTGAGGGGTAGGAATACCTCCCTGATCGGTCTTCATCTCAAACGAGACTGCTCTAATCTCATCAGCGGCAGCCTTCTGGCCCTCATAGTCTCCGGCGGCATAGTGGCTGGAACAAGAAACAGAATTGATAGGAACATTGCGATCGAATCAAAGCGTTTCCGGAATCAAGAAAGGATATACAAGCAAATATATATCCTAAGGTTACTTAGGCGGAGTACCGTATCGTAAGTATGCCGCGGAACATACACACGCTACGTCACTCTTCTTAAGTCACATACTCCATCTACTAAAGGTCATTCTACACTCAGAAAGGTAAAACCTATCGCTCTGATACCAACTTTGTCACGACCCGAAGGTATGGAACGTGACTGGCACTTAAATTACGAAACGTTTAAAAGCGTAACGTAATCTAAGTAAGCCAAAGCCCAGAAAACTAAACCGTTTAACAATTAGAGTGGAGGAAAACTTGTTTTAAAGCAAGTGGTTTTAAAAAAATAAGTGGCATTAAACATTTAAAAGCAACATCATATTTTCCCGAAAATTTCGACAGAGTCTCCTTTGTAAATACTGGCCCCCAAATGGGTACAACACATGAAAATACATATAAATGATGAATAAAGAAATCCCCAAGCGGGAGCTAGCTCTTCGCCAATGGCGGAATCATAACCACATGCAATATGTATATCAAAAGTGCAAAATAAGCATCTGAAAGCAAGAAATGAGAAACACCATGTCGGCTCAAGTGAGCATCGACACCAAACCAAAAATACAAGTCTCACGAGTCTCGCCGTCTAGTCCAATATATAAGCGTAGATGGAGTATACTATATACAAAATAATACAAGATGGAATAAAATATCCTCGCAACCCACCTACGAGCAAGCCGCAAGTCAAAGCAAAAGAAGCAAAATGAGGAAGTGCACCCGCCGCTACTGTGCGGACGGATCGGGCCTGCAAGATACTGTGGCACAACGGGGATGAGTTGCCAACTCATAAGTAGTAAGTAACATCTAAAAAGGCTATCGTAACCATGCACGCAAATGCGTCGCAGCCTACATATACTAATATTATGCGATGCAAAGTATGAATGCAACATGAATGCAAAATCAAACACGAAACCTGAACATGTCTGGTATGAGAAAATCTTTATTCTTATCTTAGAAAAACCTTTTGTATAAAAAAAATGGAATATCATCAGTGAAATCGACAGAAAATCCGTATCAAGTATCGACACAATATCCTCAATATCCTGGGCTTCGTCAGTCCGGATCGGCCCATATCATCATATCACGACCACGGTTGGTATCCTACAGATATCTGCCGCGCCAAACTATCTCGGGCTCCTTCGGTCCGGATCGGCCCATATCATCATATCACGAGAAAAACTGCAACTTGTAATTTAAAAGATAATAAGTTTATAAAATTCTTACGGTTTCCCCCAAAATCCAGAAATCTCATAAATACTGAAATCCCAAAGAAGAATCACAATATATATACGTGGCGGTAATAATGGATGTCCAAGATATCAATAACATAAAATGCGATGTATGGCTAGAAAACTATCTATGAATGATGATGCGATGAGACAGATGACTAACAATCAACATATAATACATGATGCAATGCACCGATATTGATTTTACGCAAGTTCTATAGTGTTCGTGATATAGCAATTACCAATGGAGTGTGTGCTCGCATGAATAGTGCACGTGCGGCATGAACCAATGGTAATGGTGCAAATGTCATATGAGATGATAACACACACACACACACACACACACACACACACACACACATATAAGATGATGCTATACAATGAGATGAATAACTAGGAAACTACGCATATAAATACAAGTACTACTAGAATCCTGACTATCGGGCGCCTTGCGCCATCCAGACGATTCCCCCATAGATGTGTACATCTACTCACCGGGACGCCTCGGCCAATCTGATCCGATCTTAGCCTTGCTTTTTCCGCGCTACATCCGACGCCTCTGCACCCGATCCTAGAATCGCACACAAATAAATAAGAGGATAGATATATAAATAGTCGCAGACACAAACAATACAATCAACCACGCGCACGCACTTGGTGCATAAAACGCGCTCGCGACAACGCCACAAACCACAACTAGGGTCGCAATACGTAGCAATCCCCTAACCTAGAACCCAATCGCACCAATCGCGCATTCACAACACATTAAATATTTTATGGAATAGGTTATAGGTCATCAAAACCTCAAACTTAACATAAATCGATTTATTCCAAAAACCTAGTAAGCATCACTTAAGCATTTTAGTGCAAATCTAGATGTTTTAACAAATCTAGTGGCCACAATTTACACTTAATATCTTAATTAAGCCACACAAACCTTAACTAAATTTTAATCTCACCCATTTTAGATTAATCAAGAAATTAGTTTGCAAGAATATATAATTTGGACAATTTAAAAGTAACAATTTGCAAATTAACAACTAGACTAGATTTTGCAAGTCTTGAGACGGTGACCTACACTTAGTTAACTTGATTCATTGATAAAAACCCTAACTTAAACTCAAATCCCTCTCTTTACAATTTTATTTTGCAATTAAAGTTATATTAACATCTAATTAAAATTAGATTTAAGCGTATAATTATCAAGTAACAATTTGGATGAAGTTTTATACCTCAAGATTTTGGAAAGATCAACTTGCTAACTTTGGCCACCCAAAATGCTAACTTGCTCCAAGAACCATGCTAGTTTAGGCAAAGGAAAAAATCTTGTGATAATTTAACTAGAATTAGTGTTGGATTTGTGGGTTTTTGATGGGAAAATGAGGTTTTTGCAATGGAAATGAGAAGGAAAAAAAAACATGGAGGGGCTGCTGCTCATGGCCGAGCACATGGGAGGGAAGCTGCTGGTTTTGGTGAGGGGAGGTGGAGAGAGAATGTGTTTGAAGTCAAAGCTCACTCCATACCTCTTTTAATATACACTTTACCTCATTATCTTCTCACCTTTTGTTTATTTTCTTTTCTATTTATTTATTTTTTTGAAAAGTCTAGAACAATGGTCAACATAACAACATGTTACATGTGAGTTTGATTGTGTCATGGTGCACAAAAAAAATGTATTAACCCATTCTAATTTGTAATTATCACTAATTAAATGTATAAGTGAAAGCTTAAAAATAATATTTAAAATAATTAATTAAGAAAAATATTTAAGTAAACTAGAAATTCATAAGTGACCAATTAAATACCAAATACTAGTAATTACATAGCTAGAATAGGTATATTTAAGTCTATGTGGAAAAATAATTATATCTTGGTTTTTACGGAAAACACGTATTATATTACCAATTATCAGACAATTAACAAAAACGATTTTTAAAACGTTACAGGTTCGGGACTGTACCCAACTAAAACCTGTTTGCACGACTCAGTAGAGCCGTGGTAGAGTAGTAATCTAAGTACAGTGGGAACTCATACGAGACAAATGACGATTTCAGGTCTAAGAACTAACACGTCCAGTGTACTCACCCCCAGTGAGCACCTGTATACGATCTTAGGTGCTAAAGACCAATGACTGCAGGACCAACCATCGCCCCTCATCAGGGTCTAGGAACGTATACACCGGTCTACTCCGGAATATCGATGCCCAGTCTCAATACTCTTACGACTAGAGACATTTAAGAATGTTCTTATGGACTACCCAGCCCCCATATGTATGATCTCCATCATAACGCTGGTAATCAAGTAATAATCCTACGGGTTTTATCAACATGTATTAGCGATACGTAATAACAAGTAAAATATATACACATATTAAGATAAAGACAAACCAAATAGCAAACTATCATATCAAGCAAGATTGTCCTGTATGTACATATTTCCAAGCATCTACTATATATATATATATATATATATATATACACACACACACAATAATGGCCTCTAGAGCATATATATCCAACAATCTCCTACTTCCACTAAGGCCATATATTGGCGTATCGAGTACCCAACATCTGCAACAGGGCCAGTTGTTGGCGTATCGCATACCCAACATCTCAAATAGTCTCTTGAACTGTGCTTGAGAGAGGGCCTTGGTGAATGGATCGGTTGTGTTCTCTTTCATATCTACTCTCCGCATCTCGATCTCACAGCGATCTATGATCTCCCTGATCAGGTGATACCGCCTCAAGATGTGTTTGGATCTCTGATGGGACCGTGGTTCCTTCACTAAAACCATATCCCCATTGTTTTCATAATGCAAAGGTATTGGATCAACAATGGACGGAACCACCTCAAGTTCAGTAATGAACTTTTTCATCCAGAATGCTTCTTTTGCGGTATCATTGGCAGCATTATATTCAGCCTCCATCATCGAGTCTGCAACGGTGTCCTGTTTGGAGCCCTTCCTATAGACCGCCTCTCTGTTGAGAGTAAACACAAAACCCGAGACAGACTTGTTGTCATCCTTTTCATTTTGGAAGCTCGAGTCGGTAAAAGACTCCACCTGGAGGTCCCCATTACCGTACACCAAGAACAATTCCTTAGTCCTTCTCAGGTACCTAAGAATATTCTTCACCGCTGTCCGGTGGTTCTCCTCTAGGTTTGAATGATATCGGATCACCACACTAAGGGCGTAAACTACATCTGGTCGGGTATATAGCATTACATACATTATAGATCCTACCGCCGAAACGTAGGGTATAATGCTCATGCGAGCCCTTTCCTTATCAGTCTTGGGAGATATCTCTTTGGAGAGGGTGATTCCGTGCAAAACGGGTATATTACCGCACTTGGAATCTTCCAGACTAAATATATTTAGTATGGCGTCTGTGTACTTGGACTATGAAAATTCCAACAATCTCTTGGATCTATCTCTGTAGATCTTAATCCTCAGAATGTAGGAGGCATCACCCAGGTCTTTCATGGAGAATCTTTATGACAAAAACAGCTTGACCGATTGCAGCATAAAAATTTCATTTCCTATAAGGAGAATGTCATCTACGTACAAGACTAGGAATACGACAGTTCTCCATACAATCTTTTTATATATATACGGCTCACCCTTGTTCTTGATGAAGTCAAATTCCTTGATTGTCTCATCAAAACAGATGTTCCAGCTCCGCGATGCCTGCTTTCATCCATAAATAGATTTAAGCAACTTACACACTTTCCCGCTGCTCCCACTATCTTTGAATTCCTCCGGGTAATCCATATAAACGCACTCTTCTAAACTTCCATTTAGAAAAGCTGTTTTTACGTCCATCTACCAGATATAATAGTCATGAAAGGCAACAGTGGCTAGTAGGATCCGAATGGATTTCAGCATAGCCACTGGAGACAATGTTTCATTATAGTCCATACCTGGTCTTTGACGAAAACATTTTGCAACAAGTCTAGCCTTATAAGTCTCCATCTGTCCATTTACACTAATCTTCTTTTTAAAGATCCATTTGCATCCACGGGTTTTACCCCAGGAGGAGCAATATCCAAGGTCCAAACTTTGTTGGTGTACATGAACTCCATTTCGGATCGCATAGCATCCAGCCATTTATCAGAGTCCCTACTAGTAATGGCCTACTTGAAACTAGTAGGATCATTTTCTTCCAAGATACAATCCTCTCGATCCCCGTCTACGAGAAAACCATAGTATCTCTCAGGCGGATGAGAGATCTTACTAGATCTGCGGAGTGGCTGAGGTTCGTTGGGTTCTATTGTATTCTCTGGTTCCACCAAATCATCAGTTGCGTTTTGTGTTTCTGGAATTTCTTCCAGCTCTACCGTGCACCCAATAATTATTTTTGCGAGAAATTCCTTTTCTAAACAAAGGACATGTTGAGCAACAAACACCTTTTGTTCCTCGGTGTGGTAGACAAGAAATCCTCGTGAATTCTTAGGATATCCAATAAACTTGCACAAAACTGATCGCACATCAAGTTTGTATGTATTATGTTTCTTTACAGAAGAAGGACAACCCCATATCTTAATATACTTATGATATGGTTTCTTCCCACTCCATAGTTCATATAGAGTGGTAGGCTCAGATTTGGTCAGAACCCAGTTCAATAGGTATGCTTCTATTTCAAGCGCATATCGCCAGAATAAAAGAGGTAACTCAGCATTACCCATCATAGAGCGAACCATATCCAAAAGGGTACGATTCCTTTGCTCCGATACATCGTTCTGCTGTGGTTTATACGGAGGAGTAAGCTGAGAGAGAATACTATTCTCTTTTAAAAAGTCAAGGAATTCCTTTCTCAAGTATTCACCTCCTTGATCAGATCATAGCACTTTAATACTTTTTTCAGTCTGGTTCTCTACTTCATTTTTGTATTCTTTGAATTTTTGAAGGCCTCGGACTTGTGTTTTATTAGGAACACATGTCCATACCTTAAGAAATCATCAGTGAATATAATAAAGAGCGAGAATCCATCCCTTGCATGTATAGATATTATACCACATACATCACTGTGTATGTGTCCCAAGAGCTCTATAGCTCTTTCTACGTGTCCTGTAAACGGAGTTTTGGTCATCTTTCCTTTTGAGACAAGACTGACAAGTATCATAAGATGAAAATTCGAACGGTTTCAAATATCCATCTTTATACAACCTAGAAAGTATTTTCTTATTGATATGACCAAATCTATAATGCCTCAAGTATGCTTCGTTCACATCTGAACTCTTTCTCTTGCGTGTGTTTTGTATATTAAAAACTGTATTTTGATTAAGAGCATAGATATCATTACACAGTGTACCTTCTGCAACCAATACCTGATTAAGGTAAATGTTCATGATATTTCTATCTAGAACAAAGTTATATCCATCTTTATCAAGTAAACAAACTGATATGATATTACAAAGTATGGAAGGTAGATAGTAGCAGTTATTCAAAATCATAGTATTGCTTCTTAGCAATACAAGGTGATATTCACTGACAGCAGCAGTATCAACTTATGCTCTGTTCCCTACTCTGAGAGACATATCACTAGGTCCAACCATCCTATTTTTTCTTAGTCCCTGTAATAAATTACAGATCTGAGATCCTGATCCGGAATCTAATACCCAGGAGGTAGGACTAACCGGAAAACAGTTCTCAATAACAAGAAAAACTGAAGGAGATGCAATAACATGTTTCTTCTTCACCGGGGTCATCAAGAAATTCATGTAATCCTATTTCCCTTGTTCAAGTTCGTGACATTTGTCACAAGTCAGAGACGAACCGACGTTTCCCGACCATGAATAAGAATCCAGGTCGGTCAAGTCATACATTTTATTAACTTGATTAAGGCGTGACATGGTTGCTAGCTGGAGAGAGAGAAAAGAAACACTCAGCGTTTGCTGTTGCAAGATTAGATTGGTTTTTAATTTATCTAACCAGAATGGCTACCACTATTTCCTCGAATTCTTCTTCAAACCTTAAAAATAGAATTAGTAGGAATCATTAACACCTTACAAGTTCACTAACCGTTTAGCTAGATGGGTTTTAGTACTCCGAAAGAGGTTCTCTGTGCTCTCGCACGGACCTAATTAGAATAAACCTCTTTTCCGCAGCCTGTTAACATCTTTCTAGACACCTAATAGCTTAGCTAATTGTGAAGTGAAAAATATCTTCCAAAGAGCAACAAATGCTTATAGTGGGATTGGGACCCAACTATCATCGCGTGATAACCTAGATGGAAGCCACTCTAGTCATCACACTCCAGAAGGTATGCATCACTAGCAAGTTTTCTGTATATTTGAACTCCCGATATAGTTTTTGCCCCAAACGACTTATGACCGTGGCGAAAATCAACAAATCATAAGTCGCAAGTCAAGTTCTACCCATCATTATCCTGATTAATTTAGACCCACCCGCACAAGCCCTTGACAAAAGCCAACAAGGCTATATGATTGTCCTAAATTAATGCATCTCTATACTACAGAAAAGCAACACTTAGCTACCATACACTATGCCTTGGAGAAGATCAACAAACATAGCATGAATACTAAGTGCCACTTAACTGAAATAACGGAGGGCTATGGCTGGTTTTAGGCGAAATTTTTTTAACGTAATGAACTTGATATAGTTGAAGGAATTTAGTGATTTCGAAACGAGTGGTTCAAGCTCAATTTTGAAAATATTTGGTTATATAGCAAACCAAGTAGTTTTTACAAGAACTGAGTGGTTTTGAAATTTGATTCCGACAACATCATTTTAGGTTTATTTTTCCTTGCATTAATCAAAATTAATGTGGTCGCATCAATTAAAACCTATCACACCAGAAAAGAACGAAAATAGAATGTACGTATATGCCATCCGCATTCGCCACGGAGCCCCGTCATGCACCATTAAGTTACTTAACTAACGGCATAGCGGGGGCAGGGTTAGCATGGATGCAAAACATATACAGCATTTATATATATGTGTGTGTATGTGTGTGTGTAGTCATCTCTGGCATGATATAAGCAACATTACAGAAAAGCGATAAGCAATATGGAATAACGGATAATCTTTGAGTCTCAGGTTTCATTTGAGCCGCAAATGAAACTCGATATTCCCCGGTCGTGTGGATAGCCCGTACAATGTAGAACCAAGACCCTTACGAGTGTGGCAAGTTTTCCGCCAATTCTAGAAGTAAGACAACCCGCACTCTAAAACATGAGCGGGCCACCCGGCACTTCCCGGAATCTGGTAACTTGAGCACTCCACCGTGGGTTATCCTAAAACCTCTACAAGGGCGGCGAATAGCCCGCCAATTCTAGAGCAAGGCGGCTCGAATTTGCCACTACAAGACGACCACCTAGCGCACTCTAAAACCCGGCTATTCGAGCACTTCTCTGCAGGTTTATCCTAGTACAAAAATGAAATAATATACAGTGATGATATCGACTTCAACCCGTCCGTGTCCCAATAAAAGAATATACAAACAGGCAGAAACGGCAGTCCACATATCGGACGCTCTCCCCGCAATAATGAATATACAAATGATATAACTGTACAACCAACATCACACGAGGGGCTATCCAATATGACAATCCGTATAAACCATCACAGAGATAAATATCACAGTAGCAGAAGCAAGTATGTGCAACCCCGTCTAAATGACATATAGTAATTAGACGACGTTTGAAAATACATACACAACAACATAAACATAAACGATACTTAAGTTTCAATCGAAAACGTTTCCGTAAAGCACATAAACAAAATTTTCAGAGAACCAAATCTGGGGGAAAACGAAATATGCTAAAAAACACAAAACCCAATACCCAAGATACTAGACGAAAACTAGGCGGAGCAGAGATGCTTTGGCCGCTATTTACGGCCAAAAGTCGGCCGAGCATGCTCTGCTCCATCTCGTTATTGTCACATATCATTTTTAGCTTGAAAACAACCCTCTGCAATATGCTAAAAAGATTTCAGGGTCCATTTGAAAATCCAACACAAACTTGGGTGCGGGGTTTTTAAAATTACAGAAATTTTCGGTTTCGAAACACACGCATCATTTAAACTCTAGTTTTGGTATTTGGGTGGCTCTGATACCATGATGATGTTCCTAGCGCCCTAACCGCTAACCCACGGCCTTTGCGGAACGAAAAACTTTGTTTTTAAAAAATTGGCACTAGAAACATAAACCTAGAATCTATCCAAACACTAAACTAACTAATTACCAAGAGTTTAACTACTCAGATAGAAGGTTATACCTAAAGATTCGTGTACTTCGGTCTTCTATCATCTTCCTTGGCTCCTCGAGACGGTGGAATCGAGCTTGTTAGCCGGTCCTCCTTCGTCCTAGATGATCCACCCGAGAGATATGGTTCAAGACTCTAGCTTCACATAAACAAACAAGTGAAGCAACTAAAGACCCTAAATTGCTAATCTAGAGTGCTTAGAGATGTAGTGAAGTGTTCTAGTATTTTTCTATGTTTTTCTATTCTTGATTCTCAACTCATGAAAGTGTAAGGAAGAAGATGGAGGAGCTCAAAAGAAGGAGAGAGAAAGGAAATGGTGAAATGATCAAAACTTGGTGAGAGAAAATCCATAGCCTTGGTTTTGTAAAAAGATATTTGCAAATATAAAATGGCAATCATGCTTAAATAGTGTAGACAAATGAAATAAAATTCATTTGTCTAAACTATTCAACCATGCCTCTCACCATTCCTTAGCCACATCACCCCTCCACCTCATTTCCATTTAAATAAGTAAATGGATAAATCAAAATGAGGTGTCATCCTTCTAGAATGTATCTCCGTATAAATACGAAATACATTCTACTGTATATACATACCCATATTCATATCAAAATACGAATACCCAAAAAGATAGAATAATACAACGAACATAATATCATAATATACATATCAATATATATATATGTGTGTGTGTGTGTGTGTGTGTGTGTAAATTATTAAATTAATACTTAATTTAATAATCCGGCTTAATTCTAAACCGGCTAGTATTGCCATTTGTCCGATTAAAGTTCATATAGCTAGTACACGTGTTTAATCGGAACCCTGCACGCATCAAAATATGGCCACTATATTATTTTGCTTGAACCAAGAAAACTCTTTGTTTGGGACTCTAAAGAATCGAAAGTACTCCGGCAGCGAGTTACTAGATAAATCCATAACTATAAGCACGTCAGCGGCACTAGCTGTACGTAACGGCTACCTGGGTATCTGTCGAAAGGAAGGCCGATGAGCAAGCTCATCCAAACTCCTACTAAGCCTATCTGTGACAATTTTCGTACAGTCTGGTCTTTTCGTCTAAGAGTATCGCATACTGTGTCTAGGGGGTGGTAAACGTCAAACCCTAATAACTCGATAATTCATGCCGATATGGCTCAAGACCGATCCAAGAAACTACTGATCTAACCATCAGAAAATCGCATCTGCCTTGGCCAAGGTCTTATGGTGCTGGCCAACCGAACAAGATGCGATATCGACTCCTTATACCAGGAGAGACGAATTCCCAACAATCACTCACCGTCTTCATGTGGTTCGGGACTGTACCCAACTAAAACATGTTTGCATGACTCAGTAGAACCATGGTATGGTAGTAATCTATGTACAGTAGGAACTCACATGAGATAAATGACAATCTCAGGTCTAAAGACTAACATGTACTCATGTCACCTGAGAACTGCTATCTGACGATAGGTATAATATCATCTAGAAGTTCTTAGCGAGTCCATCCAGCGTACTCACCTCCAGTGAGCACATGTATACGATCTTTGGTGTCAAAGGCCAATGGCTTTGGGACCAACCATCACCCCTCGTCGGGGTCTAGAAATGTATATACCAGTCTACTCCGGAATATCGATACACAGACTCTATACTCTCATGACTAGAGACATTTAAGGATGTGCTTATGGACTACCCAGCCCCTACATGTATGATCGCCATCATAACGCTGGTAGTCAAGCAATAATCCTTCGGGCTTTATCAACATGTATTATCAATACATAATAACAAGTAAAACATATACACATGTTAAGATAAAGAAAATCCAAATAGCAAACTATCATATCGAGCAAGATTGTCATGTACATACATATGTCCAAACATCTAATATATATATATATAATGGCCTCTAGGGCATACATATCCAACAGTTGCAGGGTATATGTTTGGTGGGACGATTGATTTCTATGTCACGAAGGGTTGCCCGTGGATTGTATACGGTAGATACTATTATCTGGCCGTAGGGCAGCATAGGGTAATTAGGGGAATTTATATAATCATCAGAATAGGGATGGTCATGCCAGGTGGGATATGGGTGCATTAGTTTAAAGTCATTTCGGACGTAGATATTAGTTTAAGGTCATCCCAGACCAGGTAGTATTTTAAGTTCATTTCGGACCACGCAGTAGTTTAAGGTCGTTTCAGACTTGGCAAGATTATGTTGCAGACATTTGGGGTTTACAGGTTTGCTGACTTCTATGTCACGATGGGATTGGCTTCTATGCCATGATGGTTACCTGTAGATTGTATATGGTAAGTTGTTTTACTTTTCATAAGGCAGGGTGATTTGATGACTTCAAAGTAACAATGGTAGCTCGTTTGTATATGGTAAGTTGTTTTACTTTCCATAGGGCAAGGGGGTTTGTATGGGTTTTCAACTTCAATGTAATGATGGTAGCCCGTGGATGGTATATGGTAAATTATCTTGTCAATAACTTGCCATAGGGCAGAATTATATACTGGTATTAGTCAGTATCTCGACTTCAATGTCACAATGGTTGGCTTCTGTGCCAATATGGTAGCCCGTGGATAGTATATAGGAAGTTATTTAACTTGCCATAGGGCAATTTTATAGAGTAGTTGATCGGTATTTTAACTTCAATGTCACGATGGTCGGTTTCTATACCATGATGGTAGCTCATGGATAGTATATGGGAAGATATTTAACTCGTCATAGGGCAGTTTAGTATTTTGTGTGATGGGATATGATATATTTATCGACTTCTATATCACGATAGACGGCTTCTATGCCACGATGGTAGCCTGTGGATTGTGTATGGCAAAGTATTTTTTTATAATTTACCATTGGGCAGGGTTATATATTGGTATTAGTCAGTATCTCGATTTCAATGTCACAATGGTTGGCTTCAATGCCGCGATGGTAGCCCGTAGATAGTATATAGAAAGTTATTTAACTTACCATAGGACAGGGTTATGTATGTGCGGATTGACTTCAATGTCATGAAAGTAGCCCGTGGATTGTATATGGTAGATTTAAAGTCATGTTAATCTGCCGTATGGCATTTTAGTATAGTTTTCATATGAAATATGTTGAAATGGGTTGGATAAATAGTACAGGGAGCTTTGAGGTCCCTGACATGGGTTTTTAGTGCCCGTAGGACCTGCTAGGGGTGCCGCTACGTGAGTTTAGTAGAGTGCAGACTTTTTGGGTTGCCGCCAAAGGGTTATGATTGATGTGGGGCCCGCTAAAGGGGTGTCACCACATATTTGTAGGTGCGGAGCCTATTGAAGGGTCTCCGCCAGCGGGGAGGTCTCCTCCCGTGGGAACCCTTTTGAGGGGTCTCCGCCAGGAGTTCTTAGTGCTGGTGGGTCTCCGCCATTCTTTTAGAGTTTCAGGAACCATTGTCGTCGTCTTGGGTTGGTTCATAGCTTTATAGGGGGTCTCCGCCATCATTTTGGAGCTAAATCTTTATTGCATGGTTTCATATTCAGTGTATATGTGCATTAGTTCATCATTTCAACCCATGTATACGTTCATGGAGTCTGTTAAAAGGCCAGTCACGTGAGGGATAACTCGAACAAGTATCCGTATACATGGGGATAACTCCGAGGAGTATCCGGGAGAGAATAATTTTTGCCATAAGGTTTAACGAAGGATTTTATATTATTGAACAGTTTTCAGCAGGGTCATTTTATTTTGCACTTTTGATGATAACTCTCTTATTTGAGCATCTTATAAATCATATGTTTTCGAAACAGTTGAAACATGAAGCATCATTGGCACACATGAATTTGAGCCAGCATCACTGAAGTTTAGGAAATTACGTAGAAAAGGAGATTCACTGTATCATACTTGCGTTTGTTTAAACATTTCTCTTCTTCTTCTTCTTCAGAATTTGGACTCTTGGGTGTTTCTTGATATTCTTCAGGGCTTTGGTGGCAGTGCTTAGTGATATAGTGCTTCTAAATGATTATTAGTGCTTCACCCTTTTTTTAGTGTAAAAGATGAGCTTTTATAGCCTTGTAAGCATTTAGGATAGTGGCATTGAACGTAGGCCACGATTAGGGACGTGGAGCGTATAGCTCGCCACTCCCCTTTTTTTGTGGGTACCACCCGCCACCGAGGACCCCCTCTTGTGCTTGGGGTTTGGGGTTTCCTCTTCAGGGACCCCCTTAGCTTAGGCTAAGGGCTCCTACTCCGGGGATCCCGCACTGCTTAAGCTAGGAGGTTCCCACTTCGAGGACCCCTCTCTGCTTAAGTTAGGGGTTCTCGCTTCGAGGACCCCTTTTGCTCAGGCCAAGGGTTCCCGCTTCGGGCTCCCTTTTGCTTGGGCCAGGGGTTTCTACGTCGAGGACCCCTCTTCGCTTAGGTTAAGGGGCTCCCACTTCGAGGACCATGCTTCGCCTGAGGAAAGGGTCCTGCTTCGGGGACTTCATTGGGCATAGCGGTGACGAACTTCATGATAAAGACTATGTGTAGAGAGCGGCGAAGACTTTGCTGTCGCGCGGCGGTATCCTTCTTTTGGCATGACGGGGGGCCCTCCTTTGGTATCTTCTCGGGCTTTCGAACTCTGTTTGATGACTCGGATTGCTTCATCAAATGGGTGTACTCTTTCCAAGATTGCAAGTTTGGGGAGCGGACACAAGTATCGTCATCCAAAATGGAACCAGTCTCGTCCAGAGTGGGCCCATCCAATACACTAGTTAGAGCAGCTCTACCTGATATTTTTATAAAGGTCAACAAAGAGATCTATAAAAAAAATATCTCTTACATGAAATTTTTTTCCTCTCTTCTCCACTATTTTAATGCCAAGGAAAGAATTTTCAGAATGAAACTGCCAATTTGATTATAATATAACACAATGGTAAAAAAAATTATGATAATTTTGAGAAATTAATTTATAAAAACCATAATTTGCATTGATTTCAAATCTTCTAAAAGATTAGATATTAGATATGTTCTTTTATTAATTTAATGACATGCTTCGGGACTCAAGGCTATTTTATTTTAAGCCTATTTAATATTCTCTCGTTCATGGAAAACATATTTTTCTTTCTTTTTTCGTTTTTCTATTTGAATGATGCATTATGACCTGAATGCAAATTAATAAGATTTGAACCCCAGATCTCTTATTCAACTGCATAAAGTTTTTGCCACTATGTTAAAATGGAAACCTACCGGCACCCGTGAGTAAATAGTAAAGATATTCTATATCTTTGTTTACTCACGCAATTTTCTCGCTTGTATCTTATACCAGGAATATTTTAATAGCGAAATGTGTTTGTTCATGTTAATATCTTCATAAATACTTTAATTTCCTACCGTTATTCTCTCCAAAAGATAAACATCATTTATATGTTTAACACCTATATATCTAAATGATGCAAGTCTCACTCTAATAAGGGTACATATCGCCTTGCCGGTATGAAATAACAGTAGGCATGTAAAGTATTCATCCGGTATATATTATGCCCATGTCTCGGCATGGTCTAAACATGGCAAGTTTTACGGCCAAGTCACCTCACCTAACCCGTAAATATGTTGCTATTGACCAATTTTTGTCTCTATCACTCTAATAAGGGTACATATCGCCTAAACGTATCTCTCACTATTTCAACCCTGAAATATTATAATACGTTTAGGTTCATATTTCTTATTTATTTTTCCCCATCTCAATTTTGATTAAAATGACCAAGGAAATGTTTCATCTATATTTCTTGTGAAGTTAACTTAATATTGAATTAAATGTCCACTAATTGGTTGCATTTGTCGATGACGGTCATGCAGCATTCAGCATTCGCTTTCATTTCTATTTGTAGGTCTATTTCACGATAAAATGTTCTTAATATGTAAAGTTCATGTATGACTTTTAATAACAACTTGTAGCGATTTTCATGCGCAATAGAAAAATATTGCAAGATATGTACTGCTGATTCCAATTGTTTTATTGTAAGAGCTCTTCTTCTTTATGATGGAGTCATTTATTTATTTTTAAGATGAATTCATGTTATATGGAATGAGATTGTTTTCTTTCACTTATCAGTTGATATAATGGTCGACATGTGAGGAGGAAAAATGAAATTAATTAAAGTCTGCGGCGATAAAATTACATCGTAGAAACGAGTTTTATCGGGTCGCATTCATGCTCTGTGGTGTAATATTGTTTTTTCTTGTATGTCATTCAAATTAATTGTAGATGATATTGGAATAAAAATATGGAATCAAATCCCTTGGAGATAAAAGTACACGTAACATCGAGTTTGGGTGGGTCGCAGGCTCTCGTTAGAAGACATTTCCATGTCTAAGTCATGATAGATTCTTTATCTTTTGTTTCATACCTTGCACCTGTCCTATCTAAACCTGTACACACAAATTTGGATTTTTGTTTTTCTTGCATTCTCCACTATTTCACACCAATTATAAATTTTCTAAATGAAATAGTTTGTCTAATTGGATTGCTGGTTGGCGCCGGCCATCTGAGCGGTGCTTTATCTACCAACCTCATAGATTCTATATGGACTATCAGATTATTGATGATTGGGTAAACAAGTGGGGCAGAGGACCACAGCCTTCAAAGCCGTGTTTGTGTCCTGCTTTGCAGCTGATCACCAAGCTGGTAACTTCTGTCGAGTCTACCAGGTTGGTAGAAAAATAAATTTTCCCGCCAACTGCCGATGGCCTAGAGAAATTATTCGATGTGCCAAGTGTAACACACTCGGGAGGGAGAAATATGGAGAATTCTGGGTACCTTTCAAGCAGCTTAACGGAAGCCGTCCTCTTATTTATTTTTCTTATATGACCGAATACATATGGCGGTGTTAGAATATAAAATATATTCACTTAACCCTCATCATAATTTCGGAATTTTGGTACAGCACGAGAGACATTTCACGCGATACCAGAGCAACCCAGCTTCGATTTCCACCGGGCGCGTATTAAATGCGGATTTATTTAAATTAAAATATCTCTGCGTAAAAGCCCAGGTTTTGACCCAAAGGGCCTTCGACTTGTGGGGACGTGTTAGAATGTAAAATATATTCTCTCGACCCTCATCATAATTTCGGAGTTTTGGTGCTGTAGAAGGAACATTTCACAGACACACAACAGAAAATGGCCAAAACAACTCGATGGACCATGACAAGCATCGATTCCAGCTCGACCTAATGTTCTTAAACTCTCAATTACAACCTCAACCAATTAGAAAGATTAACTCTCCTCACAAGAGATTCTATTATAACTGCCTATAAATTATCCAGAGAGAATCTAGATCCGAATTCGACCCGATCATTCACCAACCTCCCCCAATATTTTCTTCCTTAAAAAAAAAACTCCCCCAATTTTTCGGAAGTTCCTTAAAAAAAAACTCCCCCTGAAATAAATGAGATTGGTCGTAAACCAATCTCACTCTAATAAGGGTACATATCGCCTAAACGTATCTCTCACTATTTCCACATTATTCTCGTGCATGGAACTTGTCAACCATTTCCCAATCAAAATTAACTAAATATTCCTTCAAAAATTTGAACCAATCAACTTTCAAAGAAGAGAAAAGGAAAAAAGAAAAAAAAAGAATCCTGCAATTTATTAATCAACAAAATCAAACAATTTAATAAAGTCAGTTTTCTCTTTTTCCACATCTCAACAAAAAAAAATTATGAGGAATTTCCAAAATGAAAAAATGGGAAAAAAATGAAACGAAATAAATCAAAATCAGCTATTATTACTGTTGCTATTATTGGCTGCTTGATGATCACTACTAGCACCATTGTTTCCAATAATAGAAGTGATCGCCGCGGCCAACGCAGCCGTGAAATTAGGATCGGCCGTTATCGCAGCTGTCGCAGCGCTTACACTATCAAGCCCTGAGAATTTTGAGGAGCAGTTTCCGATGCTCTGCCCGAATAACTGTGGTGAAGAGGTAATACTCGAAGCGAAGCTCGACGAGAGCTGAAACTGAGCAGGGGATCTTTGGAACTGCTGCAGAGGGTTGTTGGGGGTTTGAGTGAGGTCTAGGGTTACAGTAGGGAAGGGAGCTGAAGCCGAGATTGTGGCTAGGCTTGAGGAGCACGGGAGAACCGTCTTGGCTAGGAAATTAGGGTTGATGATGGAGTCGGTGGTGGACATGGAGCCGGAGAGGAGCATGGTGGCTGCGGCGGAGGTGGTGGAGGCCATGGCCATGGCCGCCGGAGGAAGAGGGTGGTTGTGGTTTCCCTCATAGGTCGTTATCAAGATCGTGCGGTCGTCGGCACACCTTTGGACCTAGAAGAATATGGAAGTAAAAACTTTTGGTTAGCTTAGTTTACTCCAGAAACCTTTTTTTATAAAAATATTAGGTTGAGACGAAAATTATATCTCTACTTATAATTACTAAAGAACCTCATGATCTTTGTAATTTTATGTACAAGTAAATCTTTTGATTATTAAAATCAACCCTGGTAGTAATTAATTAACTTCCAAGGTTTGAGCTGATCAAATTTTCAATATATCTCACTTAATTAGACCATTTATATCTCTTCAAAACTTGCTAATTGTAAAATATATAATTCAATTAAAGGGAGCCAAAAAAAACTATTTACATAGAAAAACATTATCTAAGACAAGCTCTCATTCTTATTATGTTTGGGATTATTATTAGCTATAATTAGCACATCGCAAATAGGTTAAATAGACGAGCTAAATCTAATTAACTTTTTATAGTATTATGTAAGACCTTACAAAATAAAATAACCAAAACTAAATACACGAGAGCTCGGGTTCTGAACAAAATATCATTAGGTTGGTTAATAATAATTAGGATCAACTGTATAGCAGGCTTTCGATGAAAAATACTTGGAGGGTTTAATATATTGAGGTCTAATAACAACAAATGCCTAATCACAATTACTACTATTATGCATTAAGAAAACATAGTTTTAGGTAGTGTGAATAAGAGAGATCATTACTTGCTTGCGAACCGGGCACCCGGCTGCCATGGTGCACCGATAATAAGCCCGAGGACAAGGGTTCCCTTTTGCCATCTTCTGTCCATACTTTCTCCATTGACAGCCATCTGTGATCTAAATTATATCAAAAGGTAACAAAATTATAGTCATGAACATGTCATCGATAAATACGGAACAAAAAAAAATATGATGTTTCAAAGTATATATATCTGATCTAATTACCATGGAAGCCTCGGATCGTGCTCGAACAGAAACCCTAGCTTTCCTCATCGTAGCTTCTTGGGCTTGCTCAGAGTTATTTGAAGGAGAGGGCTTGTTTGCTTTGTTAGGAACCCAGCCTGCATGCGACGATTGTTCTGGGCTCTCTTCTCTAACATTGACTTGAGACTTTGCATGATCAAAAGAAGCCATGTCCTTTCTAAAACCACCCTTAACATTTTCCATCGGTTGGCCTTCATAATTGTTCGGAGAGATCGATCTCTCCCTGCTACCGCCGTCCATTGATGAAGCGGCCTCATCGTTGTCTCCGGCAATTGAGCCGAGACCAAGATCCATGAACTGCCTAGGGATAATTGAGTGCTTCTTCTCATCAATAACCTAATCGATCAATTCGGTAATCAACTTAGTGTTCAAGAAACCCTAGCTGGTATATGTTGCAATAGCTAATAAGATATATATATGTTATCATTATTATTACCTCTTGCCGTTGTGTGCTTCCATTGTTGCTTTGATTCTTTTGTTGCATGAATTTCATGAACTGCATCTGTGAGGAATTGTAATTTCCAGTCACCTGGCTGATTATGTTCTTAAGCCTTTGGTTCTCTTCCTTCAGTTTGCTGAGCTCGGCTTGCATCACTGTCAACTGAAAACAAACAACAAGATTACAGATGAATCAAATGCTTGCACTAAAAGAACAAAATTAGGGTTTTTAATTTTCATGTTACAAATGCAGTTAATTAACTCCTGAATGTATCGTTCAGTTGCATAATTTAATCCACTAATTAATTAAAATTTGATATCAAATATCAGATTAATTAAAATTTTATACGCTTATAATCTTTTTCATATATCTGATATTTGCAGACATGGGCTCTAGAAAATGAAATTTCTCATAACAATTAAAGAAATTTTATTCTACAATATATTGAATTCAAAGTCATACAATGAAATAATTAATAAGGCTTATTCAAAGGCAGTATACAGAAGCTTTCTCGTTCAATCTGCCAACAATCAATGTAAAAACCAAGGCCAAGTCTTGTGGGCTGCGCAATAACATCTATATATATTTCCTTGTAAACAATTTAATTTGTCTAGCTAATTACACAAATAATAATATAGCAAGCTTTATCATGAGCCAGCCGAACGTTAAAAAACAACAATTTTCTATGTAAGAATATGAATCCGAATCTTACATCTAGGTTTATTAAGTGGCATGCATCGATCGATATTATTAGATTAATATCTATGTATTAATAATTTTATTACCACATTTCTGCTTTCTCTATCTTCTTCGTTGGACGACACCCCGTCGTCCGCTGTCGACCGGTCGCTTCCCAGGCTGGCCGTAAGAAGGTGCAGCCCCGTCTATATATATGCAGCACGTAAGCAAATTAAATCATATCTACTTAGAAAATAAGAAGGACAAAATCAGGTGAGAGAATTATATATATACTAACATTAACGGAGGAGAGATGATCATGATTATTAATGTTGTGGCTGAGGCTGGGGACGTGGAGGTCGGAATCGAGATCGGACGACTTCTTGAGACTCATGATCTTCTCATGGGAGAAGAAATCCATCTCATCGGGGACCCTCGTAGACGAGTTGGCGGAATTGTTGATGAATGAAGAAGTGTCCAAGATGAGCCCCACTCCACCTCGCTCCATTATATCTCTCTCAAAATTTTGCCGCGATTGAATACAAATCAATGAAGAAGAAGTAGATAGCTTTTCTAAAGTAGTAATTAATTTTTCTACAGAGAAAAGAAAAGAAGAGATGTGGGGTTTATAACGAGAGGGAGAGAGAGATGAGGGAGAGAGCGCGAAGACTTAGGATCTGGCGCTGACGAGACGTGATGCGTCATGCTGAGACGCGTGGCGGACGGTGGTTAGAAAACGGCGGGTGGAGCACGAAGTCAAAATGGAGGGAAGGGAGCTGTGATCTGATCTGACCCCTTCCTTCCTTAAAGTCCAACCAATTTAACCAGTTAGCCTGTTTTTTTTTTATATATATATACAGGACCCCGAAAAAAAATCTAGGGCTTTGACAAACAACGCCAGCAAAATTTGTACTTTTAAAAACAACCCCTAAACTCTTCCCATTTGACTAAATAGGGCCCTACAGGTAAAACGAGCCTCAAACACCGTTAGAATTAAGGGTTGGAGGCTTAAGTAGACGATTTCAAACCCCCCCCCCCCCCCACCCCACCCCACCCAAACAGATCTTGAGGGGCGATAGGCTTTAAGCCTCGTTTGGCAACCGGTTACGTTTACCCAAACCATGTTTTCATCGATAACAATTAAATGGCAAAACATAAAGTGGAGAATATGGATGAGAGAAAGTAAATTTTGTATTGTTATTTTTTTCTATTTGGCATTCATTTCTCATTACTTAACCCATTTATATATAGTGGTTACATGACCCTTCAGCTTGACCCTTCATCTTACATATGGTTCATAACAACAACAATTAAACCATATGACTCTTGAAATTCCTAACATCAATATTTAAAGCATATGACTCTTGAAATTTTCAACCCTTACAATTCCCAACAACTCTCAATTAATCAAGTTCATTATTTCAACATTCTCCCTTAAACTTGATTCATCATCCCGAGCCTACATCTCAATAATGAGAATGTTTCAAACTTAACGGCTTCGTAAATACATCAGCGACTTGGTCTTGAGATTTCACATAATTCAACTCAACATCTTTGTTCTTCACATGCTCTCGGATGAAATGATGGCGAGTCTCTATGTGTTTGCTTCTTTCATAAAACACTGGATTTTTCACAAATGCAATTGCCGACTTATTATCGACATAAATCTTCGTTGGCTTCGTTTGGGCAAACTGTAGGTCTTTAAGCAAGCTTCTCGGCCACAATGCATAGCAAACTCCAGACGATACAGCAACATACTCGGCTTCACAATTCGAGATGGCAACTATCGGCTACTTTTTCGAGGATCAAGTGATTGCGGTGTCACCCATCAAGAAAGCATAACCGGTTGTACTTTTTTATCATCAATATCTCCACTTCAATCGCTATCAGTATATGCAACAAATTCAAAACTATCAGAATTTGAAAATAACAAACCATAATTTGTTGTACCTTGATGTATCGGAGAATCCTCTTTACCGCTAACAAGTGTGAAGTTCTCGGATCTTCCATGTATCTACTAACGAGCCCAACACCATAAAGAATATTCGGCCTCATGCAAGTCAAGTAATGAAGACTTCCGATCAACTGTTGGATATGTATGCCCTAAAGGCCTTTATTGTATAGGATGCTAGGGGTATGTATGTACAGTACAATTTTGCTCGATATGATAGTATGCTATTTGATTTGCCTTTATCTTAACATGTGTATATGTTTTATTTGTTATTTCATATCGCTTATACATGTTGATAAAACCCGTAGGATCCTTACTTGACTACCAGCGTTGTGATGGCAATCATACTTGTGGGAGTTGAATAGTCGATAAGCACATCCTTAAATGTCCCTAGTCATGGGTGTATCAAGACTGAGCATCGATATTTCAGAGTAGACTAGTATATACTTTTCTAGACCGCGATGAGGAGTAGTGGTTGGTTCCACAGCCATTGGTGTGTTTCATCTAAAATTGTATACAGGCGCTCACTGGGGGTGAGTACACTGGACGAACTTTCCAAGAACTGACTAGATGGTATTATACCTATCGTCAGATAGCAGTTTTCTGGTGACATGAGTACAGATAGTCTGTCTGTCAGGAATATGTATGCCTTAGAGGACATTATTGTATGATATAATGGATGCTTGGACATATATATAGAGGACTTTATTGCTTGACATGATAGTATGTTATCTGGTTGCTCTTTATCTTAACATGTACACTTGTATTATTATACTGTCTCTCTGATACATATTGATAAAGCCCTTAGGATATTTGCTTGACTATCAGGACTATGATGTTCATACTACTGGGACTTGTGTAGTCCACAAGCACATCCTTTAATTGTTCCTAGTCGAGAGAGTATCGAGATAGTGCATCAATATTCCAGAATAGACTAGTGTGTATGTTTCTTGACCCTGTAGGGGACGATGGTTGATCCCATAGCCATTGGTGTTTGACATCAAAGATTGTACACAGGTGCTCATTAGAGAATAGGTACACCGAACAGAACTCACTGAGAACTCCTAGATGGTACTATACCTATCGTTAGATAGCAGTTCTTTGGTGACACTGGTACAGGTTAGTCTGTAGACCTGAGATCGTCATAATGTCTTGTGTGGTTCCACTGTGCTTTGATTTCCTCCCTACCACGACTCAAAGGAGTTGTGCAAACATGTGGATTTTGGGTACAATCATGAGGCACATGGAGACAGTGAGCGATATGAGGGGTTTCGTCTCTTCCGGTATAAGTAGTTATGTTGCGCTATACTCGATTGGCTATAACTGTAAGTCCCTGTCCAGGGCTGATGAGATTTACTGGTAAGTGTTATCAGTAGTTTCTCGAACCATTATGAGCCATACATCTGTATGACTTATCAAGTTACTGTGGTCTGAAGATTCTACCCTTAGACTCGATATGCGATATATCAGATGAAGAAACCAGACTGTACTGTAAGTGTTACTTATAGGCTTCATGGGAGTTTGGACAAGCTTGCTTGTTGATCTTGTAATCACTCAATAGCTGGGTAGCCGTTACGTCCAGCTAATACCGCTGACGGCTTGTGGGTAACTGATGTCATCATTACCTACTGCTAGCATATTGACAAGCCTTTAGAATCCTACATAGAGGTTTCCCAGCTCAAACGAAACGAGGTAGGGCACATATGCTGATATGTGCGGGAGCCTGATTAAATACAAGTATGTGATACCGTATTCTAATCTGGCGATAAATGTTATCGGCCAGGTTATATGTGATATAACCGGATTATTGAATCAAGTATTGATTTGATAATTTGATATACAGATAAATGATATTAGTCGGTTATATATGATATAACCAGATTATTAAATCAGGTGTTGATTTAATAATTTGATATATATTTATATTTGATATAATTATAGGTTAACTGATATTATTGCTCACTTAAGTTATTATTATCTTAATATATATTTATGTGTGTGTGTGTTTTGGATTTTCTATTTTAAGAAAATAGAAAAGATGAGGTGGAAAATGGGAGATATTTATGGAATGGGTGAGGCATGGCATTTTCATTTGTTTATCAGTCTTGCTTTCACTATAAAAACATGGTTGGTTTTATTTATTGAAATAAATTCCATGCTTCAATAAGTAAGGGTATTATGGGAGCCATTCTTCACTCATTCACTTACTTGATTTTGCCTTGAGCTCATTTTCTTTGCTCTCACCATTATCTTATCCTTCTTCCTCAAAGCCCTAACCCTCACATGTGTTGTGAACCCTAGGGCTTTAGAGTAACCCTCACTCGCCGGGTAACACTACTAGATAGCTATGCCCCATAACGACCAAGTGACTGTAGGAGAACCCCGTTGCCAAAAGTATCCACTCGGGTGCTCGCGGACACGATGTTCCTCTTAAGTGCACTTCGTCGACGGCATTGAAGGTGCGACCATCTACTAAAGTTCCCAACGAGCATTCGATCAAGTAGTCGAGAATCTTGTTGAATTATCCGACTAAGTTATTGAAAAGTGTTTTCGATTTGAGACTACAATACAAGCTTTGTAGGGTTAGGCATGAAATTCGGAATATGAGATATTTCGGGTTTATGATGTCTAAGGTAAATACGGATTCTAATTATTGTAGTTTTTATTTCTTTTATGCGACCGTAAGTGTAATATGTGGGGTATCCCCGATCTCGTTGCTATACGTCAACGACATTCGGGATACATATATTTACTTACGTTGATGACATGTGATGTTTATGTGTTGCTATGACATGTTATATTGGATCATCGTGATTGAATAGCCGGTTTTTTTTACATGAGATAAGAATTTTTCTATTTTCATTCATGTAAAATTGTATGTAATATTCTTCTATTGGTACACTTCCGGGTTGAGGATGATGTCACCATTGATATATATTATTTACTTTTCCGCATTAGGATAGACCCAAGTCGGGGAGCACAAGTAATCGGGTTCTAAAGTCCAGTGGGAGACCATCTCGAGGAATCGAGACCGGGTCTCCTAACTCTAGAATTGGCAGGATTGCTTGCCACTCTTGTAGGGGTCTAGAGATGTGGGTTTGGCTATTCATCACAACCGTGGAATTTGTGTTTTTTATTACTGGCTTAATTTAAAACACGGACATCCTAGTATATCCAATATTTCATATGTTTCGCTTCTGCTGCTTGAGTTCTGTGATGTGATCATATAACTGCATGAAACGAATTCTATATATATATATATATATATAAAATAAACGTTGCTTATGTTTTGCACCCGCGCTAGTCCAGCCCCCGCTCTGCCGTTAGTTAAGTAACCTAACGGTGCATGACGGGACCTCGTGGCGAATGCGGATGGCATAAGCGTACGTTCTATTTTCGTTTCTTCTGTGATATTTAGGAAACATAAATGATAGGACGTCATTAATGAGATTAATGAAAAGATAAGAAATCTAAAGATATTGTAGAATCAAATTTTTCAAAAAGATAGCTCTAGTTCTTACTTTGCATAGTGGTATTCCTTGATGAATATCCAGCACCTCATTCTATGAGGAAAGAGCCGAGATACCTTCACCGAGAGTGATCTCTTTAGAAAAACTAGAAAATGCTACAACTCACGTGGTTTGTTTTGAAAACTAATCGATTTTAAAAGCGGAGTTTAAACCACTCATTTTCAAAATACTAGATTCTACAACGATATCAAGTTCATTACGATAAAGGTTTTCTTCAAAACCAGTCGTAGCCCTCCGTCATTTCAGATAAGTGCTATTTAGTATTCGTGCTGCGTTTGTTGACCATAGCTAAGGCGTAGTGTACGGTAGCTGATTAGTGCTTATCTGCCGCATGTGATGCGATTGGATTAGGGTAGTCGTACGACTTTGTTGACCTTAACCAAGGGTTGTACGGGTGGGTTTAATTTAATCACGAAATGACGGGTCGAACTTGGCTAGCGCTTATAATTTGTTGACCATAGCCAAGGTCATAAGTAGCTAGGGGTAAAAACAGATATTGGGTATTTCAAGTATTGAAATTTGCAATGAGATTGCATACCTTCTATAAGATAGTTGGATCCCGATACCCACCATGAGTAAGAGTTACTCCTGCTAAAGTTTTCCACTTTATAATTAGCTAATCCAGTAAGTGTCTAAGAAAGATGTTAACAGGGTTATGCCCCTACAGAAACGAGGTTATTTAATTAGTTCCATGCGAAAGCATGGGAAGACTCCCTCAGAGTACCAATACCTGCCAAGCTGACCGATTGGCGAACTTATAGGGTGTAATTAATCCCGGCTAATCTTACCTTTTAGGGTTTGAACGAAGATTTGATAAAAACAGTAGGAGCCATCATAATTAGATAAGATAATAACCAATCTAATCTTGCAAAGACCATACGCTAAAGTGTTTTCCTCTCTCTCTCTCCTGGTAGCGACCATGAAACGCCTTAATCAAGATAATAATATGAATGTATTGACCGAACCCGCTTATTATACTAAGCTGGGGAACATTGGTTCCGCTTTTTCTTATGATTGTCATAAGTCTGAGTAAGGAATAGGGAAATAAAAGGATTCCTACACAACCCGAACGAAGAAACAGCATGCTGATGCATCTTCTTCGGGTGTGTTCGTTACCGAGAACTGTTTCTCAGTATGCTCTACATCCTGGGTATTGGATACCGGATCAGGATCCCACGTATATAATTTGTTACATGGGTTAAGGAGAAGTAGAGAACTGGGAAAGGTTGATAAGTCTCTAGTAGTAGGGAATGGTGCAATTGTTGCAGCCAAAGCAGTTGGCGAATATCACCTAGTATTACCAAATGGTATTACAATGATTCTGAACGACTGTTTACGTACCAAAAATGATGTGCAATATAATATTAATTTCTTTATTAGATAAAGAAGGATATAACTTTGAATTAAAGAAAAATGTTATGAAAATTTTCTTAAATCAAATATTGATTGGGTTTGGTACGTTATGTAACGGTATATACGTTCTAAATCAAACTATATTTCTAAACATACAAAATACACACAAGAGGAAAAGTTTAGAAATGAACGAAGCCTTCTTGTGGCATTGTAGACTATATCATATCAATGCGACAAGACTAACTAAGTTACAAAAAATGGATATTTAAATCGGTTTGAATTTACATCTTATGAAACTTGTCAGTCATGTCTTAAAGGGAAGATGACCAAAACTCCGTTTACTGGACACGGAGAAAGAGCTACTGAACTCTTAGGACTGATACATAGTAATGTATGTGGTCCTATGTCTACACATGCCAGGAATGGTTCCTCATACTTCATTACATTCACCGATAATCTCTCAAGATTCATATATGTATTCCTGTTGAAACACAAATCTGAAATTTTTGAGAAACTCAAGGAATATAAGAACGAAGTAGAAAACCAAACGGGTAAAAGTATTAAAATCCTTCGGTTTGATCGGGGAAGAGAATACTTAAGTACAGAATTCCGAGATTATTTAAAAGAGAATGAGATTCTCTCTCAGCTTACTCCTCCGTATACACCACAGCACAACGGAGTATTGGAGCGGAGGAATCGCACCGTATTAGATATGGTGCGCTCTATGATGAGTATTGCTATGATGAGTATTGCTGAATAACCTATTTCCTTTTGGAGTTATGCACTTGAGACAACTGCATACCTATTGAATCAAGATCCATCAAAATCTGTGCTTAAAACACCACATGAGATATGAAGTGGAAAGAGACCATATCTTAAACGAGTTAAGATATGGGGTTGTCCGGCATATGTTAAAAAACAGAATCTGGATAAACTCAAGGCACGATCAGTTATTTGCAAGTTTGTGGGATATCCAAAGAATTCACATGGATATCTATTCTACCACAGTGAGGAACAAAAAGTGTTTGTTGCTCAACATACCACCTTTCTAGAAAATGAATTTCTTGTGAAAGAAATTAGTGGTAATGAGGTAGAGCTGGAAGAAGTTCCAGCTACACAAACTATAACTGATGATTTGATAGAACCGGAGGATCCAATAGTCTCCGACGAACCTCAGCCACTCCTAGTAGGGTTCCTAATCCACCGGAGAGATACTACGGTTTTCTGATAGACGGTGGGAGCGAGGATTGCATCATAGAAGATGATGACCCAATTAGTTTTTAGCAGGCCATCATAAGTGGGGACTCTGTGAAATGGCTGGATGCTATGCAATCTGAGATGGAATCCATATACCAACAACGTATGGATTTTGGAAGTTGCTACTGAAGGGATAAAACCCATCGGGAGCAAGTGGATCTTTAAGAAGAAAATAGGTATAGATGGAAAGGTTGAGATCTTCAAAGCTAGACTTGTTGCTAAAGGTTTTCGTCAACGACCTGGTGTCGATTATGATGAAACCTTTTCTCTAATCGCTATGCTTAAATCCATCAAGATCATACTTGTCATTGCTGCATACCATGACTACGAAATCTGGCAAATGGACGTCAAGACCGCTTTTCTAAATGGTGATTTAGAAGAGAGCGTGTACATGATACAGCCAGAGGGTTTTGTAGACAGTGGGAGCAGCGGAAAGGTGTGCAAGCTGCTTAAATCAATCTACGGATTAAAACAAGTATCACGGAGCTGAAACATCTGTTTTGATGTGGCAGTCAAAGAGTTTGACTTCATAAAAAACGAAGATGAACCTTGTGTTGGGTTTCGCTAGCGCCTCGACCATCAATCCGTGACCAAATGCGGAACAAAAATTTTCTAAACTGACACTAACGGAACCCGATGCCTGGATCTTCCCTAAACCTTAAACTAGCAAGTAATATAAAGAGTTAGGAAAGGTTATACCGGATGAACCAAGTCCTTCGGGTCTTCAACCATCATCCCAAGATCCTAGTGGCCGCGAATCGAATTTGGTTGCTGGTCTTCCTCCATCTACGATGACCCACCCGAGGGAAATGGCGCAAGCTTCAGCCTTGCCTAGCAAGGCAACCGACGCTCCAAAGTTGCTAGCAATGGAGAGTGGAGGTGTAAGATTATTTCACTATAATTTTTCTCTCATCAAAATGCTCCAAAGAGCAACTCAAGAAGAAGAATGAGGGATGAGGAAAACAATGGCATGAGCAACCATGGAAATGGCTAAGTCTCTCAAGAGAGAAGAGAATCATCAAGTGAAGGAAAAATACTTGGATGGCATGTAAAGAATATGGCTCCAACAATTTACAACCATGCAATGAAAATATCTTCTCCAATTTTCCAATAAATAAATGAGAGCCATGCCTCTCTACATGCCAAGCCCATGCTCATACCAACTCACCCTCCACCTCATTTCCAAAATGATTTTCTAAAATGAAAATCAATTAATGAGGTGGTCATCTTCTAGAAGCTATTCCATATAAATACGGAATACAACCCGGTATACGTATCGAAATACACATACGCGTATTCGTACAAAAATACGAATAGCCAAGAGAGAAAATGAATAGTGAACAATAATACTAGAATACATACACACACACATATATATATATACACACACGCACACACATATATACATATATAAATTATTAAATCAAAACCTGATTTAATAATCCGGTTTAATCTTAAACCGCTAGTATTATCAACCGTCTGATTAAAGTCTATGCAGCCTGTACGCATATTTAATCGGACACCTGTATGTACCAACATACGTCATCTATACCATATCGCCTGAACCGTGAAAACCATCTGTGTGGGACTCTAAAGACTCGTCAATACGCTGGCAGTGGGTTTAACCACAAGCTCGTCAACGACACTGGCTGTAAGTAACGGGTACCCATGTATTGAGCGAAAGGAAAGCCGACGAGCAAACTCATCCGTATCCCTACTGAGCCTGACAGTGACAATCTCCGTACAGTCCGGTCTGTTCGTCTAAAAGTATCGCATATCGAGTCTAGGGGGTGGATAAAGTTAGACCCATAATAACGCGGCATTTAGTGTCGGTATGAAACCCATCACCACCTGAGAAACTACTGATCCTAGATTAGTAATTCTCGATTACCTTGGCTAAGGATTTCTGGCGATGGCCACCCGTGCACCGCACGACATCAACCCCCAATACCGGGGGAGACGGATCCCCGACGATCCGCTCACTGCCTCCATGTGGCTCGGGACTGTACCCAACTAAAATCTGTTTGCATGACTCTTTTGAGTCGTGGTAGGGTAGTAATCAAAGCACGGTGGGAACTCACACGAGACAAATGACGATCTCAGGTCGACGAACTAAGCTGTACACATGTCACCTGGGAACTGCTATCTGACAATAGGTATAATACCAACTAGCAGGTTCCCGGCGAGTCCGTTCGGTGTACTCATAACCCAATGAGCACCTGCATATTATCTTAGGTGACTAACTGACACCAATGGCTTATGAGACCGGCTACCGCCCCTCGTCGGGGTCTCGATAAGCATACACTACTCTACTCTGGAGTACTGATACCCAGTCTTGATACTCTCACGACTAGGAACATTTAAGGATGTGCTTATACACCACCCAGCTCCCACATATATGATCGCCATCATAATGCTGGTAGTCAAGCAAGAATCCTATGGGCTCTATCAACATGTAATAGTGATCTGTAATACCACATAAAGCTTGTACATGATGATAAAGACAAACCAGATAGCATACTATCATCTCGAGTAAGACTGTTCTACCGGTATAGGTCATCCCTCAATCATCACAATCGCGTGCCTGCAATTCAATAATTGACTTGAGGGCACTATAGCCAACAATCTCCCGCTTGCACTTAAGGCTAATTATTGCGGTGTCGCATACTCATAGTCCGTATGATACCGAACACCCAACTTCTCTACTAATCAGTCTCGCAAAGCCCGTTTGCGAAACTATTGCGTTCGAGGAATAGTCTCAGTAAGTGGATCTGCTCTAGTGTTTCTACTTTATCTCTCTATATCTCAACTTCGCGGAGAAAGACTATCTCCCGAAATGAGCAATACCTATCTTAGAATTTGTTTAGATATATGATGGGACCCAGTTCACGAATGAACTCCAAATGCAACAAACATCTTAGACTATATCATCCACTGAATTTAATCAGTATCCTACACCATGCCTGTCTCGGTATCCCCTTAGACCACCCGTCCAATATACTGCCCCTCAGAAGAGGGAAAACTATAACTCTGACAGTCACTTTGTCATTCAGATCACCTTGGAAGCCTGAAATGATAACCGGCTCCCGAAGGAAGTTGTCGTTACCATATACCAAGAACATCCACTTATGTTCATAACTGCTTCCCAATGTTTCTCCAGGATTGGATTAATATATGTTTATTGCAGCTAGCGCAAAAACAATATCTGGTGCTGTACTTAACATTTCATGATTGACTCAACTGCCTAAGCAAGTGATATGCCGATCATGCAAATCCCTCTCTTCATCAGTTTAGAAGACATCGCTTTAGAGAGGGTGACTCCATCACCTGCAGATACACCACCATGCCAGAAGTCAACCATTCTAAAACACCTTTAGAATAATGTCAACGTACCCAGATTGAGACACTTTCCAAATCTAGATCTAAAACCATAGATCTAGTGACCAGAATTCCTTATATTTTATCCAGATCCTATGTGGAGAAACACTTTGTGACAACCACAGTATAACCGATCGTAGTATAGGAATATTACTTCCTATCAAGAGCATGTCATCCAAATACCAGGACATCTCAGCCTACTACCTTCTCAAATCTAGATCCATATGTTGTTCTGATGAAGTCAAACTCTATGACTGTCACATCAAAACTAGATGATCAATTTCCGCTATACCTGCTTTAGTCTATAAATAGACATAAGCTACTTGCCCACTATGCTTTCGCTGCTCCCACTGATTACAACAACTCTCTGGCAGAGTCATATACATGTGCAATTCTAAAACTAGTTTAGAATGACGTTATACTCATCCTCCTGCCGGATCTTATAGTCTAAAGCAACAGCAATAGTAAGTCTGGGTAAACAAGAACCTCCCTATCACCGTCTCCGAGAAGACTGAAGTGTCTTTCGGGTGCCTGAGGTTACCCACCAAATCTGCGGGGTGGCTAATGGAATGTCAAAACCAATTGAATCCTCAGGTTCTATTAAATTTTCAGTAATCGTTTGTGGTTCTAGAATCTTTTCTAGTTCTACCATACCCCCACTAATGTTTTCTGAAGAAAATCCATTTTATTAAAACTGGGGGCGAGTCAAAAACAATATAATCATTGATCTTCTAGATGGTAGAAAGTTAACCCTCGTCATAGCCCGGGATAACCCACAAACTGCCATTACTAAAACGTGCCTCGAGTTTATCCGGATTCTAGTTTTAAGCATCAGCCGGACAACTCCATATATCTTAACATCGTTAAGATATAAATTGATTCTATATACCATATAGAAACAAAGGCACTAATTTAATTGGAACCAGATTCAAAAACAAACCCTATGCGTCGTAGGTTGAAAACTGTACTATAGTTAAGAAGAATTACACCGATATTGAATGCACCTTACCTAATCACCAACTGATATAGGTAAATGTCATAGACATAATTTCAAAAAGTTATATCTCACTTTATAAAATAAATGTACAGATATATCAGTTTGAAATTAGTGCATAACAACGGATATTCAAAACCAAATATTTGCCATCAGGCAAAACCCAGATGATTTCCTCAAATATCACCAATTACAAAGAATTCTGATATATAGAGGATCTAATCACCCAATTCCCAATATCTTACTCCCACTCACCATCTGTAACGCTATACAGATATGAGAAACGAATCTGGTAAATACACACCCTGGAGTTAGAATCCAATTGGGAAAACAGTTTTCACTTAACATCGCACAGTGAAACTGAAATATGAAAATGTTTCGAAGGGGTAATCTGGTATTCCTAGTAACGTCTCTTCCACTATCCTGATTCATGACTGTAACCGTATAGTTCCATTCCCTCACTCCAATCCCTTTATTATATTTTTACTTATTACCTTCTGTACACCACATTTAGGCTAATTGGTTTTCTTCGTTCCCTACCCTTCGGCACCAACCTAAGGTTTGGAAGAAGACTATCTAATAAGCGTAATAGGTGTACTCTCCTAATACCAGGAGCCCTCACAACCTAAGAGAAGGAAAGAAAAAAGACAACTGAATAATTCTTATTCTATTCCTCCAGAACCAGAATCCATCCTTGAACTGGAACAAGTTCCTTCGAGCTCGTATGTAACTATACGATGGCATATCCAATAAATGTGGTTTTTCGTAGTGATACGGAATGTTCTGGAGAAAAACAAAGGTGAACTAGGAGTGGCAGGGGTATACGCGGTTTCGTTGTGAATGATAATAGTCGTAATGTCCTTTGCCCTCAATGTAATCCCTTTATATGTCTTTACTTATTACCTTCTGTACACCACACTTAGGCTTAATTGGTTTTCTTCCTTCCCTACCTTTCGGCACCTGTCTATGGTTTGGAAGAAGACTATCCAATAAGCGCAATAGGTGTACTCTCCTAATACCGGGAGCTCTCGCTACCTGAGAGAAAGTAAAGGGAAAAGACAACCGAATAATCCTATTCAATTTCTCCAGAACCAGAATCCATCCTCGAACTGGAACGAGTTCCTTCGAGTTCGTATGTAACTATACGATGAAATATCCAAGAAATGTGAATCTTCATAGTGATATGGGGTGTTCTGGAGAAACGCAAAGGTGATATAGAAATGGCAATGATATATGCGACTAAGTGACAATCCAAAAGCCACAGTGTTTTAAGAAGGTTCGGTTAACTTGGTTCATGAGTTTTAGTTTAGTGTCAGGTCATGGTCGCTACCAAAGAGGAGAGAGAGAAAAGAAACACTCAGCGTGCATTCTAATCTAGATCAGAATGGTTAATCACTTTATCCAATCAGGATGGCTCCCACTGTTTCCTCGAATTCTCCTCTAAACCCAAAAGGAGAATTAGTCGGGATCATCTAAAATCACCCGAGGAGTAGCACCTACTCATCAGTGGGAATCGGGATCCAACAATCATCGCATGATAACTTGATGGAAGCCACTCAAGTCACCACACTTCAGAAAGTATGCGCATGCCTGGTAAGTTTCCTGTATGTTTGAAACTCCCGATATAGTTTTTTCCCCAAGCAGCTTATGACCTTGACGAAGGCCAAAACATCATAAGTTGCAAGTCAAGTTTAACCCGTCATTATCCAGATTAATCAAGACCCATTCGTACAAGCCCTTCACGAATGCAAAAACGGCTGTACGCCTGTCCTAGACTAATGCATCTATTTATGCTACAGATAAGCACCCACTAGCTACCAAACACTATGCCTTGGCGAAGGTCAAAACACATAGCATGAATACTAATAGATACATATCTGAAATGACGGAGGGCTACGACTGGTTTTTGGCAAAAAACCTTTAACGTAATGAACTTGATATCGTTGAAGGAACCGGATAGCTTTTTAAATATATAATGGCGCAAAATTTTGCTAAAAAGGTCACTCCCTGTGAAGGGATCTCGGCTCTTTCCTCATCGAATGAAGTGCAGGATATTCCTAATCGAATACCATGATGCAAAACAAAAAAAATGACTATAGTGAAGTTATTACGCTGACGCAAACTTTTGCTCAAGAGGTCACTCCTGGTGAAGGGATCTCGGCTCTTGCCTCGTCGAATGAGGTATTGGATATTCATAATCGAATACTGCAGTGTAAAGCAAAAGAAAACGTCTGTAATATCATTTTTTAAATTGGTTCCAACAATATCAAATAGGTTTATTCTCCTCGCATTGATCAGAATCAACGCAGTCCCATCAATTAATCACACCAGAAAAGAACGAAAATAAAATGTACGTATATGCTATCCGCATTCGCCACTGGGCCCCGTCATCACCCGTTAAGTTACTTAACTAACGACAGAGCAGGGGCTGGACTAGCGCGGATGCAAAACATATACAATATCTACTAGTATATATATAAATATATATAACAATAGTCCCAGGCATGCTATAAAGCAACATCACAGAATCTAAGCCAACAACATAGAATGGTGGATAATACTGGAGCCTCGGGTTTCACTTGAGCCGCAAATGAGACCCAATGTTCCCAGTCGTGTGGATAGCCTGTGCAATGAAAACCTAGACCCCTACGAGTGCGGCAAGTTACCCGCCAATCCCAGAAACGAGGCAACCCCAATCAACAACGTGAATGGGTCACCCAGCACTTCACGGAATCCGGTAACTTGAGCACCCCTCCGTGGGTCAACCTATACCCCCTACGAGTGCGGCGAATATCCCGCCAATTCTAGAGTAAGGTCCCCTTCGTCTCAACGCCATGAGATGCGGACCCGTTGCCCTCTAGAACCCGGCTATTCGTGTACTCCGCCTTAGGGTAATTCTAGTACAGAAAAGAAAATAAATATGTACAAGGGTGATATCGACCTCAACCCGGTCATGCCCTAAACAAATAATATACAAACTGGCAGAGACGGCAGTCCACACGTCGGACGCTCGCCCCGCAATATCTAATGTACAAATGAATCTAAAATGTACTAATATTGCACCCAAGCTATCCACCACAACGATTCAGCCACAACACAGCACAACATAGAATATCAACGTGAATTTCGCATTCGTAAACCAGTCTAAAAGAACATAAAGCAGTTAGACGGGTTGTACCGCTCTAATAACATTCATAGTCGCAGATAGTAATGCATGTACTGTAAACATTTAAACAGTGCTAAAATATCGACTTCGAAACACCCCGAATTTCCCCTGAACAAAAGATAATACTATATCCAAACTGGGCAAAACAAACAATACCACTACACCAATATTCCAGCGACCAGACAACCCTACAAAATTCAAGTCCAAACTCACTTAAAAAACCGGCCACACCCGTCTTTTAAGCAATCTCACCGGGTAAATCCGGTGAATGGTACTTGTTTTTGTAGGGTGTTCTATATGTCTCACAAGTAGTCTTCTGCAATTGTTTAAAAAAAATTTTGAAGACTCTGAAAAATCGACAGAACCTAGAATATACGGGGTATTGTTTCGGAGTTGTTTCGGTTTTGATACTTTAACATTGTCTAAACTGCTAGTAATGGGTTTACGGGTTAGCTCTGATACCACTGTTGGGTTTCGCTAGTGTCCCGGCCATCAATCCGTAACCAAATGCGAAACAAAAATTTTCTAAACTGGCGCTAACGAAACCCGATGCCCGAATCTTCCCTAAACCCTAAACTAGGAAGCAATATAAAGAGTTAGGAAAGGTTATACTGAATGAACCAAGTCCTTCGGGTCTTCAACCATCATCCCAAGCTCCTAGTGGTCGCGGATCGAATTTGGTTGTCGGTCTTCCTCCATCTACGATGATCCACTCGAGGGAAACGGCGCAAGCTTCAGCCTTGCCTAGCAAGGAAACCGAGACTCCAAGGTTGCTAGCAAAGGAGAGTGGAGGTGTAGGATTATCTCACTATAATTTTTCTCTCATCAAAATGCTCCAAAGAGCAACTCAAGAAGAAGAATGAAGGGTGAGGAAAACAATGGCATGAGCAACTATGGAAATGGCTAAGTCTCTCAAGAGAGAAGAGAATCATCAAGTGAAGGAAAAATACTTGGATGACATGTAAAGAATATGGCTCCAACAATTTACAATTATGCAATGAAAATATCTTCTCCAATTTTCCAATAAACAAATGAGAGCTATGCCTCTTTACATGCCGAGCCCATGCTCATGCCAACTCACCCTCCACCTCATTTCCAAAATGATTTTCTAAAATGAAAATCAATTAATGAGGTGGCCATCTTCTAGAAGCTATTCCATATAAATACGGAATACAACTCGATACACGTATCGAAATACATATACGTGTATTTGTACAAAAATACTAATAGACGAGAGAGAAAATGAATAGCGAACAATAATACTAGAAAACACACACACACACATATATATACATATATAAATTATTAAATCAAAACCCGACTTAATAATCCGGCTTAATCCTAAACTGCTAGTATTATCAACCATCCGATTAAAATCTGTGCAGCCTGTACACATATTTAATTGGACACATGCATGTACCAACATATGGCATCTATACCATATCGCCCGAATCATGAAAACCCTCTGTGTGGGACTTTAAACACTCGTCAATACGCCGACAGTGGGTTTAACCACAAGCACGTCAGCGGCACTAGCTGTACGTAACGGCTACCCAGGTATTGAGCGAATGGAAGGCCGACGAGAAAACTCATCCGTACCCCTACTGAGCCTGATAGTGAAAATCTCTATACAGTCCGGTCTGTTCGTCTAAGAGTATCGCATATCGAGTCTAGGGGGTGGATAAAGTCGGACCCCTAATAACGCGACATTTAGTGTCGGTATGAAACCCATCACCACCTGATAAACTACCGATCCTAGATCAGTAATTCTCGAATACCTTGGCTAAGGATTTCTGGCGATGGCCACCCGTGCACTGCGCGACATCAACCCCCAATACCGGGAGAGACGAATCCCCGACGATCCGCTCACTTCCTCCATGTGGCTCGGGACTGTACCCAACTAAAACCTGTTTGCACGACTCCTTTGAGCCGTGGTAGGGTAGTAATCAAAACACAGTGGGAACTCACACGAGACAAATGACGATCTTAGGTCGATAGACTAACCTGTACACATGTCACCTGGGAACTGCTATCTGACAATAGGTATAATACCAATTAGCAGGTTCTCGGCGAGTCCGTCCGGTGTACTCATAACCCAATGAGCACCTGCATACTATCTTAGGTGACTAACTGGCACCAATAGCTTGTGAGGCCGGCCACCGCCCCTCGTCGGGGTCTCAATAAGCATACACTAGTATACTCTGGAGTACTGATGCCCAGTCTCGATACTCTCACGATTAGGGACATTTAAGGATGTGCTTATAGACCACCCAGCTCCCACATATATAATCGCCATCATAATACTGGTAGTCAAGAAAGAATCCTATGGGCTCTATCAATATGTAATAGTGATCTATAATACCACATAAAACTTGTACATGATGATAAATACAAACCAGATAGTATACTATCATCTTGAGCAAGACTGTTCTACCGGTATAGGTCCTCTCTCAATCACCACCATCGCGTGCCTGTGATTCAATAATTGACTTGAGGGAACTATAGCCAACACCTTGTATATACAAAAAGGTTGTAGAGAGTAAGGTTTTCTTCCTCGTATTGTACGTAGATGACATACTCTTGATAGGAAATGATGTTCCTATGCTACACTCGGTCAAGCTCTTCTTATCACAAAAGTTCTCCATGAGATCTGGATGATACTTCCTGCATCCTGGGGATAAAGATCTCTAAAGATAGATCTAAGCGGATGGTGGGATTGTCCTAATTTAGATACATAGACACCATACTAAAGAGGTTTAGTATGGAAGATTCTAAGCGTGGTAATTTACCCGTTTGTTCAGGAATCACTCTCTCCAAAGAGATGTCTCCCAAGACTGATTTGGAGAGGGCTCGCATGACAGTGATACCCTATGCTTCTACAGTTGGGTCTATCATGTATGCGATGTTATATACCAGACCAGATGTAGCTTATGCACTAGGTGTAGTGAGTTGGTATCAATCAGATCCTAAGGAAAAACACTGGACAGCTGTGAAGAACATTCTTAAGTACTTGAGAATGACTAAAGAAATGTTCTTGGTGTATGGTAACGGTGAACTCCAAGTAGAGTCCTTTACCGATTTGAGCTTTCAGAGTGATAAGGACAAAAGTAAGTCGGTCTCGGGTTTTATCTTCACCCTCAATGGAGGGGCGGTATGTTGGAAGAGTTCCAAGCAAGATACTGTAGCAGACTCGACTATAGAGACTCAATACATGGCTACCAACGATGCTGCCAAAGAGACTACCCGGATGAAGAAGTTCATTACTGAACTTGGTGTGGTTCCATCCATTAAGCATCCAATATCTTTGTATTATGATAACAATGGAGCTGTGGCCTTGGCCAAGGAACCCCGGTCCCATCAGAGATCTAGATATATTCTTAGACGGTATCACCTGGTCCGGAAGATGGTAAATCGCCGGAAGATCGAGCTCAGGAGAGTTGACACGAAGGATAACACAGCGGATCCACTCATGAAGGCCCTCCCCCAGACGCAGTTTGAGAGACTTTTAGGATGTTGGGTATAAGATACTACAACAACTGGCCTCAGTGCAAGTGGGAGATTGTTAGGAATATGTAGGCCCTAGAGGCCATTATTGTATGATATGGTGAATGCTTGGACATATATATAGAGGACTTTCTTTCTTGACATGATAGCAGTTCTCTGATGAGAACTCCTAGATGGTACTATACATATCGTCAGATAGCAGTTCTCTGGTAACAGTGGTACATGTTAGTCTATAGACCTGAGATCATCATAGTGTCTTATGTGGTTCCTACTGTGCTTTGATTTCCTCCCTACCACGGCTCAAAGGAGTCATGCAAACAGGTGGATTTTGGGTACAGTCCCGAGTCACATGGAGGCAATGAGCAATAGGAAGGGTTTTGTCTCTCCCGGTATAGGGAATTGATGTTGCGCTATACTTGATTGGCTATAACAGTAAGTCCCTGGGTAGGGCTGATGAGATTTACTAGTAAGTGTTATCAGTAGTTTCTCGAACCATTATGAGCCATACATCGGCATGACTTATCAAGTTACTGGGGTGTGAAGATTCCACCTCTAGACTCGATATGCGACATATCAGACGAAGAGATCGGATTGTACAGTAAATGTTACTTATAGGTTTCATGGGAGTTTGGACAAGCTTGCTTGTTGATTTTCTAATCGCTTAATACCTGAGTAGCCGTTACGTCCAGCTAGTACCGCTGACGGCTTATGGGTAACTGATGTGATCATTACCTACTACTAGCGTATTGACGAGTCTTTAGAGTCCCACACAGAGGTTTCTTAGCTCAAGCAAAACAAAGTAGGACACATATGCTGATATGTGCGGGAGGTTGATTAATATGTGATACCGTATTCTAATCTGGCGATAAATGTTATCGGTCAGATTATATGTGATATAACCGGATTATTGAATCAAGTGTTGATTTGATAATTTGATATACAGATAAATGATATTAGTCGGTTATATATGATATAACCGGATTATTAAATCAAATGTTGATTTAATAATTTGATATATATTTATATTTGATATAATTATATGTTAACTAATATTATTGCTCACTTAAGTTATTATTATCTTAATATATATATATTGGATTTTCTATTTTAAGAAAATAGAAAAGATGAGGTGGAAAATGGGAGATATTTATGGAATGGGTGAGGCATGGCATTTTCAGTTGTTTATCAGTCTTGCTTTCACTATAGAAACGTGGTTGGTTTTATTTATTGAAATAAATTCCATGCTTCAATAAGTAAGGGTATTATGAGAGCCATTCTTCACTCATTCACTTACTTGATTTTGCCTTGAGCTCATTTTCTTTGCTCTCACCATTATCTCATCCTTCCTTCTCAAATCCCTAACCCTCACATGTGTTGTGAACCGTAGGGATTTAGAGTAATCCAAGTGAGCTAAACACCCTACTTCATCAACCTACACTCAATTAGCCATTAAGTATAGCTTGTTTCATTCACTACTAGTAGATTAGTGAAGAGGTAGCTTGAATTAGAGAATGTTCAAGGTGGATCATCTTCGACACGAAGATCGCGAAACAAGCTTGTTCCTTCTTCAAGTGGAGCTACGAGGAGTCGTAGGGACTACTACCCGGAGCTTTAGAAGTGAAGGACTTGGTTTACAAAGGTTGTAAACTCTTTCACTTAGCTTAGTTCTTTTCATATCATGCATTAAACACTAATACTCTAGTTAGATTCTAGGTTAGTGTAGCTTAGCAATAAGAATTTTTAAAAATTGCATTCTTGATGCCGGATAAAATCCAGTGGTGGTGCCAGGAAACACTTTCACTGTCGACCTGAGATTGTCATTTGTCTCGTGTAATTTCCCACTGTGTTTTGATTACTACCCTACAACGGCTCTACTGAGTCATGCAAATAGGTTTTAGTTGGGTACCGTCCCGAGCCACATGGAGGCAGCGAGCAATTGTTGGGGATTCGTCTCTCTCGGTATAGGGAGTCGATGCCGCACTGTGTTCAGTTGGCCAACACCATAAGTCCCTGGCCAGGACGGATTGAGAATTACTGATAGGTGGATAAGTAGATTCTCGGATGGTCTTGAGCCACATCGGCATGACTTGTCAGGTATTAGGGGTCTGACGTTTTCCATCCCATAGACCAGGCATGCGATACTCTCAGACAAACAGACTGGACTGTATGGAGATTGTCACGGACAAACTCAGTAGGAGTTCAGATGAGTTTACTCATCGGCCTTCTTTTTGACAGGTACCTGAGTAGTCGTTACGTACGGCTAGTGCCACTAACGTGCTTGTGGTTAAACCCACTGCTAGTGTACTATCGAGTTTTTAGAGTCCCACACAGAGAGTTTCTCTGGTCCAGGCGAAACGATGTAGAGGTCGTATGGTTATACATACAGGGTTCCAATCATATACGTGTACACGGATTTTTGTTCGGACGGATAATACTAGCGGGCTTAGAATTAAACCGTATTATTGAATCAAGTATTGATTTAATAATGATCTAGTATTATATTATTGGATTATTTTAACTCTTGGTATTCGTATTTTTTGTAGTACGAGTACGGGTATTGTTCATATCAGATTTTTGCATTTTTATACCGCCCATTCTTAATAACATTGCATATAAGTAGGTATTTTTGATCCATGTCTGCTAAATAGTTGCAGATTACAGGCTATCATCTCTTTACAGTGAAATTCATGAAAAGTCGCAACAAATGTGGGACTACGACCAACAAACAGAGAAATACGGGTTTCCGCACACTATCCGTATAATGCCGCCTACCAGTTCAAGGAACAAATGGAAAATCATTGAGCATTTCAATGCACAAAGCACAAGGGCAGCACAAGATCCAAGACTTCAACGCGGAGCTAAAGGCAAAAGTCCACATCATTCTGCACAGTTGGAAATCTGGAAGAGAACTGAAGAGTTTTTGAGAAACCAAGTGTTCCAAACAGAAGATAAACGCAACAGAAAGAATCCCTAAAAAATTGATCACACAAGACCACCAAATGGCCGCGGAACCGCGGCCAAACAGGCACATCTGCCGCGGTTCCGCGACCGTGCTCTGCACGTGTTGGTGGCAGTATCGGTGCTTTGACTCGGTTTTTGGGGTTGTTTTGTAATTTCATGTATGGATCAGAAGGTAAACCTAGGGTTTTTCCTATCAATAAATAGGAGAGTTCAAAACCAAATGAGGGCATGCTTATCTTCATTTTTATGCAACTTTTTAATTTCTAGATCTAAAAATTTAAGTTCCATTGTAATGCGTTTTTGAGAGGTCGTCAATAAAGTAAGTTTTTTTTATTTATTTATCTCGCATTCTTTTTATCGTACTTTAAATAACTGCAATTTTTTAATTGTTAATCTAGTGGTAGAATTAATCTGCAATTTCTTATCTTGATCTTTATTTTAAATATTTTAATGAGTGAGTAATTCCTCACCTGTTAGGGTAGGAGAAGGAAGGTTTGAGAGAAGGAAATCTCTCTCACTCCTTTCTTTGCCCAAAAATTTTAAATACGGACTCCTTTTAATTCAACCTCAATCCGTTCACTACGGCACCCTATCCTACATGATAGCGGTGATTCCCTAGTTAGACCGGCTGTGGTTGAATTAACCGGAGGTTAGGGTTAAGAGCCAAGAACGGACGGACAAGGACCAAAAGGAAGAAACTAAGCATGGAAAGCCTAGCTTAGACTTATAAGTTTCTACCTAGTCGTGCTAATCCCCGTTGTTGCCGATTACCCTAACACCTATATTCATAACTAAGGCATTGAAAGATGTGAGAAGATCTTTATCTCGAACTAACCTAATCATAACCCTAGCAAGCTTTATATCAACTTATTCTCATTCATAGATCTTAAAACAAAACCTATCCAATTATCGGATTTAACTCGTTAGAACATAAAGAAAATGATTCCGTCTCCCTGTGGATCGACCCATACTCAACCGGCTAGCTACCAAGCGACACCGTCTTGATTGCGGTAGTTAAAAATTAAGAATACACAAAAACGTGAACAATCAAATGGCGCCGCTCCCGGGGAGACGGTAGTTTATTTCTTTGTGTAATTTCGGGTTAATTAAAAAAAAATTGAAAAATATAAAAAAATTGAAAAATTAAAAATATAAAAAAAATCATCTTGTTATTTTTGATTGGTTTTTGTGCAAATTTTGCAGGATTAGAAGACGGACTGGTTCAGATCTGGAGCAAATTTACTGAACAAATCCAGAAACAGGGGATCTAAACAGGAAGAGGAGAACCAACTCAGCACAGAGAAAAATTCTGAAAATCCAAACTTACTAATCCACCGCGGAACCGCGGCAGAATCGACTGTTTGACCGCGGAACCGCGGTCAAAGGGTGACGTCAGCACCCTATTTTTTCTGTTAGTATCTTTTTTCTTCTCTCCTACCCCTTGAACTCTACTGAAATAATTTTCCTGCAGGTTTCTTTGCACAGAATCTTTTCCTCCTATCCAATAAATCGTTTTGTGCAGGATTCTTTGCGCCGCAACTAAAAAATATTTTTGGCAAGTGTTTTTAGATTTTGGTGTGTTACTGCTTTGCATATTTAATACGGAATCTAAGGGGGTATAACACCAATTAAGATTGGGTGGGGATTTCATTACCCTTCCTAAGACCCCAGAAATCACTAAAAGCATATGAATCACCCTTGAGTTAATTAAAAATATCTAGACTCAGTCAATTAAGGACTGTCGTGCTCATTAGGACAGAGGAAGGTTGTGGGCATTCATTCGTTTATCTAAACCTGACTTTGTGGTGCCTGGGCTAGACAAATGAGAAAGGTAACTTTAAAATGCCCATCTCACGGTGATTCGTGAGCGGAACACTCCTTTCTTCCTTTGTGCTTAGCTGGCCACAATTGGCAGTGAAGAGGCGATTTGAGGGATATCTCACAACTTGTCACTTTGGAACAGTTAGGAGCAGTCTAGTGGACTTAGAAGACCCTAGCTCTAAGTTTGATTATGCATGTTTTAAACTGTGATTGTTACGCCGTGAGTCCATACACATTTTTGCAAAAATCTTTATAAAAAAAATTTCTAAAAATAAAAAAAAAACACAAAACAAATTTTTTTTACAAAAACTTGCCCTTTGTCAATATAATCCCATTTCACCCACCTTCCATCCTTACCTTTCTTCATTGACGTTTTCTTACCCTCACATTCTACGCTTTGACAACACTAAACTCGTTTAGTATATGTCCGGTTGGACTCGCGACACCGGCGCCCGCCTAGTCCGTGTTTCGTTAGTCGCTACCGACTACGCGATCGACTCCGAAGTCGAAACTCCCTCCACACCTTTTTCATCCTTACCTTTGCCGGCAACTCCGACATTGACCGGAATTCTGTTCATACATCTTCACCTTCATCTTCATCTTCTTCTGAGATGTCAGGATTCAATCCTAACAACCCTTTCTTTACCTACCTCGGGACTGATTCCACCTCAACTGGGTGCGAATAAGCCGCAACAATCTCCTGTTGAAGCGTCACAGCAAATCGCGCTCCAGGATCGTTTCTATCCTACCCGCTCCGCACTTCCTACCTGTCTTTCACTACCGCCGGCAAATGGGGATAATTTCGAAATTAAGCCCCACTTCATCAACATGTTGCCTAAATTTCATGGACTGGAATCCGAAGATGCCTATATCTTCATCAACAAATTCCAGAACGTATGTCCAATAATGAAGACAACCCAACTGTCCGATGATATATACGGCTACGAGTCATTCCTTTCACATTGTGTGACCTAACTGAAAAGTGGTTGTATAGTACTGCATCGCATTCCATAAATAGTTGGGAAGAGTTTGTTAAAGCGTTTCTTAAAAAGTTTTACCCAAATCACAAGACCGCGAGAATACGAAATGAAATTAACCAATTTTCCCAGCTTCCTTCCGAACCTTTTTGGAAGTGTTTCGAACAATACAAAGACCTTCTTGTTCAGTGCCCTCATCACGGTATTGAGAGATGGCAACTTTGCCAAACCTTATACGAAGGACTGAACCCAGCAACTAAGCAGTTGTTGTAAACCATTTGTCAAGGCCACTTCCTATCCAAATCTGACAAGGAAGCTTGGCAATTTCTCGACGATCTTGCTGAACAAACGCTTCAGTGGGAAAGCACTAGACTGAACACTTCGTCTACTTCTTCCGGTCTATCTAGGGCGGGCGTTCATCAACTTGATATGTCAATTGCAATGAAAGCCGAAATGGCAGCGAATACACAAAAACTAGAAGCGATTGAGAGCATATTCTCAGCGTCTTCTCCTGCCCATGTTCTTCCCCTCGTACCATCTGCGCTTGTTGTTCGGATCCCTCACATTTAACCGAAGAGTGTCCTTACAACCCACCCGTTCAAGGATAGGATCAAGTCAATGCTGCATTTTAGTAAAGACAAAGAAATGATCCATACTCTTCAACTTATAATCCTGGTTGGAGGAACAACCCCAATTTCGTCTGGAATCAAAATCAGCAACAATTCTAAGGCAACAACTTTCAAAGGCCTCTTCCTCAACAACAAGCATAACCACAAACTCAGTATCAATATCAGCAACCTTTCCAACCCCAATCTTACCAAAATCAAACGAACAATTTTGCACCCAACAATTCTTTTCCTCAAAACAATTTTGTTCCGCCAAATAATGATAAGGTTTTCTCATTAGAACGAAGTCTGGAGGCGTCTTTAAAGCAATCAACTCAATCCTCTGCCAACATCCAGTCTTCCATTCAGTCTTTGGTGCAACACACTGCTTCACACGGGAAAAGCATCAAAACCATCGAAGCTCAGATTGCACAACTGAATGCAGTTTTAAGCGAGCGAGAGAAGGGAAAGCTTCCATCTCAACCACTCCCAAATCCTGGTCACCCACAAAATGCACATGTTGCTCTTGAATAATAAAACCATAATGTGAGTGCCGTGACTACGTTGAGATCTGGAAGGGTGCTGCAAAACAACGTTGGCACAGATGATGACACTCCGACCGCTTCTTCTTCTTCTTTGTCTTCTGAGCCTGTTCTCCATTCTTCACAAGGCTCTATTTCTTCTGCTGCTCCGAACGGACCCACATCTCACTCCACGAAAATACCAGCACTAGGGTCCATTCCTGCTCCATAATCTCCTCCACAAACATTGGATTCAACCAATTTTCAAAATGCTCCATTTCCAAACCGGTTGAGGTCCAATAAACAAAATCCACAAATGGAGAAGATTGTGGAGTTGTTAAACAGGTTAACATTAACATTCGCCTCTTGGATGCAATCCAACAAGTCCCTTCTTACGTAAAAATCTTGAAGGACATATGCACTAAGAAGAGGAAATCTCAAGTACTTAAGAAAGTTTTCTTAGCTGGTGCCGTAAGTGATGCTCTTACCCAACCTTTACCTTAAAAATGAAAGAAATCTGACTATCCTACGATTTCAATAACTATTGGGGATAAGAATATCAACCGCGCACTTTTGGATCTTGGTGCCAGTGTTAACCTACTTCCTTATTCGGTATATGAGCAATTAGGTGTAGGAGAGCTGAAACCTACACATTGTACTCTTCAAATGGCAGACCGATCTATCACCCACCCTAGGGATGAGCTAGAGGATGTGTTAATAAAGGTAGGGGACTTCATATTCCCCGTTGATTTTATTGTTTTCGATACACAACCTGTACGTAACTCCCGGAATCAAATTCCGGTGATACTCGGTCGTCCATTCCTTGCAACCTCAAATGTTGTGATCAATTGTCGCAATGGTTCGATGAACCTATCTTTTGGAAATATGACAATTGAACTCAATATTTTTAAGTTGGGGAATCAGCCCTCCGAACCTAATGCTCATATACTTGATGTTTGTTCAATCCAGGAGATCACCCCGGAGGACTGTGAACTCGAGAAATTTATGTTCGATCACAGTAATCTTGACGCTACTAGTGCGTTCCTCCTTGAATCTGATACTGCTCCCGACAGTGACTACGAGTGTTTCACTTTCTCGAACGACCTTGACTTGTCGCCACCCGAGCTTTAATCCTTTGAATTTTCGGATGAGTTGGCTGAACCATCCGACTCAGTCGCGTACACTCATTTTGAGCCTTTGTTAGAATCCTTCGAGATTGAGACAGTTTCGCCGATTTTGCCTTCAATCGTTTCACCTCCAACGCTCGAACTCAAGCCGTTGCCGTCTCACCTCAAGTATGCTTATTTAGGTGAGAACGAGACCCTACCGATCGTCATCTCATCTTCTCTAGCTTCAGAGCAAGAGAAAGCCCTTCTGACGGTCTTACAGAGCAATCGGAAAGCTTTTGGCTGGACTATGGCGGACATCAAGGGGATTAGTCTCCTGATAGTTGAACATCATATTCATATGATGGATGATGCCAAACCAGCTAGGGATCCACAGAGACGACTCAACCCAGTCATGAAGGAGGCTGTTAAAAAGGAGATCGTAAAGTGTCTTGATAGTGGTATCATTTACCCTATCTCTGATAGTCAGTGGGTTAGCCCCATTCATGTTGTCCCCAAGAAATCAGGCATAACAGTCATAACAAATGAGGCGAACGAGTTAATTTCTACTCGCACCCAAACTGGGTGGCGAGTATGTATCGATTATAGGAAACTCAATGCCGCGACACGGAAAGACCACTTTCCATTACCTTTCATTGACCAAATGCTTGAACGATTGGCTGGGCATGAATACTACTACTTTTTGGATGGCTACTCCGGCTATAATCAAATTCCCATTGCCGAAAAAGATCAGGACAAGACCACATTCACTTGTCCTTTCAGCACGTTTGCATATCGTCGCATGCCCTTTGGGTTATGCAATGCGCCCGCTACTTTCCAGCGGTGTATGATGGGAATTTTTTCAGACACAGTGGAAAAATTCTTGGAGATCTTCATGGATGATTTCTCCATTTTCAGCGACTCCTTTGATGAGTGTTTGCTACATCTAGACGATGTCCTTACCCGGTGTAAGGATAAGAACCTTACTTTAAATTGGGAGAAGTGCCACTTCATGGTGCGTGAATGTATTGTCTTAGGACATATCATCTCGCAAAACGGCATTGAGGTAGATAAAGCGAAGGTTGAAGTCATTTCCAATCTCCCTCCTCCCAAATGCGTCCGAGACATTCGAGCCTTCCTTGGCCATGCCGGTTTCTATAGACGGTTCATCAAGGACTTTAGCAAGATTGCTAGGCCCTTGACTCTTTTGCTGGACAAGGACACCACATTCGATTTCGACTCGAGCTGTATGCATGCATTCGAGTCATTTAAAAACTCACTTATTTCTGCTCTCGTTCTGTCTTCTCCTGACTGGACGCATCCATTTGAGATTATGTGCGATGCATCCAATTTTGCCATTGGTGCTGTCCTTGGACAGCACATCGATAAGATGCCATATGTAATCTATTATGCTAGCCGAACCTTGAACGATGCCCAATTGAATTACATAACAACAGAGAAGGAATTCTTGGCTATTGTGTTTGCCTTAGAAAAGTTCAGTCCCTCCTTGATCGGCTCTCCAGTCATCGTATATATTGCCCATTCAGCTCTTCGCCATCTTTTTGCGAAGAAAGACGCAAAATCTCGGCTGATCCGTTGGATCCTCTTACTCTAAGAGTTTGACCTTGTCATCAAAGACAAAAGAGGATGCGAAAACGTAGTCGCCGACCATCTTTCACGCCTCCCTTCTTCGCCGACGTTTCAATTTCCGATAAACGGCGTTTTTCCGGATGAGCGGCTCTTGACAGTATCATGTGAACCTTGGTTCGCAGATATTGTGAACTATTTAGCCACCGGACTACTGCCGAATGAATGGTCAAAATAGGACAGACTCCGATTTCTATCCCGGGTAAAACACTTTTACTGGGACGAACCTTATCTGTTCAAGTACTTTCCCGACCAGATTATTCGTCGGTGTGTCCCTGACAATGAATTCAAGAGCGTTCTGTCATTTTGCCACGATCAAGTATGTGGCGGGCATTTTGGCCCTAGAAAGACAACCGAAAAGATCTTGCAGTATGGTTTCTACTAGCCACAACTCTTTAAAGACGCACATGATTACTGCAAGACGTGCTTCCGGTGCCAACACTTGGGCCGGATATCCAGGAGAAACGAATGCCGCTCCAACCAGTCTTGGTTGTGGAAATTTTTGATGTTTGGAGGATTGATTTTATGGGGCGTTTTCCAATTCTTTTGGGAACTTGTATATTCTTCTCGCTGTTGATTATGTTTCTAAGTGGGTCGAGGCTGTGCCCAGCCGGACTAGTGACAACAAGGTTGTCATTAGAATCCTCAAGGAAAACATTTTCTCCCGGTTTGGGCACCCCCGAGCAATCATTAGCGACAATGGAACTTATTTATGTAATAGGACTTTCGAGTCCTTGATGCGGAAATATTCCATTAATCATAACCTATCAACGCCCTATCATCCCCAAACATGTGAGCAAGCCGAGATTTCAAATCGGCAAATCAAGCAGATATTGGAGAAGACGGTTTCCAAGAATCACAAGGATTGGTCTTTAAAACTTACTGATGCTCTTTGGGCATTTCGAACTGTCTATAAGACCGATCTTAGCATGTCTCCTTATCGGCTTGTTTACGGAAAGGCTTGCCATCTTCCAATGGAAATAGAGTATCGTGCATTTTGGGCGATAAAGGAGCTGAATCTATCTATCGAAAATGCGGGCAACCATAGAAAGCTGCGGTTAAATGAATTGAACGAGCTTCGGGATGAAACTTACAAGAACGCGGTTGTCGTAAAAAACCGAACGAAGGTGTTTCACGATAAACACCTTATGCGCAAAACATTCACACCTCATCAACAGGTATTGCTTTACGACACTCGACTATATTTCCATCCCGGCAAGCTCAGATCTCGCTGGAAAGGGCTATTTTTTGTACGTACCGTATATCCGCACGGTGCGGTCAATTTAGAAAATCCTGAGTGCGGTTCACTCTTCAAAGTGAACGGACATAGGTTAAAACCATTTCTCACTGCGGACCCTTCGGAGAAGCTCCTGATATTGCAGGAGCCGGTTTATATCGACTGATCTTCCTCCACCTACCCCCAAATTTCAGTTATCCAGCCATAAACAGTAGAAACACTGTTTCAAATAAGTTTGGGGGTATGTCACACTTGTAATTATATAAATAAATAAAAAAATAAAAAAATAAAAAAAATTCAAATTTTCAGGGGTATTTTTGTAAATATTCAGTTCTATTAAATAAATAAATAAATAAATAATACAATTTTTCTTTACAAAATAAATTCCTCTTTTTAAGGGGTCCTTTTTGCAAATAACAAAAACATCCTCTATAAATACAACCCGGTGCATTTATAGAACCCTAATTTCTCTCTCCCTTAAAACCCTAGCCGCTGCAGCAGAAACAGCAGAGAGATTGCATTCCGCCGCCGACGCCAGCATTTAGCCGCACTTCCGCCGCTCCTCTACTGCTTCTCCCTCTGAAATTTTCAGAGGAGGTTCGATCTTCTCTGCACTTCTCTGTTAAATTTTTAGATTCCTGCAATTTTATTTCAATGGCACCTACACTGCAATCTGAAATAGACTTTTCCCAAATGTTCGCACACACTGTTTATAGTAGTTACTTCGGTGATGAGATCCGAAGGCGCGGATGGAACTTTTTACTATTGAACCATCCGAATGCCTTCGCGCTTCCGGATCTTGTCACCCGTTTTTATGAGTGTATGGAGGGTTTTCTTGCACAACATGACATTTTTCACACCATCCCTTCATATAGTGCACACATTAATGACTCGAAACCCTAACTACAATATGTGCACTGTTTTACTTCACTCGATTGGCGCTGGCAAGAGGGCTGCCAATTACCCATGCCCTATGTTGGTGACACAACTGTGTCGCAATTTCCTCCATGTTGAGGAATTTGAATTTTATATGCATGGTGGAATTCCTGTTCGACCCCTTCTTGAGGGCGTTTCCACGTCCTATACACGATTACATGATTTATGGTCGCGCACCGAGCGGGCCGAGGACGTGATGGTCAAGACCCCTAACTCCAGCTCGACCGCGAGCGATGAAGAGCTTACCCCTGCTGCACAAGCGCGCTTACTTAGAAAAACCCATAGGGGGTAGAAAGATTGATAGGGATGATGACCAACCTTGATCAGCGAGTGACGGGTTTGGAGCAGGGCATGAGCACCCTGCTGGCAAGAGAGGTACGTTCCCGATCGCGATCGAGGGGACGGGGGGGTGAGACTATTGAGGCTGCGTTTAGTAGACGCCGCAGGGAGCAGTGAGGACACTACTTTCGATAAGTTTGGGGGAGGGTATTGTAAATAGTTATCTTTGCATTGCATCTGCATATTTTTATTTTTGTACATATTTGTTTTTTCTTTACATATTTAATTCCGCATTGCATCTTTATAAAAAAATATAAAATATATATATATATATAAATATATAAAAATAAAATCAATAAAAATTGAATTTTTTTTTTAAAAAATTATAAAAATTGAAAAGTTCAATTTTGACCATATTTGACTTTAGTTTAACATGATGGTTGACTAGTTAGGAAAAACCAGATCTTAAACTTAGTAAATTAAAAACTCTAAAAATAACCTTTCTTAAAGTTTAACTATAGAAAATATATGTCCTTATAGTTTATTTAGAAATAGGCAAATTTTGAGTTCAGTTCTTGGGCTAAATCGAAATAATGGAAGAGTATTGAAAGCTCTATTTGAAGTATAAGTATGAAAAATAATTCTGAACCTCAAGTCCAAATTCTGAAAATATATACCCTACTTTACGCACTCACACACATCTTAAAACTTGGGATAGTAGAGGATACCTTGAAATGCTCTTGTACTAAAATCCTTAGCATGAAGGAAAATAAAATAAAAGTATAAGCGGTGAATAAAGAGAGAGAAAAAATGAATACTGGTTTTGTAATTACTTAAGGCGGCATAAATAAAAAATATAGCGAGGGTGCTTTATCACCTAGTGCCTTAGACCAACTGGTTTGGGAGTCACTGCTAAGCCTTAGGTATTGCAAGACGAGAAATTACGCCTAAATGTGCAAGCACATTTTGTAATCGATCGTTTAGTAGCTCAAGAAGTATTAACGGTCGCATGAAGGATGTGTGAGCAATTTCATCTAAAATTCACCAACTAAAAGCATTTTGGAAGATGGACAAGAGTATGATAGCTTGAATTGAATTTCCAAGTGTAGGGGTGATAATTACACATACGTAGGGGTATATAATTGGAGTTTGGAGGAGAGATAGGAATAAAAGATAGGGCTTATATCTTCAGTAGAGATGATAAAAATTCCTGAGTTAAGATTGCACCTTAGAAGGAAAACTTAGGAGATGCTAAAAGCTCTATAAACTAGAAAAACGTATATGATCTTAAGTTAAATGAAAAGGAAGCGTGAAAAATACGGGTTGATAATTTCTAGGTTGAAGATAATAGAATTTCTTGCTAGAATACTGAATTGAAGAATTAGAGTCAACGGCCAAATTGATCGGATTTTGTGGGTAGTATCCGCTGAAAACCCTCAGGAGACAACACTCCTCCTACTAGGGACACCTAGAAGTTTAAAGGCTTGTTGCACGAGCTCAGTGCAATCGCGTTCCCTGCGAAAGTGAGGATAGGATTTTTTCGAGACTAAAATTGGATTTGCTTGGGACGAGCAAAAGATAAGTTTGGGGGTATTTGTTCATATCAGATTTTTGCATTTTTATACCGTCCATTCTTAATCACATTGCATATAAGTAGGTACTTTTGATCCATGTCTGCTAAATAGTTGCAGGTTACAGGCTCTCAGCTCTTTACAGTGAAATTCATGAAAAGTCGCAACAAATGTGGGACTACGACCAACAAACAGAGAAATACGGGTTTCCGCACACTATCCGTATAATGCCGCCTACCAGTTCAAGGAACAAATGAAAAATCATTGAGTATTTTAATGCACAAAGCACAAGGGCAGCACAAGATCCAAGACTTCAACGTGGAGCTAAAGGCAAAATTCCACATCATTCTGCACTGTTGGAAATCTGGAAAAGAACTGAAGAGTTTTTGAGAATCCAAGTGTTCCAAACAGAAGATAAAAGCAACAGAAAGAATCCCTAAAAAATTGATCACACAAGACCACCAAATGGCTGCGGAACCGCGGCCAAATAGACACATCTGCCGCGGTTCCGCGGCCGTGCTCTGCACGTGTCGGTGGCAGTGTCGGTGCTTTGACTCGGTTTTTGGGGTTGTTTTGTAATTTCATGTATGGATCAGAATGTAAACCTAGGGTTTTTCCTATCTATAAATAGGAGAGTTCAAAGCCAAATGAGGGCATGCCTCTCTTTATTTTTTATGCAACTTTTTAATTTCTAGATATAAAAATTTAAATTCCATTGTAATGCGTTTTTGAGAGCTCGTCAATAAAGTAAGTTTTTTTTATTTATTTATCTCGCATTCTTTTTATCGTACTTTAAATACCTGCAATTTTTTAATTGTTAATCTAGTGGTAGAATTAATCTGCAATTTCTTATCTTGATCTTTATTTTAAATCTTTTATTGAGTGAGTAATTCCTCACTTGTTAGGATAGGAGAAGGAAGGTTTGAGAGAAGGAAATCTCTCTCACTCCTTTCTTTGCCCAAAATTTTTAAATACGGACTCCCTTTAATTCAACCTCAATCCGCTCACTATGGCACCTTATCCTACATGATAGCGGTGATTCCCTAGTTAGACCGGTTGTGGTTGAATTAACCGGAGGTTAGGGCTAAGAGCCAAGAACGGACGGACAAGGACCAAAAGGAAGAAACTAAGCATGGAAAGCCTAGCTTAGACTTGTAAGTTTCTTTCTAGTCATGCTAATCCCCGTTGTTGCCGATTACCCTAACACCTATATTCATAACTAAGGCATTGAAAGATGTGAGAAGATCCCTATCTCGAAATAACCTAATCCTAACCCTAGCAAGCTTTATATCAACTTATTCTCATTCATAGATCTTAAAACAAAACCTATCCAATTACCGGATTTAACTCGTTAGAATATAAAGAAAAGGATTCCGTCTCCCTGTGGATCGACCCGTACTCAACCGGCTAGCTACCTAGCGACACCGTCTTGATTGCAGTAGTTAAAAATTAAGAATACACAAAAACATGAACAATCAGGTATGTATATACGGTGTTGGTATTCTTATATTTATACTAAAATACTTCTAGAAGAGAACACCTCATTTTGTGATATTCTTTTTATTGTAAATAGATAATGAGATGGATGGGTGAGGTGTTTTCTAGCATGGTGAGAAGCATGGCTATTTGTTTTATTTATTCATTTGTGAAAACTATTCAATCATGGCTTGTATATTTTATTGAAAGATGAAATGCTTGATATTTTTCACTTAGCCATTTTCTCACTTCATTCTAAATATAGCTACTCTCTCCTCCCTTAATCTCTTCTTCTTTTTCAAACCCTAACCCTCTCATGAGTTGAGAAATATAGGGTTTATGAGATAAATTAATCCAATTAGCATACGCTATATCTTCTAACCTATCTACATTAGCAAACTAGGTAGTTTAGTTACCTCACTTTTGAGGTTGAAGCTTGAATCAAAGACTCTCGGGTGGATCGTCTTCGACGTGAGGAGGCCGACAACCAAGCTCGATCCCGATAAACGAGGAGCTTAGAAAGAGGACTAAGAAGACCCGAAAGACTTGATCACATAGGTATAATCACTCTTCACAGTAGATTAGAATCTATGTAGTTTTTGTTTTCTAAGGTCTATGGCTATTCTTAGGATAATGGTCGATGTTGTCCGCTTTAAAATTATTTTTTTGTAAATTCCGCCTCTCTACAAATTCTGGGAGTGTGCGACATTAACTTACACCAACCTCTTGAAATATATCGGATCAACTTTACTTCCATCATCAAACTTCGACAACTTGATGGCGCACTCGAGTAGTGTGTTCACCAGGTTGCTTTTCTCCATATTGAACTTCTTAAGAATTGACTTCGCATAGCCTTCTTGGGTGAAGAAAATGCCATCACTACTTTCCTTCACCTCGATGCCAAGATAATAAGACATGAGCCCAATATCCGTCATCTAGAATTCTTGAACCATAGAGTTTTTGAACTCCCCAAACATATGTAGATTGTTACTGTTGGCTATAATGCCCTCAAATCAATTATTGGATCACAGGCACCTGATTGCAATGATTGAGGAAGGACCTATACCGGTAGAATAGTCTTACTCAAGATGATAGTATGCTATCTGGTTTGTCTTTATCATCGTGTACATGCTTTAGGTGACATTATAGATCACTATTACATGTTGATAGAGCCCATAGGATTCTTGCTTGACTACCAGCAGTATGATGGCGATCATATATGTGAGAGTTGGGTGGTCTATAAGCACATCCTTAAAGTATCCCTAGTTGTGGGAGTTTCAAGACTGGGCATCGATACTCCAAGAGTAGACTAGTGTATATGGATCGAGACCCCGACGAGGGGCGGTGGCCGGTCTCACAAGCTATCAGTGTCAGTTGGTTCGCCTAAGATGTATATAGGTGCTCATTGGGTTATGAGTACACCGGACGGACTCGCCGGGAACATGCTGGTTAGTATTATACCTATTATCAGATAGCAGTTCCCTGGTGACATGTGTACATGTTAGTCTATCGAAATGAGATCGTCATTTGTCTCGTGTGAGTTCCCACTGTGCTTTGATTACTACCCTACCACGGCTCAAAGGAGTCGTGCAAATAGGTTTTAGTTGGGTACAGTCCCAAGCCACATGTAGGAAGTAAGCGGATCATCAGGGGATTCGTCTCTCCAGGTATTGGGGGTTGATGTCGCGGTGTGCACGGGTGGCCATCACCAGAAATCCTCGACCGGGGTAGACGGGAATTACCGATCTAGGATTGGTAGTTTCTCAGTTGGTGATAGGGTTTCATGCCAACACTAAATGTCAAGTTATTAGGAGTCTAACTTTATCCACCCCCTAGACTCGATATGCGATACTCATAGACGAACGGACATGACTGTACGGATATTGTCACTGTCAGGCTCAGTAGGGGTTTCAGGACGAGTTTGCTCGTCGGCTTCCCTTTCGCTCAATATCTGGGTAGCCGTTACGTACAGCTAGTGCCACTGACATGCTTGTGGTTAAACCTACTGCCGGCGTATTAACGAGTCTTTAGAGTCCCACACAGAGAGTTTCCCTGGTTCGGGTGAAACGTTGTAGAGGCCGTATGGTTTTATGACAGGGTTCGATCATATTCGTGCACTTTTGCACGGATCCTAATCGGACGGATAACACTAGTGGGCTTTGGTTTAAACCGGATACTAGTATTATATTGTTGGATTATTTTCGTCTCGTAGTATTCGTATTCAGTCGGAATACAGATGCGGGTATATATATACGGATGAGGGGTATTCTTGTAATTCGTTACTAGATAACTTTAGGGTTGCCATTTCTTTTCTTGCTTTAAACATTTAGTTTATTGTTTATTTGTTGAAAGTGTGAGTCATGGAATTTTGGCTAAATCTTTGTGGCATGGGCAATTCGTGAGGCCTGGAATGTGTCATGGTGTGAGTCATGGGTGTGCATTAACTCTTGGTGACTCATGGTGTGTCATGGTGCATTGATGTTTTCCTGTGATGGGTGGTGAGATATTTGTTGAGGCAAGTGGCAGATATTTTGTGGAGATGGATTTTCTTTAGTTTCCAATCACAACCAACTCACCACTCTACTCAAGAAAACAACAGAGGCTTTTTTTCACTTGGCTAATTTTTTCTTGAGCTCACATTTTCCTCTCATGGCAACTTCTTCAACTTCCATCCAAACCCTCTCATGAGTTGAGAATCCTTGGATGTATTGAGACAAAGCGATCACAAACACTCTCCACTTCATCTTGGCTATCTAGGCTAGCAAACTAGATAGCCGAGTTGCTTCGGTTTAGAGGCGGGAGCCCATTTTACAAACCCTTGACGTGGATCTTCTTCAATGTGGGGAGCCGGAGATCAAAATTGATCGGGGAAGCCGCGAGGAGCTTAGGATAGAGGTTGAAGACCGAAGGACACGGATCGATCAGTATTACCTCTCTAAACTCCTTTTATATAACCAGTATAAGGTTAATGGTACGATCCGTCGATTAGGGTTCCGTTAGCACCGGGTTTTAAAATTTTTTGTTCCGCATTTGGTCACGGATTGATGGTCGGGGCACTGCCGTAACCCTATATGGTATCAGAGCCAACTCATTAACCGCATACTAGTTGGTTTAAACGATGTTAAAATATCGAAACTGAAACAACTCCGAAACAATACCCGTAGTATTCCATTCTCTGTCGAATTTTTATTGGTCTTCTAAAAATATTTTAGCAACTGCAGAAGACTACTTAGATGACAACTAGAACATACCCCAAATACGAACCCATTTGACCTGAAATGACCCGGCCACATCAGGTAAAATTCCGAGCCGGCCGACCAGAGAAGGGAATTAGGGTTTGAAATTTTGGGTCTGGTCTGGTCTCTGGAATATTGGTTCAGTGGTATTGCTTGTTTATCCCGGTTTGGATATGGTTTTATCTAGTTGTTTGGGGCTATTCGGGGTTATTTCGAAGTCGATATTTCCAACACTGTTTAAAGTTTACAGTACATGCATTACTATCTGCGAACATGAATGTCATTAGAGCGGTACAACTTGTTTAATTGTTATAGTTCTTTTAGACGGGTTTGCGAACGTGACATTCGCGTTGATGTTCTGTGTTTGTTGCGGAATCGTCGTGGTGGATAGCTTGGCTGCAATGATAGTACAGTTTATTTTTATTTATACATTTGATATTGCGGGGAGAGCGTCCGACATGTGGACTACCGTCACTGCCTGTTTTTATATTATTTATTTGGAGCACGACCGGGTTGAGGTCGATGTCACCGTTGTACATATTTTATTTTCTGTACTAGGATTACCCCATGATGAAGTGCACGGATAGCCGGGTTCTGGAGGGCAACGGGCCCGTATATCATGGCGTTGAGACGGAGGGGGTCTCACTCTAGAATTGGCAGGCTATTCGCCACACTCGTAGGGGGTACAGGTTGATCCAAGGAGGGATGCTCAAGTTACCGGATTCCGTGAAGTGCTGGGTGGCCCATTCACTTTGATGAAGGGGGCTGCCTCGCTTCTGGTTTTTGGCGGGTAACTTGTCACGCTCGTAGGGGTCTAGGTTTTCATTGCACAGGCTATCCATACGACCAGAGAAACGTCGGGTTTCACTTGCGGCTCAAATGAAACCCGGGGCTCCCAGATTATCTGTATTGTTCTGTGATGTTTATTGCTTATCTGTGATGTTGCATTTATCACGCCTGGAGCGACTATTATATATTTATATATATATATATATATATATATATATACTAGTAGATATTGTATATGTTTTACACCCGCGCTAGTCCAGCCCCCGCTTTGTCGTTAGTTAAGTAACCTAACGGGCGATGATGGAGCCCAGTGGCGAATGCGGATGGCATATACTTACATCATATTTTCGTTCTTTTGTGGTGTGATTAATTGATGGGACTGCGTTGATTCAGATCAATGCAAGGAAAATAGACTTATTCGATGTTGTTGGAACAATTTTTAAAAAGCTGTTATTATAAGGACGTTTTCTTTTGTTTTGCACAGCGGTATTCGGTTATGAATATCCAGCACCTCATTCGACGAGGCAAGACCCGAGATCCCCTCACCGGGAGTGACCTCTTGGGCAGAAGTTTGCATCAGGGTAATAACTTCAGTATAGTCGATTACTTTTTTTCTTTGCGTCGAAGTATTCAGTGGGAATTTCCTGCACCTCATTCCACGAGAAAAGAGCCGAGATCCTTTCACCGAGAGTGACCTCTTTAGCAAAGGTTTTCGCCAATATATATTTGTAAAAAGCTATCCGGTTCCTTCAACGATATCAAGTTCATTACGTTAAAGGTTTTTCACCAAAAAATATTCGTAGCCCTCCGTCATTTCAGACGGGTAGCACTTAATATTCATGCTATATTTGTTGGCCTTCGTCATGACATAGTGTATGGTAGCTATTTATTACTTTTCTGTTGCATAGATAGATGTGTTGGTTTGAGACAGTCGTACTACTATGTTGGCCTTCGTCAAGGGTATGTACGGGTGGGTTCAAATTAACCTGGACAATGACGGGTAGAACTTGGCATGCGACTTATGATATGTTGGCCTTCTTCAATGTCATAAGAACATGGGGTAGAAATCACATCGGGAGTTTCAAACATACAGGAAACTTGCCAGATATGCACGTACCTTCTGGAGTGTGATAACTTGAGTGGATTCCATCAAGTTATCATGCGATGATAGTTGGATCCCGATTCCCACTGATGAGTTGGTTTAATCCTCGGGTGATTTTAGATGATCCCGACTAATTCTTCTTCTAAGTTTGGAGGAGAATTTGAGGATACAGTGGGAGACATCCTAATTAAATAAAGTGATTGACCATTCTGATCTAGGTTAGAGTGCACGCTGAGTGTTTCTTTTCTTTCTCTCTCTTTGGCAACGACCATGGCCCGACCCTAGACTATAACTCGATAACCAAGTTAACCGAACCTTCTTAAAACACATTGAATTTTGGATTGTCAGAGTTGCACACTTCATTGCCACTCCTACTTTTACCCTTTGCTTTTCTCCGGAACATTCTGTATCACTACAAAGATCTACATTTTTTGGATATGACCATCGTATAGTTATATACGAACTCGAAAAAACTTGTTTCAGATTCGAGAATGGTTTCCGGTTCTGGAGAAATTGAATAGGACTATTCAGTTATCTTTTCCTTTTACCTTCTCTCAGGTTGTGAGGGCTCTTAGGATTAGAAGAGGGTACACCTATTGCGCTTATTAGATAGTCTTCTTCCAAATCATAGGCAGGTGCCAAAAGGTGAAGAAGGAAGAAAACCAATTACCCTAAGTGTGGTGTACAGAAGGTAATAAGTAAAGACAAATTAAGGGATTAAATAGAGGGCAAAAAAAATTGCGACTGCTATCATTCATGACCAAACCACGTATTTCATCGCCACTCCTATTTCACCTTTGAATTTCTCCAGAACACCACGTATCATTACGAAGATCCACAGTTATTGGATAATCTATCGTACTCGAAGGAACTTGTTCCAGTTCGAGGATAGATTCTGGTTCAGGAGAAATAGAATAAGGATTATTCTGTTGTCTTTTATCTTTACCTTCTCTCAGGTTACGTGGGCTCCTAGGATTAGGAGAGTACACCTATAACGCTTATTGGATAGTCTTCTTCCAAACCATAGGCTGGTGCCGAACGGTAGGGAAGGAAGATAACCATTTAGCCTAAGGATGGTGTACAGAAGGTAATGAGTAAAGACAAATAAAGGGATTTGGAGAGATGGAAAGGAAATATACGGTTATAGTCATGAGTCTGGATAGTGGAAGAGGCATTATTAGGAATACCCGGATACCCCTTCGAAACATTTTCATGTTTCAGTTTCACTGTCCGTTGTTAATTGAAAACTGATTTCCCAATTAGATCCTTACTCCAGGGTATGTATTTACTAGGCTTGATTCTCACATCTGTATGGTTTTACAAATGATGAGTGGGAGTAAGTTATTGGGAATTAGATGATTATATCCTTGTTATATCAGAATTCGTTGTAATTGGTGATATTTGAGGAAATCACCTGGGGTTTTGCCTGACGGAAAATATTTGGTTTTGAATATCCGTTGTTATGCACCAATTTCAAACTGATATATCTGTACGTTTATTTTATAAAGTGAGATATAACTTTTTGAAATTATGTCAATGACATTTACCTATATCAGTTGATGATTGGGTAAGGAGCATTAAACGGCGGTGTAATTCTTCTTAACCATAGTACAGTTTTCAACCTACGACGCATATAGTTTGAGTTATTCAACTCAGGGGACTTATACAAAGTATTGTATGTTGTCCAGTTTCTATTAGGACAGAGGGGTTGGTACTCGTACTATATTCTGTTTACTTGTGACTTCTCCTGTTTTAGACAAGTATTTCTTAGAAATACAAGGTCCAAGTTTTGAGAAGTTATAGGTACAAGAATAAAGTAGAGAACCATGTGTTGCAAGTATCAGGATTCTTCAAAAGTGATCGAAGATGTAGATACTTGTGTCAGGTATTCAGTTGATAGAAATGGTTTTGATAACTTTTTTCTCTTTCAGCTTACTCATATCTGGATGCACTCCTAAGTTGAGTAATACTGATCGGCCTCTCTCCATTTAGTTGACATGCACCGGAGACAGCTGCATGATTTGAATCTGGTTTCAATTAAATCAGTGACTCTGTTTCTATATTGTATATAGAATGGTTCATATCTTAACGATGTTAAGGTATATGGAGTTGTTCGGCTTATGCTTAAAACCAGACTCTGGATAACTCAAGACACGTTTCTGTAATGGCAGTTTTTGGGTTATCCCGGGCTATGATGAGGGTTAACTTTCTACCATCTGGAAGATCAATAGTGATATTGTTCTTGACTCGCCACGGTTTAAGCAAAATGGACTTTTTTCAGAAAACGGTAGTGGGAGTATGGTAGAACTGGAAGTGATTCCATAACCATAAACGATTACTGAAAATTTAATAGAACCTAAAAATTCAATCGGGTTTGACATTCTATTGGCCATTCCGCAGATATGGTGGGTAACTTCAGGCGCCCGAGAGGTACTTCGGTATCCTCAAAAACGGTGACATGGAGGTTCTTGTTTATCCAGACTTTCCATTACTGATGTTCTAGACTATGAAACCCGGCATGATGATGAGTATAGCGTCGTTCTAAACTAACTTTAGAATTGCACGTGTATATGACTCTGCCAGAGGGTTGTTGTAGTCAATGGGAGCAGCGACAACATAGTGGACAAGAAGCTTGTGTGTATTTATAGACTAAAGCAGATATAGCGGAGAAAAATCATCTATTTTTGATGTGACAGTCATAGGCTTTGACTTCATCTGAATAGGAGATGGATCTGTTAAGAAGGTAGTAGGGTGTAATGTCCTGATATTTGGATGACATACACTTTGTAGGAAGTGAAATTCCTATACTACGATCGGTTATACTGTGGTTGTCACACAGTGGTTTCTACACATAGGATATGGATATTATATCAGGCATTCTGGTTACTAGATCTATGGTTTTAGATCTAGATTTGGGTAGTTTCCCAATCTGGGTACTTAGACAGTATTCTAAAGGTGTTTTAGAATAGACGACTCCTAGTATGGTGGTGAACCTACAGGTGATGGAGTCACCCTCTCTGAAGGTGTCTTACAGACTAAAGGGAAGAGGGATGTGCATGATTGGCATATCACTTGCTTAGGCAATTGAGCCAATCATGAGATGTCAAGTACTACACCAGATATTGCTTTTGCACTAGATGAATTAAGATGATATATTAATCCAATTCTGGAGAAACGTTCGGAAGCAGTTTATGAACATAAGTAAATATTCTAGGGATTTGGTAATGACAGCCTCCTTCGGGAGACGGTTATCATTCCAGGTTTCCAAGGTGACCTGGATGACAGAGTGACTGTCAGAGTTATAGTTTTCCCTCTTTTGAGGGGCAGTAGTTTGGACAGGTGGTCTAAACGGATACCGAGGGAGGCATGGTGCAGGATACTGATTAAATTCAGTTGACGATACAGTCCAAGAAGTTTACTGGATTTGGAGTTCATTTGTGAACTGGGTCCCATCAGATATCCAGGCGTATTCTAAGACAGGTATTGCTCATTTCGGGAGATGGCTTTCTCCGCGAACTTGAGATAAAGAGAGACATAGAAAGAAACATTGGAGCGGATCCACTCACTGAGGCTATTTCTCGAACGCAATAGTTTTACAAACTAGCTTTGTAAAACTGATTAGTAGAGAAGTTGGGTGCTCGGTATCACACGGGCTGTGAGTATGCGACACCGTAATAATTGGCCTTAAGAGCAAGTGGGAGATTGTTGTCTATAATGCCCTCAAGTCAATTATTGGATCACAGACACGTGATTGCAATGATTGAGGGAGAACCTATACCGGTAGAACAGTCTTACTCAAGATGATAGTATGCTATCCGGTTTGTCTTTATCGTCGTGTACATGCTTCAGGTGATATTACAGATCACTATTACATATTTATAGAGCCCATAGGATTCTTGCTTGACTACCAGCAGTATGATGGCGATCGTATACGTGAGAATTGGGTGGTCTATAAGCACATCCTTAAAGTGTCCATAATCGTAGGAGTTTCGAGACTGGGCATCGATACTCCAAGAGTAGACTAGTGTATACAGATCGAGACCCCGACGAGGGGCGGTGGCCGGTCTCACAAGCCATTGGTGTCAGTTGGTTCACCTAAGATGTATACAGGTGCTCATTGGGTTATGAATACACTGGACGGACTCGCCGGGAACATGCTGGTTAGTATTATACGTATTGTCATATAGCAGTTCCCTGGTGACATGTATATAGGTTAGTCTATCGACCTGAGATCTTCATTTGTCTCGTGTGAGTTCCCACTGTGCTTTGATTACTACCCTACTACGTCTCAAAGGAGTCGTACAAATAGGTTTTAGTTGGGTACAGTCCCGAGCCACATGGAGACAGTGAGCAGATCGTCAGGGGATTCGTCTCTCCCGGTATTGGGGGTTGATGTCGCAGTGTGCACGGGTGACCATCACCAGAAATCCTCGGCCGGGGTAGACGAGAATTACCGATTTAGGATCGGTAGTTTCTCAGTTGGTGATAGGGTTTCATGCCGACAATAAATGTCAAGTTATTAGGGTCTGACTTTATCCACCCCCTAGACTCGATATGCGATACTCATAGACGAACGGACATGACTGTATGGATATTGTCACTGTCAGGCTCAGTAGGGGTTTCAGGATGAGTTTGCTCGTCGGCCTCCCTTTCGCTCAATACCTGGATAACCGTTACGTACAGCTAGTGCCACTGACGTGCTTGTAGCTAAACCCACTACCGACGTATTGACGGGTCTTTAGAGTCCCACACAGAGGGTTTCCTTGGTTCAGGCGAAACGTTGTAGAGGCCGTATGGTTTTATGGCAGGGTTCGATCATATTCGTGCACTTGTGCACGGATCATGATCGGACGGATAATACTAGTAGGCTTTGGTTTAAGCCGGATCCTAGTATTATATTGTTGGATTATTTTCGTCTCGTAGTATTCGTATTCAGTCGAAAAACGGATATGGGTATGTATATACGGATGATGGGTATTCTTGTAATTCGTTACGAGATAACTTTAAGGTTGTCATTTCTTTTCTTGCTTTAAACATTTAGTTTAATGTTTATTTGTTGAAAGTGTGAGTCATGAAATTTTGGCTAAAACTTTGTGGCATAGGCAATTCGTGAGGCCTGGAATGTGTCATGGTGTGAGTCATGGGTGTGCATTAACTCTTGGTGACTCATGGTGTGTCATGGTGCATTGATGTTTTCTTGTGGTGGGTGGTGAGATATTTGTTGAGGCAAGTGGCAAATATTTTGTGGAGATGGATTTTCTTTAGTTGCCAATCACAAACAACTCACCACTCCACTCAAGAAAACAACAAAGGCTTTTTTTCACTTGGCCAATTTTTTATTGAGCTCACATTTTCCTTTCATGGCAACTTCTTCAACCTCCACCCAAACCCTCTCATGAGTTGAGAATTCTTAGGTGTATTGAAACAAAGTGATCACAAACACTCTCTACTTCATCATGGCTATCTAGACTAGCAAACTAGATACCCGAGTTGCTTCGGTTTAGAGGCGGGAGCCCGTTTTACAAACCCTTGACGTGGATCTTCTTTGATGCGTGGAGACCGGAGATCAAACTTGATTAGGGAAAGCTTAGGACAGAGGTTGAAGACCGAAGGACACTGATCGATCGGCATAACCTCTCTAAACTCCTTTTATATAACTAGTATAGGGTTAATGGTACGATCCGTCGATTGGGGATCCGTTAGCGCCGGGTTTTAAAAGTTTTTGTTCCGCATTTGGCCATGGATTGATGGACGGGACGCTGCCGTAACCCTACAGTTACCTGTAAAAATAAGATCATCCGCATACAAGCACACAACAAAAAAAATCTCCATTTTCATTCACCTTAGTATATAGAGTATGTTTGTAAGGTCATTTCAAAAAATTATTAACTTGAAAACATGCATCAATTCTATTATTCCAAGTCCTCGGTGCTTGCTTCAAGCCATAAAGTGTCTTCTTCAATTTCAACACTTTGGATTCACTACCCTCTTTCACATAACCAAGCGGTTGTTCAATATAAAACCCTTCTTCAAGAACACCATTCAAAAATGCTGACTTCATATCTAATTGAAATATGTGTCAGTTGTTTTGTGTGGTTAAAGATATAATCAAATGAATAGTTTCAAGTTGAGCAACAGGAGAGAATAGCTCAACATAATCAATTCTAGCCTTTTGCCACCAATCTTTCTTTACACCTTTCGACTTTGTCATTCACATTCTTTTTCTCTTTAAATACCCTTTTACACCAATTGTCTTTTTTCCTTATGGAAGCATTATAAGTTCCCATGTGCCATTCTTCTCAATTGCTTTGATTTCTTCATCCATCGCTGCTTTCCATCTTTTTTCTCGAATAGCCTCCTCAAAATCTAGAGGCTCACAATCGGCAAATAATCAAAACAATGTTAGATCATTTTGATTTTCGGTTACCTTATACAATTCTTCTAAAGATCTCATTTTTTTTGGAGGTGAGCTTGATGAGCTTGAGGAAGAGGATGATGCCGGAGAGTAATTGTTAGTTGTATGTATGCCCTAGAGGCCAGTATTGTACAGATATTGTATATTATATTGGATGCTTGGACATATATAGAGATGACTTTCTTGCTCGATATGATAGTATGCTATCTGGTTACTTTTTATCTTAACATGTACACTAGTCTTTTTATACTGTCTTATAGTTACATGTTGGTAAAGCCCTTAGGATGTGTACTTGACTGCCTGGACTATGATGCAGATCATACTAGTGGGGACATGGTAGTCCATAAGTACATCCTTCAAGGTCCCTAGTCGTGGGTGTATCGAGACGGGGCATCGATATACCAGTGTAGACTAGCGTATACGCTTCTCGACCCATGAGATGGGCGATGGATGATCCCATATCCATTGGTGTTTGACATCAGAGATGGTATACGGGTGCTCAGTGGAGACTGGGTACACTGGACGGACTCGCCGAGAACTCCCAGATGGTATTATACCTCACGTCAGATGGCAGTTCTCAGGTGACACTTGTACAGGTTAGTCTGTAGACCCGAGATCGTCATAGAGTCTTGTGTGATTCCCACTGTGCTTTGATCTCCACCTTACCACGTCCATAAGGGCGTGCAAAACGGTGGTCTTTGGGTACAGTCCCGAGTCACATGGAGGCAATGAGCGATAGGAGGGGTTTCTTCTCTCCCGGTATTGGGGGTTGATGTTGCGCTGTGCTCGATTGGCCGTAACAGGGAAGTCCCTGGCCAGGGCTGATCAGAGATTTGCTGGTAAGTGTTACCAGTAGTTTCTCGACCCGTTATGAGCCTCACATCGGCACGACTTATCGGGTTATTGGGGTCTGACGTTTACCATCCCTAGACTTGATATGCGACATATCAGACGAAGAGACCGGACTGTACGGCAAGTGTTACTGGTCGGATTCGCAGGAGTGTGAGCGGGCTAGCTCGTCGATCTTCTGATCGCTCAATACCCGGGTGGCCGTTACGTTTAGCAGACCGCTTGCGGCTTATGGGTGCTTGATATGATCATCATCTGCTACCGGCGTATTGACGAGTCTTTAGAGTCCTACACAGAGGTTTCCTAGCTCAAGCGAAACGAAATAGGAGTGCATATGAGATATGTGCGGGACCGAGAATAATGCATGTATGTGATACCGTATTTGATTCTCGCGATTTATGTTTCGATTGGTTGTATGAGATATGACCTAGTTATCGAATCATTGATTCGATAAATCGATGCATTGAATACTAGTCGGTTATGTGCGACATGACCGGATCATTGAATCAAATGTTGATTTAATGATTTAATGTATAATTATATATTTGATATATTACTTTGCATTAACTAGTATTGGTTCACTTTAAACGGATTTTTCTCACTTGGTGTGCACATTGTATATGTGATATGTTTTGTGTACACTTGTTTGTATCATGATTGATGATGCATGATAACTTGGCTTTGTGTGAAGAATTGGACCATGGTTATGATAAGGGTTAGGGTTTTTGATTATTCACTTAATTATTTATCCATTATTTATTCATTTAATTAGGTGAAAGAAAACAAAAAGGGTTTCTTTTCTTCATGAAGCTTATTGAAGCTTCATGAAACTTTGACCAAAGTCATCCCTTTTGTCTTCATCCTTAACCCTAACCACTAATCTAACCTTGGTCAATTCTCTACACATAACCATGGTTTACTTTATGATAAGTATTGATTTTCCTTTTTATTTGAATTACTTATCATAACATTATCATCATCTTCTTCATCTTCTTCTTCTTCTTCAAGCTTGCTACTCCAATGGCAACTTGAGTTCTAGTGAGAGAATTCCAAATCTAAAGTGAACCCATCTCCTATTTCTTCACCCTCTACCTCTTGCCAAGTTGTTTTGGGTGTTCTCTTCACAAGTTTCACAACTTTGTGAAGTCGGAGCTTGAACTAGTGCAACCTCGACGTAGATCGTCTTTGACACAAAGCCGACGACCTATTCCGCACATTATTCCGATGAAGCCGACGAATGAGTCGAGGATTCATGATGGACAGCGAGGGCATGACCACGTGGAGCTAAGGAGGTGGAAATCCGGATCTACAAAGGTTGTAGCTTCCGACCTTTAGTTAATTTGTTAACTAGCTTTATCATTTCGCCTAAACATCTAGTCTAAGATCCGTAGTCTAGGGTTTCTCGGCACCAAATTTTTTAAATTGGCATGTTCGATGCCTTGTGAGACCTTACTAGAGTGCCTAGGAACCTTTCACTGGTATCAGAGCCTAGCTAGAGCCTTAGGCGAAGTCCTGACGGATTTTGAAGTCCGATCGAACCCGAAAGTCCAAAATTTCCATGCTCTCTGTACTTTTTTGAAAACAGTGAGTTTTTCAACATTAAAAATATTCAGAAAATCAAGCAGGGTTTTATATGAATTACTGTAAAATACGGGGGCCTAATTCGAATAATCCAGCGCGGAACCGCGGCACGAGCTTGGCATGTGCGGCGGTTCCGCGTCCGTTTGGTCTTCCCTTGCGTTGACTTTTGTACAGTAATTTATATTTAACAGTGATGTGTTCTCTGGATATTTTTAATAATTATTCAAGAGTTGAATTTTCTGGGGTTGCTTTGGGGATTCGGTGTTTCGATCGGGGTATCAAATTTCGTCTTTTGTGTTTTTCCGGATAATTTATAGAATATGTTAAAAAGTTCGACCGGATATAAATACCCAATTTTTCCCCTGTCGGGAAATTTCCAAGTGTTGGATTTTTCCGTAGTTTGACGACGTTCTAAGTAGTGCAAGTAACGCAATGGACCCTCTAGAAGACAACAAACCTTAACTCGATTATGTGACCGTCTTGAACTGCCCTTTGAACCTTCGGGTTTGGGGCAGTACGGCGTGCCACATGTGAGGCGTTGGCTTGACCCTTCTACGGCTGGACCGTTGGTACTGAGGCACGAACTGAATGTTGCTAGACTCATTTCATGTGTTGGACTGTATCGGGAAAACTTGGGTATTCGACTGTTCGATCGGAAAGTTTAACATTTTCAGTTTATCTGGAATGTGATACAATAATTGGAATTCACAAACAGTTATGAGATAACTGAATGAATATTATAAATCTAGCGGTTTAGTTTCACTTTATATTGAAAAGTGTTTTCGATAATGAGACTAAAATGCGGGATTTATAACTGTTAGGCATGTGATGTCTAAGTATTTCATTTAATTAGGCATGCGATGTCTAAAGAAGTTGCGGATTCCAATTGTTGTAGTTTTACATTTTCTTTTCTGTGACCGTAAGTGTAGTATGTTCATATCGCCGGTTTCGTTGCTATACGTCAACGACAATTGGGGTATGCATACTTACTTACGTTGATGACATGTGATGTTATGTGTTGCTGGTTTTGTTATATTGGATCGTCGTATTCGAATAGCCGGGGGTTTTTATGTGAGATGAGTGTTTTTCATTTTCATTCATGTAAAAACTTGTATGTAATATTCTTTTATTTGGGGCACTTCCAGGTAGCGGAAGATGTCACCTTTTGTATATTATTTACTTTTCCGCATTAGGATAGACCCAAGGAGGGGAGCACAAGTAACCGGGTTCTGGGGTCCAGTGGGAGACCAACTCGAGGAGTCGAGTCCGGGTCTCCTAACCCTAGAATTGGCAGGGTTGCTTGCCGCTCTCGTAGGGGTCTAGGGGTGTGGGATTGGCTATTCATCACGACCGTGGAATCCGTGTTTTATACTGGCTCGTATTGAAAACACGGACGTCCTAGTATATCCAATATTTCATATGTTTATTCTGCTGCGATATCTGTGATGTGATTCTGTGATGGATATAATATATAGTATATATGATATATTATATAGACGTTGCTTATGTTTTACACCCGCGCTAGCCCTGCCCTGCTCTGTCGTTAGTTACCTAACCTAACGGTGCACGAGGGGACATCGAGGCGAATGCGGATGGCATAAGTGTACGTCATATCTATCTGTGATGTTTAGGTATTTAAATGATGGGACGTCATTAATGTGATTAATGAAAGATAAGAAACCTAAGATGTTGTGGAATCGAATTTTAAAATAAAACAGGTAGCTACAGTTCTTGCTTTGCACAGCGGTATATATGATATACCCTGCACCTTATTCGATGAGGAAAGGACCGAGATCCCTTCACCGGGAGTGACTCCTTTAGCAATAACTGGCTGATGCTACACACTCGGTTTGCTTTTGACTGCTTTTGGTTTTTTGCTTTGCACAGCGATATATATGATATATCCCGCACCTCATTCGACGAGGAAAGGACCGAGATCCCTTCACCGGGAGTGACTCCTTTAGCAAAACTAGAAAAGCCTCAAAATCACTCCATTTTAAAAACTTCATTTGATTCTACAACGATATCAAGTTCATTACGCTCATGGTTTTCAGAAAAACCTGGCGTAGCCCTCCGTCATTTCAGATAAGTACTATTTAGTATTCGTGCTGCGGTTGTTTGGCATGCGTCAAGGCGTAGTGTACGGTAGCTAACTAGTATTTATCTGCTTATGCATATGATGCAGATTGGATTAGGGTATTCGCACGGCGTTGTTTGGCATGCGTCAAGGGTCGTGCGGGTGGGTTTAATTCAATCAGGAAATGACGGGTTGAACTTGACTAGCGGACAATGGGTTGTTTGGCATGCGTCAAGGTCATAGCACGCTAGGGGCAAAAGATTATCGGGAATTTCAAGTGTTGAAATTTGCAATGAGATTGCATACCTTCTATGAGATAGTTGGATCCCGATACCCACTGTGAGTAAGAGTTACTCCTGGGAGAGTTTTACACATTGCAATTAGCCGATCAAGTAGGTGTCTAGAAAGGTGTTAACGAGGTTACGCCTCTGGGAAAACTAGGTTTACATTAATTAGGTTCGTGCGAAAGCACGGGGGACCTCCCTCAAAGTACCGACACTGGCCTGGCTGAAAGATTGGCGAACTTGTAGTGTGTAATTAATCCCGGCTAGTCTTTCCTTTTAGGGTTTGAAGGAAGATTTGATAAAAAGCAGTGGGAGCCATCCTGATTAGATAAGATAATAACCAATCTGATCTTGCACGAGCATACGCTAAAGTGTTTTCTTCTCTCTCTCTCCAGGTAGCGACCAGTTCATGCCTTAATCAAGATAATAATATGGATGTATTGACCGAACCCGCATGTTATACTGTACTGGGGAACGTTGGTTCCGTTCATTCTTATAAGAGTTATAGGAATGAACAGGATATAGGGGAATACCAGGATTCCCATGCCACCCGAATGAAGAAAGTACATGTTGATGCATTTTCTTCGGGTGTGTTCGTTACTGAGAACTGTTTCTCCATTTGCTCTACGTCCTGGGTATTAGATACCGGGTCAGGATCCCATATATGTAATCAGTTACATGGGCTTAGGAAAGATAGAGAACTTGGAGAAGGTGATAAAGACATTAGAGTTGGAAATGGTGCAATTGTTGCAGCTAAGACTGTCGGGGAATATCACCTTGTATTACCAACTGGTAATACATTGGTTCTGAATGAATGCTATTACATGCCGAACCTGATATGCAACATTATATCGGTTTCTTTATTAAGTAAAGAGGGATATAATTTTGTATTACAGGACAATGTTATGAACATTTTCCGTAACCAAAAGTTGGTTGGATCAGGCACGTTGTGCAATGGCATTTATGTTCTAAATCAATCAACGGTTCTGAGCATAACAAACACACACAAGAGGAAGAGTTCTGAACTCAACGAATCCTTCTTGTGGCATTGTAGACTGGGTTACATCAATGCGACACGACTAGCTAAGTTGCATAAAGATGGATATTTAAATCCGTTTGAATTTTCATCTTATGACACTTGCCAGTCATGTCTCAAAGGCAAGATGACCAAGACTCCGTTTACGGGACACGGAGAAAGAGTTACCGAACTCTTGGGACTTATACATAGTGATGTATGTGGTCCCATGTCTACACATGCCAGGGATGGTTCTTCATACTTCATTACATTCACTGACGATCTCTCTAGGTTCGGGTATGTGTTCCTGATGAAACACAAATCAGAAGCTTTTGAGAAATTTAGGGAATATAAACAAGAAGTTAAGAACCAAACCGGAAAAAGTATTAAAATCCTACGATCTGATCGAGGAGGGGAATACTTGAGCAATGAATTCCTGGACTTCCTAAAAGAGAATGGGATTCTCTCTCAGCTGACTCCTCTATATACACCACAGCACAACGGTGTATCTGAACGGAGAAACCGCACCCTATTAGATATGGTGCGCTCAATGATGAGTACAGCTGAGTTACCTATTTCCTTCTGGGGACATGCGCTTGAGACAGCCATGGACCTATTGAATAGAGTTCCTACCAAATCAGTGCCTACCACTCCATATGAGATATGGAAAGGGAAGAGACCACATCTTAATTATATTAAGATATGGGGTTGTCCAGCCTATGTCAAAAGACAAAATCCGGACAAACTCGAGGCAAGATCTGTCTTATGTAAGTTTGTAGGATATCCCAAAAATTCACAAGGGTATATCTTCTACCACCCCGAGGAACAAAAGGTGTTTGTTTCTCGACATGCCACTTTCTTAGAAAAAAGTTTTCTTATGAAACAGATAAGTGGCATTGAGGTAGAACTGGAAGAGGTTCCAGCGACATAGACTACAACAGAAGATTTGGTTGAACTAGAGGATTCCGTAGTTCCCGATGAACCCCAGTCACTCCGCCGATCTAGTAGGGTTCCTCGCCAACCTGAGAGACACTACGGTTTTCTCATGGACGGTGGGAGCGAGGATTGCATCATGGAGGATGATGACCCAACTAGCTTCGAGCAGGCCATCACGAGTGGGGACTCAGTGAAATGGCTGGATGCTATGCGGTCTGAGATGGATTCCATGTACACCAACAAAGTATGGACTTTGGAAGTTGCTCCTGAAGGGGTAAAACCCATTGGGAGCAAGTGGATCTTCAAGAAGAAACTTGGTGTAGATGGGAAAGTGGAGACTTTCAAAGCTAGACTTGTAGCAAAGGGTTTTCGTCAAAGACCAGGTGTGGACTATGACGAGACCTTTTCTCCAGTGGCTATGCTTAAATCCATCCGGATCATGCTTGCCATCGCTGCATATCATGATTACGAAATCTGGCAAATGGATGTTAAGACCGCCTTTCTAAACGGTGATTTAGAAGAGTGCGTGTACATGACTCAGCCAGAGGGCTTCGTAGACAGTGGGAGCAGCGGGAAGGTGTGCAAGCTGCTTAAATCCATTTATGGATTAAAGCAAGCATCGCGGAGTTGGAACATCTGCTTTGACGTCGTTATCAAAGAGTTTGATTTCGTCAAAAATCCAGATGAACCTTGTATCTACAGGAAGGTGGCAGAGAGTAAGATTGTCTTCCTCGTATTGTACGTGGACGACATACTCTTGATAGGAAATGATATTCCTATGCTGCAATCGGTCAAGCTCTTCTTATCACAAAGATTCTCAATGAAAGATCTTGGTGATGCCTCCTGCATATTGGGAATTAGGATCTATAGAGATAGATCCAAACGGATTTTAGGATTGTCCCAATCCAGGTACATTGACACCATACTAAAGAGGTTTAGTATGGAAGAGTCCAAGCGTGGGAACTTACCCACGATCTCTGGAGTCACTCTCTCCAAAGAGATGTCTCCCAAGACTGATTTGGAGAGAGCTCGCATGCAAGGGATACCCTATGCTTCGGCAGTAGGCTCTATCATGTATGCGATGCTATGTACCAGACCCGATGTAGCATACTCACTAAGTATAGTGAGCAGGTATCAAGATGATCCTGGAGAGAGTCACTGGACAGCTGTGAAGAGCATTCTCAAGTACTTGCGAAGAACTAGAGATATGTTCTTGGTGTATGGTAACGGAGAACTCCAAGTGGAGTCCTTTACCGATTCGAGCTTCCAGAGTGATAAGGACGACTCTAAGTCGCAGTCGGGCTTTGTCTTTACCCTTTACGGAGGGGCGGTTAGCTGGAAGAGTTCCAAGCAGGAAACCGTGGCAGACTCGACGATGGAGGCTGAATACATCGCTGCCAACGATGCTGCTAAAGAAGCTGTCTGGATCAAGAAGTTGATTTCTGAACTTGGAGTGGTTCCATCCATTGAGCATCCAATACCTTTGTATTGCGATAACAATGGAGCGGTGGCTTTGTCCAAGGAACCCAGGTCCCATCAGCGATCCAGGCATATTCTGAGGCGGTATCACCTGATCCGGGAGATAGTTGATCGCCGGGAGATCGAGGTCAGGAGAGTTGACACGAAGAACAACACGGCGGATCCACTCACGAAGGCCATTCCCCAGACACAGTTTGAGAGACTCTTCGGGATGCTCGGTATGCGATACTACAGCAGCTGGCCCTAGTGCAAGTGGGAGATTGTTAGTTGTATGTATGCCCTAGAGGCCAGTATTGTACAGATTTTGTATATTATATTGGATGCTTGGACATATATAGAGATGACTTTCTTGCTCGATATGATAGTATGCTATCTGGTTACTCTTTATCTTAACATGTACACTAGTCTCTTTATACTGTCTTATAGTTACATGTTGGTAAAGCCCTTAGGATGTGTACTTGACTGCCTGGACTATGATGCAGATTATACTAGTGGGGACATGGTAGTCCATAAGTACATCCTTCAAGGTCCCTAGTCGTGGGTGTATCGAGACGGGGCATCGATATACCAGTGTAGACTAGCGTATACGCTTCTCGACCCATGAGATGGGCGATGGATGATCCCATATCCATTGGTGTTTGACATCAGAGATGGTGTACGGGTGCTCAGTGGAGACTGGGTACACTGGACGGACTCGCCGAGAACTCCCAGATGGTATTATACCTCACGTCAGATGGCAGTTCTCAGGTGACACTTGTACAGGTTAGTCTGTAGACCCGAGATCGTCATAGAGTCTTGTGTGATTCCCACTGTGCTTTGATCTCCACCTTACCACGTCCATAAGGGCGTGCAAAACGGTGGTCTTTGGGTACAGTCCCGAGTCACATGGAGGCAATGAGCGATAGGAGGGGTTTCGTCTCTCCCGGTATTGGGGGTTGATGTTGCGCTGTGCTCGATTGGCCGTAACAGGGAAGTCCCTGGCCAGGGCTGATCAGAGATTTGCTGGTAAGTGTTACCAGTAGTTTCTCGACCCGTTATGAGCCTCACATCGGCATGACTTATCGGGTTATTGGGGTCTGACGTTTACCACCCCTAGACTTGATCTGCGACATATCAGACGAAGAGACCGGACTGTACGGCAAGTGTTACTGGTCGGATTCGCAGGAGTGTCAGCGGGCTAGCTCGTCGATCTTCTGATCGCTCAATACCCGGGTGGCCGTTACGTTTAGCAGACCGCTTGCGGCTTGTGGGTGCTTGATATGATCATCATCTGCTACCGGCGTATTGACGAGTCTTTAGAGTCCTACACAGAGGTTTCCTAGCTCAAGCGAAACGAAATAGGAGTGCATATGAGATATGTGCGGGACCGAGAATAATGCGTGTATGTGATACCGTATTTGATTCTCGAGATTTATGTTTCGATTGGTTGTATGAGATATGACCTAGTTATCGAATCATTGATTCGATAAATCGATGCATTGAATACTAGTCGGTTATGTGCGACATGACCGGATCATTGAATCAAATGTTGATTTAATGATTTAATGTATAATTATATATTTGATATATTACTTTGCATTAACTAGTATTGGTTCACTTTAAAAGGATTTTTCTCACTTGGTGTGCACATTGTATATGTGATATGTTTTGTGTACACTTGTTTGTATCATGATTGATGATGCATGATAACTTGGCTTTGTGTGAAGAATTGGACCATGGTTATGATAAGGGTTAGGGTTTTTGATTATTCACTTAATTATTTATCCATTATTTATTCATTTAATTAGGTGAAAGAAAACAAAAAGGGTTTCTTTTCTTCATGAAGCTTATTGAAGCTTCATGAAACTTTGACCAAAGTCATCCCTTTTGTCTTCATCCTTAACCCTAACCACTAATCTAACCTTGGTCAATTCTCTACACATAACCATGGTTTACTTTATGATAAGTATTGATTTTCCTTTTTATTTGAATTACTTATCATAACATTATCATCATCTTCTTCATCTTCTTCTTCTTCTTCAAGCTTGCTACTCCAATGGCAACTTGAGTTCTAGTGAGAGAATTCCAAATCTAAAGTGAACCCATCTCCTATTTCTTCACCCTCTACCTCTTGCCAAGTTGTTTTGGGTGTTCTCTTCACAAGTTTCACAACTTTGTGAAGTCGGAGCTTGAACTAGTGCAACCTCGACGTAGATCGTCTTTGACACAAAGCCGACGACCTATTCCGCACATTATTCCGATGAAGCCGACGAATGAGTCGAGGATTCATGATGGACAGCGAGGGCATGACCACGTGGAGCTAAGGAGGTGGAAATCCGGATCTACAAAGGTTGTAGCTTCCGACCTTTAGTTAATTTGTTAACTAGCTTTATCATTTCGCCTAAACATCTAGTCTAAGATCCATAGTCTAGGGTTTCTCGGCACCAAATTTTTTAAATTGGCATGTTCGATGCCTTGTGAGACCTTACTAGAGTGCCTAGGAACCTTTCAGTAAGGTGTTGATGATGACGATGGAGTATGTGCTTGAACTTCTTTTGGAACTTCAGCTTCTTTATCAATAATATTAATCGAGCTGCTACAAACTTCTCCCTTGCTCTATTCCTATGATTTTTTCTCGTCAAAATGCACATCTTGGCTAATGACAAGTTTCTTGCTGTAAGAATCATATCATTTGTATCCTTTGGTTCTCGAATCATAACTAATGAATACATATGGAACGCTTCCATCATCCGGCTTCTTTCTTTTCTGATCAGGAACATGAGTTTAAGCAATACTCCCAAACACTTTGAAGTGGCTCACATCGGGTTTGTAACTAGTCCAAACTTCTTACGGAGTGATGTTGTGGAGGACGTGAATAGGGCACCGGTTCAGGATGTAGGTGGCACAAGCAATTGTTTCAGCCCAAAATATCTTAGGCATATTCTTGCTATTTAGCATGCTTCTTACCATATCAAAATTGTTCTGTTCTTTTTCTCGACAACTCCATTTTGTTGAAGCGAGTAAGGAGCTATGAGGAAGTGTTGAATGTCATAATGTTCACAATATGCTTCGAAATCCTTCAAAATGAACTCACCGTCTCAATCTGACCTGATAGTCTTAACATAATAACCACTTTCTTTTTCTACATTAGCTTTAAATCTCTTAAACATATTAAATATATCGGACTTATTTTTCAGAAAATACACCTAAGTTTTTCTACCAAAATCATCGATAAAATTAAGAAAATATCTGTTCTCACCGAATGAGATGGGTTTGATTGGCGCACACACGTCCGTATGCACAAGTTGAAGTGGTTTTGATGCATGTAATGGAGCTTCTTTAAGGAAGCTAGCTCGATGATTCTTTCCAGCAAGACATCTTTCACAAAGTTGTTTTGAATGATCAATAAAATGCAGTCCTCTCATTATTTATTGCTTTTCCAGTATTTGAAGACTATCAAAATTGAGATGCCCGAATCTCAAGTGCCATCTTCATTTTGAAGGTTAAAGATGAACATTCGATTTTTTTATATTTGTACATTTTCAATTAATTTATTTTTTGATCTCTAAGAAGAAGAATACAATCTTTCATATGAATATTGTAGTCCTTTTCTAAGAGTTTCCCCAAACTTAAGATATTGCATTTCATATTTGACACATAATAAATATTTGAAATAAATTGATTTTCTCCATTCTTGAGAAGAATAAGAATTTTACCTCTACCCTTCACTGGAACTTTCGACGAATCTCCGAAGGTTACTTGGCTATTCACCGATTCATCCATATCGACAAATAAGCTTCTTTTTCCACACATGTGATTGCTAGCGCCAATGTCGAGGTACCACACATCTTCTTTATCTTCATCTTTAAGTGCTAACAGAATAACATTATCTTCCTTATCTTTTTTCTCGCCATAGTTTGCTTTTTCCTCGACTTCGCTAGGACTTCAACAATTAGAAGCATAATGATCATACTTGTAGCAATTAAAATATTTAATTTGAGATTTACCTCGGTCACCATTGAATCTTTCTCGACCTCGACCTCCATTGAATCTTTGATTTCGATATTTTTCCTCAAAATTCTTGTGATCTCCTCGACCATAGCCTCCTCGGCCACGGCCTCGACCTCAAGATTCTCCACGGCCTCAACCGCCATGGCTCCTTTCTTTCGAGTCTTCTCGAGAATTCTTTAAATTAAGTTTTGCTTGAAGAGCTTTTTCCACCGGCTCTTGTCTCTTGACAAATCTCTTCTCGTAGGCATTTAAGGAACCCATAAGATCATCGACTGTCATTGTGTCCAAATATTTGGACTCTTCAATAGCACACACGATATAATCAAATTTCGAAGAAAGTGATCGAAGTATCTTCTCCACCATACGAACATTTTCAATCTTCTCTCCATTTCATCGAAGTTGATTCACAACGATCAAAACTCTTGTGAAATAGTCTGAAACTATTTCACCGTCATCCATCTCTAAATCTTCGAACTCCTTTCGAAGTGTTTGAAGTCGGACCTTCTTCACCTTATCCACCCCTTTACAGGAGTTTTGAAGTTTCTCCCACACTTGTTTCAAACTCGTCGCATTGGAAATTTTCTTGAATGCTGATTCATCAAGTCCTTGATAAATAAAGTAGAAAGCTCTACTGTCTTTCTTACTCATTTCATGAAGGGAATCTCTTTGGGCCGTCGTCAACACGGACTCGTCTTGAGGCCTATCATAGCCACTCACAACAATATCCAAAAGCGTCTTCATTTGGATACACTAATTCTCATAATTTTCCTTCGTGAGAGGAGCGACGAACGAAAAATTGTCATTAACATTCATCTTCTCAACCGTGCTCTGATACCATTTTGATAACAATTAAATGATAAAAGATATTAAAGTGGAGAATATGGATGAGAGAAAGTAAATTTTGTATTAATATTTCTTTCTATTTGACTTTTATTTCTCATTACTTAACCCGCTTATATATAGTGGTTACACGACCCTTCACCTTGACTCTTCATTTTACATATGGTTCATAACAATAACAATTAAACCATATGATCTTGAAATTCCTAACAACAATATTTAAAGCATGACTCTTGAAATTTCCAACTCTTAAAATTCCCAACAACTCTCAATTACTCAATTTATTATTTCAACATTCATAAGGTTTTGAGCCTAAACTCTAAAAATTTTAACCAAGACTCAAGAAAGACTGAAGTGCCGTAAGACTTCAAGCAGCTGGTTTCCGCAAACCCTAAGCTTAAACAAAACATTGGTTTCATATGTAGTTAAACGACCCTAGACTTTGTGAAACTCCATTTTTACGAAACATCGGCTTTGCATACATGAAAAATACGGTTCTATTTTAACATAAGCAAAACCATGCATGCATGGTTTAGGAAACCTTGTTGCCAAAATAGGCCAAGGGCCGATCGATCATGAAGGTGCCGAGAATGAAAAATTCGGATCGAGTTCTGGAGTTAGGGTTTTGTTTGGGAGATAAGGGATAGTTTAGGAAACCTTGTATTAATAATTAGCAACCTTAGGGGTTGTTTTTATAAAATAACCAATATGAAAATGCATGGGATTCTAAAAGGATTGCTAGTGGGCCGCCGCGTTCCACGTTGGGAGAAAGTGTCAACCCCTCCTTCTTCTTCTTCGTTTTAATCTTTGACTGGTCTCCTTCTGAAATAGAGAAGAGCGGAGGTGACCTGACATCTCTCTCTCTCTCTTTCTCTCTCTACTGATATATGTGGGGTGGGACCCATGGATACGCTCCAAATGTCTCTTCTTCAATTAATTGGCACGTTTTTTTTGGTTTACTTTGACCCTTTGGATATCACAGGAGCTAGATGCTTAATTGTAGAAGGAAATTATGGGAATTCAGCACCCCCAGGAGTCTAACTCTTTGACTATTGGAAATATGGTGAGAGGTTTCCCTTTCCTTGCTGTCTTCCAAGGTTGTCCATTGTAATAATCCTTTCCTGTTCAAACTTTCGGAATCCATAACATATGACTTGCATTATATTAACAACCCAATATACATGACTCGATTTGCGAAAGAAATATTGAAGATTTAAAACATATAGTAAAAAGACACAGAAAAATCCATTAATAGCAGACTAGAGATGACCAGAGGCATACGTGTATATATGCGCACATAAAAAATACCAACTAATGTTTTAGCTGTTTTTCTCTATTTGATAGAAATGTTTTAGCTACCTTTACAATTAATAACATTGTGGCCTGACCATCTCCATCAATTTTCACATATTTTATACTTATTCCATGCTTAAACCAACTCTTCCATCATGTACTTCGACTATTTCTTACTTTCTCTCTTATATTTTCTTGAACAGCTAGGTTTTCTTCATCTCATAACTACAAAGATTTGTCATTATTCACCGCATGAGTTACCCACTTCACCCGACGGCATAAATTTATTTCGCCGGCTGATCTCAGACGGAATAAATTACAATGAAATAAACATATTTCGTCGGATACATATTTTATTTCGTTGGGCACTTTATTTCGTCGTAATTTATCCGATGGAATAAGTTGAAAAAACTGGACGTAATTTCCATGCGCCCGATGGAATAATTTACTCGGCGGCGGCGTCATCCGGAAAGTCATTGAAATCGAGCAGATACTATAGTGTTATCAATAGACAAGTATTAGTACACAATATTCTAAATAATTATATGAAAATTGTATTGAAACCAAAAATTATCAAACCTACATTAGGTGCTTTCTTCCCTTGAGACCTCAAGCTCCGGATGATCTCTATCCTCACCTCAAGAGCGCCGTGTACTTCTTCTTCTGACATCCTCCTTCGTGAACCCGAAGCTGATGAGGGTACAGATGCATGAGAAGACAAGAAGTTGCGTGTTTGAGAACCCACAGGAGTATGAGAAGACGGGCCTTCTCCATGAAATACTGGAGTGGACGGAGATGCGGATGGGACAGCAGGGGGCGCGGGCTCCTGAACGAATATCCCTGTGCGTATCTGAGGAGGATGCAACTCCAGACCCTGATAGGCGTGATATACCATAGGCGAAATGCCCTGATCACCCAGATGAACTCTCCCGGGCCGATCCGGGTTGTGTCACTGAATGACATCCTCGTTAATCCCATGAAGCTCAACGGAAGTAGGATCTCGGTCATGCTCCTCGACATACGCTGCCACCAGCTCATCAGTCTCTTTGCTCGTTTCTGTTGCATGAAATTACAGTATGAACCAAATTAAGTCAATTATTAAAACCAAAATTAGGTAATTTAAATAACTAAAAGAAACCTGTATAGGAGCATACTTACATAATACTCAGTCGCCTCCTGTGAGCTTGTCATGCCCCGCTTCCCAGAGTACGGTAAGAAGACATGACGAGTCACGCGACGTATTTACTCAGAAATAAATACGCTAAACGTAAATAAGCAATATAGTAAATTATACAAGTAAGACATGAGATGTAAAAGAATGACAACTTTTATTTATTAAACATTCTTTACAATACAACTAGAAATGTAAATACAAGACTGAAAAGCAATGCCTAAACAATGGCATAAACTGAAAGTAAAGTATATACAAGTGACTAGAGCTCTGGGTCTTCTGAGAACTACTTCAAGTCGTCTGTGCTGGGCTCAATCTCCAGAGAATACGGTCATCCTGACAACATTCCAAAGAAATAATAGAAAAGAAATGCCGTCAGCGAACAATCGCTCGGTAAGTCCCAAAGAGAGATAGAAATAGACTAAACAGGTAATGAGAATATAACTGGTATGGTGTTGATAATTATATTGTTCGTAATTTGGTACAGAATATGTCAGTATATAAGAGAGGAGTCTAGCTTACCCCGTGGACTATGGTATACGGATCACAAGGCCCCGTCAAAACCCACGGGACAACGGCAATGGATGTTCAGCTTAGATGTATTAAAGTGACCATCTCGTGCCATTTTTAACACATTCCGTACCAGTCTACCCCTTTAAAATCCCGTAATGTATTTTGTATTGATATGTATTGTTTTGTTTAATAGATATAAGACTTGTCGAAACCATGATATCAGTAGTTCATGTAAACGGAAAGGATATAAACGGATAGTCATGTAAACAATGTCAAATGTATATCCATGGTTCGGTCAAATCAATTCATATTGATATAGATTGTATTATGGTATAAATGAATTCATGTTGAATTGGAGTTATACTTGAATTGTATACATGGATGGATTGATTTCAGATTAAACCGAGACTCTGACTGAGTCAAATACTTTAAAATGAATTGAAGTCCTGAATTAGTTTTGGAGTTATCAGTAACTGCTGCACATGGATGGCAGGATTTGTGACTTTTTCCAAGCCAATTACTATATTGATAACCCCGTTTTAGTTGTCTACCTTAAATAGGTAAGCACCCAAATTCTCCGGCTCCCTGAGGCTCAAGAGAACTGGTTCCGCTTAAACCTATATTTACTAGGGTCCTTATTGTAATTTAATATAACTTGAGAGAGTTTTATGAAAAATAGTTTTGATATATTTTCAAAATACACCTCAAGTATTTAATTATCGTATTTATGATTTTCATGGATGTAAATTTTAAAAGATGAAATATTCTAGTGGATATAAATCTAAATTGAATAGTATATGGTATTTTCATGTAATTTGACTTGTATTGATTCTTGATGGTATTTTCATGAACTTTTGTGATTCTTTTCTTTTGATTAGAAAACATGGAATATATTATATATTTAAAATAGATATTTTGGTAATATATATATATAATTATTAAAAACAAAATTTATTTATTAATAGAAATCACGTTTTCTTAGAAATTGTAATAAAAATTCCATTGAGATCATATGCTCTGTGAGGAGCTCTGCATCTCACCCTACTAGCCGATGGATGTGCGATAACCCGCACCCCAAAGTGGGTTGTAAGGACATAATTGTATGAAATTTAATTAAAACAATTTGAAGAATACAATTTTGATAGTTTATGGTATTTAAATGTAAAATTCGTCTTAGCCACAAAAATATCGTTCTCAAACCATCATGCTATGTCAAGATGAGTGTTGTGTTGAGGTAGGTCATTACCTCGTGGGTTTTCTAAAGGTAATATGAGTAATATGAAGAAGTAATGTCAAATAGAAGTTTGTGTTATTTAACCGTAAAAGTGCAATAAAAGTGTTTTTATATGGAGTTTTGAATTGAAATTTGTTTCTAATTATAGTTTAATGTTTAACAAACTAAGTACTATGATTTAGATAAATAGTTCATAAGAAAACTTGTTAGTTTAAGGAGTTTTAGAGGTGGGTGTTGGCATAACTTCACTTGCCGACATCATTAAAAAGAAAAAGTTTTGAGATGTGAAAATGAGAGAGTAGAGGGGACTTACTGGATTAAGATAAAGAGAAGAGATGGAGGAAGATTTTGAAAGCGTCGTGGAGTCACGGTGTCGCCGGATTTGTCCCGAAACGTCGCCGAAACTTGATCTTGAGCCAACTCCACTTGTACAACTTTTTAGACATAGAAAAATTTGAGATTTTTGATGCTAGATTTCATGATAGAGAGTGATATGGTGTAGGGTATTATTTATAGGATAGCATTAGGGTTTAGGGTATTAAACATGAGAATTAAAATGCATTAAAATTTGATTTAAAGTTTATTTTAATTCTCTGTTAATGTACAGGAAAATAAAATAGAAGAAGAGTAGTGGGGGAGTCCAATGGGTGCTAGGGCAAAAAATTGGGGGCATTAGTGACGGGGGGCCCGGCGGCGCCAGCCCATATCGAAATCTTGCCGGCCAATTAGGGTGGGTCTAGGCTTGGATGCATGCTATGCGTCAGAGTCTGTATGTACAACATTTTCCATATGTTTGATTTCTGAGACTTTTCATTTTTACGTGTGTTTCACATGTAAACTTTTTGGCTTCCAAAAGATTTAAAAGAAAAATCAGCAAAAATAATATGTGACTGGGGGGATTTGAACACAGGGGTTACGTCACAGCAGTGCAAGGCTTTACCAATGAGCTACAAGCATTTTCTTGCTGTTTAAAAACAAAACAAATTTATAACTTGTGCTTAGGATTTACAAATATTCCATTTATACTTTAAAAATTTTCTGTACATTAAAACAGATTCGTTACATTCTACCCTCCTTACAAAAATTTCGTCCTCAAAATTTACAATTATTTAAGGACTAATTTACAAACAAGCGAGAGTATCTTGCACGCATGTCGTCTTCTCTTTCCCACGTTGATTCTCCTGGTGAGTCTTTTCTCTACATCACTCGAACCAAGTTTACTTCGTTGTTCCGAAGTGACTTCACTTTTCTGTTCAGAATTTCAACGGGTTGTTGCTCACAAGATAGATCCGTCTGTATAGTGAGCTCGGAGTGATCAAGAATGTGACTAGGGTCACTCACATACCTTCTGAGTTGGGATATGTGGAACACATTGTGAACTCTTTCCAATAAGGGTGGAAGTGCCAAATGATATGCCACTTCTCCGACTCGTTCGAGTATGTCCAACGGTCCAATGTATCTCGGACTTAGCTTACCTCGCTTTCTAAAACGAATCACTTCACAGTTTGGAGAAATCTTCAGAAAGACATGATCTTCCGGTTGGAACTCAAAGTGTCGGCGTTTTGCATCAGCCCAGTGCTTCTGTCGATCTTGGGCTACGCGCATTCATTCCCTGATAGTGCGAACTATATCTACAGTCGCCACTATCATCTCATATCTAAGGAGTTCTCTATCTCCGATTTCATCCCAACTTAATGGTGAACGACACTTCCTTCCATAGAGCGCTGCAAAGGGTGCCATTCCAATATTTGCTTGGTAACTATTGTTGTATGAAAACTCCACAAGATATAGGTGATCTTCCCACGATCCTCTGAAGTCTAGCATACACGCTCTTAGCATATCTTCAAGAATCTGAATCGTTCGCTCAGACTAACCATCTGTTTGTGGATGATAAGTTGTGCTAAAGTTTAGACTTGTTCCCAAACTAGCCTGCAGACTCTACCAAAATTGCGATCGGAATCTGGTGTCACGATCGGAGAGAATGCAAACCGGTACTCTATGTAATCTCACGATCTCCTGCATGATTTCAAGGGTATCAGAAATACTACACTACGAAGAGTTTAAATATTACTTAGATTCATACCTCCATGTATTTCTTTGCTAGTGTCTCGATAGATTGGCCAACTCGAAAGGGAATAAAATGAGCCGACTTTGTGAGTCGATCCACAATAACTCATACATCATCGTTACCTTTCGTGCAGCGAGGAAGTGCAGTCACGAAGTCCATGGTAATGTGTTGCCACTTCTATTCTGGGATAGGAAACGGTTGAAGTAAACCAGCAGTCCTGTGATATTCAGCTTTTACATGTTGATACACCAAACATTTAGCGACACTTCTGGCTACTTCACGCTTCATTCCATACCACCAGTAATGTTGTCGCAGATCTTTGTACATCTTTGTACCACCAGGGTGTACTGAGTATGGGGAGCTATGAGCTTCTTTCATTAACTCTTTCCGAACAGGACCTTGTGGTACATACAATCTACTTCCGTATCTCAAAGATCCGTCTTCATGAATGATGAAGTCTGTTCTAAGTCCACTTTCTACTTGTTCTCTGATCTTTGCAACTTGGCATCACTTGCTTGAGCTGCTTTGATATGGTTGACAATTGTAGATTGAACTTGTAAGTTCATCAAACTTGAAGCGTTACCTGGCATGACCACTTCTATCTCCATCTGATGCAAATCTTGCTGTAGTTTTCATTGTGCGGTATTCATCGATGGTGGTTGGCGACTAAGTGCATCAGGTACCACATTCACCTTCTCTGGATGATATTGTAGATTGATGTCGAACTCCGCTATAAGTTCTAACCATCTTCTCTGCCACATATTCAACTCCTTCTGAGTAAACACATACTTCAGACTTTTATGGTCTGTATAGATAACTACCCGTTCTCCAAGAAGATAATGTCGCCAAATCTTGAGTGTAAAGATAACGGCTGCCAACTCCAGATCATGCGACGGATAGTTGGGCTCATGAACCTTCAGTTGTCTTGATGCATAAGCTACAACTTTACCGTGCTGATATAGAACACATCCTAATCTCTTACCGGATGCATCACAATACACTACGAAACCTCCAGATTGGTCCGGTATTAAGAGAATATGTGCTGATGTCAATCTTGATATGAGTTCTACGAAAACTTGTTCACATGCTTCTGACCACACGAATTCTTCATCTTTGCATGTAATCTTGGTCAAGGGTGTTGCAATCTTCGAAAATCCTTCAATAAATCTTCGGTAGTGTCCTGCTAATCCCAAGAAACTTCGAATGTATTTCATTGTCTTTGGTGTCGTCCATTCGCTTACCGATGATACTTTAGCTGGATTTAAGGAGATTCCATCGCCTGAAACGATATATCCAAGAAATCCGACTTGTTCTAATCAAAACTCACACTTGCTGTACTTGGCATAGAGTTGATGATGTCGCATGGTCTCCAGGAAAATTCGTAAATGTTCAGCGTGCTTTTTTCGATTCTTTGAATATACCAGGATATCGTCGATGAATATGACAACAGACCTGTCTAGGTACTCTCGGAAAACTCGATTCATCAGATTCATGAATATGGCTGGTGCATTGGTCACTCCAAATGGCATCACGAGAAACTCATAATGTCTATAGCGAGTCCTGAATGCCATCTTCGGAATATCAGACTCTTTGACCTTCACCTGATGATAACCCGAATGAAGATCTAATTTTGAGAAAATGCTAGACCCACTTAGCTGATCGAACAGATCATTGATTCGTGATAGTAGATACTTGTTCTTTATCATGACTTCGTTCAAAACTCTATAATCAATGCACATTCTGTATGGACCTTCCTTCTTCTTCACAAGCAAAACTGGAGATCCCCAACTTGAAGTACTGGGATGAATCCATCTTTCCTGCAGAAGTTCGTCTAGCTGAATACGGACATCCTTCAAACCTTCAGGGCTTAACCGATACGGTACTTTGATCACTTTGTGCACCAGGTAGTAAATCAATTCCGAATTCAAGAGCTCGATCGGGAGGCAAATCTGATATGTCTTCAGGAAATACATCGTCGAACTCTCGAACTACCTCTGGCTTGTTTTCTCCTACCTATGGAGTTGCAATCACTGCCTTCTTCGGGTTTTCTTTGTATGTGCTAGGCTTCAGGGTACGGTCTCCACTTTTGAAATAAAAAACTGGATGCTCTGGAATCTCGAACACTACCTTCCTTTAACGACAGTCGATGGTAGCGTAGAAAATTTCTAGCAAATCCATACCCAAAACTACATCGAAGTTCGGTATGTCCAGCACCTTGAAGTCAGCATAAAATTCTCTGCTGCAGACGACCACTGGACATAGGTTATATCCCATTGTTTCTTTTAGAACGTTATTCCCTGAACTGACATTCCAGTTGGATACGAGCGGTATGACTGGAATCGCATGAGTTTGGATGAACCGTTATGACATAAAGCAATGAGATGCTCCAGTATCGAAAATTGCTAGTGCAGGAAGTGAGGCTACTAAGATCATACCTAAGTTATGTGGGATAGGTTTTAGGTTTAGGAAAAGATATATGGATGTAAACAAGTATTGAACAGATTTGAAAGATGGAAAGTTACCAGTGATGACTTGGCCAGTGGCTTCAGTTTCTTCCACAGACATTGTGAAAGCCTGTCGCCTCGGTACATTCCTCCTTGCTGGAGGAGCATTCCTCTGTCTGTTTCTCTAAGTTCCTTTATGCTTGATGGAACTGACGAGGAGGAGGTACAGTAGGTCCACGAGGAGGTGGAGCTGGGAGAGTAAGACGTGATGCAGGTGCCTGAATAGCTGACCGTTGCGGATAGGTGATTGCTGGTCTGGGTGCCTGATACTGATTGAGTCTTTGAGGAAAAAACCCAATATCATGTGTGGATGAGCCACAGACTAAGCAAAGGCAATTAGCATGCCTGCAATCCTTCGCCAGGTGTCCATTCCTTTTGCAATAAAAGCAGAAATCTGGACTGAGCTGGTTATTTGGTACTCCCGGTCTCCTATATATAAAAGGTAGCCTTGAAGAGGCTCCTCCTGCTATCTTAGTGGCAGGGCGCTTCACACCGGCAGAGTGAGGTCTGCCTTTCTTCTTCACTACTGTCTTGTATCGACGGGCAGCTTTCAGAGCTTGGTCGCGGGTTGGGAAATCCGCTGTAGCTAAAACAGCTTGGATCTCCGGGTCCAACCCTTGTTGAAATCGTCTGGCCCTGATCTCAGCAGTCGGAATGAAATGGGCCGCAAACCTGTTACGGTCTTGTGTTAGTTGTTCAATATGTGATATAAATCGAATATTAAGATATATTTTACTTGCTCAACATGGTGAACTCGGCATCATACTCATCCACTGATTTGGTCCATATAGAGCCTTATTGTAAATGGATGAATTGCTGCTCCATGTTAAATCGGGCAGTCTCTGGAAAATACTTCGCGTCGAACATATCGCAAAAGGTATTCCATTCGATCGGCTGGGCAAGACGACTTTCTTCCGCCTTCCACCATACTCGGGCATTATCAGTAAATTGCAGCTTCGCAACCCTTACCTAAGCAATGTTTGGCACTTGTGCTGCTGCCAGATCATCTTCGATTGACCGAGCCCATTCTTCAGCTTCCAAATGGCTCCCTTTTCTAGAAAATTGCTTAGGATGTAATGCCCAGAATTGCTTCACTCCTGGTGCTTCCGCTTCTGGGTGATTCATTAGTACGGCAGTCTGCTATTGCTGTCCTTCTAGGAGGCTCTTAATTGCATCGAGCAGTACTTTCTGCTCGTTGATCGGAGCAACAATGGTAGGTGTAAGTGAAAGAGGTGGTGGTGTGGTGTTGCCGATCACGTTGGTGCTAGTATTGTTTGGGGAATTCATAACCTTGAAAGATAAATAGGGTTAGGATAGATTCAAGAAATATGAAATATAAATAATGTTTAGTTGCTGATTCTTATAATTCTTGTGTTATATTGCTTAGGTTTCCATGCAGAACTGACCTGCATGGGCCACCAACAAAACCTGTCACACTCCGCTTTCCAGAGTACGGTAAGGAGACATGACGGGTCACGCGATGTATTTACTCAGAATTAAACACGTTAAGCGTAAATAGGCAATATAGTAAAGTACACAAGTAAGACATGAGATGTAAAAGAACAACAACTTTTATTTATTAAACATCCTTTATAATATAACTGGAAATGTAAATACAAGACTGAAAAGTAATGCCTAAACAATGACATGAACTGAAAGTAAAGTATATACAAGTGAATAGAGCTCTAGGTCTTCTGAGAACTGCTCTAAGTCGTCTGTGCTGGGCTCGATCTCCAGAGAATCAGGTCCTCCTGACAACATTCCAAAGAAATAATAGAAAAGGAATGTCGTCAGCGAACAATCGCTCGGTAAGTCCCAAAGAGAGATAGAAATAGACCGAACAGGTAATGAGAATATAACTGGTATAGTGTTGATAGTTATGTTAACTCAGTTGTTTGTAGCTTGGTGCAGAATATACCGGTGTATACGAGAGGAGTCCAGCTTACCCCATGGACTATTGTATACGGATCACAAGGCCCCGTCAAAATCCACAGGACAACGGCAACGGATGTTCAGGTTAGGTGTATTAAAGTGACCGTCTCGTGCCACTTTTTAACTCATTCCGTATTAGTCTACCCCTTTAAAACCCCATAATGTATTTTGTATTGATGTGTATTATTTTGTTTAATAGATGTAAGACTTGCCGAAACCATGATATCAGTAGTTCATGTAAACGGAAAGGATATAAACGGATAGTCATGTAAACAATGTCAAATGTATATCCATGGTTCGGTCAAATCAATTCATGTTGATATAGATTGTATTATGGTATAAATGGATTCATGTTGAATTGGAGTTATACTTGAATTGTATACATGGATGGATTGATTTCAGATTAGACCGAGACTCTGACTAAGTCAAATACTTTAAAACGAATTGAAGTCCTGAATTAGTTTTGGAGTTATCGGTAACTGCTACACATGGACGACGGGATTTGTGACTTTTTTCAAGCCAATTACCGTATTGATAACCCCGTTTTAGTTGTTTACCTTAAATAAGCAAGCACCCAAATTATCCGGCTTTCTGAGGCTCAAGAGAACTGGTCCCGCTTAAACTTATATTTACCAGGGTCCTTATTGTAATTTAATATAACTAGAGAGAGTTTTATGAAAAATAGTTTTGATATATTTTCAAAATACAGCCCAAGTATTTAATAATCGTATTTATGATTTTCATGGATGTAAATTTTAAAAGATGAAATATTCTAGTGGATATAAATCTAAATTGAATAGTATATGGTATTTTCATGTAATTTGACTTGTATTGATTTTTGATGGCATTTTCATGAACTTTTGTGATTCTTTTCTTTTGATTAGAAAACATGGAATATATTATATATTTAAAATAGATATTTTGGTAATATATATATATATAATTATTAAAAATAGAATTTATTTATTAATAGAAATCACATTTTCTTAGAAATTGTAATAAAAATTCCATCGAGATTGTATGCTCTGTGAGGAGGTCTACATCTCGCCCTACTAGCAGATGGATGTGCGATGACCCGTAACAACAACATCGGATTCCCTAAAGTGGATTGTAAGGATATAATTGTATAAAATTTAATTAAAACAATTTGAAGAATACGGTTTTAATAGTTTATGGTATTTAAATGTAAAATATATCTTAGCCACAAAAATATCGTTCTCAAGCCATCGTGCTATGTCAAGATAAGTGTTGTGATGAGCTAGGTCACTACCTCGTGAGTTTTCTAAAGGTAATATGAGTAATATGAAGAAGTAATGTCGAATAGAAGTTTGTGGTATTTAACAGTAAAAGTGCAATAGAAGTGTTTTATATGGAGTTTGGAATTGAAATTTGTTTCTAATTATAGTTTAATATTTAACAAACTAAGTACAATAATTTAGATAAATAGTTCTTAAGAAAAGTTTTTAGTTTAAGAAGTTTTAGAGATGGATGTCGGTATAACTCCACTTACCGATATCATTGAAAAGAAGAAGTTTTGAGAGGTGAAAAGGAGAGAGTAGATGGGGCTTACTGGATTAGGGTAAAGAGAAGGGATGGAGGAAGATTTTGAAAGTGTCGTGGAGTCGCGGTGTCGCCGGATTTTTCCTAAAACGTCGCCGGAACCTGACCTTGAGTTAACTCCACTTGTACAACTTTTTGGAGTTAGAAAAATTTGAGAGTTTTGATACTAGATTTCAGAATAGATGGTGATATGGTGTAGGGTAGTATTTATAGGATAGAATTAGGGTCTAGGGTATTAAACATGAGAATTAAAATTCATTAAAATTTGATTTTAAAGCTCATTTTAATTCTCTGTTAATGTGTAGAAAAATAAAACAGAAGAGGAGTAGTGGGGGGAGTCCAAGGGGTGCTAGGGCAAAAAATTGGGGGCATTAGCGACGGGGGGCCCAGCGGCACCGGCCCATATCAAAATCTCGCCGGCCAATTGGGATAAGTCTGGGTTTGGATGCATGCCATGTGTCGGGGTCTGTGTGTACAACATTTTCGACATGTTTGAGTTCTGTGACTTTTCATTTTTACATGTGTTGCACGTGTAAACTTTTAGGCTTCCAAAAAGTTTAAAAGAAAAATCAGCAAAAATAATATATGGCTGGGAGGATTTGAACACGGGGGCTACGTCACAGAAGTGCAAGGCTTTACCAATGAGCTACAAGTGCTTTTTTGCTGTTTAAAAACAAAACAAATTTATAACTTGTGCACAGAATTTACAAATACTCCATTTGTACTTTAAAAATTTTCTGAACATTAAAACAGAGTCGTTACAGAGCTGGGAAAACTGGTGTGACGCACAAACCCCATACCATAAATGTCCATATGGCTGGGCATTTCTCCTGTTTGTCCCGCCTGCTATTTAGACAAAAATTCGATTTAGATCAAGTTTACGAAATAGAAAAATTCAAAATATTTGATTTGTTCTTACATGAACAACTCTATACTGGGAGGAGTTCATCCCTCCGTCCAACCAATGATCAGTGTTATGACTCTGCACCACTGATTCCCGCTCTCTCCTCGTCTGCCATTTAGATATGATATAACATCCTATACTAATTGAAAAATTAATGTCTAATACTTTTATAGTTTAAGCAATATACGTACCCTAAATTCATCTAAATTGAAGTGTTGAATCATGGTGGTCCAGTACTAGTCTGTTCAAGTCACGGGCTTCGCCGCTCATTTCGCCTCATCGGTGGGAGCGTCCATCCATTTCTTGTGAACCGCATGTTTATGATCATGCCAACTTCTCGACAGATATATAAACAATCTTCCTCGGACGACGTGATATAGGAGCGCTGTTAATCCACCAAACTACGGCAAAGTGCGCCTACAAAGAAACACCGAATGTATTAGGATCATAAATATATATGAAAAATTAATAAACGAATGCTTGATTAAATAATCTTACCAAAATCTAATCTAAGGCCGTTTGATTCTTGGCCACCAGAGCTTTCATCATCCAATCCACCGGTACATAACTGGTACTGACCTTCACGCAATGCAGCATTCGTTTTTCGTTGTTGCAGATCGAGGCACAGAATTTTCTTAGCTGTTTTGCCACGGGCTCAACGAAATCCCTAGTCGCCGACATATGCAACTCGATATTTGGGTCGTCTGGCCCTCAATCCCATATATCATGAGTCTGTGTGGGGCCCCTTTTCCCAGGACCCCGACTAGACGAACTGGATGTCATGTCTTCCTCAGTCCGTCCACATCCACGACCACATCGCGAACTCATATCCTGAAAAATATCTAATGCAACATACATATACAATAACAATTTCAAGAAACAGCTAAGTAAAATTACATAGTTGTAGATGAAATTAAATTTATCACAGTCAATATATTCAATACATAATTTAAATTCTATATCTAAAAGCCGTATGTATACAAAGGAGACGAAAAGGAAAAGTGCGATAAACTAAAGTGTTTAATTGTTTACAAGATTATGAATAGTACAAACAGGTAAAATTTAGTAATCATCATCCTCTGTAGCACTACTCTCACTCGCTGAATTTTGCTCGGATTCATCGATGAATTGGTCCGGTTCATGAGTTGTTCGTTTTCGTCTACGGGCAGCGGATCTTGATGGTCTGTCCTCTACAACAATCTCCAGATCGATATCATCCCTTGAAAGGACGACGTCATCGATATCTATAATCAGGTCTTGTAATGGTGTGACTGACGTGGTAGGGCAGCTAGTTTCAAGATTTTCATCAGGATTTCCGATGTTATAATAGTCTCGTCGATTTATGCTAATAGCGACATGCCAGGTGAAAGGTTGCCTCGGGCTCTCAATAGAAATTTTAAAGCAAGGCTAGCATACAATTTTAAAAATTAAGAAAGCTACAAAGGCAAACATGCAAGATATAAGCTAAACTTACAAACTTGACACAAGAAAACTAACAAGGAGTGATCATTCAAGTTTAGAAATGAGCTTACATCCTAAAAATCTTTCTTTAAATTTGAAAATGGCTTGAGTTGAACTCTAAATGGATCTTTGAGAAAGTTGTGGGTACAAGATTGCTCCTAAATATCCACTTTGTCGAAGAAGGATCCATCCTGAGGAGCTCCAAGTTTTGGCTTCACCTTTTGAGAGGAACTTGAACTTGAGTGATGGTAGTCCTTAAGCTTCAAGTAGATGTAGTCTTCATTCTCTTTGTTTCTCTATTTTATTTGGATTTCTTTTAGGGTTTCTAAAATCAAGAGTAAGAAGAAGAAGGAGAAGTCTTGAGCTAAAGAAGAAGAAAGAGAAAGTGATATGAATTATGCCCATTTCTAAAATGGTTCATAATACTTATCATCCCCCTCCTTTTTAATCCTAGACTTAGGATTCCCGTGTATAACCCATGTGTCCACCCTCTTCTTTCCTTTCCATCTGTCTACCAAATAAGAGGTGGTTGGGATAAGCCAAACCCATGGAACAAGTTAATTAAAGAGAACCCTTAAAGAAAACAAAACCAATTTATGAAAAAGAATAATTGTGTGTGTATACATACATACATACATATATAAATAATACTACATTAATATATATGTGTGTGTGTATATTTGTTTATATACTTATACATGTATTATTCTATTTACCTAAAATACTAAAGAGAGACATCAATAGTGATTTGACACAAGACTATAAAACACGTATATAAAAAAATAAATGTGTTTATATAAAATCCAAATCTGATTTAATATCCGTATTTTCCCTGGTAATGTTCCTAGCGCCCTAGCCACTACAATCGCGGCCTATGCGGAAAGATAAACGAAAATTTTTGAAGAGGCGCTAGAAACATAAACCGTAAAATCTAAACCAAACACTAAACTAGCAAACTACAAGAGTTTAACTACTCGGATAGAAGGTTATACCTAAGGATTCGTGTCCTTCGATCTTCTATCCACTTCTTTATCTCTTTGAGGTTGCCGAATCAAGCTTGGAAGCCGGTCCTCCTATTGTTGAAGATGATCCATCCGAAAGATATGGTTCAAGACTCTACCTTCACACAAATAAGCAAGTGAAGCAACTAAAGACCCTATGTTGCTAATTTAGGGTTCTTAGAAAAGCAGTGATATATTCTAATATCTTTCTATCTCTTTCTACCCTTAATTCTCAACTCATAAGAGTGTAGGGAAGAAGATGAAGAGGAAGGAGGATGAGCATAAAAGAAGGAGAGAGAAAAGAAAATGGTGAAATGAAATCCAATGAGTGAGAAAATGGCTATCAAAGGTTTTGTTAAAACATTTACACAATTAAAATAACAACCATACTTGAATAGTGAGAAAAAATGTAATAAATAAATACAACACCATTTGCTTCATCATGCTTCCTTTACACCTCACCCCTCCACCTCATTTCCAATTTTCATAAATGGAAATTCATACAAATAAGGTGTTCTCCTTCTCGAATATGTTTTGTATAAATACAAAATACATTTCCCATATATAAATACCCGTATTCGTATCGAAAATATGAATACCAGAAGAGATAGAATAATACAATGAACATAATACTAGAATATACATATCGAAATATATATGTAAATTATTAAATCAATACTTGATTTAATAATCCATCTTAAACTTAAGCCGTCTAGTATTACCATCCGTCCGATTAAAATCCGTATAACAAACACACGTATTTAATCGGAGCTCTGCATGTATCAAAATACGACCACTACATCATTTCGCCTGAACCAAGGAAACCCTCTGTGTAGGATTCTAAAGACTCGACAGTACGCTGGCAGTGAGTTACTGGATAAATCCATAACCACAAGCACATCGGCGGAACTAGCTGTACGTAATGGCTACCCAGGTATCTGTTGAAAAGGAAGACTGACGAGCAAGCTCATCCAAACCCCTACTGAGTCTATCTATGACAATCTCCATAGAGCCCAGTCTCTTCGTCTATGAATATCGCATACCGGGTCTAGAGCGTGGTAAACGTCAAACCCTAATAACCCGATAATTCATACCGATGTGGCTCAAGACCGATCCAAGAAACTATTGATCTAACCATCAGAAAATCGCATCTGCCTTGGCCAAGGTCTTATGGTGCTGGCCAACCGAACAAGGTGCGATATCGACTCCCAACACCGGGAGAAACGAATCCCTAACAATCGCTCACTGCCTCCATGTGGCTCAGGATTATACCTAACTAAAACATGTTTGAACAACTCAGTAGATCCGTGGTGGGGTAGTAATCTAAATACAATAGGAACTCGCACGAGAAAAATGACGACCTCGGGTCTAAAGACTAACAAGTACTCATGTCACTTGAGAACTGCTATCTGACGATAGGTATAATAACATCTAGAAGTTCTCGGCGAGTCCGTCCAGTGTACTCACCCTAGTGAGCACCTGTATACGATTTTAGGTGCCAAACACTAATGGTTGTGGGACCAAACATCGCCCCTCTTCGAGGTCTAGAAACATATACACCAGTCTACTCTGGAATATCGATACCCAGTCTCGATACTCCTATGACTAAGGACAATTAAGGATGTGCTTATGGACTACCTAGCCCCCACATGTATGATCTCTATCATAACGCTGGTGGTCAAGCAATAATCCTATGGCTTTATCAACATGTATTAGCGATACATAATAACAAGTAAAACATATATACCTGTTAAGATAAAGAAAAACCAAATAGTATACTATCATATCGAGTAAGATTGTCCAGTATATACATATGTCCAAGCATCTACTATATATATACAATAATGGCTTCTAGGGCATACATATCTAACAATCTCCTACTTGCACTAAGGCTAATTATTGGAGTATCGAGTACCCAACGTCTGCACTAGAGCCAGTTGTTGACGTATCGCATACCCAACATCTCAAATAGTCGCTCGAACTGTGATCGAGGGAGGTCCTTCATGAATGGATTCGCCGTGTTTTCTTTTATATCTACTCTTTGCACCTCGATCTCCCGGCGATCTATAATCCCCCTTATCAGGTGATACCGCCTCAAGATGTATCTGGATCTCTGATGGGACCGTGGTTCCTTCGCTAAAGCCATGGCCCCATTGTTGTCGCAATACAAAGGTATTGGATCGATAATGGACGGAACCACCTCAAGTTCAGTAATGAACTTCTTCATCCAGACTGCTTCTTTTGCGGTATCGTTGGCAGCAATGTATTCAGCCTTCATTGTCGAGTCCGCGACGGTGTCCTGTTTAGAGCTCTTCCAATAGACCTCCCCTTTGTTGAGGGTAAACACACAACCCGAGACAGACTTGATGTCATTCTTGTCACTTTAGAAGCTTGAATCGATACTCCACCTGGAGGTCTCCATTACCATACACTAAGAACATCTCCTTAATCCTTCTCAAGTACTTAAGAATGTTCTTCACTGTTGTCCAGTGGTTCTCTCCCGAGTTTAACTGATACCGGCTTACCACGCTAAGTGTGTAAGGTACATCTGGTCTGGTATATAGTATCGCATAAATTATAGATCCTACCGCCGAAGCATAGAGTATAATGCTCATGCGAGCTCTCTTCTCATCAGCCTTGGGAAACATCTATTTGGAGAGGGTGATTCCGTGCAAAACGGGTATATTACCGCGCTTAGAATATTCCATACTAAACCTCTTTAGTATGGTGTCTATATACCTGGACTGTGAAAGTCCCAACAACATCTTGGATCTATCTTTGTAGAGCTTAATCCCTAAAATGTAGGAGGCATCACCCAGGTCTTTCATGGAGAACCTTTATGACAAGAATAGCTTGACTGATTGCAGCATAGGAATATCATTTCCTATCAGGAGAATGCCATCGACGTACAAGACGAGCAATACGACAACTCTCCCGATAATCTTCTTGTGGATACAAGGTTCATCCTCATTTTTTATAAAGTCAGATTCCTTTACTTTTTCATCAAAACAGATGTTCCAGCTCCGCAATGTCTGTTTTAATCCATAAATAGATTTAAGCAACTTGCACATCTTCTCGCTACTCCCACTTTCTTTGAATATCTCCGGCTGATCCATATAAACGCACTCTTCTAAATTTCCATTTAGAAAAACCGTTTTACGTCCATCTGCCAGATATCATAGTCATGGAAGACAACAATGGCAAGTAAGATCCGAATGGATTTGAGCATAGCCACTGGAGAAAGGGTTTCGTCATAGTCCGCACCTGGTCTTTGACGAAAACCTTTTGCAACAAGTATAGCCTTATACGTTTCCACCTGTCCATCTACACCAATCTTCTTCTTGAAGATCCACTTCCATCCAACGGGTTTTACCCCAGGAGGAGCAACATCCAAAGTCCAAACTTTGTTGGTGTTCATGGACTCCATTTCGGATCGCATAGCATTCGGCCATTTCTCAGAGTCCCTACTGGTAATGGCTTGCTCGAAACTAGTAGGATCATCTTCCTCTAAGATGCAATCCTCTCGATTCCCGTCTATGATAAAACCGTAATATCTCTCGGGCAGACGAGAAATCCTACTAGATCTACGGAGTGGCTGAGGTTCGTCCAGGGTTATTGAATCTTGAGGTTCTATCAAATCTTCAGTTTCAGTTTGTGGTTGCGGAATTTCTTTCAGATCTACTGTGCTCACACTTATTTCTTTTGTAAGAAATTGTCATTCTAAAATGGTGGCATGCTAAGCAAAAAACACCTTTTGTTTCTCAGTGTGGTAGAACAGACCACAAACTTACACAAAACCGATCGTGTCTCAAGTTTGTCCGGATTGTACGTTTTAAAATAAGCCGGAAAACCCCATATCTTAAATCTTTTATGATATGGTTTCTTACCATTCTATATTTCAAATAGTGTCTTAGGCATGGATTTGTATGGAACATCATTCAATAGGAATACCGCTGTTTGAAGCGTGTATCCCCAGAATGAAAGAGACAACTAAACATTACTCATCATGAAGCGAACCATATCCATTTGGGTGAGATTCCTCTACTCTAATACACCGTTGTGTTGTGATATATACGGAGGAATAAGCTAAGAGAGAATACCATTCTCTTTTAAATAGTCAAGAAATTCCGTACTTAAATACTCCCCTTCTCGATCAGATCGAAGGATCTTAATACCTTTTCCTGTCTGGTTTACTACTTCACTTATATATTTTTTGAACTTTTCAAAAGCATAAGATATTTGTTTCATGAGAAATACATATCCAAACATAGAGAAATCATCAATGAATATAATGAAGTACGGGAACCCACCCCTTCCATGCGTAGACATTGGACCACATACATCACTATGTATAAGTCCCAAGAGCTCTGTTACTCTTTCTCTATGTCCTGTGAGAGGAGTTTTGGTCATCTTTCCTTTGAGACAAGATTGACAAGTTTCATAAGATGAAAATTTGAACGGATCCAAATATCTGTCTTTATGTAACTTAGCTAATCTTTTCTCATTGATATGACTAAGTCTACAATGCCATAATTAGACTTTGTTCACAGCCGAACTCTTCCTCTTGCTTGTGTTTTTTGTATATTGAAAATTGTGTTCAAATTAAGAACGTATATACCATTACATAATGTGCATTTTGCAACTAATACCTAATTTAGATAAATGTTCATGATATTTCTATATAGAACAAAATTATATCCATCTTTATTTAGGAAAGAAATTGATATAATATTGAAAAGTATGGAAAGTATATAGTAGCGGTTGTTCAAAATCATAGTGTTACCACTTGGCAACACTAGGTGATATTCGCCAACGGTTGCAGTGTCAACTTGTGCTCCGTTCCCTACTCTGAGGGACATATCACTCGGTCCAACTTTTCTACTTTTTCTCAGTCCTTATAATAAATTACAGACATGAGATCTTGATCCGGTATCTAGTACCCAGAAGGTAGGGTTGACCGAAAAACAGTTCTCAATAACAAAAACACCTAAAGGAGACATAATAGTATACTTCTTCTTCAACGGGGTCATCAAGAAATTCATGTAATCCTCTTTCTCTTGTCTATACTCGTGACACTTGTCATAAATTAGAGCCGAACCGACGTTCCCCAGCCTAGTGTAATAAGATGGTTCGTCAAGTCATATATTTTATTAACTTGATTAAGTCATGGCATGGTTGCTACCTGGAAAGAGAGAAAAGAAACACTCAGCGTATGATCTTACAAAATTAGATTTGTTTTTAATTTATCTAATCAGGATGGCTCCCACTATTTTCTCGAATTCTCCTTCAAACCTTAAAAGGAGAACTGGTCGGAATTATTTATACCTTATAAGTTCGCTAACCGTTTAGCCAGATGGGTGTTGGCACTTCGAAGGAGGTTTCCCGTGCTCTCGTACAGACCTAATTAAAATAAACCTTGTTTCCGCAGAGAAGTAGCCCCGTTAACACCTTTTTAGATTTTAATAGGTTAACTAATTGTGAAGTGAAAAATATATCCCGAGAGTAATCCTACTCATCAGTGGGAATTGGGACCTAACTATCATCGCGTGATAACCTACAAAGAAGCCACTCTAGTCACCACACTGCAGAAGGTATGCACACACCTGACAAGTTTCTTTTATGTTTGAAACTCCCGATTTAGTTTTTATCCTTAACGGCTTATGACCTTGACTAGGTCAACATATCATAAACTGCTAGTCAAGTTCAACCTGTCATTATTAATTTAGACCCATCCACATATGCCCTTGACTAGGTCAACATGGCTATACTGTTAGTGATATATGCCCTAGAGGCTATTATTGTATAGTACTGGATTGTATATTACATTTTGGAAACCTGGGATATACACAGATATAATAACAGTTTTGCTCAATATGATAGCATGCTATCTGGTTTGATTCTATCTTAATATGTGTATATGTTTCTTTTAGCATATCACTAATATATATTGATAGAGCCCTTAAGATCTTTGCTTGACTATTAGCATTGTGATGGCAGTCACACTAGTGGGGGCTGGGTGGTCTATAAGCATATCCTTAAGTTTGTCCCTGGTCGTAGGATTATCGAGACAGGGCATCGATGCTCCAGAGTAGACTAGTGTATACTCTTCTTATCCCCGTCAAAGGAGGTGGCCTGTCCCGCAACCATTGGTATACGGTACCAGAGATAGTACACGGGTGCTCATTGGGTTATAAGTTACACTGGACGGACTTGCTGGGAACTGCTGGTTGGTATTATACCTATCGTCAGTTAGCAGTTCCCGGGTGACATGAGTACATGTTAGTCCGTTGAATTGACATCACTATTCGTCTCGAGTGTGTTCCCACTGTACTTAGATTACCACCCTACCACGGCTCAAATGAGTCGTGCAAACAGGTAGTGGTTGGGTGCAGTCCCAAAACACTTGGAGGCAGTAGGGGTTAGAAGGGATTCGTCTCTCCCAGTATAATGAGTTGATATTGCGCTGTGTTCTATTAGCCAATACACAAAGTCTTTGGCCAGGGCAAGTGAGATTTACTGGTAGGTACACCAGTAGTTTCTTAGGGTGTATTGGGCTCTACACTGACAAGACTTAATGTGCTATTAGAGGTCTGATGTTTACCACCCCTGTTAGTTATATGTATGCCCTAGAGGCCATTACTGTACATGTGATGTATATTGTAGTGGATGCTTGGACATATATAGGGAGGACTTTCTTACTCGACATGATAGTATGCTATCTGGTTGCTCTTTATCTTAATACGTAGACTTGTATTTGTTTACTGTCTTGCTCTCGCATGTTGATAAAGCCCTCAGGATATGTACTTGACTACTAGGACTATGATTCAAATCATACTAGTGGGCCAGTGTAATCAACGAGTACATTCTATAACTGTTCCTAGTCGAGGGAGTATCGAGACAGGGCATCGATACTCCAGAGTAGACTAGCGTATACGCATCTTGACCCATATTGTGGGCGATGGATGATCCCATATCTATCGGTGTTTGACATCAAAGATAGTGTATGGATGCTCAGTGGAGACTGGGTACACTGAACGGACTCGCCGAGAACTCCTAGATGGTATTATACCTATCGTCGGATCGCAGTTCTCTGGTGACACTGGTACATGTTAGTCTGTAGACCCGAGATCGTCATAGAGTCTTGTGTGATTCCCACTGTGCTTTGATTTCCACCTTACCACGTTCAAGAGAACGTGCAAAACGGTGGCTTTTTGGTACAGTCCTGAGTCACATGAAGGCAATGAGCGATAGGAGGGGTTTCGTCTCTCCCGGTATGGAGAGTTGATGTTGCGCTATGCTCGATTGGCCATAACAGGAAATCCCTGGCCAGAGTTGCTGAGATCTACTGGTAAGTATTATTAGTAGTTTCTCGAACCGTTATGGACCTTGTATCGACATGACTTATCAGGCTATTGGGGTCTGAAGTTACACCACCCCCAGGCTGTGATATGCGACATATCAGATGAAGAGACCGGACTGTACGGTGGTGTTACTGATTGGATTCGCAGGAGTACGAGTAGGCTTGCTTGTTGATCTTCTGATCGCTCAACACCCGGGTGGCCGTCACGTTTAGCAGACCGCTTGCGGCTTGTGGGTGTTTGATATGATCATCACCTACTGCCGGTGTATTGACGAGTCTTTAGAGTCCTACACAGAGGTTTCCTGGCTCAAGCGAAACGGAGTAGGAGCGCATATGTGATATGTGCGAGACCGAGATTAATGCGAGTATGTGATACCGCATTTTATTCTTGCGATGTGTGACATGATTAGTTATATGTGATATAGCCGAGTTATCGGATCAAGCGTTGATTCGATAAAATGTTACATTCGATATTAGTCGGTTATATGTAATATAGCCGGATTATTAAATCAAGTGTTGATTTAATAATTTAATGTATAATTATATATTTGATATATTACATTACATTAACTAGTATTAGCTCACTTAAGATTTCTTTTCTCACATTTGATTTACTTTACATATATGTTATATATGTATTGTTTTCTTTTTGGCACAAAATATATATGTAATATATATAAGTGTGTCATGCTAGGTTACACATGCAACATGGATGTATGAGACTTATACCATGCTAGGGTTAAGTTAGGGTTTTTATTTATCTTAAGCTAATTCAAAAGAGTGTGAGTTTGTCATGGTTAAGCTTGGACAAAAGCTTTTGGATAACCATTAACAAAGTCAACTCTTTTGTCAAGTTTAGGATATTTATTTAACCCAACCCTTAACCTTAGTGTATGGTTCATTCTCTACATGAGTTAGACATGATATTTTATGACCATGGTTGCATTTGTAACCTTATGAGTTCATTCTTGAGTTCATCACTTGCTTCATCTTCTTCTTCCTCTCAAGCTTTCTAGCTTCAATGGAAAGTGATGATTTCTTGTGAGAAAATAATTTCTAAAGTGAGCAAAATTCCTACTTCATCATCCTCTACTACATGCTATTTAGTATAGGGTGCTTGCTTCACTAATTCTATGATTAGTGAAAAGATAGCTCGGGTTAGTGTCTTCTTGACGTAGATCATCTTCGGCCTCGAAGTCTTCGAAGCAAGCATGTTCGTTTCTTCAAAAGAGCCTCTCTAGAGTCCAAATTTCATGATAGCAGTGAAGAGGACTACTACACAGAGCTATTGAAGTGAAGGACCGGTCTACAAAGGTTGTATTCCTTGCTCACTTCTTATGCAAAGTTGTTTGCATTACTTTCCGTACGATTTCTAGTTAACGATTCATGATTAGGGTTTGCTAGAACGGCAAATTTTTGAATTTGGCATGGACGATGCCTCCCGAAACCTTGCTGCCATGCTAAGAAATTCTGCAGTGGTATCAGATCCATGCTAGAAATTTATATGGATTTTGTTAGAATTACGAAACCGAAATACTCCAAAACTTGCATCGCCAAAACCTGCTTGCTGTCGATTTTAAAATGTTGTCAAAAATTTTTTCAAACAAGTACGGAGTGATGTATGGAATATATCATGAACAAACAAAAAATTTCAGGGCATTCCATGAAAATTGGGCCGGCCACCGCCTTGAAGATCTTGGCCAAATCCGAGCTGTTTCCCCTGAAATTTTGCATGTGTTCCAGTGACATGGTTTTGGTGTTTCAGGTGTTGTTTGTTTTTGCTAATTTTGCATGTGATATAATCTTATACTATCAACAATTCGGAGTGTTTCGTATTCGTATTTTTAACATTGTTTCGGGTTATTCACATAGTGTCTAGGTGAAGTTAAAAAGTTCGATCGAATATCAAAAACCCATTTTTCCAAGTTTAACTATTCGGAAAAACATGCAAGTGATCCTGTGAACCCTCTAGAAGAATGAAACCATAACTCGACTTTTTTGGATCGCGGAACCGCTGTCAAACCCTAGGGTTTGCCTTAGCTCCATGGCGACATGAGTGAGGCTTGGGTTTGCCCTTCTACGGCTGGTGCATAGGTACTGTGGCATATTCTGAGTATTATTAAAACCGTGCTCAAGTGTTGAGTTGTCGGGAAATTGTGGGACTTTGATAAATCGATCGAAAAGTTTAACGTTCATCTGGATATCATGTGATGGGATACAATATTTGGAATCCACATGTAGTTATGAGATAACTAATTTGAATGTTATAAATTTAGCAATTTAGTCTCATTTGATCGGTTGCCACGGGATTTTGATGTGATCAAAAGTTCATCGCAATCACGTAGTGTACGCGGATACTCGCCGGGTAAACTTAATAGATAGCCACGCCCCATAGCCCTGACCAAATGACTGTAGGAGAACCAATTCACCAAAAGCATCCGTTCGGGTGCTCGCGGCAGCGGTGTTCTGCCTTAGTGCACTTCGTCGACGGTATCAGGGGGTGCGGCCGTTTACTAAAGTTTCCGACGAGCATTCGATCAGGATGTCGCGGATCTTGTGTTGGGTTGTATAACACCACAACAAGATTTAGGAAGGCATCACACAAGCCATTTTATAAAATTTTGGGGTGCTATGAAATCCAAACCAAGATCTTAACTAGAGAATTAGGGTTAACTTTGCATGTAAACAACTTTACATCTATGTGATAGGGATTACAACCTTTGTAGTCCGTTCCTTCACTTCATAAGCTCCGAGTTATGGTTCCTTCACTGTGATCATCAAGCTCCCGGACTCTAGAGAGGCTCCATGAGATGAATGATGCATCTTACTTGAAGTCTTCGAAATCCAAGACGATCTACCTTGGGTAAACACAAACTCAAGCTAAATCTTCACTAATTATGAATTAGTGAAGCTAACACACTAATCTATATGGCTAGTATAGAAGAGGATGATGAAGTAGGAATTTTGCTTTCTTTATTTTTCTTTTTCTCAATTTATTTCATCACCATTGAAAAAGCTAGCAAGCCTTTTTGGAGGAAGAAGAAGATGAAGTGATGAGAATAAATGTTGTGTGTGGTTAGAAATGCAACCCAAGGTCAAGTATATCATCCTTAACCCATGTAGAGACTTAACCATTAGCTATGGTTAAAGGTATGGTTGATAAATATCTTAAGCAAGACAAAAAGAGTGGACAAAGTCAAAGAAACTACAAGCTTCATCCATGAACATTATCCACAATATTTGAATTACTTAATGATAAATATAAACCCTAATATTAACCCTAGTATGGTTTAACTCTAATAAACCCTAGTTGCATTTATAACCAAGCATGTTAAAATTATACATATCACACATATATAATTAAGTAACAAAATAATACATTTAACATATATCACATATATATTAATGTATCCAAAATGAGAAAAAGAATTACTTAAGTGAGCTTATATTAGTTAATGTAATATAATATATCACATATATAATTATACATTAAATTATCGAATCAACACTTGATCCGATAATCCGGCTATATCTCATATAACCGACTAATATAAAATATATCATTTCATCGAATCAACACTTGATCCGATGACCCGGCTATATCTCATATACCCGGCCGATATCACATATCGCGATAATAGAATGCGGTATCACATATCGTATCTTTCTCAGTCCCGCACATATCGCATATGTGCTCCTACTCCGTTTCGCCTGAGCTAGGAAACCTCTGTGTAAGACTCTAAAGACTCGTCAATACGCCGGCAGTAGGTGATGATCATATTAAGCACCCACAAGCTGCAAGCGGTCAGCTAAACGTAATATCTACCCGTGCATTGAGCGAGCAGAAGATCAACAAGCAAGCCTATATATTCTCCTGAAAATCTAATCAGTAACACTCCCGTACAGTCCGGTCTCTTCGTCTGATATGTCGCATATCTAGTCTAGGGGTGGTAAACGTCAGACCCCAATAACCGATAAGTCGTGCCGATGTGAGGCTCATAACGGGTCGAGAAACTACTGATAACACTTACCAGTAAATCTCCATATCATCCCTGGCTAGGGACTTCCAGTTATAGCCAATCGAACACAGCGCAACATCAACCCTCAATACCGGGAGAGACGAAACCCCTCCTATCGCTCATTGCCTCCATGTGATTCGGGACTGTACCCAAAAGCCACCGTTTTGCAAGTTCTCGTGAACGTGGTAAGGTGGAAATCAAAGCACAGTGGGAATCACACAAGACTCTATGACGATCTCGGGTCTACAGACTAACCTGTACCAGTGTCACCAGAGAACTGCTATCTGACGATAGGTATAATGCCATCAAGGAGTTCTCGGCGAGTCCGTTCAGTGTACCCAGTCTCCACTGAGCACCCGTACACCATCTTTGATGTCCAACACCTATGGATATGGGATCATCCATCGCCCATCATATGGGTCAAGATGCGTATACGCTAGTCTACTCTGGAGTATCGATGTCCTATCTCGATACACCCTCAACTAGGAACAGTTATAGGATGTACTCGGGGACTACCCTGGCCCTACTAGTATGATCTCATCATAGTCCTAGTAGTCGAGTACAGATCCTAAGGGTTTTATCAACATGTGAGAGCAAGAAAGTAAACTAATACAAGTCAACATATTAAGACAAAGTGAAACTAGATAGCATCTTATCATGTCGAGCAAGAATGTTCTCTTTATATATATCCAAGCATCCATTATAATATACATCATATATACAATAATGGCCTCTAGAGCATATACATAACTAACAATCTCCCACTTATACTAAGGCCAGCTGTTGTAGTATGTTCCCCTCTAAAAGACGGCGCACAGGACTGCGAGTCCTGACGCTGAGATTCGGAGCAGATGCTATATAGTTTTATCCGTCTACCTCTCCGAAGATGCCAAGTTGATTTATGGCACCGTGTATCGGAGGTTTAGACAGATGCGGCCGATGTAGCAGACTTCGTCAGATTTCCCCTCGCTAGAGGGGTTTTTGATTGTGGGGACGCTCTTCCCTGCAGGCGCAAGCCCCTGCAGTTAATTATGCTACCGCATCGCGGTAACAACTTTCTCCTTCTCCAGAATTTCACTTCGTGTCTTGTGTGTTTGTTTTGTTTGTGGTTGCCCGTGGATTGTATACGGAGACTGAGTAATGCCATCGCCCGTAGGACGTGGATTAGTCCAAATCCGTATTTACTTAAATTTAGGTTTGGTGTTTTTAGTTTAAGGATACGTTAGTCGTATTGAGACTAAGGTCGACTTAAACGTTCGTCAAGGATACATTAGTCCTGTTTTGGACTAAGATCAACTTGACGTGGTGATCCATTTAATATATGGCCGTCGGGACTCATCACCTCTCTGACATCGTTGAAGGATTACAACGATGGATGTCAGAGGAGTTCAGAGATGTACCCTTGAACCGGTCGTAAATTGATTTAGGGAGCAGCCATGCCCAGTCAATTTAATTTAAGGACTTACGGCCAAAATTGGGCTAAGTCCAGTTGAAAATGTCTATATTTTTTTTGCATTCGGCTTGTTAGACCTTTGTTTGGGCTTTCCCCTTTTTAGAATGATGCATAGCATTTACGCCTATTTTGACTGGGCTCTGCTCTTTTTATTATAATGCAGAGCATTTGTTTTGGTCCATTGGACCTCCCAATTGGGCTCTGCCCCTTTAAATAATGCATAGCATTATTTTTGGTCTGTTTAGACTTTTGACTTGGGCCTGGCCCTTTAGGAAATGCATTGCATTTATCAGGCGCTTTGCACCAATCAGAGAGCGCAAGCGCTTATAGTGTTGACACGTGTTGCGCATGCGCAGTACGCTGCACTAATGCGCTGCGCCTGCGCTGCTGACACGTGGCGCGCTCTGGTGGCTTGCGCCAATCCAGGAGCGCAACAGCGCAGTTTGCAAGTGCAAGGCACTATGATTTAAGAATCTTTTAGATTCAAGAACCAATGGTTCATAAGAAGAAGTGTAAAGCACTATCTAATTTAGATCAAAGAAAAACAAGTTTTTCTTTTTATTTCAAGAACCAAAGGTTCATAAAAGTGCAAAGCACTATTTTTTCTTCTTCTTGTTTTTAAAGAACCAGTGGTTCTTTAAGAAGTGCAAAGCACTGTTTATTATATAAAGATCATTGATCTGGTTTTTAGATCAATGATCTATTAGAAGAAATTTCTTCTCTCTTGTGAAGGTTTTTTTTTACTTTTTTCTTGAAATTTTTCTCAGAGTTCTCTCTGTTTGAAGCTCTTGATTTTTTCAAGAAAATGTTCATGCTTTTGAATTGAGGTCTAGGGTCCTTTTTATAGTGCCCATAAATTAGTTAAATTTGTTAAAGAGATCTTTCCCTGAGTGATTTGGGGAATTTTCCCCACCGTTGGATCTTTGATCCAAAAGCTTCTGTTTTACAGAGAAAATCTTCCTGTTTTAATAAGAACAGGAAGATTTCTTTAGAATCTTGATTCTGTTTGGAAAAAATTCCCCAGCGCGTGACACGTGTCGCGCAGCGCAACTGCGCTGACACGTGTCGCGCAGCGCAGTGCTTGCGCAACTGAAGCGTTGCTTCCTTTAATTTTAGTTTAAATAGAGCTTTGCTCTGATTGGGCGCGCCTTCTTGGGCGCTGCGTTGATGCATCTGCGCCTGACACGTGGCGCGTTGCGCCCGAGTTGAAGCGTTGCTTCAAAATTTGAATTTTGAATTTCAACAGAGCTTTGCTCTGATTGGGGAAACAAATGCCCCTCTACCGTTGCACTCATGTGGCGCTCACGTGAGTGCAGCGGTGGTAAACTCTTGACCATTGGATCAAGGGGTGAGCTGAAGGGGCGCATGCGCCTTATAAATAGGACCTATGGCCCTTAGAAAATCTTCACCATTTCAAGATTTTGATTTTCCAGAGCTTTGCTCTCACTCAAGAACTTCAGAGCTTTGCTCATTTCTAAAGTCAAAAACTTTAGGTAAAAAATTAATTTAAATCAAATTAATTTAACTTAATCTCAACCAAAGAGCTTTGCTCTCACAGATCTTTTGATCTAAAGAGATCCCCATGGGGGTTTCATAAATAGAGATTTGCTCTCAAGAACTTATGGATCTGCAGAGATCTTGTTCATAGGTTCTAACCCATGAACAGAGCTTTGCTCTTGAATCAACTGTAGATCTTTTAGATTTGAAAAATGAAGAATTTTTTTATAAGTTTTTCATGAATCTTTCAAGATTCCAAAATTTTTAATTCTTTTAAGTGTAAATTTTTTTTTCCTGATGGACCTTTTCCATTATTACCATAGAGCTATGCTCCTTTAAGGAATTTTATTCCTTTGAGACCAGAATTTGACAAGTGTCATTCTGTAACAGAGCTTTGCTCTGAAAGAGGAGATTTTCTCCTTGTCTCTAGGAATTCCCTACTGATGATAATATTCTCTTGGGGATCTTTTCTTTAACTGACAGTCTCACCCAATGATGAGGCTGTTTTATTAAAAGAGGCATTTTCATCCAGATTTTTGTGGGTCCCCATTTGGTCCCCTACCCACTGCACTGCAGTGTAATTAATTTTAATCTAATTAATTTTTAAATTCATTTAATTGAAGATTTTTAAACGCCAAGCGTTGGAATTGTAGCACCGACGGCTATTTTGTTCTTTTGCAGCGATCATGTCTCTCGACACCTCGTTCCCGTTTGTTCGTTCAGAGGAGGGATTTCCCGAGGCACCCTTGGACCGTGAATTCTTGGCCATGATTAAAGAATACGACCCGGAGTACAATAGTCTCCACCTTTAGGGGTCGTGGTATAATCAAATCATCATAGGCCGACGGAGCTTCACATGCGCGGTGCCGTCAGAACCTATAACGGCGATTCACTATGCTACCCCACCCTCGGTGCAGTATGCCATGGAGATGGTGGATTGGACCGCGAAGAGCTTTCTTCATCCCGCTGTGGATGCGGTTCCGGTCCAGCGTCCTATGGTCTTGGATATCCTAGGACGTCGTATCTGTCAGGGCGAGGCGAGACCCTGGGGGCAATCATATAACATTGGTCTGATCCCCCGCCACCCGATTGGCTATCTGCCATGGGCCCGATACATCCTGTTGACGAAGAAGTCGCAGTTGATAAGGTTAGGACTGTACACCGCGGTCTACGTCTCTCTCTTCCAGTATCCCACGCTCCCCACCTGGTGGTTCAAGGCTTTCTTGGAGCAGTGGAATATTCCTACCCACACTTTCCTTGCCATGGATCGGGAAGTATCAATCTCCTTGGAGGAGTTCACGGAGGTATCCGGTTTACCAGTCATGGGGGAACATTATGAGGAGTTGCTCCCGACAGATGAGTACGTCTTTGGTGCTAAGCCGATGGTAAGGGGGCTCACACCGGAGAATGCTGTTCAACACCAGTTCCCAAGCTTGATTAAAGTGTTGAACATATATGAGTCCCTTTTCGTCGAACATGGGAGTCGAGGAGTTAACTTTGAGGATTTCATTGCTCGGTTTCTTCGTCTGAGCGTCCTCTTATCAGAGGCTGCCAAGTTCGCTACTCTGGATGACCCTTTCGGTCTAGGTGCGGATAACCTACCGGAGAAGGAGATGGATCAAAAAGGTTTTTTCTTTCCGGACTTCCCTACTAAGTCTTTTGCAGAAATTGCGGCCCCTGGAATGGATGAGGAGCCCTTTTTCTTAGGATTTCTCGGGTTATGGTTGAGTTGGTTTGCAATTCCAATGCACTCTCACCGCATGCGGCCCTCTATTTTTTACCCAGCCCACCGGATGACTATCGGGGTAAAGGTGGCCGTTGGGATCGCCGGCTTGGCGCACTTATATCAGGCCTCAGCCGAGCAGCGGATGCTAATGAGCCTGGGGTACTGCACGTGGTCTTCCCGATGCACTACTTTGTATCGTGGCTCGAGTTACACACGGCGGGTGTCTTCGGCATGCACAAAAGGCCCTCGTTCTTTGACAAGTGTGGTTTCCCTCGCATCATACAGCTGATTGGCGCATCAATCGTGACCCCATCACCACGGAACGCCAGGGGTTTACTGCTTCGCCCTCACACCGTTGGAGTCGGGATGTCCTTCATCGACAAGGTATTGACCATTGGAAAAGCGTCCACCGCTGCGGTGCGACCATTACAGGACTCCTTTAAGGATGGAGCTTCAGTTTTGACGGCTCGGGAGACCTTCCACTTGTATTCTATTAGACCGGGCTTCCTTGTCTTCAGGCAGGACGGTGCGGCCATTTTCATGAGATATAACCCGCATCGTTTCGCCCAACAACTGGGCTATGATTAAGGGGTACCCTTGGAAGCTTTCTTACTGGAACCTGCTGCCAATGAAGAAGGGATGGAGAACGCGTTACATCACTTCATGCACCTGAACAAGGGTTCTCGTTTTTTTATCAGTGCGCCGGCCTGCGCTCCACGACTCCTTAATGTATATAAAGAGTGGTACAATCATGCGACGGGGGCCGTTATAAAGGAAGAGAGGCGAGTGTTGATCGACCGTAAAGGTGCACCTCCCGGCACCGACCGTAACGCTCCCGTAGTGCCAAGGACCCCGGTGGTCTCCCCTCTAAAAGATGCCGGGGCCGGACCATCGCGTGCGCAAAGTCCTCCACGCGGATTGCCGCTCCCTGATATTGTGGATGCACCACCAGCGCCCTGTGCTCCAGTGGAAACAGTGGTTATAGCCTCGCCGGAGTCTGGCGTGGGTGCAGACATCGGGACCCGCCGTCCCAAGGTGGGTGCTAAACGAAAGTCAATCCCACGTGCACCTAGGGTCGGAGGGCAGAAGAAAAAGAAGCCGCTCTTCGCTGCAGACGTCGTGTTCGGTCAAGAACCCCACGCTCCCTATGCCGAGGGCCTGAGTGAATATGGGACCAATGAGGGACTAGTCATGCCGCCACCGGATGACACAGACTTGGAGGCCGCTCTTGAAACTTCAGCGTGGTTGGCAAAGCATGACGCGTGGCTAGCTAAGCTTGCGCAATCAGGTAACTACTAGTCGCATTTTCTTTATTGTATCATATCCTCCTCATTGTCTTTGACTAAAGTTTTTTCTTCTTTTCTTCCAACAGGCATCACTGATGAAGAAGCCATTGCCGCTTCCCTGAAGACTTTCCAAGAGGAAGAACGTCTTAGAGCATCCATGGGCCTTAGTAAGTTTCAATTCATCAGGTTTGCATTTCTCTTGTGTTATAGTCGATCTAACATCTCCCTTTTTATCGCAGGAACCTCAATGTTGCTCCCGCCAAGTGACGCAGATGTTCTACCAACTGCTGATGTTCCTGCTTCCCCTGGACCACTGCAGGAGGTTCGTCTTGAAGAGCCGATGAGAGACTCCTTAAAGGCTCTGGAGGCATCTTTAAATGAGGACGACGATGCTTCGATGAAGGAAGCTTGCAGGAGATCCATCGTGACAGCCCGGGAGGAACGAAAGCGGTCGAGGCGCGAAGCAAAGGCACGCAGGGCTGCCTTGGCCATTGGAGCGGGCCCAAGCACCATCCCTCATGCTGATACCCCGTCAGAAGAGCCCCCGATCGCTCTGTCTACAGCTTATAGACAGGCGATCCGCGCCAATAGAGAGGCTAACAACAATTCTACCTCAGGTAACACTTCTTTCAGAATTTTGTTATAAGACTTATAAAGCTGTCGGTTCTTATATGTTCTACCTTGTAGGGCCAAGACCAACCGAGGGGGAGGCGGAGACTGTCGAACCTGAGGGGCTGAGGGGAGAGACATTGGTCGAGCCCGAATCAGTGGCGGATGACACAGCTGGGATCGCTGGTCCCGAGGTAGTGGCTGACGAACTGGTCATGTCCACTATACCTGAGCAAACGGTTGTTGCTGAGCCTGAGGTAGCAGTGGGCAGAGTGCCTGAGGCTGATGACCTCGTGGTGACGGTGGACGAGACAACCGCGACTGCTGAACCCGAAGGAGTAGCGGGTGAGGTGGCCATGATTCCTGAGGACGAGCAGACCACTCCCTCTCAGGAATCTGGCAATGCTCCAGTCATAGCCCTCCCTGTCTATGGTCCTCCACCATCTCCAGGTCTTGCGAGCACGACAACGGTCCCCATTGAGTCGGGTGATGAGGCCACGGGCGGTGGCCTCATGTCGACGGAGGAGGGAGTTGCCTCCATTTCGGCCGGCAGCTCATCAGGTAAATCCCAAGTTGCTGTCTTTCTTTACCTTACAATCCTTTCTGACAAGTTCATCCTTTTTCGTAACGCAGGTGCAGCCAGCGCTGATGCCCCACTGCTCGAGGGAGCACCTTCAACTACTGCCTTGGCGGTGGTCACCTCTCAGCCCTCTCTCATACCGTCAAAGATGTTAGAAGGTATGAGTTTACAACTTATTAATCTCACTTTTCAAACGTATAATCCGTATACTAAAGTCATACTGTTGTGTCTTTCAGGAGTGCTTTTTGACCATCTTTATCAGGTGTTGCTCCCACACTTCTCCTTCCCATCCGAACTTGCCTCTTCCTCTGGTGGCGTTGGTGAGTATGATTTCCATTGATATCCTTCTTTCTTTATTGATGGAATTACTTCTAAACCGTTTTTTCTCATCTCGACTGCAGTGCTACAAATCGAAGGAGGGGATGAAAGATCGGCTGCGTCGTTGACCCTTCCGGCCTTGCCACCTGCCTCAGCTGGTACAGCGACTATCACATTGATAACTCCCTCTTTTTTATTTCCTGAATTGTTATCTGATCACATCTTGTTTCTTTTTCAGCGGTCGTTCCGGTCTCGGCGCCCTTCGAGTCTTACATCACAATGCCGGCAGGTCCTTACCTGAGATGTCCATCTTCGAAAGGCGCCGCGAACAGCTTGCGTATGTTGAGCGACTATATTGAGGAGCTCGACGTCGAGACCCCTACTTCTACTGCGGATTTTGCTACAGTGGTTAACCCGATGCTGGTGATACTCGTGAATTTCCATGACGAGGGCATCATCGCATCTTGGGTTAACCATTGTATGGAGATCGAGGCTCGCCTGCATCAGCTGGAGTCGATGCGTCCCGCCCTTGAGAATTTAGTCGCAAGCAATGAAAGAGCAGCATGGATCGAGGGGAGCGCTTCTTACGTCCACCACTTGGAACAAGATGCAGCTTTAAGGCTAAGGGAATGCCAAGAGACCTCGAGCGAGACGGCTCGTCTGCGTGCTGAGGTTGAAACGAATGCTGCCCAAGTGAAGGCTATCTTTGAGGGTCTCCTGGGGCGCATCTCCTATGGGGTAAACTTGAAGCGAAAGCTTGATGTAGCTGAGCGCGATACCCCAGTCGGGAAGCTGCTTATCAGGCCGTCAGGGAGCAGCTTGCGTCTGTCTTGCAGCAACGGGCCCAAGTGGAGGCGGAGCTGGCGGTGACAGCCGATCATGAGAAAGTGGGGAAGGAATTGCGCGAACAATTGCTAAAGCTATGCAAGATGCTTCCTTCTCAGTAATTCCCCTTGTATCTAGGCACTTGTAAAATTTTTCTTTTTAAGTAATATGTATCCATTCTTTATTCTTTGTACTCTTCATGTTGTACTTGATTACATTCAATAAAGATACAAATTTTTCTTCACAATGTCTTGTACTATTTCTTTGATTTTTCCTTTCTTACTATCAACGTGCTGTCACAATTAGCATATAATAGAGTAAGCATCTTGATTTCTTCACGAGGTAGCGATTGCTTAGGCTGCAGGTTCAGATCTGCCGCCTAAGACTTTTCAACTCTATGAGCCGTTAGGGTCTCATAGAGACTTTTCTCCCTACGGATCGAGAGGATCTCATAGGTGGGTTTTCTCCTTAGGAATCGTAAGGATTCCTAAGTGTGTTTTCTCTTGTAAGTCATAAGGATCCTATAAGAGAATATTTCCCTCTTATGAGTCGAGAGGACCCGTAAGCGGTTGTTTCCCTCCTTGTCGAAACTCGACTTTGGAGAGTGAGACCCGTGAATAGTATGCAAGAGACCGTTTTAGATCGAATTACAGGGTCCCATTGTTCAGGAAGCAAGTTTTTTAATCCTTGCTGCCTGAGGCTACATCTTGCAAGTTGAGACGAATCGGGAATTTTCCCGCAGAGACACTGGTTTCTCTGCGAGCCGACGCGAATCAGGAGGCTCTCGTCAAGGATTGTTTGTTTCCCTGAGTTGAAGGATTTGCTAAGGATTATTTGTTTCCCTAGCGCCAAGGATTATTTGTTTCCTTGGTGTTGACGCGGATCGAGAATTTCCCACGGAGACACTGGTTGCTCTACGAGTCGACGCGAATCAGGAAGCTCTCATCAAGGATTGTTTGTTTCTCTGAGTTGAGGATTTGCTAAGGATTATTTGTTTCCCTAGAGCCAAGGATTATTTGTTTCCTTGGTGTTGACGTGGATCGAGAATTTCCCACGGAGACACTGGTTGCTCTGCGAGTCGACGCGAATCAGGAGGCTCTCGTCAAGGATTGTTTGTTTCCCTGAGTTGAGGATTTGCTAAGGATTATTTGTTTCCCTAGCGCCAAGGATTATTTGTTTCCTTGGTGTTGAAACGAGTCGAGAATTTTCCACGGAGACACTGGTTGCTCTGTGAGTCGATGCGAATCAGGAGGCTCTCGTCAAGGATTGTTTGTTTCCCTGAGTTGAGGATTTGCTAAGGATTATTTGTTTCCCTAGTGCCAAGGATTATTTGTTTCCTTGGTGTTGACGCGGATCGAGAATTTCCCACGGAGACACTGGTTGCTCTGCGAGTCGACGCGAATTAGGAGGCTCTCGTTAAGGATTGTTTGTTTCCCTGAGTTGAGGATTTGCTAAGGATTATTTGTTTCCCTAGCGCCAAGGATTATTTGTTTCCTTGGTGTTGAAACGGGTCGAGAATTTCCCACGGAGACATTCGTTGCTCTGCGAGTCGATGCGAATCAGGGGGATCTCATCAAGGATTGTTTGTTTCCCTGAGTTGAGGTTTTTGCTAAGGATTATTTGTTTCCCTAGCGCCAAGGATTATTTGTTTCCTTAGTGTTAACACGGATCGAGAATTTCCCATGGAAGCACTGGTTGCTCTGCGAGTCGACGCGGATCAGGAGGCTCTCGTCAAGGATTGTTTGTTTCCCTGAGTCGAAAGATTTGCTAAGGATTATTTGTTTCCCTAGCGCCTAGGATTATTTGTTTCCTTGGTGTTGACACGGATCGAGAATTTCCCAAGGAGACACTGGTTGCTCTGCGAGTCGATGCGAATCAGCAGGCTCTCGTCAAGGATTGTTTGTTTCCCTGAGTCGAAGTATTTGCCGAAGACACTGGTTTCTTCGGAGCTGGAACGAACTGTTGAGATTTGACTTCGTTTTCTGGCGAAACCTGTTGGGAAAGTATGGTTCCCTCTTTATTTGCGCCCTTGGATTGTATACAGGAATTGATGTGATCTCGACTGTAGGGCCAAAGTTTCATCATTTTTTTTGTTTTATTTCCGCGATGCTCTATCATTTCAGCTTTTATATCGCGGAGGTCGCGATTGCCCAATCATTTCGGCTATTTTTCGCGGTGCCCGATCATTTCGGCTATTTATTTTATTTTACTCGCTGCTATTTTATTGCGAGTTGCCCAATCATTTCGGCTATTTTACATGCATACATTTTACTTGCTGCTTTTTATTGCAAGCTGCCCCATCATTTCGGCTATTTCGTATGCATGTGCGGCTTGCTGGCTTTCCGCCGTAAGCCTGGAATTAGACACCGATTTCGGCATCAGCACCGCTACAACTGGGGTATTGCTAGGAGCGAATCATCATTTGCCTCTGTTGATGTCGAACAAAGGTGGCTTAGCGAACAGGGTTAAGGTCCTGTCGACTAAGGCTTTTGGCTTTATGAGCCGTAAGGGTCTCACAAAGGTATTTCTCCCTACAAGTCGTGAGGATCTTGTAGGTGTATTTTCTCCTTAGGAATCGTGAGGATTCCTAAGTGTTTGTTCCTCTGTAAGTCGTAAGGATCATACAAGAGGGTTTTCTCCTTGTAACTCGAGAGGACTCATAAGGGTTGTTCATCATGCGTACATATCCCCGGTCACGGATGGAACTTGGTCGGGGAAATGTTTATTCGTGCCGTGGATTGTATACAAGGGTCAGTATTGAGCCACTTGTAGGACGATATCGGAAGTTGTGGGGATTGCTTAAGCACAGGTTTAGGTCTCTGTAACTTAAGACTTTCAAATCTTATGAGCCGTGAGGGTCTCATAAGAGAGTTCTCCTTACGAGTCGTGAGGATCTCACAAGTGTATTTTCTCCTTAGGGATCGTGGGGACCCCTAAGTGTGCTACTCCCTTGTGAGTCGTAAGGATCTCACGCGGGTGGTTTCTCCTTACAAGGTTGAGAGGACCCTATAAGTGTCCTTTAACGAGGTTGCGCCCTTTCAGGTTTTCACAAACACTCGCCGGTAGTCCTGCTGTTTTTACTCACGGAGCCCTTTCGGGTTTTCATCCGTGCCCATTTTGCTTATGGACATACCGTTTTTATTATATATATATATTTTTTATTTTCTTCTTCTTTTTTTACGAGGTCGCGCCCTTTCGGGTTTTCACGAACACTCGCCGGTAGTCCTGCTGTTTTTACCCACGGCGCCCTTTCGGGTTTTCATCCGTGCCCTTTTTGCTTATGGACATACCGTTTATATATATATATATTTATTTTTTTATCTCGTCAGCCTAAGGATGCTACGGTATTAGTTTAAGGACATTTCGGTCCGCTATTAGTTTAAGGACGTCTCGGTCCGTCACTAGTTTAAGGACGTTTCGGTCCGTTGGCCAGCTACTACTTATAGAGTTTTGGGCTTGGGAAGACAGAGAGCGGACATAGTCTTCGTCATCTATCATTGACCTAGGCCGTAACTCATTAGGCGTAGTATTTCTTCAGGAAGCGACCGTTTATGCGCCTGAAAGGTCTTTCACCGTGCATATCCATGAGTAGATAAACCCCACCCTGGTAGACCTTATCTATGATGTACGGGCCTTCATAGTTTGGCTCGAATTTTCCCCGCTTGGCGCGATTGGGGATCATAGGCCTTTAGACTACTAGCATAAGTTCGTCTTGGCGGAATATCCTCGGTCGAGTTAATCTTTCATATGAGCGCGTCATCTTTGCGTTATAGGCCTCCAGATTTTGTTGCGCTATGAGCCAGGTTTCATCGAGGGCATCAAGCTCCTCAAGCCGAAGGTGAGCATTTTCTTCGTCCGTTAGCTCGTAGTGGACCGCCACTCGTAGAGAGGGTAACTCTATCTCGAGGGGAAGTACTGCTTCCGTCCTAAATACCAACACGTACGGCATTGTGTTCGTGGCTGTCTTGAACGTAGTTCGATACGCCCAGAGAGCCTCTTGCAGTCTCTCGTGCCAGTCTCTCTTATTTCGGGACACTGTCTTCTTCATAATCTTTGTTAAGGTCTTATTGAAGGCTTCAGCTAGACCATTAGCTCGCGGATTATAAACCGAGGAATATCTCCAATCTATATTATGCTGCTGTGCGAAGCGACTGATCTTGTGGCTTCTGTAGGCTGGCCCGTTATCGGAGATGATCCGTCTCGGCTTCCCAAACCGATATATGACATGCGTCTTAAAGAAATGGAGGATATTCTCCGTCTTAACTTCCCTCAGCGGTACAGCCTCTTCCCATTTGGAGAAGTAGTCAGTCGTCGCCAGGATGAAACGATGTCCCCTGGACGATGCTGGTTCGATAGGGCCGACTATATCAGTTCCCCACATTTCGAATGGCTAGCTAGCCACTGTCGGGTGTAGCGGATTTGGATGTTGGTGGATGAAGTCCCCATGAATTTGGCATGAGTGACATTGCTTCGTATATTCGAGGCAGTCCTGAATCATCGTGGGCCATTAGTAGCCCATCCGTTTAATCTTCATCTTCATCTTTGGGCCTGCTTGGTGAGAACCGCAGAGTCCGTCATGAACTTCCTGAACGACCCTTTCCGTTTCGTCAGGCCCTAGGCATCTCAGCCACAGAGAATCAAACGACCTCTTGTATAGAATATCATTGACGAAGGCGAAAGACAAAGCCCGTTTCATGAGCTGATGTCTTGTGGACGCATCTTCGGGCATTCGATGGGACTTAAAGTAGTCTATGAAGACTTCTCTCCAGTCCTCAGCCTTTTCTCGTTCTTTTATTTGTAAGGTCGTCTGCTCAGTCGCTCCCTTTTCCTCGGATGATTCTGGAGGTATTTCTGCTGGGGAAAGCACCCGACGGCTTTGTACCACGATTCTAACGTCATCGAGGTTCTCGTCAGCCAGTTCTTTAGCAAGTTTGGCCAACGCGTCTGCTTTGCTGTTTTCCGCGCGCGGTATGCTTTCCAAAGTATAGGAGGGAATTTGGGTCAACAGTTGTTGCACTTTTTCGCCGTACTTCACCAATTCTGGTTTGCATGTCTGGTAGTCGCTGTTTACTTGACTAACGACCAGTTGGGAATCTCCATATATGAGGAGATTTTCAATTCCCATGTCGATGGCGATCTCGAGGCCTGCTATCAGAGCTTCGTATTCGGATTCATTGTTTGTCCTCGGCTCTGTTAAGGAGAAAGCGAAGCGCATTATCCCTCCTTGTGGAGTCACGAAGATGAGGCCTACCCCCGATTTGATTATAGGGGTACTTTGTTTGCACTTTTTCATGGAAGATGCTCCATCAAAATAAAGTTCCCATTGGGTATCACTACCGTCGATCGCGTCAAACGCATGTTCGTCTGGCAAATCGCAATTCGGAGGAGAATCGGCAAGTATCGGGTGCTTAGCAAGGAAGTCGGCGATGGCATGTCCTTTCATGGCTTTGAGAGGTTGATACGTTATCGAGAACTCCATCAAGAGCAGAGCCCATTTAGCGAGTCGACCTGTCAATATGGCCTTCGACATTAAATATTTAAGAGGGTCCACCTTCGATATGAGACGAACTTCATGTGCCAACGCGTAGTGCCTGAGCTTTGTTATCGCGAAGATCAACGCCAGGCAGTATTTTTCGATAGGGGAGTAGTTGCTTTCTGCCCCCAGCAGAACTCGACTTAAGTAGTAGAGTGCTCTTTCTTTCCCCTGGTCATTCTCTTGTGCCCATAATGCGCCTAAGGAACCTTCGATGGCTGTGGTATAAAGAATAAGAGGCTTTCCCTTAACCGGAGCAGCCAACACTGGGGGGTTCTGCAGGTACTGCTTAATCTCGTCCATCGCGCCCTGGCATTTTTGATCCCAGACGAATGGAGTTCCCTTCTTCATCAGGTGGCTGTAAGGACGGCACTTGCCTGAACGGTTGGCTATAAATCGCCGTATATATGCGAGCTTCCCTTGGAGAGACCGCAGCTGTTTGAGAGTCCTTGGCGGAGGCATTTCCCTGATCGCCTTGATCTTTGACGGATCTATCTCGACACCTCGGTGTCGGATGATGAATCCTAGGAATTTGCCTGAGGAAACCCCGAATGCACACTTGAGAGGGTTCATCTTCAAGTTGTATTGTCGAAGGCGTTGAAATACGATCTTCAGATGCTCGAGATGTTCCTCGTACGATTTGCTTTTAACCACGAGATCGTCGATATAGCATTCGACGATTTCGTGTATGAGGTCATCGAAGATCTTCTTCATGGCCCTCTGGTATGTGGCACCGGCATTCTTTAAACCAAAAGGCATAACTTTGTAGCAGAATATACCCAGAGGAGTCCTGAAGGCGGTGTGCTTCTGGTCTTCTGGATGCATTTTTATCTGATTATATCCTGACGAGCCGTCCATGAAGGAGAAAACCTCGTGAGTGGACGTATTGTCTATCATCAGTTCGGTGACTGGCACTGGGAAATCATCCTTTGGGCAGGCTTTATTGAGATCCCGAAAATCCACGCATATGCGCACCGTCCCATTTTTCTTCATCACTAGGACGATGTTGGCGATCCATTCAGGATATTGAACCTCCTGGATAAAGCCATAGTCGATCAGCTTCTTGACCTCAGCATTGATACTCATCTCAAGCTTGAGCCGTATTCTCCTTGGCGCCTGTTTGACCGGCTTGACGTCCGGGGATATCGCCAATTTGTGCACAGCGACTTCTGGATCTAGTCCTGGCATCTCAGAATAGTTCCACGCAAAGCAATCTTTGTGCTGTACAAGGACGTCTTTTAACGCAGTCACCCTTTCTTCAGATAGCAGCTCACTGACAAATGTCGGCCGTGGGTCATCAGCCGTCCCCAACTCGATTTTCTTGAGGTTATCTGCGTTGGTATGTATTCCATCCTCCAGTTCTTTCGGAGCTGGCGGGAATTCTGAGATCACCTTATCATTGCTGTTTTCGAAGCACCAGGGAAGGTCATCCATGTCCTCGGGCTTTTCTTTTAATATTGTTATCATGTGACAAGTGCGAATCCGCTTCCAATCCCAATGTGGAGTTGGTTCTGTTTTTGTAGCTTTGGGTTCGTGCTTCTGCGGCGATGTTACCCTCCAGTTGTCAGACAGAGCGAATTTGCCGAGCTGATACTGATCTTCGACCCAATTCTTAAAGGTGAAGCAGTCTTCAAGAGGATGCCCTATTACTCGATGGTAAGAGCAATAATTTGGGTCAGAGACTTCGCCTTCTTGTTTGGGGTTCTTGGACTCCGGCAGTGTAAGCATTTGATGTTTTAGAGAAAGATTAAGTATCTTCTTCGTCTTGTCCCGAGGAAATGAGTACGCTCGACCCATTTTCTTCATGAGGGATAGATCAATAACGCTCGACTCTTATTTGCATGGCTTCTTAGCCCCGCTTTGTTTCTGTTGATCGCCTTTTTGGCCTTTCGACTTGTTTCTGCCTCTACGTCGAGCCTTTTTTATAACAGGTTGACAGGGGGTGGCATTTTCGTCTTTCACGGCCTGTTGGAAGAAGCGTTGCGTTTTGGCTCTCTCGTAGATTTCCATTTCACTATTGTGATCATCCTGGACCTTTTGACCAGCTTCCCTTATAAGCTTGTCCATTTGTTCTTCGAACGACGGACTGGGCACTTTTGCATCAGGAACTTTTACTGGTTCAGGATTAACGTCCTCCCGTTGAGTATCTGCTTCTTTATCGGAGTCGTGCACGACGTAACAGCCGTGGAGTAGCTCTCATTTCTTAGACCGAATGTATCCAAGCCCGATCGTTTCCATTCTTCCATTAGGCAACTTGCGTTGGGTTCCGGGGATGTTCCAAACCCTGTCATAGAATTTGGCTTTTCGAGTGGTCTGTTTGAAGGGTATCCCTTGGCGCTTCAGCAGCCTCTTCAAACCTTCTGTATAATATCTGGGTAGACGGATGGGTTGAAGCCTGTCCAGCGTTGGATTCGCACCGTGCCAGATTTCCTTCTCCATTTTGTTTTCTTCAGAGCGGTAGAATAGAATTGCCCTCTCACCTTCTCGCTTGGGAGGGATATAAAATGTCTGTAGATCTTCTACATTGTAAATATCAAGTGCATCCAATTCTTTACGGTGTTTAAGCGGCACCATGGCGACTTGTAGACTTTGTTCTTCATCAGCGGACGTTCGTATTAAAGGCCGAGCAGAGAATACAGCATGGACCTCATCTTCCGAGTCGCTACCAAAGATCAAAGCAGGAGTAGATAGCCCTGGCTTGTTGTGTTGGGGCGGACCCGAATACACTATCTCCTCTTCCTCCTCGGTATCACTGCCGAAGATTGGGGTGGTGGCATTAGCTTTATTCTCCGTCTTGTGACATCTCTCCGTGTCTTCGAAATCCGGTAAGAAGTATTTGGCATCTTCGTATTTACGGACCTCGTTCACGGAGAACGGGTTCAGTTCTCCCGCCACGGAATACTCGAGACCGTCCTTAGAATACTTCATACACTGATGTTGTGTAGAAGGAATGATGTTGTACTCGTGTAACCACGGTCGGCCGAGCAGAGCGTTGTAGCATGTCTTGGCATCTATGACGTGGAATTTAATGTCCGTGATGAGCAGCCCAAAGCGTAGCATCAGTATCACAGATCCAAGAGTCTTTGACGATTGGGAGTCGAACCCGGAGATGGTGATCTTGTCCCGAGCAAGGTGCTGGACGCTTATGCAGATTTCTTTTAACACCCGAACATTGAGGAGGTTAACTGAGGACCCATTGTCGATCAGGATTTTGCCTATCTTTATATCGTGGCAGTATCCTGAGACATAGAGGGGACGATTGTGTTCGCACGTCCTAAGGAGAAGATCTTCATCACCAAAAGCGACATCGGCCGTGTGCACTTCCTCCAATTCATCCTTCATCTTTTCCTCGGCCAGGAAAGCTTGGAATTGCCCCGGATCTTGTAGTGCCTTGACTAACGAATCTCTCTCCTCCTTTAATAGCAGAAGGGCGTCAAGAATGCTGAGCTGCGAGGGTAGCTTCCTCAGATGCGCTAAGACGTTGTAATCCACCTTATTTTTCTTTGGCGGGTCTTTGGCAGCTAACTCTTCCATGAATTGATCATCCAGGGTGATATCCTCGGAGACCTTCTCTTTCCCTTTATCTTTTTTGTTTGAGGGTCCGAGATTCTTTTCAGGCAGCATCCGATTTCGCAGCCGAATATTTTCGCAAACCTTCGGCTCTTCTTCTTTTCCCGAAGCGAACTCTTTAAAGAGAGGGGCAAGTTCCAGCTCTTCATCAGAATCGCTCCCGAATGTAGGCACTTGTGACCCGCCAGTATTAACCATGCGACAATCACCAGTAGTTCTTTTAAGCCCTTCGGTCGTATTTCTTTGCTCCCGACGAGTTTTGCGCTTTTCCTGCTTAAAGCGTTGTCGATGAGCAACGTATCCTTGCCACCATCTATCGAAAGCTTTGCACTCTTGAGTGGGGTGCGAAACCTTCTGATGATATAAGCAATAGGAGGAGTGCATTTCTATTTCACCAGTAACTTTTTCCTTCGGAGGATGGTAGCTTCATGCCCATTGATATGGCCTTAGCAAAACTTTTCCTCATCTTGAATTGGCTTTTGTCGGTAATGGAGGTATTTTGCTCCAGCGGGATCGTCTCAGCTCTTTCATCAAGTCGCTGGCGCTTGGCCCTTTCAAATATGGCCGTCTCGCGTTCTCGATCAGCTTTACTTTTCAACCGAGCTTCATTAAGGAATGCGTCAATTACTTCATCTGATGGCCCCAGAATTTTTGATTCAGGGTCTGCCCCCAGCTTTTCAGTGCAAGGAGTATCCTCATCGTCCATGAACGAATGGGAAATCACATGACAGCTCGCCACATATTCTTCAGATTCATCAGATGAACTCTCCCCCTCATCTTCCTCCTGAAAGACATGATTGAGGAACTCTTGGAATGTAATGGGAGTCTGTGCCTTCTGGTTGTATTCCTCCAGCGTGTCAATTTATTTTTGCAAGTCCGTGCACTTGTCTCCAGGCTTCACGGGCTTCTTAGATTTCTTCTTCTTCTTTTTCGAAGATTTGGACGGCTGGTTGTGAGTGCTTGGGCCACCACCATCGGTCTTTGGAGTTGGGCATGGCTTCAACATCCCTTCAATGACCTGCGGTTCCAACGGGTTCTTCCACCTAATCGCTGGACATGTCTGAAGATCGTTTAGCATCCTCTTTGTCTTGGCTGATAATACAACCTCCCAAGGAGCTTCTTCAACGACGGAGCATGTTTCCCCCGGCGTATTCGTCCCCTTAGAGGTGTAGGGCTGTGGGGGATTCACCTTCCATTTGTCGGATAACGCGAATTTGCCCTGTCGGTACTGGTTTTCAAGCCAATTCTTGAAAACGTATCAATCTTCAATCGGATGGCCCAGTACTCGATGATAAGGACAGTAGTTAGGCTCATTGACATCACTTGGTTGTAACGGACGTTTTAGATCTGGCAGATTTATGATTCGATTGCGCAATGCCAGCTCGAATAACCTTTTCGTTTTATCGTGGGGAAAAGAGTAAGAACGCCCTAGCCTCTCCTCAAGGGCTACGTACGGACGCATATTATTTTGACGAACAACTGGCTTCGAGTCGCTCGGTTGTTGTTGAGCGTTAGCGACAATGATCGCTTTTCCCTTCCCTTTGTCATTTCGAGAGTCCGGCTTTGGAAGAGGGGGTTTATGGCCCATCTGGTCCATTTGCGCTAGCTTGTCAATCAAGGCCTGGAAGGTAGTCGGCTTGAAAACATCATAAATTATGAGATGGTTGCTTACGGATCAAGGGTTCCCACAAACATACCCACTGCGGGAGCTGCTTCAATGCGCTGCTCACACTTCGACCATAAGTTCCACCACCGTATAGCATATTGAACCCACGTCTCGCCCGGTTTTACCCTGGCGTTAATCAGTGCCGTCATTGGGGTGCGTTCACTGGCGCTTGCAAAATGCTGAGTAAACAGCAGCTCCATCTCTGCGAAGGTCTTGATAGAGTCATTCGGGAGTTCAGAGTACCACTCGAACGCCGTATCTTATAAACTTCCAACAAACTGGCGAAGCAACAGCTTGTCGTCACCGCCGGTGTTGCCGCAGAGTGCCCTGAACTGGGAAACATGCTGGTGAGGATTGCCCGTCCCCTTGTAGACATGAAACTTGGGAATTGTGTAACCGGGCGGGTACTTGATTTGGTCGTACCAACTTGGATATGGCCGCCCCGTTTTTACGACCTGGCCGGCTGCTTCGGTCGCATGATGAACCCGTATTTTTTGGGCTATGTACTCGTCCAAATCAGCTTTGGAGATTGTATCCTCCTTAGCTGTTGATAGGGCTGGCGGAGGATTTGATGTCTCTCCCCTATCGTCACCAAGTACGATCGGGGGATCTTCAGCCGGAGGATCTTTTTGTATCATCATCCCTATCATGTCTTGGAAGAGGAGGCCCATACGCTGTATGTTGGCTGCTTGTTCAGCAGCCCCTTTGTCCTTCTTCTCCAATATTCGACGAAGGAATTCGGCATCGGTTTCTTCCTCCTGGCGTTCATCCGAGGACGTTTCAGGGCTTTCTTTTGGCTCAGTAAGTGCGGCCATAGCGTTCATCATCTCTTGGAGCTTCTGTTGCTGCTCCTGCGCCTTGGTCACTGACCGCGTGTGCGGTCTATGACCTGTTGATATACGACTGTCCTCTTTACCAGACGCCATGTATACGGTACGAGCTACAATGCCCCCTGACTTAGGGCGTTTGGGTTCATCACCTCTGATATTTGTCGTTGACGTGGGGGTTTTCTCCGGCCTCCTTCTTTTGTGGGCCGTTGAAGTTGAAGGGGCCGTTGCAGTGGGCACCCTAGCGATCGTTGTCCCCTGCTGTTTAATAGGACGGTCTTTTTCTTTTTGCACCTTCGTCTTCTTTTGTTGACGAGAGTGATCTGGGTCGATCACGGAGTCTTGAACCCTTCGCCAAACCTTGTATATTTTTGAGGACAGCCATTGAGGGGGTTGTTCTTGCTTTGTTTCCGGAAATCTCTCCGCGGGTGGAGGAGATCTTTTCAATGTAGTGGTTGGAGAATTCTTACGTACCTTCCTCAGCAGTCCAAAGCTGTTCCCAGTTGGAACAGCAGCGTTGACTTCCACCACTGGAGCCGGTGGAGTTAGCTCTGAGGGGGAGTTGCCCCCTGCCTTCCTTACTCGTCGCCAATGGCGACGTCGAGCATGACGAGCCGTTGGAACTGGCTCGGAGATCGAGGCCGCTTCTTTTTGCCTCCTGTCTGAATGAGGCGCCGCCGGTGTTAACCTCTTAAAGACTGAGGTTGTCTTTTGAGGGATGATATTCAACCTGTCGAAGACAGATCCTCGAGCAGGGGCAGGAGCAGGAATCGTCAGCCTTGAAAAGATTGACTCTTTAATAGGGGAAGCCGTTTTGACGACTTCTGGAGCAGCAGTTATTGCCTTTCTTGGGACAGCCAATTTAGAGTTCTGATCCAGCCTGACGAAAACAGAGGCTGTTGGTTTGGTAGTTGGCGACCCGTTGACAGGGGCCGTCGTAGCAGTGAGCCGGTCGAAGACCGACTTCTTGTTCACCTCCGGTGTAGGTATTAGCATAGAGAAGCTTGTAGGCGGGATCATGGTCTCGAAAAACAGGCCCGCGGTAGCCTGATTCACTTGCTCCACAGGCAGAGTAAGGACGGAGGCCGCTTGAGGCCCATATGCTACACCTCCAGGTGAGGCGGAGCGTCTGTTGCATTGGCACTTCGAGCAGTTGGTGCAGTTAGAGGCCATTGATGCTTGAGTTCTGCGCCAGGCAAAAGACCAAATCTTAGTAACTTGAAATCAAAAGGAAACCCTTTAACAAACCGCGATTGGTTCGCGAGGATGACACACGCAGTGTGGAGTGGAAAGAGGACGAGGTCCCACCGGGCGTGCCAGAATCTATTCCCCTCTGAAAGACGGCGCACAGGATTGCGAGTCCTGACGCTGAGATTTGGGGCAGATGCTATATGGTTTTATCTGTCTACCTCTCCGAAGATGCCAAGTTGATTTATGGCACCGTGTATCGGAGGTTTAGACGGATGCGGCCGATGTAGCAGACTTAGTCAGATTCCCCCTCGCTAGAGGGGTTTTTGATTGTGGGGACGCTCTTCCCTGCAGGCGCAAGCCCCTGCAGTTAATTACGCTACCGCATCGCGGTAACAACTTTCTCCTTCTCCAGAATTTCACTTCGTGTCGTGTGTGTTTGTTTTGTTTGTGGTTGCCCGTGGATTGTAGACGGAGACTGAGTAATGTCGTCGTCCGTAGGACGTGGATTAGTCCAAATCCGTATTTACTTAGATTTGGGTTTGGTGTTTTTAGTTTAAGGATACGTTAGTCGTATTGAGACTAAGGTCGAATTAAACGTTCGTCAAGGATACGTTGGTCCTGTTTTGGACTAAGATCAACTTGACGTGGTGATCCATTTAATATATGGCTGTCGGGACTCATCACCTCTCTGACGTCGTTGAAGGATTACAACGATGGATGTCAGAGGAGTTTAGAGATGTACCCTTGAACCGGTCGTAAATTGATTTAGGGAGCAGCCATGCTCAGTCAATTTAATTTAAGGACTTACGGCCAAAATTGGGCTAAGTCCAGTTGAAAATGTCCACATTTTGTTTGCATTTGGCTTGTTAGACCTTTGTTTGGGCTTTCCCCTTTTTAGAATGATGCATAGCATTTACGCCTATTTTGACTGGGCTCTGCCCTTTTATTATAATGCAGAGCATTTGTTTTGGTCCATTGGACCTCTCAATTAGGCTCTGCGCCTTTAAATAATGCATAGCATTATTTTTGGTATGTTTAGACTTTTGACTTGGGCCTGGCCCTTTAGGAAATGCATTGCATTTATCAGGCGCTTTGCGCCAATCAGAGAGCGCAAGCGCTTATAATGTTGACACGTGTTGCGCAAGCGCAGTGCGCTGCACTAATGCGCTGCGCCTGCGCTGCTGACACGTGGCGCGCTCTGGTGGCTTGCGCCAATCCAGGAGCGCAACAGCGCAGTTTGCAAGTGCAAGGCACTATAATTTAAGAATCTTTTATATTCAAGAACCAATGGTTCATAAGAAGAAGTGCAAAGCACTATCTAATTTAGATCAAAGAAAAACAAGTTTTTCTTTTTATTTCAAGAACCAAAGGTTCATAAAAGTGCAAAGCACTATTTTTTTTTTTGTTTTTTTCTTGTTTTTAAAGAACCAGTAGTTCTTTAAGAAGTGCAAAGTATTTTTTATTATATAAAGATCATTGATCTGGTTTTTAGATTAATGATCTATTAGAAGAAATTTCTTCTCTCTTGTGAAGGTTTTTTTTTTACCTTTTTCTTGAAATTTTTCTCAGAGTTCTCTCTGTTTGAAGCTCTTGATTTTTTCAAGAAAATGTTCATGCCTTTGAATTAAGGTCTAGGGTCCTTTTTATAGTGCCCATAAATTAGTTAAATTTGTTAAAGAGATCTTTCTCTTAGTGATTTGGGGAATTTTCCCTACCGTTGGATCTTTGATCCAAAGGCTTCTGTTTTACAGAAGAAAATCTTCTTGTTTTAACAAGAACAGAAAGATTTCTTTAGAATCTTGATTCTGTTTGGCGCAAATGCCCCAGCGCGTGACACGTGTCGCTCAGCGCAAAACGTAGCGCAACTGCGCTGACACGTGTCGCTCAGCGCAAAGCGCAGCGCAACTGCGCTAGCGCATCTGCGCTGACACGTGTCGCTCAGCGCAAAGCGCAGCGCAACTGCGCTGACAAGTGTCGTGTAGCGCAGTGCTTGCACAACTGAAGCGCTGCTTCCTTTAATTTTAGTTTAAATAGAGCTTTGCTCTGATTGGGCGCGCCTTCTTGGGCGCTGCGCTGATGCATCTGCACCTGACACATGGCGCGTTGCGCCCGAGATTTGAAGCGTTGCTTCAAAATTTGAATTTTGAATTTCAACAGAGCTTTGCTCTGATTGGGGAAACATAGTATCTCATACCCAACATCCTAAAGAGTCTCTCAAAATGTATCTGGGGTATGGCCTTTGTGAGTGGATCCGCAGTGTTGTCCTTCGTATCAACTCTCCTGACCTCGATCTCCCGGCGATCAACTATCTCCCGGATCAGGTGATACTGCCTCAGAATATGCCTGGATCGCTGATGGGACCTAGGTTCCTTGGCCAAAGCCACAGCTCCATTGTTATCACAATACAAAGGTATTGGATGCTCAATGGACGGAACCACACCAAGTTCAGTGGTGAACTTCTTCATCCAGACAGCCTCTTTAGCAGCATCGTTGGCAGCGATGTATTCAGCCTCCATCGTCGAGTCTGCCGTGGTTTCCTGTTTGGAACTCTTCCAATAAACCGCCCCTCTATTTAGGGTAAAGAAAAATCCCGAGTGCGACTTATTGTCGTCCTTATCACTTTGGAAGCTCGAATCGGTAAAGAACTCCACCTGGAGTTCTCCGTTACCATACACCAAGAACATCTCTTTAGTCCTTCTCAAGTACTTGAGAATGTTCTTCACAGCTGTCCAATAATTCTCTCCAAGATCTGCTTGATACCTACTCACTACACTTAGTGAGTATGCTACATCGGGTCTGGTACATAGCATAGCGTACATGATAGAGCCTACTGCCGAAGCATAGGATATCCCTTGTATGCGAGCTCTCTCCAAATCAGGCTTAGGAGACATCTCTTTAGAGAGAGTGGGTCGAGAGATCGTAGGTAAGTTCCCACGCTTAGATTTTTCCATATTAATCCTCTTTAGTATTGTGTCAATGTACCTGGATTGTGACAATCCCAGTATCCGTCTAGATCTATCTCTATAGATTTTAATTCCCAAAATGCAGGAGGCATCACCTAGATCTTTCATTGAGAATCTATGTGATAAGAAGAGCTTGATCGAGTGCAGCATAGGAACATCATTTCCTATCAAGAGTATGTAATCCACGTACAATACGAGGAAGGCAATCTTACTCTCTGCCACCTTCTTGTATATATAAGGTTCATCTATGTTTTTGATGAAGTCAAACTCTTTGACTACCACATCAAAGCATATGTTCCAACTCCGCGATGCCTGCTTCAACCCATAGATGGATTTAAACAGCTTGCACAATTTTTCGCTGCTCCCACTGTCTACGAAGCCCTCTGGCTGAGTCATGTGCATGCACTCTTCTAAATCACCATTTAGAGAGGCGGTCTTAACATCCAGTTGCCAGATTTTGTAGTCATGGTATGTAGCAATAGCAAGTAGGATCCGGATGGACTTAAGCATAGCCACTGGAGAAAAGGTTTCGTCATAATCCACACCTGGTCGTTGACGAAAACCCTTTGCAACAAGTCTAGATTTGAAAGTCTCAACTTTTCCATCTACACCAAGTTTCTTCTTAAAGATTCATTTGCTCCCAATGGGTTTTACCCTTTCAGGAGCAACTTCCAAAGTCCATACTTTATTGGTGTACATGGATTCCATCTCAGATCGCATTGCATCCAGCCACTTCACAGAGTCACCACTCGTGATGGCCTGCTCGAAGCTAGTCGGGTCATCATCTTCCATGATGCAATCCTCGCTCCCACCATCAATGAGAAAACCATAGTATCTCTCAGGTGGATGAGGAACCCTACTAGATCGGCGGAGAGGCTGAGGTTCGTCGGGAGCTATCGAATTCTCTGGTTCCACCAAATCGTTAGTTGTCTCCTGTGCTACTGGAACTTCTTCCAGTTCTACCTCATTGCTACTTAATTGTTTCATAAGAAAACCCTTTTCTAAGAAGGTAGTATGCCGAGAAACAAACACCTTTTGTTTCTCGGAGTGGTAGAAGATATACCCTTGCGAATGCTTGGGATATCCTATAAATTTGCACAGAACTGACCATGCCTTGAGCTTGTCCGGATTTTGTGTTTTCACATATGCCGGACAACCCCATATCTTAACATAATTAAGATATGGTCTCTTTCTTTTCCATATCTCATATGGTGTGGTAGGCACAGATTTGGTGGGAACCATATTCAATAGGTCTGCAGCTGTCTCCAGTGCATATCCCCAAAAGGAAATAGGTAACTCAGCGATGCTCATCATAGAACGCACCATATCTAATAGGGTGCGATTCCTCCGCTCTGATACACCATTGTGCTGTGGTGTATAAGGAGGAGTAAGCCGAGAGAGAATCGCATTCTCTTTTAGATAGTTCAGGAACTCATTGCTCAAGTATTCTCCTCCTCGATCAGATCGAAGTATCTTAATACTTTTACCCATTTGGTTCTCGACTTTGTGTTTATATTCTTTGAATTTCTTAAAAGCTTCAGACTTGTGTTTCAACAGGAACACATGTCCGTATCTTGAGAGATCGTCGGTGAATGTAATGAAGTACGAGGAACTATTCCTGGCATGTGTAGACTTGGTACCACATACATCACTATGTATCAGTCCCAAGAGTTCTGTAACTCTTTCTCCGTGTCCACTAAACGGAGTTTTGGTCATTTTACCTTTGAGACATGACTAGCAAGTGTCATAAGATGAAAATTCGAACGGATTCAAATATCCATCCTTATGTAACTTAGCTAGTCATGTTGCATTGATATGACCTAGTCTACAATGCTATAAGAAGGATTCATTCATTTCTGAATTCTTCCTCTTGTGTGTGTTTGTTATGCTTAGAACTGTAATTTGATTTAGAACATATATGCCATTATTTAACGAGCCCGATCTAATCAACTTTTGATTAAGGAATATGTTCATAACATTATCCTGTACTACAAAATTATATCCTTCTTTACTTAATAAAGAAACTGATATAATGTTGCATATCATGCTCGGTATGTAATAGCATTCGTTCAGAATCAATGTATTACCACTTGGTAATACAAGGTGATATTCGCCAACTGCTTTGGCTGTAATATTTTCACCATTCCCCACTTTTACGGAATGATCACCCATTCCCAGTTCTCTACCTCTCTTTAGCCCATGCAACATATTACATATGTAGGATTCTGATCCGGTATCTAATACCCGGGACGTAGAGTGAACTGAGAAACAGTTCTCGATAACAAATACACCCGAAGAAGATGCATCATCATAATTATTCTTCGTTAAGGTGGCGTGAGAATCCGGATATGTCCCTATTTCTTGTTCAGTCTTATAACATTTATAAGAAAAAACGGGACTAACGTTCCCCTGCTCAGTATAATAAGTGGGTTCGATCAATACATCCATTTTATTATCTTGATTAAGGCCTAACATGGTCGCTACCTGGAGAGAGAGAGAAGAAAACACTTTAGCGTGCGCTCTTACATGATTAGATTAGCTATTATCTTATCTAATCAGGATGGCTCCCACTGTTTTAATCAAATCTTCCTTCAAACCCTAAAAGGTAAGTTTAGCCGGGATTAATTACACCTTACAAGTTCGTCAATCTTTCAACCAGATCAGTGTTGGTACTTTGAGGGGGTTCCCCGTGCTTTCGCACGGACCTAATTAGAATAAACCTCATTTTCCCAGGGGCATAACCCCGTTAACACCTTTTTAGACACCTACTTGATCGGCTAATTGTCATGTGTAAAACTCTCCCAGGAGTAACTCTTACTCGCAGTGGGTATCGGGATCCATCTATCTCATAGAAGGTATGCAATCTCATTGCAAATTTCAACATTTGAAATTCCTGATAATATTTTTTTACCCCAGCGTCCTATGACCTTGACGCATGCCAAACAACCCATAGTCCACTAGTCAAGTTCAACCCGTGCATTTCCTGATTGAATTAAACCCACCCATACGACCCTTGACGCATGCCAAACAACGTCGTACGAATACCCTAATCCAACCACATCTTATGCTACAGATAAGTACTAATCTGCTACCGCACATTATGCCTTGACGCATGCCAAACTACCGTAGCACGAATACTAAATATTACCTACATGTAAATATCTTTACATCTAAGTGAACAAGGAATACAACCTTTGTAGACCGGTCCTTCACTTCAATAGCTCCGTGTAGTAGTCTCTTCGCTCCAAGTAGTGATCTCCCGAACTCTAGTGAGGCTCCACAGAGTGAAATGAACAAGCTTGCTTGAAGTCTTCGAGGCCGAAGATGATTTACGTCGAGGAGACACTAACTCAAGCTACCTCTTCACTAAGTGATGAACTAGTGAAGAAACAACCCAATCTAAATGGATAGTAGAGAAGAGGTTGATGAAGTAGGAATTTTGCTCATTTTAGAAATAATTTTCTCATTAATTTTCTTTACCTCCAAAAAGCTAGAAAGCTTGAGGAAGGAGATGAAGAAAACAACCATGGAATGAAGCAAGTGAAGAATGAATCAAGTGGTGAGAATAGCAACCATGGATGAGTTAATATCATATACTAATTCATGTAGAGACCAAATCATGGTTAAACAATAATAGTTAAGTTAATAAATATCATCAAGTAAAACAAAATTAGTGGACTTGGTCAATGGTTCCACAAGCTTCTACAAGTTTCAACCATGTGACTAATTTTCAACTAATTTGATTTACTTTAAATAAATAAAACCCATCATTATTATAAGCATGGTGTGAGTCTCATACACCCATGTAGCATGTGGCATCAGGCATGACACAAAAGATGTACATTAATATATATCACATATATACTAAGTATACACTAGTGAGAAAAATAAATCTTAAGTGAGCTAATATTAGTTAATGTAAGATAATATATCAAATATATAATTATACATTAAATTATTAAATCAACACTTGATTTAATAATCCGGCTATATCACATACAACCGACTAATATCAAATGTATCAACTTGTCAAATCAACACTTGATTCGACAGCTCAGTTATATCACATATAACCGACCGATATCACATATCGCGAGAATAGAATACGGTATCACATACTCGTATTAATCTCGGTCCCGCACATATCACATATATGCTCCTACTTTGTTTCTCTTGAGCCAGGAAACCTCTGTGTAGGACTCTAAAGACTCGTCAATACGCCGGCAGTAGGTGCTGATCATATCAGTCACCCACAAGCAGCAAGCTGTCTGCTAAACGTAACGGCCACACGGGTATTTAGCGATCAGAAGATCAATAAGCAAGCCTGCTCATACTCCTATGAATTCAATCAGTAACACTACCGTACAGTCTGGTCTCTTCATCTGATATATCGCATATCACAGCCTGGGGGTGGTAAAACGTCAGACCCCAATAGCCTGATAAGTCATGCCAATGTGAGGCCCATAACGGTTCGAGAAACTACTGATAACACATACCAGTAGATCTCAGCAACCCTGGCCAGGGATTTCCTGTTATGGCCAATCGAGTATAGCGCAACATCAACCCCCAATACCGGGAGAGACGAGTCCCTTCCTATCGCTCCATGTGACTCAGGACTGTACCCAAAAACCACAGTTTTGCACGATCTCTTGAATATGGTAAGGTGGAAATCAAAGCATAATGGGAATCACACAAGACTCTATGACGATCTCGGGTCGACAGACTAACCTGTACCACTGTCACCAGAGAACTCCTATCTGACGATAGGTATAATACCATCTAGGAGTTCTCGGCGAGACCGTTCAGTGTACCCAGTCTCCACTGAGCACCCGCATACCATCTCTGATGTCAAACACCAATGGATATGGGATCATCCATCGCCCATCATATGGGTCGAGAAGCGTATACACTAGTCTACTCTGGAATATCGATGCCCCGTCTCGATACTCCCACAACTAGAAACATTTGAAGGATGTACTTACCGACTACCTCTGCCCCACTAATATGATCTGCATCATAATCCTAGTAGTCAAGTACTCATCCTAAGGGCTTTATTAATATGTAATAGAGAGAAAATAAGTGTACATGTTAAGATAAAGTGCAACCAGATAGCATACTATCATGTCGAGCAAGAAAGTCCTCCCTACATATGTCCAAGCATCCACTACAATATACATCGTATGTACAGTAATGGCCTCTAGAGCATACATATAACTAACAGAAAACCTCTAGTTCTTACATTCGGGAGCGATTCTTAGGATGAAACACCCCCCAACTCTCTCTTTAAAGACTCCGCCTCCGAAAAAGAAGAGGAGGAGAAGAACTGTGAGAATGATCAGCTTGTTACCGCGCGCTGCCTGAGAAAAATATCGGACCTACAAACAAAGGTTCGAACAAAAAAGACAAAGGGAAAGGGAAAATCCCTGAGGAAATTGCCCTCGACGACGGAGTGGTAAAAGAGCTCACCACCGAAGACCCGCATGGCACTGATCTTCGTAATAACGAAACTCAGACATTACATCTTGGCACATGAAGTCCATCTCATATAGAATATCTAATGTCAAGGGCCATACTAACAAGAAGGCTTGCCAAATGGGCCCTCCTCCTGATGGAGTTCTTGGTAACGTATCGTCCCCTCAAAGTGATGAAAGGGCGGGCCATAGCCGACTTTCTAGCGGAGCATCCGATACTAACCGACTCTCTATTAAATTGCGAGTTGCCAGAAGAACATGCGTTCGATGAAATCGAAGAAGAAAACGATTCCCAATAGGAACTCTACTTTAATGGAGCATCCTCCATGAAGCGCTGAAAGCAAAACATCCTCATAATCAAAACCGAGGTGGGGCTTATCTTCGTAATCCCGCAAAGAAGGATATTGCGTTACACCCTCTCCTTAATGGATCCAAGGACTAACAACGAAGCTGAATACGAATCTTTGATAGCAGGTCTTAGAGATCGTTATCGACAAGGGAATCAAAGACCTCCTCATATATGGAGACTCCCAGCTGATCGTTTGCCAAGTAAATGGCAATTATCAGACATACAAGCCAGAGCTAGTAAAGTATAGTGAAAGAGTGCAGAAACTGCTGACACAAATCCCTTCCTATATCTTGAAAAGCATACCGCGAGCGAAAAACGGTAAAACGAATGCATTGGCCAAATTGGCTAAGGAATTGGCCGATAAAGACCTCAATGACGTGAGGATCATTGTGCAAAGCCGCAGGGTTCTCGTGCCAACAGTAATATCTTCGGAAGACTTGATAGAGCCATCTAAAGGAAAAGAAATGACCAAACAAGTAGCCCTTCAAATAGAGGACGAAGAAAAGGTCAAGAACAAGAGGGAAGTATTCATAGACTACTTTAAATCCTAACGAATGCCCAAAAACGCTTCGCTTAAACATCAGCTCAAGAAATGAGGTTTGTCTTTCGCCTTCGTCAATGATACTCTATATAAGAGATCATTCGGTTGTCTATGGCTAAGATGCCTGGGGCCGGAGGAAGCAAATAAAGTCGTCCAAGAAACTCACGACGGACTCCGCGTTTCTCATCAAGCTGGACGAAAGATGAAGATGAAAATAAAAAGAATGGGTTATTATTGGCCCACGATGATTCAGGACTGTCTCGAATATACGAATCAGTGTCACACATGCCAAATTCATGGGGACTTCATCCATCAACATCCAAATCCTCTACACCCGACAGTAGCTAGTTGGCAGTTCGAAATGTAGGGAACCGATATAATTGGCCCCATCAAACCGGCATCATCCAAAGGACATCGGTTCATACTAGCAACAACTGACTACTTCTCTAAATAAGCAGAAGCAGTACCACTAAAGGAGGTGAAGACGGAGAATATCCTCCGCTTCTTCAAGACCTATGTCATATACCAGTTTGGAACTCCGCGACGGATAATCTAGGATAATGGCCAGCTTACAAAAGCCATAAACTCAGCCTCTTCGCACAGCAGCATAAAATAGATTAGAAATACTCTTCAGTCTATAATGCTCGGGCCAACGGTCTAGCTGAAGCTTTCAACAAGACCTTGACAAAGATTATAAAAAAGATAATGTCCAGAAATAAAAAGGACTGGCACGAAAGGCTGCATAAGGCTCTCTGGGCATACCGAATAACGTTCAAGACGGCCATGAATACAACACCATACGCATTGTTGTTCGACATGAAAGCAATGCTCCCATTGGAAATAGAACTCCCCTCTCTACGAGTAGCGGTTCAATATGAGCTGACAGATGAAGAAAATGCTCATCTTAGGCTTGAGAAGCTCAACGCCCTTGACAAAACTCGTCTTATAGCACAGCAAAATCTGGAGGCTTATAAGGCAAGGATGACACGGTCATACGAAAAACTGACTAGGCCAAGAACATTCCGCCAAGACGAACTCGTGCGAGTCGTCAAAAGACAAATGATCCCCAATCGTGCAAAATGGAAGAAGTTTGAGCCGAACTATGAAGGCCTGTATATCATAGACAAAGTCTACTAAGATGGAGCCTATCTGCTCATGGATATGCATGGCTAAAGGCCCTTCCAGCCAATAAATGGTCAATTCCTCAAAAATATACTACGCTTAATGAGTCATGACTTAGGTCAATGATAGATGACGACGCTTGTGTCTACTCACTATCTTCCTAAGTCAGAACTCTAAAAGTAGTATCCAAAAAGCTCTGTCGCCTCAAAAATGGTGATAATGGACCGAAACGTTCTTAAACTAACAATGGACCGAAATATCCCTAAACTAATGTGTTCCCCCAAACACGGGGATAATAGACCGAAACGTCCTTACACTAATAATGGACCGCAACATCCTTAAACTAATACATGTCCTGAAACACGGCAACAATGGATCGAAACGTCCTTACGTTAATAATGGATCGAAACGTCTTAAAACTAACAATGGACCAAAATGTCTTTAAACTAATATTCGTCCCAAATATGGGAATGTTGGTCCGAACGTCCTTAAACTAATAATGGAACGAAACGTCCCTAAACTAATGTGTTCCCCTAAAACGGGAATGTTGGACCGAAACGTCCTTAAACTAGCATTTCACCCCAAAAATGGCGATAAAGGATCGTTATGTCCTCACACGTTTAGCCTTATGGTGAATCCCCATATCAATTACCATATACAATCCACGGGACAAAATGATTAATAACTCTTTCGGTTCCCACATGATGTAGTCTTTAGAAAAACATCGGAGTTTACAGCTAATGGTATGTTACCTTACGGACCGCCTAAAAAAACGGCGGATGAAAATCCGAAAGAGCACTGTGAGTAAAAAAAGTAGGACTACCAGCAAGCCAGTGAAAACCCAAAAGTGCACGAACTCATTTAAAAAAAGGTATGTCTGTTGGCTATAGTGCCCTCAAGTCAATTATTGGATCACAGGCACGTGATTGCAATGATTGAGGGAGGACCTATACCGGTAAAACAGTCTTACTCGAGATGATAGTATGCTATCTGGTTTGTCTTTATCATCGTGTACATGCTTCAGGTGACATTACAGATCACTATTACATGTTGATAGAGCCCATAGGATTCTTTCTTGACTACCAACGGTATGATGGCGATCATATACGTGAGAGTTGGGTAGTCTATAAGCACATCCTTAAAGTGTCCCTAGTCGTGAGAGTTTCGAGACTGGGCATCGATACTCCATGAGTAGACTAGTGTATACGTATCGAGACCCCAACGAGGGGTGATGATCGGTCTCATAAGCATTGGTGTCAGTTGGTTCACCTAAGATAGTATACAGGTGCTTATTGGGTTATGAGTACACCGGACGGACTCGCTGGGAACATGCTAGTTGGTACTATACCTATTGTCAGATAGCAGTTCTCAGGTGACATGTGCACAGGTTAGTCTATCGACCTGAGATCGTCATTTGTCCCGTGTGAGTTCCCACTGTGCTTTGATTATTACCCTACCACAGCTCAGAGGAGTCGTGCAAACAGGTTTTAGTTGGGTACAGTCCCGAGCTACATGGAGGCAGTGAGCGAATCGTCATGGGATTCGTCTCTCCCGGTATTAGGGGTTGAGGTCGCGGAGTGCACGGATGGCCATCACCAGAAATCCTTGGCCGGGGTAGTCGAGAATTACCGATCTAGGATCGATAGTTTCTCAGTTGGTGATAGGCTTCATTCCGACACTAAATGTCGCGTTATTAGGGGTCTAACTTTATCCACCCCTAAACTCGATGTGCAATACTCATAGACGAGCGGACCGGACTATACGGATATTGTCACTGTCAGGCTTAGTAGGGTTTCAGGATGAGTTCGCTCGTCGGCCTCCCTTTCACTCAATACCTGGGTAGCCGTTACGTACAGCTAGTTCCACTGACGTGCTTGTAGTTAAACCCACTGCCAGCGTATTGACGAGTCTTTAGAGTCCCACACAAAGGGTTTCCCTAGTTCGGGCGAAACGTTGTAGAAGTTGTATGGTTTTATGGAAGGGTTCGATCATATACGTGCACTTGTGCACGGATCATGATCGGACGGATCATACTAGTGGGCTTTGGTTTAAGCCGGATCCTAGTATTAGATTGTGGGATTACTTTCGTCTCGTAGTATTCGTATTCAGTCTGAATACGGATGCGGGTATGTATATACGGATGAGGGGAAATCTTCTAATCCATTACAAGATTTCTTTAGTTGATGCCATTTCTTTTTTTTGGATTAAACATTTAGTTTAAATGTTTATTGGTGGAAAATGTGAGTGCAAGTTTTGACCTTGAGCATTAATTCATGTCACATGCACTTGGTGACTCATGGTCTTGGTTCTTGTGGTGATTTATTGTGACCGGGATTGATTTTTGAGGCCATTATGATTGTGTGGGATATTTTAGAGAGAGGGGGCTATTTTTTTATGGCATGGGATTATTCTTTAGTTTATATAAGTGCTCTCAAAATATCTCACACAATAAGACAAGCCATTTCTTCTCTTGCTTCTTTCTTGAGCTCACTTTTTCCTCCATGGGCATCTTCTTCAACCTCCACACATCCCTCTCATGAGTTGAGAATCCATGGGTGTATTGAGACAAAGTTTTCACACACATTCTTTACTTCATCTTAAGCACCTAGGTTAGCAAAACTAGTTGTTCGAGTTGCTTCGGTTTGAAGCGGGAGCTCGTATAAAGGACCCTCGACGTGGATCTTCTTCGACGATGGGAGACCGGAGAGCGAACTACATCAGGACAGCCGTGAGGAGCTTGGGAAGAGGTTGAAGACCGAAGGACACGGATCGATCGGTATAATCTCTTAAACTCCTTTTACAGTTTGCTAGTAAACGGTTAATAGTTCGATCCGGGTAATTGGTTGTGGTAGCGCCGGTTTTACAAATTTTTGTTCCGCATTTAGCTACGGATTGATGGCCGGGGCGCTGCCGTAACCCAACATGGTATCAGAGCCAACCCATTAACCCTACTAGCTAGTTTGCACAAGGTTAAAATCTCGATTGACCAATTTTCCGAATCGCGAATCTATGTTCATGAGCTTGCTGTCGATTTTCAAAGTTGTTCTAAATATTTTTCTGGGTGTCTTAGAATTATGTGCAAGCAAAACTATAGCTACAAAAAAAATTTAGGGACCTAACTCCAAAATTCCGCCGTGGAAAGGGAGCAAAATGTCGCAATTTGCGGCCTTTCCGCCGCGGTTTTTGGGCTAAAGTACCCCAAAAATTTTTTGGCGCTCTAGTTCATGAAAATATAATTTTTGTGATATATAGTTTTGGCCTAAATTTGTTTGAGTGCTGGATTTGCATTTGGGTCCTATTTAGAAAGGTTTAGTCAATCGAAATTTTAAATGTGTATTTTTCAGTACTTGCATTACTATCTGTGACCGTGAATGTCATTAGAGCGGTACAATTTGTCTAATTGCTATAGTTCTTTTAGACGGGTTTGCGAACGTGACATTCACGTTGATGTTCTGTGTTTTGCTGTGTTGTTGCGGATTTGTCATAGGGGATAGCTTGGTTGCAAAGTTAGTACAGTTTAGTTTCATTTGTGCATTTGATATTGCGGGGCGAGCGTCCGACATGTGGACTGCCGTCACTGCCTGTTTGTATATTTTTTTGGGGTACGACCGGGTTGAGGTCGATATCACCATTGTACATATTTTCTTTTCTGTATTAGGATTACCCCACAGTGGAGTGCACGGATAGCCGGGTTCTCGAGGGCAACGGATCCACATCTCATGGCGTTGAGAAGGAGGGGGCCTCACTCCAGAATTGGCGGGCTATTCGCCGCACTCGTAGGGGGTACAGGTTGACCCAAGGAGGGGTGCTCAAGTTACCGGATTCCGTGAAGTGATGGGTGGCCCATTCACTTTGCTGAAGGGGGCTGCCTCACTTCTGGTTTTGGCGGGTAACTTGTCGCGCTTATAGGGGTCTAGGTTTTCATTACACAGGCTATCCACACGACCACAGAAATGTCGGGTTGTACTTTCGTCTCAAAGGAAATCCGGGGCTCCCAGATTATCTGTGTTGTTCTGTGATGCTTATTACTTTTCTGTGATGTTGCATTTATCGCGCCTGTAGCGATTATTGTATATTGTTATATATATACTAGTAGATGTTGTATATGTTTTACACCCGCGCTAGTCCAGTCCCCGCTCTGTCGTTAGTTAAGTAACCTAACGGATGATGACGGGACCCAGTGGCGAATGCGGATAGCATATACGTACATTATATTTTCGTTCTTTTTGGTGTGATTAATTGATGGGATTGCGTTGATTCGGATCAATTCAACGAAAACAAACCTATTCGATGTTGTTGGAACAATTTTCAAAAAGCTGTTATTATAAGGACGTTCTCTTTTGTTTTGCATAGAGATATTCGGTTATGAATATCCAGCACCTCATTCGACGAGGCAAGGGCCGAGATCCCTTCATCGGGAGTGACCCTTTGGAAAGAGGTTTGCGTCAGGGTAATAACTTTACTATAGTCGATTACTTTATGCTTTGCATCGCGGTATTCAGTTTGGAATATCCTGCAGCTCATTCGACGAGGAAAGAGCCAAGATCCCTTCACCGGGAGTGACCTCTTTAGCAAATATTTTCGCCACTATATATTTATAAAAAGCTATCTGGTTCCTTCAACGATATCAATTTCATTGCGTTAAAGGTTTTTCGCCAAAAACCAGTCGTAGCCCTCCGTCATTTCAGATTAGTATTGCTTAGTATACGTGCTACGTATTTCATGCATTGCTGAGGCGTAGTGTTCGGTAGCTCTGTAATGCTTTTCTGTCGCATGGATATGTGGATTGGTTAGGACAGTCATATGGTTATATTGGCATTGTCAAGGACTCGTATGGGTGGGTTTAACGCAATCAAGATAATGACGGGTTGAACTTGACTAGGACTCTTTGATATGTTGGCATTATCAAGGTCACTTGGGTCCCAGGGGTAAAAACACACATCGGGAGTTTCAAACATACAGGAAACTTACCAGGCATGCGCATACCTTATGGAGTGTGGTGACTTGAATGGATTCCATCAAATTATCATGCGATGATAGTTGGATCCCGATTCCCACTGATGAGTTGGTTTACTCCTCGGGTGATCCCGACTAATTCTTCTTTCAGGTTTGGAAGAGAATTTGAGGATACAGTGAGAGACATCCTGATTAGATAATGTGATTAACCATTCTGATCTAGGTTAGAGTGCATGCTGAGTGTTTCTTCTCTCTCTCCCTTTGACAGCGACCATGGCCTGACCCTGAACTATAACTCAGTAACCAAGTTAACCGAACTATCTTAAAACACTAGCTTTTGGATTGTCTAAGTTGCATACAACATTGCCACTCCTTCTTTTACCCTTTGATTTTCTCCGGAACATTCCGTATCACTACGTAGATCCACTTCCATTGGATAAATCCATCGTATAATTACATATGAACTCGAAGGAACTTTTTCGAGGATGGATTCTGGTTCTGGAGAGAATGAATAAGACTATTCAGTTGTCTTTTCCTTTTACCTTCTCTCAGGTTGTGAGGGCTCCTAGGATTAGGAGAGGGTACACCTATTATGCTTATTGGATATTCTTCTTCCAAACTATAGGCATGTGCCGAAATGTAGGGAATGAAGAAAACCAATTAGCCTAAGTGTGGTGTACATAAGGTAATAAGTAAAGACAGATAAAGGGATTATAAAGAGGGCAAAGTAAAATGCGACTGCTATCATTCACGACCAAACCGCGTATATCATCGCCATTCCTACTTCGCCTTTGTATTTCTCCAGAACACCCCGTATCACTACGAACATCAACTCCTATTGGATAAATCTATCGTATGGTTATATACGAACTCGAAGGAACTTGTTCCAGTTCGAGAATGGATTCTGGTTCAGGAGAAATAGGAATAAGGTTTATTCAGTTGTCTTTTATCATCACCTTCTCTCAGATTGAGAGTACTCCTAATATTAGGAGAGTACACCTATTATGATTATTGGATAGTCTTCTTCCAAATCATAGGCTGGTGTCGAACGGTAGGGAAGGAAGAAAACCATTTAGCCTAACGATGGTGTACAGAAGGTAATGAGTAAAGACAAATAAAGGGATTTGGAGAGATGTCAAAGAAATATACGGTTACAGTCATGAATCTAGATGGTGGAAGAGGCATTACTAGGAATACCCGGATACTCCTTCAAAACATTTACATATTTCAGTTTCACTGTGTATTGTTAATAGAAAACTGATTTCCCAATTAGCCCTTACTCCAGAGTATGTATTTACCAGGTATGATTCTCACATTTGTATGGTTTTACAGATGATGAGTGGGGGTAAGTTATTGGGAATTAGGTGATCATCCTCATTATATCGGAATTCGTTGTAATTGGTGATATTTGAGGAAATCACCTGGGTTCTTGCCGGACAGCAAATATTTGGTTTTGAATATCCGTTGTTATGCACCAATTTCAAACTGATATATCTATATGTTTATTTTATAAAGTGAGATATAACTTTTTGAAATTATGTCCATGACATTTACCTATATCAGTTGATGGTTAGGTAAGGAGCATTAAATAGCGGTGTAATTCTTCTTAACCATAGATACAGTTTTCAACCTACGACGCACAGGACTTGAGTTATTCAACTCAGAGGACTTATACAAAGTATTTTATGTTGTCCAGTGTCCATTAGGACAAAGGGGTTGGTCCTAGTACTATATTCTTTTTACTTGTGACTTCTCAAGTTTTAGATAAGTGTTTCGTAGAAATACAAGGTCCAACTTTTGAGAAGTTATATGTCCAAGAATAAAGTAGAGAACCACGTGTTGCAAGTATCGGGATTCTTCAAGACGATCGAAAATGTAGATACTTGTGTTTGGAATTCAGTCGATAGTAATGGTTTTGAGAACTTGCTTCTCATTCAGGTTACTCATATCTGGATGCACTCCTAAGTTGAGTAATGTTGATCGGCCTCTCTCCATTTGGATGACATGCACTAGAGACAGCTGCATGATTTGAATCTGGTTCCAATTAAATCAGTGCCTATGTTTCTATATTGTATATATAGTGGTTCATATCTTAACGATGTTAAGGTATTTGGAGTTGTCCGGTTTATGCTTAAAACCAGACTCTGGATAACTCAAGGCACGTTTCTCTAATGGTAGTTTATGGGTTAACCCGGGCTATGAAGAGGGTTAACTTTCTACTATCTGGAAGATTAATAGCGATATTGTTCTTGACTCGCTGCATTTTTAGCAAAATGGACATTTTCAGAAAACGGTAGTGGGAGTATAGTAGAACTGGAAGTGATTCTAGAGCCACAAACGATTACTCAAAATTTAATAGAACCTAAACATTCAATCGGGTTTGACATTCCATTAGCCACTCCGCAGATGTAGTGGGTAACCTCAGGCACCCGAGAGATACTCCGGTATCCTCAAGGACGGTGACAGGGAGGTTCTTGTTTACCCAAACTTGATACTACTACTATTCCAGATTATGAGACCCGGCAAAGGGATGAGTATAGCGTCGTTCTAAACTAGCTTTAAAAGTGCACGTGTATATGACTCTGCCAGAGGGTTGTCGTAGTCAGTGAGAGCAGCGGAAGTATAGTGGACAAGTAGCTTATGTCTATTTATAGACTAAGGCAGATATAGAGGAGATAGACCATCTATTTTTGATGTGACAGTCATAGGCTTAGACTTCATCAAAATAGGAGATGGATCTATTAAGAAGGTAGTAGGGTGGTATGTCCTGGTTTTTGGATGGCATATACTTTGTAGGAAGTGAAATTCCTATACTACGATCGGTTATACTGTGGTTGTCACACAGTGGTTTCTCCATATGGGATTTGGATATTATATCAGGAATTCTGGTTACTAGATCTATAGTTTTAGATCTAGATTTGGGTAGTTTCCCAATCCGGATACTTAGACAGTATTCTAAAGTTATTTTAGAATGGACGACTCCTGGCACAGTAGTGTACCTGCAGGTGATGGAGTCACCTTCTCTGAAGGTGTCTTACAGACTAAAGGGGAGAGGGATGTGCATGATTGGCATATCACTTACTTAGGCAATTGAGTCAATCATGAGATGTCAAGTACCACACCAGATGTTGTTTTTGCACTAGATGTGATAAGTTGATATATTAATCCAATCCTGGAGAAACGTTCGGAAGCAGATTATGGACATAAGTGAATGTTCTGGGGATTTGATAACGACAGCCTTCTTCGGGAGACGCTTATCATTCCAGGCTTCCAAGGTGACCTGGATGACAGAGTGACTGTCAGAGTTATAGTTTTCCTCTGATGAGGGGCAGTAGTTTAGAAAGGTGGTCCAAGCGGATACTGAGGGAGGCGTGGCGCAGGATACTGATTAAATTTAGTTGATGATACAGTCTAAGAAGTTACTGGATTTGGAGTTCATTTGTCAACTGGTTCCCATCAGATATCCAGACATATTCTAAGACAGGTATTACTTATTTCGGGAGATGGCTTTCTCCGTGAACTTGAGATAAAGAAAGACATAGAAAGAAACATTAGAGCGGATCCACTCACTGAGGCTATTTCTCGAACACAATAGTTTCACAAACGGGCTTTGTGAAACTGATTAGTAGAGAAGTTGGGTGTTCGGTATCATACGGGCTGTGAGTATGCGACATCGCAATAATTAGCCTTAAGTGCAAGTGGGAGATTGTTGTCTATAGTGCCCTCAAGTCAATTATTGGATTACAAGCACGTGATTGCAATGATTGAGGGAGGAGCTATACCGGTAGAACACTTACTCGAGATGATAGTATGCTATCTGGTTTGTCTTTATTATCGTGTACATGCTTCAGGTGACATTGCAGATCACTATTACATATTGATAGAGCCCATAGGATTCTTGCTTGACTACCAGCGGTATGATGGCGATCATATACGTGAGAGTTGGGTAGTCTATAAGCACATCCTTAAAGTGTCCCTAGTCGTGAGAGTTTCGAGACTGGGCATCGATACTCCATGAGTAGACTAGTGTATACGTATCGAGACCCCAACGAGGGGTGATGATCGGTCTCATAAGCCATTGGTGTCAGTTGGTTCACCTAAGATAGTATACAGGTGCTCATTGGGTTATGAGTACACCGGACGGACTCGCTGGGAACATGCTAGTTGGTACTATACCTATTGTCAGATAGCAGTTCTCAGGTGACATGTGCACAGGTTAGTCTATCGACCTGAGATCGTCATTTGTCCCGTGTGAGTTCCCACTGTGCTTTGATTATTACCCTACCACAGCTCAGAGGAGTCGTGCAAACAGGTTTTAGTTGGGTACAGTCCCGAGCTACATGGAGGTAGTGAGCGAATTGTCATGGGATTCGTCTCTCCCGGTATTAGGGGTTGAGGTCGCGGAGTGCACGGATGGCCATCACCAGAAATCCTTGGCCGGGGTAGTCGAGAATTACCGATCTAGGATCGATAGTTTCTCAGTTGGTGATAGGCTTCATTCCGACACTAAATGTCGCGTTATTAGGGGTCTAACTTTATCCACCCCTAAACTCGATGTGCAATACTCATAGACGAGCGGACCGGACTATACGGATATTGTCACTGTCAGGCTTAGTAGGGTTTCAGGATGAGTTCGCTCGTCGGCCTCCCTTTCACTCAATACCTGGGTAGCCGTTACGTACAGCTAGTTCCACTGACGTGCTTGTAGTTAAACCCACTGCCAGCGTATTGACGAGTCTTTAGAGTCCCACACAAAGGGTTTCCCTAGTTCGGGCGAAACGTTGTAGAAGTTGTATGGTTTTATGGAAGGGTTCGATCATATACGTGCACTTGTGCACGGATCATGATCGGACGGATCATACTAGTGGGCTTTGGTTTAAGCCGGATCCTAGTATTAGATTGTGGGATTACTTTCGTCTCGTAGTATTCGTATTCAGTCTGAATACGGATGCGGGTATGTATATACGGATGAGGGGAAATCTTCTAATCCATTACAAGATTTCTTTAGTTGATGCCATTTCTTTTTTTTGGATTAAACATTTAGTTTAAATGTTTATTGGTGGAAAATGTGAGTGCAAGTTTTGACCTTGAGCATTAATTCATGTCACATGCACTTGGTGACTCATGGTCTTGGTTCTTGTGGTGATTTATTGTGACCGGGATTGATTTTTGAGGCCATTATGATTGTGTGGGATATTTTAGAGAGAGGGGGCTATTTTTTTATGGCATGGGATTATTCTTTAGTTTATATAAGTGCTCTCAAAATATCTCACACAATAAGACAAGCCATTTCTTCTCTTGCTTCTTTCTTGAGCTCACTTTTTCCTCCATGGGCATCTTCTTCAACCTCCACACATCCCTCTCATGAGTTGAGAATCCATGGGTGTATTGAGACAAAGTTTTCACACACATTCTTTACTTCATCTTAAGCACCTAGGTTAGCAAAACTAGTTGTTCGAGTTGCTTCGGTTTGAAGCGGGAGCTCGTATAAAGGACCCTCGACGTGGATCTTCTTCGACGATGGGAGACCGGAGAGCGAACTACATCAGGACAGCCGTGAGGAGCTTGGGAAGAGGTTGAAGACCGAAGGACACAGATCGATCGGTATAATCTCTTAAAGTGTCCCTAGTCGTGGGAGTTTTGAGACTGGGCATCGATACTCCATAAGTAGACTAGTGTATATGTATCGAGATCCCGACGAGGGGCGATGGCTAGTCTCACAAACCATTGGTGTCAGTTGGTTCACCTAAGATAGTATACAGGTGCTCATTGGGTTATGAGTACACCGGACGGACTCGCTGGGAACATGCTAGTTAGTACTATACCTATTGTTAGATAGCAGTTCCCAGGTGACATGTGTACAGGTTAGTCTATCGACCTGAGATCGTCATTTGTCTCGTGTGAGTTCCCACTGTGCTTTGATTATTACCCTACCATGGCTCAGAGGAGTCGTGCAAACAGGTTTTAGTTGGGTACAGTCCCGAGCCATATGGAGGCAGTGAGCGGATCGTCAGAGGATTCGTCTCTCCCGGTATTAGAGGTTGAGGTCGCGGAGTGCACGGATGGCCATCACCAGAAATCCTCGGTCGGGGTAGTCAAGAATTACCAATCTAGGATCGATAGTTTCTCAGTTTGTGATAGGCTTCATACCGACACTAAATATCGCGTTATTAGGGGGCTGACTTTATCCACCCCCTTAGACTCGATGTGCGATACTCATAGACGAACGGACCGGACTGTACGGATATTATCACTGTCAGACTCGGTAGGGTTTCAGGATGAGTTCGCTCGTCGGCCTCCCTTTCGTTCAATACCTGGGTAGACGTTACGTACAACTAGTGCCACTAACGTGCTTGTGGTTAAACCCACTGCCAGCGTATTGACGAGTCTTTAGAGTCCCACACAGAGGGTTTTCCTAGTTCGGGCGAAACGTAGTAGAGATCGTATGGTTTTATGGCAGGGTTCGATCATATACGTGCACTCATGCACGGATCATGATCGGACGGATCATACTAGTGGGCTTTGGTTTAAACCGGATCCTAGTATTAGATTGTTGGATTACTTTCGTCTTGTAGTATTCGTATTCAGTCGGAATACGGATACGGGTATGTATATACGGATGAGGAGTAATCTTGTAATCCGTTATAAGATTTCTTTAGTTGATGCCATTTCTTTTTGTTGGATTAAACATTTAATTTAAATGTTTATTGGTGGAAAATGTGAGTGCAAGTTTTGACCTTGAGCATTAATTCATGTCGCATGCACTTGGTGACTCATGGTCTTGGTTCTTGTGGTGATTTAATATGACATGGATTGATTTTTGAGGCCATTATGATTGTGTGGGATATTTTAGAGAGAGGGGGCAGTTTTTTTATGGCATGGGATTATTCTTTAGTTGATATAAGTGCTCTCAAAATATCTCACACAATAAGACAAGCCATTTCTTCTCTTGCTTCTTTCTTGAGCTCACTTTTTCATCCATGGGCATCTTCTTCAACCTCTATCCATCCCTCTCATGAGTTGAGAATCCAAGGGTGTATTGAGACAAAGTTTTCACACACATTCTCTACTTCATCTTGAGCACTTGGGTTAGCAAACTGGTTGTTCAAGTTGCTTCGGTTTGAAGCGGGAGCCCGTATAAAGGACCCTCGATATGGATCTTCTTCGACGATGGGAGACCGGAGAGCGAACTACATCGGGGCAGCCGCGAGGAGCTTGGGAAGAGGTTGAAGACCGAAGGACACGGATCGATCGGTATAATCTCTTAAACTCCTTTTACAGTTTGCTAGTAAACGTTTAATGGTTCGATCTGGGTAATTGGTTGTGGTAGCGCCGGTTTTACAAATTTTGTTCCGCATTTGGCCACGGATTGATGGCCGAGGTGCTGCCATAACCCAACAATCTCCATAAGCGAAAAGGGAATGGATGAAAACCCGAAAGTGCGACGTGTGTAAAAACAGCAGGACTACCGGCGAGCTTGTGAAAACCCGAAAGGGCGCAATCTCGTGAAAATAAAAAAATATACACTTGCAGGGTCCTTTCGACCTTGCGAGGAGAAATTATATGCGTGAGATCCTTACAACTCACAAAGGAGCAATATACTTAAGAGTGCCCACTATTCCTAAGGAGAAATTATACTTACGAGATCCTCACGACTCGTAAAGGGAATTCCCCCTATGAGACCTTCACGGCTCATAGGGTTCAAAAGTCTTAGCTTACAGAGATCTAAATCTATTCTTAAACCATCATATCCCCTAAGTTGCTCTAAAGGCGGTTCAATATTGAACCTTGTATACAATCCTCGGGCATAAATAAATATTCTCCCACCAAGTTCCACCAATGGCGAGAAATGTCCTCATATGGTGAGTGACACTTGTAAGTCCTCTCGACTTTCAAGGAGAAAATACTCTTGTAAGATCCTTACGACTTACAAGAGAAAATGCACTTAGGAATTTTCATGACTCCTAAGGAGAAAATACACCCACGAGATCCTCTCAACTCATAGGGAAAAATACCTTTATGAGACCCTTACGACTCATAAAATCAAAAAGCCTTAGTCGACAGGATCCTAACCCTGTTTGTTAAGCCATCTTTGTTCAAATCGACACAGGCAAATAATGATTCGCTCCTGCCAATATCTTAGTTGTAGCGATACTGATGCCTAAATAGGTATCGAATTTCAAGTCCTCTTACGGCAAATGATGAATCGCTCCTAACCATGTTTGCTAAGCCATCATTGTTCAAATCGACAAAGGCAAATAATTATTCGCTCCTAGAAATATCTCATTTGTAGCGATACTGATGCCTAAATAGGTATCAAATTTCAAGTCCTCTTACGGCAATATTTCAGTGGTAGCGATGCTGATACTAAGATTAGTATCAGATTTCAAATCCAAAAAAAGCCGAAATGGTAGGGCAACTCGCAATAAAAAGCCGCGAGTAAAAACAAAAACATTCGAAATGATTGGGCACCGCGATAAATAGCTGAAATGATTGGGCAATCGCGACTTTCATGACATAAAAGCTAAAAAGATAGAGCATTGCGGAAAGAAATAAAAAAATAAAAATGATAGTTTCCTGCCCTGCAAGTATGTCCATATTGACTCTTGTATACGATCCATGGGCACAAATGAAAGAAAGGGAACCATATTTTCCCACCGTGCTTCGTCAAAAAGAGCTCCATGTCTTGACGGTACATATACAACCTAGAGACTATCCTAGCATTTCTTCTCATTCCAGAAGGATGCAGACGCAACATCATCATCAAAAAAAGTGACCCAAAAGCAAAAATGGAGTAATGGAAAAATCCTAGCTCCAAGTCTTATCGGTACATATACAACCTAGAGACTATCTCGGCGTTCTCTCTCATTTCAGCAGGGTGCGGATGCAACTATCAAATGAAATTAGAGCAATAGTATATTCCTAGCTCAGGATTTCAATTATAATACATACAGCATGGAGGTCCTACAGATATCTACCCTACTTCAGCAAAGAATCGGCGCAACATCATCTAAGAAAAAAAACGAAGTGGTGGCAAATTCCTAATTTCGGGTTTTGACGGCAGTACATACAAAGCCTAAAACCGTTAGAGATCATCCTACCCCAGAAGGGTGCGGTTATGACTCATCGGGGCTCCAAATTGAGTCTAACCTCAAGTAAAAAGCGCCACGGCAAATACCCAACGCTTGTTCTTCTGACAGTAATACAAATACTCCAACCTAAGAATATTACTTGAAGATGTCTTGTCCAGCCTCAGAAGGGATCAGAGATACGACAATCACGGGGCTACTCGAACAGCGGCTTAAAGACTGCATACCGAGGAATACATCATCCAGCGTGACGATACCACGGACTAAAACCCTAATACCACAAAACCTAACGGACCTCTGTTATAAAAGAATGGGGGTTATCCACATACAACATTAGGATAAGTTTGCCTGCAAACCCAAGGGAGGTTAACTAAAAAACACTCCGAAATGAGTACATAAACTAGAGACTCCGAAATGAGTGAAGAAACTACAAACTTCGAAATGAGTACATAAACTACACACTCCGAAATGAGTAAATAAACTAGAGACTCCGAAATGAGTGAAGAAACTACAAACTCCGAAATGAGTAAATAAACTAATCCGCGCCGAGCCAAGACATCAAAAGATAGAAAGGTGCAAGCATGAAATAAAATATGTTTTTTATTCATAAACCAAAATGGATACAAGAAAGAAAAAAGTGGGGGAAATACATCGACAAAAAATTTAAGATGGTGGACAATTCAATAAGCCAGCTAGATCATCATTTTTTCACCGGACCTCCACCTCAAGCTCTATCAGCGCCACAAGTTGAGCCTCTGTCTGTGCTTGTTTTTTGTTGATATAAAGAAAACCGATGCTCAAGCTCTTTCTTAGCAGTCTTGTGAGTCTCAACCATTTCGTGCATAAAAGTGACAACTTTTATCGAGAGCCGCAACCTCCGTAATTGCCTCTTGAAGAACTCACCAAATTTCATAGGCCTGAGTAGTTTTAGTTACGAGCTGGGCTTGGAGTTCCCCTAAAGCTTTCGAGGCCAGCTCCCTCTCCAAAAATTTCCGGTTGAGCCTTTTCTCTCAGGAACGGAGGTTGGCCGCACACCGATCAATCCATTCATGCAATTTGGCCTTTACAGATAAGATCTCCGAAGGAAGGAGTATACATTCAACTCCATGAAGGGAAGACTCCACTCGACGACAATACTCAACCCTAGTATGCACCAGCGCCTCGTCATGGTAGGTGGAAAGGACGGATAAATAAGTATTAGCTTCAGCAGTAAATTCCTCTGCAATGACGAAAGTGCATGCGCGGAGATCTTCAATAAGACTGTCCAGTGAATGTATACTCTGTTTCGCCACCCTTTCAGACATACGTCAGGCATAAGGGCCCGGCGACATGCAAATATAGGACTCAAATGGAGTCAAGGTTGGCAGAACTATGAATATATATAAAAGATTGGTCACCTTTCCAAATGGGAAATAAACAAAAGAATACTAAAGCTAGAGTATCACTTACCCATGGCCACAGAAGGCAAATCTGAGAAATCCCCAGGCCCGTCAAGAACCTCAACTTCATCATCGGATTGTAGAACTGTAGTTCAAAATGAGGGTGCATCAGTGCCATTACGGAAATATAGTACAGAAGGCAAGAGAATACCAACGATGGCCGGAAGAAAAGATGACACGCTGGGGGGCATCACGTGCAGGGCCACCATATTGAGTAGGAGTAAGAAGATTTCCTCCGGAGAACGATCCATAATAAAGGACGCCAACTCCCGCAACTCTGGAAACACAAGAAAGGGTAAGACATATTAAAAGATCATTAAAATAGAAAGAGAGATATAAGATTACCTTCAATACTTCGTCTGTTCTGGACCAAAGGGACGGCCGCCTCAGGAATGTCCTCTACATTCTCTGGTGCACCATTGGTAACATCTACGGAGTCTATAGCTGGTCTAGGAACCTCCGCCGAAGGGATAAAAGTCATCACCGGGGTTTCTAAGGAATGATCTGGACTCAAAACTGCGCCCGCCACGGAAGGCCTTACAAAAGAAAAATATGTAAAGACGAATGCAATATGAAAGCAATATAAATCATTTACTGAAAAATATGTAAAAGGTACATACTGATACGCCAAGGATCATGAAGTATAGCCTTTTCAAGCCTCTGCTCTTTTCTTGTTAACCACGCTCGTCGGGCTTCGATTGAAGATAGAGCTCTGCCCGCCTTCAGAGCAGCCTCGTCTTCAAAAGCGGCTGATATCGGTTGTTTAAGATCCCTTTATTTTGTTGGCATTAAAGGAACTACCGGTGACATAGCAGGAGCCGAATCAACATCATGGAACTCGACGAGAGGGAAACCTCCCTTCTTAGGGCGCACGTTTTCGGTCTCATCCCGTGACCGCATAAGGGCTTCGGCCAACTGAGCGGCCTCCTCGGCAGATGTATCCGGAAAAAGAAGACAATCATCTTATTCATGTACAGGCATAGGCTCATCACAAATGAAAGGCTTAGGCTTAAGCAAGGTGTCGATTAAACGCGCAGCTGACTTCTTGCTCTTTTTAGAGCCCGAGCTAGCACTCGCAGAAGGACACATCCTCCCCTAGGTACTTCTGCATGGCGTTGCCCAATTTCATCTTCGAGATCCGACTTTGATGACACCGCAGCTTGTGTAGAATCAGTAATCCCTGTGCCGGCTCCAGTGAAAACTGGCATACCAGCAATATGGGGGGTCGATTTTGTTCGAGAAGCTTTCGGAATAATCACCGAATCGCTGTCTCTCAGAGGGGAGCGAACGACCGATCGTGGTCGCAGCAGAACATTGACGGCTTGGGCAGGCACGGAGGCCTTATACTCGAAAAGCACCCGTCTCTCCTCTGTAATGATGGGACTGACCTTGTGACGATACCAGCCCTTGAAAGGTCCCACGGGCCTTGGAATGTAATCGGGCTAGGGGATCATGAAGAGAGAACCTGCCACACCCTGCTTCCTAGAGTGCGCTAACTACGGCACGTGACAGAGCCAACCATGCTACCTGTGGCTAGGAAACATCACTCCACGGTCATATTACGGCTGTCTATAGGATATCAAGAACAGTAAAAATATAAAATCTATCTACTACATGTCCATTTGCCAAAATAAAAGAGTCAAGAAATGTATAAGCGAAAACGATAATAATATCTAATAACAACATCTGAAAATACGTCCAAATATGGGCTCACATCAAGAAATAAAAGTACGAAAAAATAACTAAACTAAATATCTCTAATCTCAATTCCTCACTGCTCGACTTGGCGGCTAAAGCACTCTTATTCAGCCTGCGATAGAGATAGAGGAACCGAGCCATGCAAAACCTAGACGTCAGTGCGTCAAAATATCAAACAATAGTAATAACCAGGATGCAACAAGAAATGTAAACGTGAATATAAATCAACAACGTAAATATCAACAGCGAGGTAAACATGTGTATGTGATGTGTAACCTCAAACTGGGCTTCTAGGTTATCTAATATAAAGTCTTTAGAATCAATTAATACAATTCTCATCGTAACCCATCAGTCCATGCCCCGTTCATTCCCTACGGGACCATTCCATAACGCCCAGAAAAATGGCAAACAAGATATTCTGTAACACCTGGAAAAACGGCAAACGGGATATTCCGTAACACCCGGAAAAACGGCAAACATGTAATAATAGCCTTTTGAGATACGCTTTGGATACATTCTTGATTTGCCCTTTACCTCCAGGTTTGTGTTCAAGTCAGGTATTGCCAAGATAGATCTAATACCAACACAGGATCAAGCAGGTACAGGTTTTCGTCTATGCAGACAACAAGTAACGTCCATCAGGACAACAAGTCAGGATTGTTGGCATTAGTAACTAGATCCATGTAACAAGTCTGTAGTGTGTCGTGAACCTGTCAGGTGATGTATATGCATCAACTGGATATCCAATGTAAAACTGTAACGAGTATCGAAACATGGTTAATGCACGGATGCACATGTAACTATCATTGATAACACTTTTATAAGTCCATGACTACGTATGATGCACAATAGAAAGCACGTTGTACTAATAGAACAGTAGTATGATATAATGAGATTCCGGCATGCAAATAGATATGCAATAGACAGTACGGATACGAGCGGATATCGAAAAACGGTAAAACTATAACATCGGATCCACAATGAAAATACATGTATTATTTTTATTCATATGGATATAAATATAGTAGCATAGCATGTAGCAAGATAAACTTTCCTGATCGGAACTCACGTCGGGTACGTACGTCGCGTTCGACGTCAGGTAAATGTCGCGATGCACACATGCGCATACAAGACTGGACCTAGCTAATCCAAGACATGACCACGCTGGATGAGGACGACGACTGGGTTGCCCGGATCGCCAGCGACGTGCGCGACTCCGACGACGGCCAGAACAGAAAAAGAAAGAGAGAAATAAATAAAAAGAAGAGGGAGAAAGAAAGAAGAGAAGAAGGAGAAGAAGAAGAGTGGGTTGTGTTCTCTGGTGTTGGCTCTGGATTCAGGGGACATAGAGGGGTGACGACGATGATGGGTGATCGGTGGTGAGGAGTTGCAGGCGGGGCGTCGGGTTTGCAGAGGTTAGGTTCTTAGGTGATGGTGGTGTAGGGGTTGGAGAGAGGTGAGGAGAATGAGGAAGTGGTGAGGGTGAAGTCGAGGTTGGGGTGGTGAGATGATCAGCGACGAGGTGAGGGTTGGAGGCGGTAAGGAGTTTCTTGGGTTGTCGGGTGTGCAGGGTGTCGTTGTCGGGTTATGATCTCGGGAGTTGAGGGACGGGAGAGAAGAAGCAGCTGAGGTCGAGGGGATGAAGACGAGGGCGAGGAGACGAGGTCGGTGGTGGAGGCGATGGGTTTCTTGGGTTGTGGGTGTTGGGTTCACACAGCGAAGCCGCTGGGGTCATGGTGGTAACGTTGAGTGCTCGGGGAAGGAGAGAGGGTGTCGAGGTGATCAAGGGCGAGGGAAAGGTGAGGTTGGGATGGTCGGCGACGAGAGCTAGGGCGTGGCTAGGGTTAGAGCGTGGGTTTCTCACGGTGATGGAAAGCAGGGAAGAAGAGAATATTGAGGAGAGAGAGAGAGTGGTCTGTGTTGTATTGGTTTAAACTAATATATATATATATATATATATATATATATATATATATATATAATAAGAGAGAGACAAAGATGTGAGGAATTATCTGAGAGGAGAGAGACTGGTGAGGATTTAGAGTGAGAGAGAAGGGGACGGTAAGGATTGAAGATAATATATAATTAGTTAAATATATATTAAATAAATATTAGCTGTTATGGTTTTTAGAGATATTTTAATATATAATCTAGGATTTTATAGCTAATACAAAAAATACTCCGAAAAATACCCGGGTCCTGTCTAAAAATCTAGTTTGAAAATACGTATAATATACGTATTAACCAAAATCATAATGCGACATTCGGTTAAATAAAATGGATACCCATAAGAACGGATACACATAAAAACACGTAGCGATCCAAACGAGTCCGTTTCACTAAACCGGACGTGAACACGATGTCTGGATGCACACACAGGGTATGGGGTATGATACAGGCTATGCTAGATGCTTAAATTATATAGTTTGGTTATCATTTGTATTATATAAAATATATGCAGATACTAAATATGTGATACATGTAATATAACATATACATGTGCATGGATCCCCTGTACTAGTAATCATATGACGTAATCTAGCATCAAGATGGGTTTCAAGCATGCGGGTCGGGTCGGATACTAACCACACATACCAATTACACTATTCGCACCCAAAAACAAACATGAAGTAAAAGTTGACGCAATATTAATAAAAATCCAAATAAATTATGGTATAAATGGACTAGGGTGTTACATTATACCCAACTACAAAAGAATTTCATTCTCGAAATTCCCAGAACAAGAAAAGACAAGAAAACATGAATCTAAGAAAGAGGTGTGGAAACTTCTGTCGAATCTCTTCTTCTCATTCCTAATTTGATTCTCCGAGCGAACGATTCCCCCATAAAATAAGTATTAGAGGGATAACCTTGTTCTTGAGGACCTTTTCTCGTCGATCTACATTCGCCGTCGTCGTTCTTCATATGTCAAGTCCTCTTTTACTGTCAGTTCCGAGTGATCTAGGACATGCGTCTCATCTCGAACATACTTGCGGAGTTGAGATATATGAAACACGTCATGAATACTCGCCAAGGATAGTGGTAAAGCCAATCGATAAGCTACTTCTCCAACGCGCTCGATAATACCGAAAAGCCCCACGAATCAAGGACTAAGCTTGCCTCGACTACTAAATTGAATCACTCCTCTTGTCGGTGATATCTTCAGGAATATGTGATCACCAACTATGAACTCCAGAGGTCTTCGTCCTGTATCGGCCTAACTTTTCTGTTGATCTTGCGCCACCTTCATATGGTTTCGGATCACATTAACTTTCTCCACGGTTTGAATGATAAGATCCGGTCCCAATAATCTTCTTTCGCCAACATCGTCCCAACAAATGGGTGGGCGAAACTTGCGACCATATAATACTTTAAATGGAGCCATCTGTATAGTCGTCTGAAAACTGTTATTATACGAAAAATCCACCAAGTGCAAATGATCCTCTCATGAACCCTTGAAGTCTAACATGCATACTCTCAACATATCTTCAAGAGTTTGAATCGTTCTTTCGGACTGACCATCTATCTGCGGATGATAGGCGGTGCTAAACTTCAATCGAGTCCCCAAACTTTCCTGTAGACTCCTCCAAAAGTGCGATAAAAATCGGGTATCACGATAGGAAACGATGCTCACAGGTACTCCATGCAATCTCACAATCTCCTGCATGTATCATTCTGCTAAAGCTTCCGTCGACTGACCAACTCGAAATGTAATAAAATGAGCTGCCTTGGTCAATCGATCAACAATCACCCAAACTGCATTATTTCCCTTTGGACTCTGCGGTAAAGCTGTCACGAAATCCATGGTTATATGTTCCCACTTTCATTGAGGAATCGGAAGTGGTTGCAATAAACCGCTATCCTTTGATGTTCAGCCTTGACTTGCTGACACACCAAGTAGTTCGATACATAGCGAGCAATCTCTCTTTTCATTCCTTCCCACCAGAAATATTGTCGTAGATCTCGGTACATCTTTGTGCCTCCCGGACGTACGGAATATGCGAAACTATGAGCCTCCTTCATAACTTCTTCACGAATATCTTCTTTCGGCACACATAAACGGCTCCCATATTGTAATGAACCATCTTCATGAATCAACAAGTCCGTTCGAAGTCCCGCTTGAACTTGTCCTCGAAACTTCTGTAATCTTGGATCGTGCGACTGCACTGCTTTAATATTATCAATCAAGGACGACTGTACTAGTAATTGCATCAACTGTCCTGAAGAATGCAGTAAAACGATCTCCAACTCGAATCTCTGACAATCTTCTATCAGCTCCTTCTGTGCAAGCAACATCCGTATTGCTGGTAACCGACTTAGCGCATCTGGAATTATATTAACTTTTCCCGGATGGTACTTTAGATCAAGATCATAGTCAATCATCGGCTCCGACCATCTACGCTGCTCATATTGAGCTCTTTCCGCATGAACTCATACTTAAGACTTTTATGATCGGTAAATACTTCTACCCTATCGACCAATAAGTAGTGTCTCCAAATATTCAAAGAGAAAATCACTACTGCAAGCTCTAAATCATGAGTTGGGTAGTTCTTCTCATGAGTCTTCAACTGTCTCGACGTGTAGGCTATAACCTTCCCATTCTGCATAAGAACATATCCCAAGCCTTTCCCAGATGTGTCGCTGTGAATAACCAACCCTCCAGAACTGTCTAGCACTGTCAAGATAGGAGCAGTGATCAATCTTTGCTTCAACGCTTTGAAAGCTGACGCACATTTATCTGTCCATATGAACGGTACCTCCTTTTGAGTTATCTTCGTCAATGGTTCAGCTAATCGAGCAAAATTCTCCACGAATCTTCTATAATATCCAGCAAGCCCAAGAAAACTTCGAATCTCCGCTACGTTCTTCGGAATCGGCCAATCATGAACCGCTGCAATCTTTTCAGGGTCAACAGAAATTCCATCTTCGGATACGACATGACCCAAAAACTTCACTTCTTCGAGCCAAAACTCGCACTTGCTCATCTTAGCATATAACCTTTCTTGCCTCAGCGTTTGCAGTGCGATCTTCAAGTATTCTGCATACTCTTCTTTACTCCTTGAATAGACCAGAATATCATCGATAAACACTACTATAAACTGGTCAAAATACGGTGAAAAGATCCGGTTCATCAAGTCCATAAATATCGCTGGGCGTTCGTGACTTCGAATGGCATCACTAAGTACTCGTAATCCCCATATCGAGTTCGGAACTCTGTCTTGCAAATATCTTCTGATTTTACTCGAACTTGATGATATCCGGATCGCAAATCCAACTTCGAGAATACCCTCGCGCCACTGAGTTGATCGAATAAATCGCCGATGCGAGGGATCGGGTACTTATTCTTAATAGTCATCCGATTTAATTCTCGATAATCGATGCACATCCTCCGCGTGCCATCCTTCTTCTTGACAAGAAGAACTGGAGCTCCCCAGGGTGAATTGCAGCTACGAATCTAACCTTTCTCTAGTGATTCGGCAACCTGTTTCTCGACTTCTTCTAGATCCACCGGTGCCATCGGATAATACGCCTTTGAAATCGGCGCTGCTCCAGGAACAAGATCAATCGCGAACTCCACATCTCGTTTTGGCGGTAAACCCGAGATTTCCTCGAACACATCCATGAACTCTCGAACTACTGCTGGTGCTTCCTCATTATCTACTTCCACCAACGAAAGAATGGTACTTGTCGGCCTAGCCTTAAATTTGACTGGCCCGACAAATCTGCTACCTCCTGAAAATATAAACTCTGGATGTCCAGGAATCTAGAAGATCACTTTCTTTGCCCTACAATCGATGTGAGCGTGGAAAGTACCGAGAAAATCCATTCCCAAGACGACATCATAGCTGCCAGTATCAATCACCAAGAAATCCGCGAATAACTCCCGTCCGCAAATAACAATCGGACAATCCATGCACTCACTACTAGATATAATTTTCCCATTCCCAGTGTGTATGTCCCAGTAACTAGACAGGGCCGTGTATAGAATCGAGTGTACAGTAATAAACTTGGATGACATAAAACAATGGGATGCACCTGAATCGAATAATGATAATGCATGAAAATAATGAACGGATAGGATACCTGAAACGACTTCATCTGAAGCCTTGGCCCCCTAGGCCGTCAAAGTGAAGGACCATGCTTGATTAGGCCCCTGCGTAGTCTGCTTCTGCCCCTGAATCTGCCTTTGCGGTGACTTCTGAACATCATCCCTCAATCGTAGCTTTGAAGGAAAAGCATCGACGGTATGATCAGCTGATCCGCAAACAAGACAGAGTCCAAGCCTCCTTCGACATTCTCTTCGGAAATGATCCAGTCGTTGGCAGTAGTCACAAAACACCCTTGTTTTCTGATCGAGTACAATAGGCTTCTTCATAGGCACAATGCCTCGCCTGTTCATCGGTATTCCTCTGCGTATAGGAGCTCGGTTTGGCATAAACGTCAGCTTCCGCACTACGATGGTCTGCTGTTGAGTATCCTTTGCTTTCACCGATAGACTCTGCTACTCCCTGGCCGCCTTAAGAACTTGGAAGAAGGTGGTCAATCCCAGAGATACAATATGTCTCTGAATCTCCACATCCAAACTACGGATGAAACTTCATGCCCTATCTGCACCATTGGTAACCAAAGGTCCTGCAAATCGACTGAGCCGCATCCACTCAGCCGCATGCACATCAATGGATCCTCCATTCTGCTTCAGGTTAATAAACTTTTCTTTCATTTCCTCTCAAGAAGAATGCAGGAAGAACTTCTCCAAGAAACTTTGTGAAAACGCTACCCAACTGATCGGCTTGGGCAGGCGGGTCTCCTCTACGAGCCATCACTCGCGAGTGTAATCCACCAGTTGGTGCGTACTACATCCACTCTCTTGTTATCCGGAATCTGCGCGGCGATGAGCAGATTCTCCGTATCAACTAGCCACTGCTCCACTGGAAACGGCTCCTCCAAACTAGTAAATGTGGAAGGACCAAGCCTCCTGAAGTCCACCATGGTGCTCTTACGCTGTGCTGGCCTGGGTGCTACTGCGTCTACGGACCGCTGGACTGTCCGCAGACCCTTCTGGAAAGCCTCAGCTTGCCGCTGATTCAGCTCGGTTTGTCGCTTCTGATTTTCCAGCATTCCACGTATAACTCCCAGCAATGCAGTGTCATCAACATGTCTCTTGTATGTTCGCAAATCTCTATCCGCCATTCTGAAGCCAAAACACTGAAGAGGCTTAAAAACGGTAAACAGGATTCAATAAACAAGATAGTTATAGATTCAAAAATGGCAAGATAGTAATATGGCAGGACAGTAATGTAGGACATGTTCCTAATTACGGGTTTTCTGATTAGCGTATTGGGTTTAATACCCAACTACAAAAGAAACCAAACCCGATTAATCCTCAATCCTATGGCTCTGATACCAAACAAACCTTATCATGCCCCGCTTCCCAGAGTGCGCTAACTACGGCACGTAACAGAACCAACCATACTACCTGTGGTTAGGAAACATTCCTCCACAGTCATATTACGGCTGTCTATAGGATATTAAGACAGTAAAAATATAAAATCTATATAGTGCATGTCATTTGCCAAAATAAAATAGTCAAGAAATGTATAAACAGAAACGATAATAATATCCAATAACAACATCTGAAAATACGTCTTAATATGGGCTCACATCAAGAAATAAAAGTGCGGAAAAATAATTAAACTAAACATCACTAAACTCAATTCCTCACTGCTCGGCTTGGCGGCTAAAGTACTCCTGTTCAGCCTGCGATAGAGTTAGAGGAACCGGGTCATACAAAACCCTGACGTCAGTGTGTCATAATATCAAACAATAGTAATAACCAGGATGAAACAAGATATATAAACGTGAATATAAATCAACAACATAAATATCAACAGTGAGATACGTGTGTGTATGTGATGTGTAACCTCAAACTGGGCTTCTAGGTTATCTAATCTAAAGTCTTCGAAATAAATTAATGCAATTCTCATTATAACCCATCAGTCTATGCCCCGTTCATTCCCCATAGGACCATTCCGTAACGTCCGGAAAAACGGCAAACATGATATTCCGTAACGCCCGGAAAAACGGCAAACAGGATATTCCTTAACGCCCGGAATAACAGCAAACATGTAATAATAGCCTTTTGAGTTACGCTTTGGATATATTCTTGATTTCCCCTTTACCCCCAGGTTTGTTTTCAAGTCAGGTATTTCCAAGATAGATCTAATGCCAACACGGGATAAAGCAGGTATAAGTTTTCATCTATGCAGACAACAAGTAATGTCCGTCAGGACAACAAGTCAGGATTGTTGGGATTAGTAACTATATGCAATGTAAAACTGTAACGAGTATCGAAACACGGTTAATGCACGGATGCACATGTATCTATCAGTGATAACACTTTTATAAGTCCATGACTACGTATGATGCACAATAGAAAGCACGTTGTACTAATAGAACAGTAGTATGGTATAATGAGTTTCCGGCATGCAACTAGATATGCAATAGACAATACGGATACGAACGGATATCGAAAAACGATAAAACTATAACATCGGATGCACAATGAAAATACATGTATTATTTTTATTCATATGGATATAAATATAGTAACATAGCATGTAGCAAGATTAACTTGCCTGATCGGATCTTACGTCGGGTACGTACATCGCGTTCGACGTCGGGTAAACGTCGCGATGCACACACGCGCATACAAGACTGGACCTGGCTAATTCAAGATGTGACCACGCTGAATGAGGACGACGACCGGGTCGCCCGGATCGCCGGCGACGTGTGCGACTCCGGCAACGGCCAGAACAGAAGAAGATAGAAAGAGAGAAAGAAAGAAAAAGAAGAAGGAGAAAGAAAGAAGAGAAGAAGGAGAAGGAGAAGAGTGGGTTGTGTTCTCTGGTGTTAGCTCTGGACTCAGGGGACAGAGAAGGGTGACAACGATGATGGGTGATCGTCGGTAAAGAGTTGCAGGCAAGGCGTCGGGTTTGCAGACATCGGGTTCTTGGGTGATGGTGGTGTCGGGGTTGGAGAGAGGTGAGGACAAGGAGGAAGTGGTGAGGGTGAAGTTAAGGTCGGGGTGGTGAGATGATCGGCGACGAAGTGAGGGTTGGAGGCGGTGAGGGGTTTCTTGGGTTGTCGGATGTGCAGGGTGTCGTCGTCGGGTTGTGAGCTCAAGAGTTGTAGGACGAGAGAGCAGAAGGAGGTGAGGTCGAGGGGATAATGACGAGGGAGAGTAGATAAGGAGGTCAGCGGTGGAGGCGATGGGTTTCTTGGGTTGTCGGTATTGGGTTCACGCGGCGAAGACGCTGGGGGTCGTGGTGGTGGCGTTGGTGCTCGGGGAAGAAGAGAGGGTGTCGAGGTGGTCGAGGGAGAGGGAAAGGTGAGGTTAGGATGGTCGGCAACGAGGGCTAGGACTCGGCTAGGGTTAGGGCGTGGGTTTCTCGCTGCTATGGAAAGCAGGAAAGAAGAGAATATTGAGGAGAGAGAGAGAAGGGTCTATGTTGTATTGGTTTAAACTAATAACACACACACACACACACACATTAAGAGAAAGACAGAGATGTGAGGAATTATCTGAGAGGAGAGAGACTGGTGAGTATTTAGAGAGAGGGGGGCAGTGATGATAGGAGATAATATATAATGAGTTAAATATATATATTATATAAATATTAACTGTTAAGGTTTTTAGAAATATTTTAATATGTAATCTAGGATTTTATAGCTAATACAAAAAATACCCGGTCCTGTCTAAAAATCTAGTTTGAAAATACGGATAATATACGTATCAACCAAAATCATAATGCGGCATCCGGTTAAATAAAATGCATAACCCCAAAAACGAATACACGTAAAAACACGTAGCGATCCAAACGAGTCCGTTTCACTAAACCGGACGTGAACACGATGTTTGGATGCTCACATACGGTATGGGGTATGATACAGGCCATGCTGGATGCTTAAAAAATATAGTTTGGTTATAATTTGTATTATATAAAATATATACAGATACTAAATATGTGATACATGTAATAGAACATAAACGTGTGCATGGATCCTCTGTACTAGTAATCATATGACGTAATCTAGTATCAAGATAGGTTTCAAGCATGCGGGTCGAGTCAGATACTAACCACAGATACCAAATACACTATTCACACCCAAAAACAAATATGAACTAAAAGTTGATGCAAGATTAAGAAAACCCTAAATAAATTATGGTATAAATGAACTAAGGTGTTACAGAACCGGTGTTCAGTCACATAAAGTGATGAATAGCTTCGCGGGTAGTCTCCAGCGAGGTAGTGGGCTCGACCAAGAAATTTTCGAGGGGAACACCCTGGTTATAACCCGACTGTTGGGCAAAATGATGCGAATTATACCGCATGAAGAGAGCAACATCATTTAATCGGAACACCAAGTATCCCAGCCTAATCGAATACAAGTGCATGATCTCCTTGTGTTTCAAAGTCGGTACTCCATTCTTCAATAAATCAAATAACTGTTGAATAGGCCCCGTTGGCGCAGAAAGAACCCGATCATTGAATACTATGCCACTCTCATTTGAATACGGGTTGAGCAGCACGCGCAAAGCCCCCAAATGAGTTAGATCAGGAGCGGAAGTATCAACCAGTCTCATGACTCATAGAAAAGTATAGGACTCATAGAAATCAGGCCACCGGTGCACAGCAAACGCGCCTAACACATGTATTTCTATCAGGACGTGAAGTAATGGAGGGAGAAGTTCACGATGTCTGCACCTGGATTTGAAGTGTTGGCTGCAGTACTCAAACCATGATACAGGTGGGATAACCCTGCAATGCCAATGGCCATTCATGCTCCTCCGGCTATGCAGTGTGCCGGGTAGAAGACGGAGGCTCTCATAAAGCGTCTCCATCGGCATCGCAAATCAACTAAGCCAAAGACTGATGAAGCCTACAAAAAATGTTTCTTCATCTATACTAGGAGTAGCAATCTTGTCAAAAGCCACGGTCGATGAAATTGGAATATAAAACTTCGGCAGATCTTCCTCTTTAGCCGGCAGTTTGCCCAGGCCAAATCCGAAGGGATCCTCGACCTTCGCAAATTTTGGAGCATTCTTAGATAGAGCATCACTACGAAGAAAGCGAGCGATGAAATCATCAAAATTGACACCTTGCCCTTCTAATGCCACAAACATGTTCTCAAAAATGGCTAAGGCCTTGATTAAACTTGGATGCTTATGCTGAGCAGAATTCTCAGTTGTCAAGATTTCGCACATGACTGGCACCGTGGCGAAAACATACTCGTCAGAAGGTAGTAACTCCTCATATTGTTCTCCCCTAACCAGCAGTCCAAAATTTCTCGGAATTCCTCCAACGAAATAGAAACTTCACGGTCCTCTAGTAGGAACGTATGCGTTGGAAGAATCCATTGGTTTAAAAAGGTCTTAACCCACCAAACGTGGGGAGCATGATAGTAGAACAATGACGCATACACTGTCTGGTACAATCCAACTTTCTGCAACCATGAGCGTTGGAAGGAGAGAATATACCGGGCCTAAGGAAGGTAGCCGACTGGATGCCGCGGGATGGAGCTTATCTTATAGATCTGCCCCTAAGGTCGAGCTTCACCTTGGCATATTCGACGTCCCGGAATATCAATAGCCACCAAGGGATGATTGGGTATCTCTGTTGTTAATGGCTCAAGCCGACCCTCAGGAGTCCAATTAAGCCTCCACTTCATAAGCAGTACACGGACGCTTCGTAAATTGAATCGAACGAATGGGTTCCGTTGGTACTCTACATGTAAAACTACAATGACCCCTTATAATATGACCATACCAGACTCCTCTTAGGAGAAGGATCTTTTTGTCCTTATCATAATTCCTAATCATAGCCATCACTTCCTCGTTTGATGGCGACTGTGGGAATGCGACCTTTGAGTGAGTTAAAGGGAAATAGAGAAGTGAGGCCATTGTACCTAAAAAGACAAAAAAAAAACATCAACAAAAGGTGTGAGTTTGTCTTATGGGACTACTAACTCCAAAGCTAGTGGGCCCCACGAAATCAAAATGGTTGCTCGTCAATGATGAGATAAGTACCCATTGTGAGAATCTAAAAAGATTCTCACTAAATGAACAGTGGAGTTAGAAACTCCTAATATCCCCGAAAAGCGAGTTCTTTTAAAGACAACAACAGATTCAAATCTGTGAAGGGATATTAAAATCCTCAAAAGGAAAATATTCAAGAACGGTAAAGGGAATAAAAATCTCAAAGTTCTAAAAAATAATAATAAAATCAGAGCTAAGCTCTGCAAAACATAATAGAATTAAATTCCAAAGACCCTCAAATGTCAGGATCAATGATAGGGTAAAACCCTAAGAAGAGAATCAACGATTCTCAAGAATGCTCATTGGTTCAAATCCTTGAGGTGGACATCAAGACCAACGATCTACTAAAAAAAAGTTTTTTTTTCGGATTTCCAAGAGATCGGTTCAAGAAAAGAGCCGAGCTATGTTAATGGATTAAATTAAAAAATCCAAAATAAAAAAAGGGGGACACCCAAAAAAGTCTTCTAAGAGCTAAGCTCTGTTCATAATCCTTACCAAAATTTTGGCAGAGTTTAACTCTGATCAAAGGAGTTCTGAAGGCATAGATCTAACTCTAAAATGAGTTTCAAGGAAAAAAAAAACTTAAGGAGAAAGATGAAAAAACAGTAGTCACTCAAAGGACAAAGACACCATTTATAAGATGTGATGGGAGCGGTTCAACTTCCCATTCCCTAAGGCAATCCAACGACGCTGGGGGGGGGGGGGGCATTTGTTCCTTTATAAAAAGAAATAAATGAAAAGGAAGAGAATTCCCCATGTTTTAAGCCTCACAAGCCTCACGTGTTAAACACGTGAGCGCTTATATGCAAAGTATATAAGCGCTAAATAAACTGATTAAAACCTACATTGGGGTCACGTGTTAAACACGTGAGAACACCCTTTTGAAGCAGTAGCTTCAGATAGAGTTAAACTCTATACATAGAATTAAATTCTATTTTGTATGCAAAGCATATAAGCACTAAGAGTAAGTGGATAAAGATCAAACTGACCTCACGTGTAAGGCATATGGGCGCTAAATAAAACAGGCTAAAACCCATATCGGGGTCACGTATTAAACACGTGAGAGCGCCTCCCTATATAGAATTAAATTCTAGTCTTGGGAAAATACCTTCCTTGATCTTTCTAAAAGAGAAAGATATTCTCTGTTAACAAAGGATCGTTGGATCAAAAATCCAAGGGTGATTAGAAAATTCATCAAATATAGAATTAAATTCTATTGCGGGGAAATATCTCCCTAATCTTTTTAAGTAAGAAAGATATTCTCGGTTGGATCAAAGATCCAATTCTATTTTTGGGAATATATTTCTCCAATCATTCTAAACAAAGAAAGATTGTTCTTTGTAAAACAAAGAGCCCTTGGATTAAAATCCAATGGTGATTAAAAATCACCGTTTGACATAATTAAATTCTGTATATGAGAAAATATTTCCTTAATCTTGTTAAAAAATAAGAAAACATATTCTGTAAAACAGAAATCACTGGATCAAAGATCCAATGGTGGATAAAATTCTCCAAATAATATTTGAGACTAATAAAATCAATTGGAATCTCTCACTGAGAGATTTTCTCAAAACTAATCAACAATTTTCCTTGTCTATAAAAAGAACCTAAGACTTCAAGTCTCACACATAGACACACGCGGATACAGAGACGCAAAAAAAAGAGGAACCCCCACAATCTTCTGCAAACAAAAATATAGAAGCCGCAATTGAGAATTGAGTTCTCTTACAAAGAAGATCTACCTGCTCTTTCAAACCTTAGGTAAAGAAAAGTAGAGATAAAATATATCTCTTTTGCCTAATAAAAAGAAAATAAGCAACCCTTCATAAAAAGAGCTTAGTTCTTCCTCTGATCTGAGATTTGCAAAGCGAATCTCCCCATAAATTGAGAATTTAATTCTTATCGGGGAGATTTTGTTCTTCAAACTCAAAATCTAGGGGAAAAAACTAGATTAAAAAGGAGAAGAAAACTTATGGTTCTATGAATTTAATTCCTCTGCAAGTAGGATTTAACCATATATAAAAGAACTTAGTATAATAAAAACTTAGTTCTTTAATAAAAAAAGAAAAAAATTCCTAGATCTTCAAAAATAAAGATCTTGGCGATCATTAATGGCTAAAATGCCGTTAACAGAGATTCAATCTCTAAAGAAAAGAAAAGGAACTCAGCACCTCACGTGAAAAACACATGAGTGCCCAAAAGATTCCCAAAACAAAGGACTCGGCGCCTCACGTGCTTCCCACGTGGGCGCCCCAAACAAAGGACTCAGCGCCTCACGTGCTTTCTACGTGGACGCTCGAAACAGAAGGCCAGTGCCTCATATGAAATACATGTGAGCGTTGAGTAAAAATTCTTAGCACTTCATATTCAGTCAAAATGACTGAGTGCTTATCACTGATTGAGTAACACCCATATCCTAGCGCCACACGTGATCCTCACGTGAGCGCTATACCAAGTGCTTAGCACTTCATATTCAGTCAAAATGACTAAAGTGCTTAGCACTGATTAGGCAGTGTCTATGACCGAGTGCTTCATATGATACACATGTGAGCGCCAGAGCCCCAAACAAGTGTTTAGCACTTCTGCAAAAAAAGGAAAAAAGGCTGAGCAAACAGAACCTAAATAAGTACTTAGCACTTTTGAAAAAAAAAAGAGAAGAAAAGAAAAAAGATTGAGCAGACCAAGCCCAAATTGGCTAAAAGTCTCCCTGAAGTTTCTTACTGCTGAGCCCAAAATCTTTGTTGTTTGGATCTCATCTAAAATTTGATGATCCTGAAAATATTGCTGAGTTGATCTTAATCTCAAATAAGACTAACGCATGCTTAGTTAAAATAAATTGAGCCCAAATGCTCGTATATTTAAGTTGATCTTAATCTCAAACTAGATTAACGGTCCTTAAATAAAACAAAATATTCAAAACTAAAATATACAGATTTGGACCGATCCGCGCCTTACAGGCGATGACATAAACTAGTCTCCGTATACGATCCAGCGGCAATCAAAACAAACAAAATAAAATACGATACGAAGTGAACTGCTGGAGAAAGAGAAAGTAGTTATCGCAACGCGATAACGTAATTAACTGCAGGGGCTTGCGCCTGCAGGAAAGAGCATCCCCACAATCAAAAACCCCTCACAAATGAGGAGGAATCTGATGAAGTCTGCTACAATGGTCGCATCTATCCAAACCTCCGATATAAGGTGTCATAAATCAAATTGGTATCTTCGGAGAGGTAGATGGGTAAGTCCATATACCATCTGCCCCCAAATTCAGGACAGACGTCCTAACGTCTTGGTCCGGTCTTTCGGCGATAAACATGTCTATATAGAATCAAAGGCACTAATTTAGATGGAACCCGATTCAAATGTTATGCAGGTGTTTCCAGTGCATATCACCTAAATGGATAAAGGCCAATACAGCATTATTTATCAAAGAGCACTCCCACGGATGAGTAACATGTGAGAGAATCAGGTTCTTAATATTACTATGATAGAATACCTAGCATAAGTATCTACATCTTCGATCACTTCGAAGAATCCTGATATTTTCAACGTACAGTTCTCTACTTTATTCTGATACCTATAAACTTCTCAAAATCTTTGGACTTTGCATTTCAACGAATGCATATTTAAAACCAGATAACTCATAGGTAAACTCGAATGAAGTAAGAGTACCAATCTCTTGTCTTTTAAGGACACCAGACAACATACATTACTATGTATAAGTCCCAAGAGTATACTAACTCAAATTCCGTGTGTTGTAAGTTGAAAACTGTATTTCGGTTAAGAATGTCTATACCATTATTCAATGCACCTTACCCTATCTACAACTGATAAACGTAAATGTTTTGAACACAATTTTCAAAATTTATATCTCATTTTATAAAATAAAGATACATATATTCAATTTTAAAAATTAGTGCATAACACCGGTTATTCGAGACCAAATATTTGCCTCTAAGAAAAATAAGGCGATTTAATCAATATCAATAATTTCTACGAATTCCGATATTGAGAATCAAATCGCCTATTTCCCAATATTCTACCCCTAGTCAGTATTTATAACGCCATACAGATGTGAGATCCAAATCCGGTACATACATACCTTGAAGTCAGAATTAATTAGGAAAAACAGTTCTCAGCAAAAACTACACAAAAAAACCGAAACATGAAAATGTTTCTATGGGGTGGCCGGGTATTCCTAGAAATGCCTCTTCCATTATCCAGATTCATGACAGTAGTCACAATTTCCTTTGCCTTCACTCCAACCCTTTATATGTCTCTACATCTTACTTTCTATACACCATACTTAGACTAATCGATTTTCTTCTTTTCCTACCTTTCGGCACTTGCCTAAGGTTTAAAAGAAGACTATCCAATAAGCATAACTGGTGTACTCTTCTAATGCAAGGAGCACTCGCAATCTGAAAGAAGGTAAAGTAGGGGAGACAACAGAATTATACAATCTAAATCTCTAGAACCAGTGCCCATTCTCGACTGAAATAATTTCTTCGAGTTCGTATGTAAGTATACGATGGCCTTTCCAAACAATATGGATCATCGTAGTGATACGTAGTATTCTGGAGAAGGTTAAGGGAAAGTAAGAGTAGCAGGGAAATATGCGAATTTGTCATGAAAGATGACAATTCAAAGCCAGAGTGTGTAAGAAGGTTCGGTCAACTTGGTTAATGAGTTTTAATTTAAGGTAAGTCATGGTCGCATAACCAGAGAGTGAGAAAAGAAACACTCAGTGTGCACTCTATCAAGATTAGATTGGTTGATCATTTTATCTAATCAGGATGGCTCCCACTGTATCCTCAAATTCTCCTTAAAACCCTAAAAGGAGAACTAGTCGGGATTATATACGCCTTACAAGTTCGCTAGCCGTTCAGCCAGGAAAGTGTTGGTACTCCGAGGGAGGTCCCCCGTGCTTTCGTACGGACCTAATTTAATAACCCCATTTCTGCAAAGGCATAACCTCGTTAACACTTTCTAGACACCTAATAGGTTAGCTAATTATGAAGTGAGAATCTCCCGAGGAGTAATACCTACTCATCAGTGGAAATCGGGACCCAACTATCTTGTGTGACTACTTTGATGGAAAGCGGCCAAAATTACCACACTCCAAAAGATATGCGCAAACTTGGTAAGTTTCTCATATATTTGAAACTCCCGATATGGTTTTTTCCCCAAGCGCTTATGACCTTGACGAAGGTCAAAACATCATAAGTCGCAAGTCAATTTCAACCCATCATTATCCTGATTAATCTAGACCCATTCGTATTAGCCCTTGGCGAAGGTCAAAATAGCTATACGCCTGTCCTAAATTAATGCATCAATCTATGCAACAAACAAGTATCCCCTAACTACCAAACACTATACCTTGACAAAGGTCAAAACATATAATATGAATACTAGTTGATACCCATCTGAAATGACGGAGGGCTGCGGCTAGTTTTGGCAAAAAACCTTTAACGTAATGAACTTGATATCGTTGAAGGAACTCGAGTGGCTTTGAAATGGAGTGGTTTAGGCTCCGCTTTTAAAACTAGTAACATAAATTTTTTCTTAAGAGCGAACTCCCCGTGAAGGGGTAAAGGCTCTTTCCTCACAGAATATTCCTAACTAAATACCTTTATGCAAAGCAAAAGAATATGACTATAATTTTGAAGAAAACCGAATAGTTTTAAATATCGATTTCGACAACATCAAATAGGTTTGTTTCCTTGCGTTAAACATATAATGCAATCCCATCATAATAAGTTTCCAAGCCACACCAGAAACAACCAAAATAACATGCTTTTATATACCATCCGCATTCGCCACGGGGTCTCGGGTCTTCACCGTAAGTTTACTTAACTTACGGCAGGACAGAGACAGGGCTAGCGCGGATGCAAAACATATAAAGCATCTAATAAATATATATATATATATCATCACAGGAATGCAACAAACAATATGGAATAGCAGATAAACTAGGATCCCCACGTTTTATTTGAGCCTTAAATAAAACGCAACGTTTCCCGGTCATGTAGATAGCCTATACAATATCGATCCTAACCCCCTATGAGCGCGGCGAGCCATCCGCCAATACTAAAAATAAGCAGCATAATCTCAACTCCATGAGATGGCCACCCTCTGAATTTAGGAATCCGGTGAGTCGTGCGCTCCTCCGCGGGGTAATCCTAGTATAGAAAAGAAATATATATATATATATATATATATATATATATATATATATATATATATATATATATATATATATATATATATAAAGGTGACAACGAACGCATCCTGGTCGACCCCAAAAAAAAAATACATAATACGGAAGCGGCGGCCACAAGTTGGAGCTCGTCCTGAACAAATGAATACATCAAAAAATCAAAACTGTACACACAAATCGCACGAGGGGCTATCCAACACGACAATCCGGCTAAACCATCACAAGATATATATATATCACAGAAACAAGCAACACAAGCAAGTGTGCAACCCCATCTAATCTAACATATAGCAATTAGACGACGTTCAACAACACATATAGCAAGACATAAACATAAACGATATTAAAATTTCGACCAAAAACAGTCCTGAATTGCCAATATGCACAAACAGTATAAAACAAAATCTGGGGCAAAAGAGGTATACCAAAAATCTAGTTTCTACAATTCCAAGCAACTGAAAAAATTTAGGGGAAAATATAGAAAAGTGGGAAGGGAATCTCGGGCATAATTTCTCTTTTTATCCTTGAATTTTGTGCCAAGTTTTCTTTCTTAAAAAGTAGTCCACTGACATATACAAAAAAAAATTCAGGTTCCGTTTTGAAATGGACAGAAACTTAGAATTTGAAGCTAAATACGGGTAAATTTTAGGTCTCGAAACTAAAACATCATCTGATATAATTCTAGTGTTTGGTTTGGTACTGATACCATTGAAAGTTTCTAATGCCCTAACCGCGACAACCGCGGCCGATGCAGAATAAAAAAACGAAAATTTTACGGGAAGCACTAGAAACTAATCCCTAGCAATCGATCCAAACATTAAAGTAGAAAACAAGCATGCAAGGTTTACGCGTTACAACCTTTGATGCGTTTCCACCCAAACGTGGAAGACCCCTCCAAACTCCTCGTAATCCGTCGGGAACATGCTTGGAAAGCGACCGCCCCTGCTGAAGATGATCCACCCGAGAGAACTGATCCAAGCTCCAGTTTTACTTAGTGGAACAACCGATACTCCAAGCTCTCTAAGAATGGAGAGTGAGGATGTAAGAATTTTCCACTATCATTTCCACTCTCAATCTAAAGCTTAAGAGAGCTTGCAAGAAGAAGGAAGAGAAGAGAATGGAAAGGTAGCCATAGCAAAAGAGCTAAGTGTTTACATGAATTGTGAAAAAAGAATGAGAGAAGAATGAATGGCTTATATATATATATATATATATATATATATATATATATATTAACCACCACAAAAATATTACAACCATTTTACCAATAAATAAATGAAGCATATTCATCTCTAAATTCCCACAATCATACCCTAATGCCACCTCACCCTCCACCTCATTTTTTATTTTCTTAAAAAGAAAATCAACAAATAAGGTGTCCTCCTTCCAGAAACATTTCCGTATAAATACGGAATACTTCCCGGTATACATATACGCGTATCTGTATAAAAATACGAATAGCCAAGAGAGAGAAAATGAATAGTGAACAATAATACTAGAATATATATATTAAATATATATATATATATATATTATTAAATAAAAACTTGATTTAATAATCTGGCTTAATCCTAAGCCGGCTAGTATTATCAACCGTCCGATTAAAGTCCATGTAGCTTGTACACGTATTTAATCGGATCCCTGTATGTACCAACATATGTCATCTACGTCATATCTCCTGAACCTGGAAAACTCTCTGTGTGGGACTCTAAAGACTTAACAATACGCTGGCAGTGAGTTACTGGATAAATCCATAACCACAAGCTCGTCAGCGGCACTAGCTATACATAACGGCTACCCAGATATATACCGAAAGAGAGGTCGATAATCAAGTCCGTCCATACCCAAATGAACCTGAATGTGACAATCTCCGTACAGTCCGGCCTCTTCGTCTAAGAGTATCACATACCGGGTCTAGGGGTAGATAACGCCAGACCTCTAATAACCCGATAAGTTGTGATGGAGTCAAGCTCATCACCAACAGAGAAACTACTGAACTCTTATAAGTAAATCTCATCCACCGTGGCCACAGATTTAGGGTGATGGAAAACTAAACACAGTGTGGCATCAACTCCTAATACTAGGAGAGACGAATCTCGGACAATCGCTCACTGCCTCCATATGGTTCAGAATTATACCCAGCTAAAACTTGTTTGCATGACTCCTTTGAGCCATGGTAGGGTAGTAATCTAAGTACGGTAGGAAATCACACGAGTCAAATGACGATCTCAGATCAAAAGACTAATATGCACTCATACCACTATAGAACTTCCATCTGACGATAGATATAATACCATCTATAAGTTCTCAGCAAGTCCGTCCAGTGTACTCACCTCCAGTGAGCACATGTATACTATCTTAGGTGAAACAACAACAATGGCTTGTGAGATCGGCCACCGCCCTCGTCGGGGTCTCGAAACATATACACTAGTCTACTCCGGAATATCGATGCCCAGTCACGATACTCCTATGAATAAGGATATTTAAGGATGTGCTTATGTACTACCCAGCTCTTACGTATATGATCACCATCATAATACTGGTAGTCAAGCAAGAATCCTATGGGCTTTATCATTATGTATTAGTGACATATAATAACAAGTAAAACGTATACACATTAATGATAAAGACAAACCAGATAACTTACTATCATCTCGAGCAAGACTGTTCTACCTATATAGGTCCTCCCTCAATTATCATAATCGCCTACCTACAATTACAATAATTGCCTTGAGGGCACTATATCCAAAATCACCGGAACTTTATCAGCTTCGGTTTACACGTCTTGTAGTCTCCATTTACATGACTGACTATCAATTGAGAATCTCCGTATATGAGGAGGTCCTCAATGCCCATTTCTATTGCGATTTCGAGACCGGCAATGAGAGCTTCATACTCTGCCTCATTGTTAGTCCTTGGTTCTATTAGTGAGAAGGCATAGAGGATTATCCCGCCTTGAGGAGTCATGATGATAAGACCCACTCCAGTTTTGACTATTGGGATGTTCATCTTCCGCGCTTTCATCGAAGATGCCCAGTCAAAGTAGAGCTCCCAATGGGCCTTCACTTCACTTCATCTTCTTATTTGTTGTTGGTTGCATTCAATGCATGCTCATCCGGCAGCTCATAATTTAATGGGGAATCGGCTGAGATTGGATGCTCAGTGAGAAAGTCGGCAATAGCCTGCCCTTTTTTTCGCTTTGAGGAGGCGATAAGTTATCCAGAAATCCATGAGCAAAAGGACCCATTTCGCGAGTCTCCCCGTCAATACAACTTTAGTCATGAGGTATTTAAGCGGATCCACTTTTGATATTAAGTGGACCTCATGTGCCAAAGCGTAGTGTCTGAGCTTCGTGACGGTGAAAATCAGTGCCAAGCAATGTTTCTCGATAAGAGAGTGATTACTTTCTGCTCCCATAAGAACCCGACTTAGATAGTGGAAAGCTCTTTCTTTTCCTTGGTAGTTCTCTTAGGTCCACAACGCGCCTAAATAACCCTCAAAGGATGTTGTATAAAGGATGAGCGGCTTTCCCTTAACCGGGGCAGCCAGTACTGGCGGATTCTGCAGGTATTGCTTGATCTCCTCCAGTGCTTGTTGACATTTATGATCCTATATAAAGGGAGTTCACTTCTTCATGAGGTGACTATATGGAAGACACTTCCCAAAAAGGTTTGCGATGAATCTTCGAATGTAGGAAGGCTTTCCTTAGAGAGACCACAGCTGTCTCAGATTTCTTGGTGGGGACATTTCAGTAATGGCCCTGATTTTGGAGGGGTCAATCTCGATCCTTCGATGAAGAATTATGAATCCAAGGAATTTTCTATACGAAACTTCAAAGGCGCACTTCAACAGGTTCATCTCCAGCTGATACTTTTGGAGACGCTTGAAAACAATCATAAGATGTTCCTAGTGTTCTTCATAAGAATTGCTCTTGACCACCAGATAGTCGATATAGCATTCAATGATGATGTGTATAAGCTCGTTGAATATCTTGGCCATGGCCCTTTTGTATGTGGCTCCAGTATTTTTCAGGCCGAAAGGCATCACCTTGTAACAAAACAAGCCTAGCGGGGTATGGAAGGCCGTATGTTTATGATCGTCGGGGTTCGTCCTTATCTGATTGTATCCAGAAGATCCATCCATAAACGACAAAACTTCATGAGTGGATGTGTTGTCGATCATCAACTCCGTGATAGGTATGGGAAAATCATCCTTCGGGCATGCCCGGTTGAGATCTCGGATGTCTACGCATGTCCGAACTGTCCCATTCTTCTTTATTACGAGGACAATGTTGGCGATCCAATCTGGATATTGTACTTCATATATAAATCTGGAGTCTATGAGCTTCGTGACTTCGGCATTGATGCCCATCTCAAGTTCGAGTCGCATCCTTCTCGACGATTGCTTGACAGGCTTCACTTCTGGTTTTATGTCCAGCTTGTGCACTGATGTTTCTGGATCTAATCCTGGCATCTCGGAGTAGTTCTAAATGAAACAATCCTTGTATTCCATAAGTGAGACAAGACGAATTTGTTTCGTGTCTTGCGTCAAATATCGGCAACTTGATGATTTGTGCTACGAAACCGCCTTGACAAGTCATGCTTCACGTCGGGATCAACACAAGGACGAACAACTCATGATCAAAGGAGCGTCGATGAAATCGCCACGATTCAACCATCCGAACCAAAGCCACGTCCACTTTCTTTTAGCTTGTTTTCTATAATTCCGTAGTTTCCATTTTGTGTCAACAAACCCAAATTCCTTCTCGAACCTTAAGCAACAATCCCTAATCACCAATTCCCTGTGGATTGACCCGTACTTGCCGGCTTGCTACAACACGCCGTGCACTTGCGTTTTATAAATTTTAATACGAGACCGAGCTCGCGTACGCAATATTTCTAAAAACCAATTCTTTTCAAAACATAAAAATTGGCGCGCGGGTAAAGTCCCGACAAGATTTTGGCACCGTTGCCGGGGATGTGGTAGTCTTTAAGAGTTGTTATTTCTGGTTCAAACTAACAAACTAACTATTAACTCAATTTTTTTTCAAAACTAACAAAACATACCACTTTCTAACTTTGTTCTCTGTCTTTATGACCTGCTATCACCCTGTAATTAAACTAAAAAGTAAAAGTATGCCATTAGAATACTAATATATCTTAGAGATGTCACATAAAATTTAAGCACCCCTTCTTTTCAATTGGCCGGCGAGATCCTAAAATTTCCCGGCACCGACGGTCCAATTAGTGTGTTTTTGGAACTTTCTTTTTGTGGTATCTCCAGTATCTTGTTAGTACTCTATTGGTATTGTTTTATTTTTATAATTATGTGTGTGAAAAAGTTTGGGCAGATATATCGCTTTTTGCACTAAATATTGCATTTTCCGACATTTTCAGATTTCGACGGAATTACGAACAACGATCGTGCAGAGCAAGGTTCAATTTCAATAACAAGACGTTAGTGAAGTACAGTGCCAAAGATCCGGATAGTTTGACCCACACAAGCGAACAGTCAAGTGCTCATAATCACTTTAAAGGGGGTTTCTTAACCCAAATCGCATCGGTACGTATTTTCCTAACACTTTCGCTCAAATCCGACGCATTCCAATATTCTATCTTCTGCAGGATTCTTTGCACAATGTCGTGGTGTGTGTGTGTGTGTAAAGGGGAAAAAGTGTCCAAAGGACGCGTGGGGGCCAGCGCCTCACGTGCGTGGCACGTAGGCGCTGGGTGCCGGCGCCTCGCGTGCTTGGCACGTAGGCGCGAGCGTGCTGTGCGCCAGCACCCCACGTGCTTGGCACGCGGGCGCTGGGCGTCAGCAGGAAAAGGGACTTGGTCCCTGCACTGGGAGCTGTGCTCCCGATTTGACTTCTCTGAAAAGAGATTAAATTGTGGAGTTAAACTCCAACAGATCTTTAATGGAGTTAAACTCCTAGAAATCTTTGTAAATGATCAAAGGGGGCCCTTTGCTTCTCTTCCCTTTGGCCCTGGATCTTCCTAAGATGGGATTTTTGGAGATGGGTCTCCTTCTTCTTCCTCTCGGTTGGCCGGATCTTGGAGAAAGGAGGTGAGATTTAAAAATCTCCCCTTTTTGAGATCTGATGGAAGATCTGAGCTCCCCTTTGTGGGTTTTGTGGTGAAAAACAATTTAGTTTTGGAAAAGGAAGAGTAAAACTCTTGATTTAATTGAAAATGGGAAGAAGATTTAGAACGTTGAGGAAGGAAAAGGAGGCACAAAAAAAACCCTAGAGTTTGAGAGAATGAAAAGTATATTTTTATTTCATTATCATGTTGCTTTATATAGGCTTAAAAAATAACACATAGCCCCTTGGGCTTTACAAAATGGCATTTTGCCCATCCCATGTCTCATGTGCTCATTTCTTTTGCACATAAGACATGGGCTTTACAGAAATTTGGCTTTATGCCCATTTTCTTACATTCATGCATAAAAAAAATTACATCAAAATTATTTATTACATGATTTTTATTTCGGCATGGGGGAGGCCGGCCGCGGGGCTCGACTTGGGCATGGGCCCACTTGCTTGGGCTTGGGCCTGCTTACTTGGGGTTGACCTTGACTTTGACCCGGTCAACTGGGGTGAAAATTTTGACCCCAACAAAGTGCCCCCCATCAATAAATGCACACCGCGCATATGAGTTGTGTGTATGAAATTGATGGATCTTAAAGCTGGACTTCGAGGTGGAACATCATTCCGAGGGCGGAGCATCCCTCGAGGAGCATGATTCCCGGGGATCGGAGCATCATTCCGATTTCCGGAGCATAATTCTAGGGTCGGAGTATCATTCTGAAGAGTCGGGGCATAATTCCGAAGAGTAGAGACATGATTCCAGGGATCGAAGCATGATTCCGATGAGCGGAGCATGATTCCAAAGGGGTTGGAGCATAATTCCGACGGGCAGCAGACATTCTGACAGAAGCATAATTTCGATGCAGAGGTTGATTCCCAGGCGAAACATAATTCTGATACGGAAAGCAGATACTCCGAGGGTTCCTAGGCACGCTAATGAGGTCTCACAAGGCATCAACCATGCCAATTTCAAAAATTACAAGTGCCGAGAAACCCTAGACAAGATCGTTTACTAGAATTTTAGGCGAAAACGAAAACTAGTTAACTACTTAACTGAAAAGTGAACGGAAATACAACCTTTGTAGATCCGGTCCTCCACCTCCATAGCTCCGCAATGAAGTCTCCTCGCTTTCCAAATGGAATCCCGGGCTCTAGCGTCGGCTTCGTCGGAGAAATGGGCGGGCAAGGTCGTCGGCTTCGTGTCGAAGATGATCTACGTCGAGGCATCACAAGATCAAGCTCCCACTTCACCAAGTCATGAAACTTGTGAAGAAAACACCCTATACTACTTGGCAAGAGGTAGAGGGGGAAGAAATAGGAGGTGGGTTCACTTTAGAATTGGATTTCTCACTTTAGAACTCAAGTTGCCATTGTTGGTAGCAAGCTTCTTCATGAAGAAGAAGAAGAAGAAGATGAAGATAATATAATAAGTATTATTTGATAATTGAAAAAGAATTCATTCTTATCATATTCTTCACCATAGTTAAGTGTAGAGAATGAACTAGGGTTAGTTCAAATGGTTAGGGTTAAGCATGAGACAAGAATGGTGACTAAGTCAAAGCTTCATGAATCTTCAACTAAAAACAAACAAAGCCACCATTCTTGTTTACATATCAAAAATAAATAAACAAATAAATAAATGAATAAGCAAAACCCTAATCATCAACTTAACCATGGTTTAATTCTTTACACTTAACCAAATAAGCATGTATCATCAAACATGATACAATCATGTGCACAAAAGTATATCACATATACAACTTGCACATCCAAGTGAGAAAATCCATTTAAAGTAAACCAATACTAGTTAATGCAAAGTAATATATCAAATATATAATTATTCATTAAATCATTAAATCAACACTTGATTTAACGATCCGGTCATATCGCATATAACCGACTAATATCTAATAGTAACAACTTATCGAATCAACACTTGATCCGATAACCCGGCTATACCGCATGTAACCGATCAATGTTACAAATCGCGAGAATCAAATACAGTATCACATACTGGTATTATTCTCGGTCCCGCACATATCTCATATGCGCTCCTATTTCGTTTCGCTTGAGCCAGGAAACCTCTGTGTAGGACTCTAAAGACTCGTCAATACGCCGGCAGCAGATGATGATCATATCAAACACCCACAAGCCGCAAGCGGTCTGCTAAACGTAACGGCCACCCGGGTATTGAGCGATCAGAAGATCGACGAGCAAGCCCGCTCACACTCCTGTGAATCCAACCAGTAACACTTACCGTACAGTCCGGTCTGATCGTCTGATATGTCGCATATCTCGCCTAGGGGTGGTAAACGTCAGACCCTAATAGCTCAATAAGTCGTGTCGATATGAGGTCTATAACAGTTCGAGAAACTACTGGTAACACTTACCAGTATATCTCAGCAACCCTGGCCAGGGATTTCCGGTTATAGCCAATCGAACACAGCGCAACATCAACTCCCTATACCGGGAGAGACGAATCCCCTCCTATCGCTCATTGCCTCCATGTGACTCGGGACTGTACCCAAAAACCACCGTTTTGCACGCCCTCTTGGACGTGGTAAGGTGGAAATCAAAGCACAGTGGGAACCACACAAGACTCTATGACGATCTCGGGTCAACAGACTACTCTGTACCAGCGTCACCAGAGAACTGCCATCTGACGTAAGGTATAATACCATCTGGGAGTTTTCGGTGAGTCCGTCCAGTGTACCCAGTCTCTACTGAGCACCCGTATATCATCTCTGATGTCAAACACCAATGGATATGGGATCATCCATCGCCCATCTGTATGGGTCGAGAATGTACACGCTAGTCTACTCTGGTATATCGATGCCCCGTCTCGATACACCCACGACTAGGGACTTTGAAGGATGTACTTATGGACTACCATGTCCCCACTAGTATGATCCGCATCATAGTCCAGGTAGTCAAGTACACATCCTAAGGGCTTTACCAACATGTATCAGAGAGACAATCAGTATACACGTTAAGGTAAAGAGTAACCAGATAGAATACTATCATGTCGAGCAAGAAAGTCCTCCCTATATATGACCCAGCATCCACTACAATATACATCCAATGTACAGTAATGGCCTCTAGGGCATACATATAACTAACAATCTCCCACTTGCACTAGGGCCATCTGTACAGCAGTGGTTGTAGTATCTCATACTCAACCATCCCATAAAAGTCTCTCTCTAGGAATAGGCCTTCGTGAGTGGATCCGCCGTGTTGTCCTCTGAGTCTACTCTCCTAACCTCGATCTCCTTGGAGATCAACCATCTCCATGATGAGGTGATACTGCCTTAGAATATGTCTGGATCACTGATGGGACCGGCGTTCCTTGGCATAAGCCACAACTCCATTGTCTCAAATGGTAGGAACGCAGTTCATCTCATGAACCAATATACACCCAAACAGCCTCTTTGGTAGCATCTTAAGTAGCGATGTATCCTGCCTTTATCGTCTAGTATGTCACGGTATCTTGCTTGAAACTCTTCCAACATACCGTCCCTTTACTGAGGGTAAAGACAATGCCTGTGACTGACACTCAGTCGTCTTTATCACCCTGGAACGCTTCCAGTGATTTTCCCCAGGATCAACTGATACCATTTCACTACATTTAGTGAGAATCCTAACATCCATTTAGATCTATCTCATAGATCCAAAACCCAAGATTTAGTAGGTATCAGTTTGATCCTTTATGGAGAATCATTGTGATAAGCGGAGATTGATCGAGCGTAGCATAGGAAACTCTTTTCCTATCAAGAGTATGTCATCCACGTACTCTACGAGAATCACTACCATACTCCCTACTACCTTTTTGTATATACAAGGTTCATCTACCATTTTGATGATGTCAAACTGTTTGACTAAGACATCAAAACAGATGTTCCAACTCCGCGATGCCTGCTTTATCAGATAAAACATCTTGCTCACGTTTCCGCTGCTCCCACTGTTTACGAGGCCCTCTGGCTGTGTACTTATAGACTCTCTCTTCTAAAACATCATTTAGAAAAGCTGTCATGACACCCAACCACCAGATATCGTAGTCATGGTATGTAGCCGTGGTAAGTAGGATCTGGATGGACTTAAGCATAGCCACTGCAAAGGGTTTCATCATTATCCACGCCTGGTCGATGACGAAAACCTTTAACAACTCTATCTTTGAAAGTCTCAACCTTTCCATCTACACCAAGTAATCTTCTCAAGATATACTTGCTCCTGATGGGGATTTAACCCTTCAGATATAGCAACCAAAGTCCATACTTTGTTGATGTATTAGGATTCCATCTCAGATCGCTAAGCATCCAGCCATTCTTACAGAGTCCCACTCCTGATGGACAGCTCGAAACTAGTTGGGTCATCATCTCATGATGCAATCCTCGCTCCCACTGTCATAGAGAAACCGAAGTAACTCTCAGGTGGGTGAGGAACCCTACTAGATCGGTGGAGAGGCTGAGGTTCGTTGGCATCTACTGAATCCTTTGGTTGTACAAAATCATCTACTGTAGTTTGTATAGCTGGAACATTTTCAGTTCTACATAACAGACCTTGCCTCGAGTTTGTCCGGATTTTGCTTTTAGACATAGGCCGGACAACCCCAAATCTTAACTAGCTTAAGACATAGGCTCTTCCCATACCATATCTCATATGGAGTGGTAGGCAACTGATTTGATTCGAACCTAATTCAATAGGTATGCAGCTTCTCAAGTGCATAACCCCCTAAGGAAAAAGGTAACTCAATAGTACTCATCATAGAGCACACCATATCAAATAGGGTGTATCTGCTCCGCCCCGACATACCATCGTGCAATGGTGTATACGGAGGAGTAATTCTGAGAGAGAATCTCATTCTCCTTTAGAATAATCCAGGATTTCCGTGCTCAAGTATTCTCCTCCTCGATCACATCAAAGGACATGATACTTTTACCCATATTTTGGTTTTCTACTTCTAACTTATATTCTATGAATATCTCAAAAGGTTCGGACTTATGTTTCAACAGGAACATATGTCTGAATCTAAAGAGATCATCAGAGAATGTAATGATGTATAAAGAACCGGTCTTGGCATGTGTAGACAGGAGACCTACATACATCAACATGTATCATCCCAAGAGTTCATTAACTCTTTCTCTGTTTCCTGTAAACGGAGCTATGGTCATCTTATCTCTGTGACATGACTGGCAAGTTTCACAAGATGTAAATTCAAACTGATTTAAATATGCATCTAAATGTAACTTAGCTAGTCAGGTCGCATCGATATGACCTAGTCTACAATACCTCAAGAAGGATCCGTTCATTTCTGAACTTTTCCTCTTGTGTGTGTTCCGTATACTAAGAACTGTAGTTTGATTTAGAACATTAATGCTTTTAGATAACGTGCCTGAACCGATCAACTTTTGATATGGGAAATGTTCAAAACATTATTCAACAATACAAAATTTTATCATTTCTTTACTACTAAAGAGACCGATATGATTTTGTATATCAGGTTCGGTATCTAATAGCATTTGTTCAGAATCAATGTATTGGTAATACAAGGTGACAGTGACCAACAGACTTGGCTGCAACACTTGCCCCTCTTTCTGTCTCATGAAACTTATCACCCGTTCTCAGTTTTTCTACCCTTTTGTAGCCCTATGTAACAGATTACATATCTGGGATCCTGATCCGGTATCATATACCAAGGATGCGGAGGATACTGAGAAACAGTTCTGTATAATGAACATACCCGAAGATGATGCATCAGCATGCACTCTCTTCGTTTGGGCGGCACGGGAAATCTGGTATTCCCCAATTTCCTTCTCTGTCTTATAACAATTATAAGTTGGAGCGGGACCAACGTTCCCCAGCTCAGTATAACAAGCGGGTTCGGTCAATAATCCGTATTATTATCTTGATTAAGGCGTGATATGGTCGCTACCTGGAGAGAGAGAGAAGAAAACACACTGCGTGCGCTCTTGCAAGAATAGATTGGTTGTTATTTTATCTAATCAGGATGGCTCCTACTGCTTTTTATCAAATCTTCCTTCAAACCCTAAAAGGAAAGACTAGCCGGGATTAATTACACGCTACAAGTTCGCCAATCTTTCAGCCAGGCCAGTGTCGGTACTTTGAGGGAGGTCCCCCGTGCTTTCGCACGAACCTAATTAATGTAAACCTCGTTTTCCCAGAGGCGTAACCCCGTTGACACCTTTCTAGACACCTACTTGATCGGCTAATTGTAATGTGTAAAACTCTCCCAGCAGTAACTCTTACTCGCAGCGGGTATCGGGATCCAACTATCTCATAGAAGGTATGCAATCTCATTGCAAATTTCAACACTTGAAATTACCGATAATATTTTGCCCCTAGCATAGTCAACAAATCATAACCGCTATTCAAGTTCAACCCGTCATTTCCCGATTGAATTAAACCCACCCGCACGACCCTTAACATAGTCAACAAAGTCGCACGACTACCCTAATCCAATCACATCATATGCTTATGCAGATAAGCACTAATTAGCTACCGCACACTACGCCTTAACATAGTCAACAAACGTAGCACGAATACTAACTAGTACTTATCTGAAATGACGGAGGGTGTCACGCCCCGCTTCCCAGAGTACGCAAGATTGGGCACGTGACATAGCCAACCATGCTACCTGTGGGTAGGAAGTATCCATCCACAGTCACATTACGGCTGTAGAGATATGAAGAACAAGATAAATAAACTATCTAACACATGTCCAAATCCATAATAACAAGAGTCAATGATAAATAAGTGCGGAAGCAAATGATCCAATACAGTAATAGAAAAGTACGTCCCATAATGCGGGCTCACATCTGGAAATAAAATGCAATAAATAAACTACTCACTACAGAACTCACAAATCAGCCTGCTGGCTGAAGTACTCCTGCTCGGTCGGCGACAGTGGTAAAGAATCTGGGCCATGCAAAACCCAGACGTCAGCGCGTCATGTCAACCAATAATATAATATGAACATGGTAATAAGCAATGCAGAAATAAACATGGATAAGCAATAATATGAAACCACAGTGCAGGGTAGTGTGCAGTGGGTAACGAAACTGTTCTATCAGGTTTTTCTATTCTAAAGTCTCTGAAATCAATTGATGACTCGTCGATGTAACTCAATAGTATCCCGTGCGTGCCCGGGACCACGGTCAAGATTCTCGAGGCTGAGTCCGAGACGTGCCGCTAGGCAGTAACAAGTAGCAGGATGGGTGAGTGATGTCAGCATCATCACTCCGGGGCTGGTCTAGCCCGTAAGACTGATCAGAACAGGTATCGAACTGTTGAGTTATAAGTCGGTTTCACCTTTGATTTCCCCATACCCCCAAGTTATGTATGTCGAGTCAGGTATTCAGTAATCAAGGACTAATGCCAACACAGGATCAGGTAAAAGCAGGTTTGTCTGGATAGACAACAGGAATGGTCCATGAGGACTCCATGTCAGGTTTGTTGGCATTAGGCATGAGATCAGGTAATAGGTCAGGTCATGGTACATCAGGTTAAGTCGATAGTAAAGGGTACCATGTCCGGTGCATCGGTATGTATATATATGTCATGTGTAGCAAGGTCAGGTCAATATGTAACGCAATCGAGGGTGTGCTCACAACAGGTATATAATCGAATAAGGAAATAACAGCAGGAAATAAAATAAACGACAATATCAGTTCATTTAATCCCAATATAGTGCAGTCGTACTATCAGATTAACAAGTTTCGAGCACCCTTGCGGTGCAATAATCACAAGGTAGTGCAACATCAATAACAGAAAGTAATAGAGCTACATGTGTACGGCTATCGTCCTTTAAACAGTAAAAATGATTAACTGGTAGTTTCGTTATTAGGGTTAAAGTGGCAATTGTGATTTTAGGTTACAGTATCATGATATATGTCATAATGCGTCCAAATTATAAAATAGCTCTACTTAGTTAAGTTTTGCAAGTTTAATGAGTCAAACACATTCAATTTGTATAACATAGCATGTAGCAAGTGATACTTGCCTCGACGGTTTCGCGAACCGGGAAAACGGACGTAGCGTCGGCGGAAAAACACGCGACGGACGCACGGTTCACGGATCGAGTCCAAACAACGAACAGCGGGACCACGCGGACTGGAGTACCTTGCTGGAATGTCGGGTCAAGTCGTCGGCATGGCCGGATTCCGGCAAGAAAGAGAATGGTGAGAATGGTTTCAATGGTATAGATCTAGAAAGCAAAGGGAATGAGAAGAGAAAGGAGAGGATGGGGGATTACTCACTGTGGGTGAAGGGGGTCACGACGGTCGACGGCGTCAATTTGCTCCGGCGGTGAACAGTGCACGCGGTGGAGATCTGCCGATCATGAAATAGTTAACAGCAGAAAGGAAAAGCAAGGGAGAGGAGAAGAAGGTTATCTCACCGAGGGGTGTGCCTGCGAGGTCGGGGACACGGGAACGGGGTCGTCTGCGGCGACAGGCGGCGGTCCGACGGTGTGCAGGGGATGTGCAGGCGAAGTGAGCAGGTGGTCGGGGCTGCGTAGACGTGCGCAGGGTGTTGGTGCAAGGGCGAGGGAGGAGATGAGCCAGTGAAGGTGGTGGGGTGAGGCTAGGATCGCCGGCGATGGAGGAACGCCGACGAGGTGGCGCGGGCGAGTGCGAGGGCGTGCGGTGGCCACCTGCAGGCGCTGGAAGGAAAGGAGAAAGGAGGAAGGAGGTGCGGTCGAGGTTGAGGAGGCAAGGGTGATGGTGGTGGTGTCGTCGGCGTGGGGGCTGAGGCGGCGACGGGCACGGTGGCGGCTAGGGTTCACGCGAGGGATCGTGGGGTTCTCGTGATGGAAAGTGAAGACGAAGGAGGTTAAGGGAATATATAGGGATAGAGAGAGAGAGAGAGATTAGAGGAAGAGAGAGAGATTAGAGGAAAGAGAGAGAAAAGGAGGCGGGCCCACGAGGGTTTGAGCCTCGTGATTGGCTGAGACGAGAACAGAAAGGATTAAAAGGATTTTCTAAATATTTAACTGGTTAAAATATGTAACAGATTAGAGTATCGAATATATATTATAGTTTTAGTATATTTAATTAAATTGGGATTTTGGCGCTAAATGAAATATTTCCAAATCGCGCCCGGGTTGCGCCCAAATATTTGAAATTCAAATGATAGGATTTTAAGCGGGTTCCAAATTTTAAAATGAGATGTCTTATGATTAAAAAGCATGCCCCCAAGTCGGACACTTGCACGCGCGCGTAGCCGTCCAAACTCGCTAGTTTCACCGAACGGGATGAAAACTCGACGCACGGATGCTACCACGCGGCTAGGGGTGACGAGTAGGCCAATATGGATATTTTTAATTTCATTTTAGGTGCTAAAATTTGTTATATGCAAAAATGACTTAGCCGGTCAAAATTTTGCAACAAGAACCAACAAGCAAGATAAATGAAATGAGCAATATCAAACACTCAACCAGTAACAGAAATAGTATTATTGGGCTCGGGTGTTACATCATACCCAACTACAAAAAGAATTTCGTCCTCGAAATTCCAAGAATGCAAGATAGATAACTACAGGAAAAGGTGAGGAAACTTCTGCCGGATCTCGTCTTCTCGCTCCCAAGTGGATTCTCCATGCGATCGATTACCCCAAGAGACTAGCACAAGAGGGATAACCTTGTTCTTAAGAACCTTTTCTCTTCGATCCTTGATTTCAACCGGTCGCTCCTCAAAAGTTAGGTCCTCTCGTACGGTTAACTCCGAATGATCCAAGACGTGGGTTTCATCTCGAACATACCTCCGTAGTTGAGATACATGAAACACATCGTGCACACCTGCCAAGGACTGTGGTAACGCCAAACGGTACGCTACCTCTCCGACACGCTCCAATATTTTGAAGGGTCCAACGAATCGAGGACTAAGCTTTCCCCGACTCCCAAAACGAATCACTCCTCTAGTCGGTGATATCTTCAAGAATACCAAATCACCCACGGCGAACTCTAGAGGTCTTCTTGACGTGTCAGCCCAACTTTTCTGTCTGTCTTGAGCTGCCTTCATATGCTTCCTGATTGTATTCACCTTCTCGACTGTCTGTACTACCAAATCTGGTCCTAGTAACCTTCGTTCACCAACATCATCCCAACAAACAGGTGAACGGCACTTACGACCATACAACGCTTCAAACGGAGCCATCTGAATAGTCGCTTGGAAACTATTGTTGTAAGAAAACTCCACCAAGTGTAGGTAATCCTCCCAAGAACCCTTGAAGTCCAACATGCATGCCCTCAACATATCTTCAAGAGTTTGGATCGTTCTCTCCGATTGTCCATCAGTTTGAGGATGATAAGCTGTGCTAAACTTCAATCGAGTCCCCAAACTTTCCTGTAAACTCCTCCAGAAGTGTGACAAGAACCGAGTGTCCCGATCGGACACGATACTCACCGGTACTCCATGCAACCTTACAATCTCCTGCATGTACCGCTCTGCCAAAGTCTCCGTCGATTGACCAACCCGAAAAGGAATAAAGTGAGCTGCCTTGGTCATCCGATCGACAATCACCCATACTGCATTGTTGCCCTTTGGACTCCGCGGTAAAGCCGTCACGAAATCCATGGTTATATGTTCCCACTTCCACTGAGGAATCGGAAGTGGTTGCAACAAACCAGCAACCCTTTGGTGTTCAGCCTTGACTTGCTGACATACCAAGCACTTAGCCACGAACCGAGCAATCTCCCGTTTCATACCTTCCCACCAGAAGTGCTGTCGAATATCTCAGTACTTCTTTGTCCCTCCTGGATGTACAGAGTAAGCTGAACTGTGTGCCTCCTTCATGAGCTCTTCACGCACATCCCCCTTTGGCACACACATACGGCTACCATACCTCAACGAACCGTCTTCGTGGACCAGTAAATCTGTTCGTAGTCCGGCTTCAACCTGCTCTCGAAACTTTTGCAGTCTAGGATCCTGCGATTGTGCCGCTTTAATCTTCTCAACTAAGGACGACTGTACTTGCAACTGCATCAACTGTCCCGTAGAATGTGGTAGCACAACCTCCAAGTCAAATCTTCGAAAATCCGCAATGATCTCCCTCTGTGTAGTCAATACCTGAATCGCTGGTAACCGACTAAGCGCGTCCGGCACGACGTTAACTTTTCCCGGATGGTACTTAAGATCAAGGTCATAGTCGGCCATCAGCTCCAACCATCTGCGTTGCCTCATGTTCAACTCCTTCTGAGTGAACACATACTTCAAACTCTTGTGATCTGTAAAAACTTCGACTCTCTCGCCCAAAAGGTAGTGTCTCCAAATCTTCAAGGCGAAGATCACGGCCGCAAGCTCCAAGTCATGAGTCGGGTAATTCTTCTCATGGGTCTTCAACTGTCTTGATGCGTAAGCTACGACCTTCCCATTCTGCATCAAAACACATCCCAATCCTTTTCCAGATGCGTCGCTGTGAATCACCAGTCCTCCGGAGTTGTCTGGTACGGTCAGGATAGGGGCGGTTATCAACTTCTGCTTCAACGTCTCGAAGGCCAATGCATATTTATCCGTCCAAATAAAAGGTACTTCCTTGCGCGTAAGCTTGGTCAACGGTTCTGCTAAACGAGCGAAGTTCTCCACAAATCTCCTGTAGTATCCGGCCAAACCAAGGAAACTTCTTATCTCAGCCACATTTCTTAGAACAGGCCAATCTCGAACTGCTGCAATCTTTCCGGGATCGACGGCAATTCCATCGCCCGACACAACATGCCCCAGAAATTTCACTTCTTCCAGCCAAAATTCGCACTTACTCATCTTCGCATACAATTTCTCCTGTCTCAGTGTCTGCAGTGCGATCTTCAAATGCTCAGCATGCTCCTCCGGACTCTTCGAGTACACCAGAATATCGTCAATGAATACCACAATAAACTGGTCCAAGAATGGTGAAAAGATTCTGTTCATCAAATCCATGAATATTGCCGGCGCATTCGTTACTCCGAAGGGCATCACCAGATACTCGAAATGTCCATATCGAGTTCGAAACGCCGTCTTGCAAATGTCTTCTGCTTTCACTCGGACCTGATGATATCCGGATCGCAAATCCAGTTTCGAGAAAACTCTCGCGCCACTAAGCTGCTCAAAAAGTTCTCCAATGCGAGGGATCGGGTACTTGTTCTTGATAGTCACCCGGTTCAATTCTCGATAATCGATGCACATCCTTCTCGTGCCATCCTTCTTCTTTACTAGAAGAACTGGAGCTCCCCAAGGCGAGTTGCTGCTTTGAATCCAACCCTTCTCAAGTAATTCACCAACTTGCTTCTTAACTTCTTCCAATTCCACTGGTGCCATCGGATAATAAGCTTTAGATACTGGCGCTGCACCAGGAATAAGGTCAATCGCGAACTCCACGTCTCGCTTCGGCGGTAAGCCCGATATATCTTCAAATACGTCCATAAAGTCACGAACAACTGCCGGCTCTTCATTACTATCAACTTCCATAGCTGTAAGAACACTGTGTGTCGGCCTAGCCCTAAACTCGACTGGCCCGACAGAACTGCTTCCCCCAGTGAAGGTAAACTCAGGATGTCAAGGAATCTGGAAAATTACCTTCCTTGCTCTACAGTCAATTTGGGCGTGGAAAGTGCCAAGAAAATCCATTCCCAAGACAACTTCATAGCTGCCCGTATCAATCACCAAGAAATCTGCAAAGAGTTCACGTCCGCACACAACAACTGTACAATTTCTACATTCCTTACTAACTATGATTTTCCCATTCCCAGTGTGTATGTCCCAAAAACTAGACAGGGTCGTGCAGGTAATCGAGTGTGTAGTTATAAATTTGGATGACATAAAACAGTGGGATGCTCCGGAATCAAATAATGCCAATGCGGGAAAACCATGAACGAGTAAAGTACCTGAAACCACTTCTCCTGATGCCTTAGCTTCCTCAGCTGTCAATGTGAAAGCTCGAGCCTGATTAGGTCCTTGAGTCAGCTGTTTCTGCCCTTGGAACGGTTTCTGCGGAGGCTTCTGCATATCATCCTTCGTACGAAGCTTCGACAGACAGGAACCAACTGCGTGATCAGTCGCTCCACAAACCAAACAAAGTCCCAGCCTCCTTCGACAATCCTTCTGCACGTGCCCAGGTAAACGGCAGTAGTCATAAATCACGCTCTTTCTTCGATCAACGATCACAGGCTTCTTCATGGGTGCTACACCTCGACGGTCCACTGGAATACCTCTGCGACCATGAGCTCTGTTAGGTACAAATGCGGGCTTCCTGGCCGCAACTGCTGTCTGCTGTAGGTTCCCTTTCATTCCCGATAAACTCTGCTTCTCCCTGGCTGCCGTAAGAACCTGCGAGAAAGTGGTCAAACCCAGGGAGACAATCTGCCTCTGGATGTCCACATCCAAACTGCGCAAGAACCTTCGCGCCCTGTCTGCCTCGTTGGAGACTAAGGGTCCAGCGAAGCGGCTGAGTCTCGTCCATTCCGCTGCATGTACGTCCACAGGAGCTCCATTTTGCCTCAGCCCAATAAATTTCTCTTCCATTTCCTCCCGTGCAGTCCGCGGGAAGAATTTCTCCAGGAAACTCTTAGAGAATTCCGCCCAACTGATTGGCTTGGGCAAGCGGTTCTCCTCCACAAGCCACCACTCTCGGGCGTAATCCACCAGCTGAATGCGCACCACATCAACTCTTTTGTCCTCTGGGATCTGTGCCGCAATCAGCAAATTCTTCGTGTCAACTAGCCACTGCTCGGCTGGCAACGGCTCCTCCAGACCAGTGAAAGTAGTAGGACCCAAACGTCTGAAATCTGCCACGGTCCCTACCCGGTCAACTGGTTTCGCTCCAGCGTTGTTTACAGACTGCCGAATGGCCTGCAGACCCTCCTGAAATGAATCTGCTTGCTGTTGGATCAGCTCAGTATGCCTCTTCTGATTTTCCAACATTCCACGTATCACTCCCAACATGGCGGCTTCATCTACGCGCCTCTAATACGTCTTGAAATTCTTATCTTCCATATTCCTGAAATCAAAACACCCAACATTAGCATGATGATAGATTCAATATATAAATTAAGGCTAGAACTCCAAGATACTTAAATAGAGTACCGCATTGTAACTATGCCGCGGTATCATAGCCACAATTACTTAACTCCACCCAAGTCGCCTAAGTCCTAGAGATAACAAGAAATCAGGTTTTCGAGTTAACATGCAAAGTAAGTTTGCACGGCGACATAATCCGGAAGAATGTGATTCAAGAATGGTAAGACGGTCAAGGTGGTAGGACATGTTTTCCTAAGCACGGGTATTCTGATTCGTGCATCGGGTATAATACCCAACTACAAAAGAATCAACCCAATTAACCTGTGTCTCTGATACCAAAAGAACCATGTCACGCCCCGCTTCCCAGAGTACGCAAGATTGGGCACGTGACATAGCCAACCATGCTACCTGTGGGTAGGAAGTATCCATCCACAGTCACATTACGGCTGTAGAGATATCAAGAACAAGATAAATAAACTATCTAACACATGTCCAAATCCATAATAACAAGAGTCAATGATAAATAAGTGCGGAAGCAAATGATCTAATACAGTAATAGAAAAGTACGCCCCATAATGCGGGCTCACATCTGGAAATAAAATGCAATAAATAAACTACTCACTACAGAACTCACAAATCAGCCTGCTGGCTGAAATACTCCTGCTCGGTCGGCGACAGTGGTAAAGAATCTGGGCCATGCAAAACCCAGACGTCAGCGCGTCATGTCAACCAATAATATAATATGAACATGGTAATAAGCAATGCAGAAATAAACATGGATAAGCAATAATATGAAACCACAGTGCAGGGTAGTGTGCAGTGGGTAACGAAACTGTTCTATCAGGTTTTTCTATTCTAAAGTCTCTGAAATCAATTGATGACTCGTCGATGTAACTCAATAGTATCCCGAGCGTGCCCGGGACCACGGTCAAGATTCTCGGGGCTGAGTCCGAGACGTGCCGCTAGGCAGTAACAAGTAGCAGGATGGGTGAGTGATGTCAGCATCATCACTCCGGGGCTGGCCTAGCCCGTAAGACTGATCAGAACAGGTATCGAACTGTTGAGTTACAAGTCGGTTTCACCTTTGATTTCCCCATACCCCCAAGTTATGTATGTCGAGTCAGGTATTCAGTAATCAAGGACTAATGCCAACACAGGATCAGGTAAAAGCAGGTTTGTCTGGATAGACAACAGGAATGGTCCATGAGGACTCCATGTCAGGTTTGTTGGCATTAGGCATGAGATCAGGTAATAGGTCAGGTCATGGTACATCAGGTTAAGTCGATAGTAAAGGGTACCATGTCCGGTGCATCGGTATGTATATATATGTCATGTGTAGCAAGGTCAGGTCAATATGTAACGCAATCGAGGGTGTGCTCACAATAGGTATATAATTGAATAAGGAAATAACAGCAGGAAATAAAATAAACGACAATATCAGTTCATTTAATCCCAATATAGTGCAGTCGTACTATCAGATTAACAAGTTTCGAGCACCCTTGCGGTGCAATAATCACAAGGTAGTGCAACATCAATAACAGAAAGTAATAGAGCTACATGTGTACGGCTATCGTCCTTTAAACAGTAAAAATGATTAACCGGTAGTTTCGTTATTAGGGTTAAAGTGGCAATTGTGATTTTAGGTTACAGTATCATGATATATGTCATAATGCGTCCAAATTATAAAATAGCTCTACTTAGTTAAGTTTTGCAAGTTTAATGAGTCAAACACATTCAATTTGTATAACATAGCATGTAGCAAGTGATACTTGCCTCGACGGTTTCGCGAACCGGGAAAACGGACGTAGCGTCGGCGGAAAAACACGCGAAGGACGTACGGTTCACGGATCGAGTCCAAACAACGAACAGCGGGACCACGCGGACCGGAGTACCTTGCTGGAATGTCGGGTCAAGTCGTCGGCACGGCCGGATTCCGGCAAGAAAGAGAATGGTGAGAATGGTTTCAATGGTATAGATCTAGAAAGCAAAGGGAATGAGAAGAGAAAGGAGAGGATGGGGGATTACTCACTGTGGGTGAAGGGGGTCACGACGATCGACGGCGTCGATTGGCTCCGGCGGTGAACAGTGCACGCGGTGGAGATCTGCCGATCATGAAATAGTTAACAGCGGAAAGGAAAAGCAAGGGAGAGGAGAAGAAGGTTATCTCACCGAGGGGTGTGCCTGCGAGGTCGGGGACACGGGAACGGGGTCGTCGGCAGCGACAGGCGGCGGTCCGACGGTGTGCAGGGGATGTGCAGGCGAGGTGAGCAGGTGGTCGGGGCTGCGTAGACGTGCGCAGGGTGTTGGTGCAAGGGCGAGGGAGGAGATGAGCCGGTGAAGGTGGTGGGGTGAGGGTAGGATCGCCGGCGATGGAGGAACGCCGACGAGGTGGCGCGGGCGAGTGCGAGGGCGTGCGGTGGCCACCTGCAGGCGCTGGAAGGAAAGGAGAAAGGAGGAAGGAGGTGCGGTCGAGGTTGAGGAGGCAAGGGTGATGATGGTGGTGTCGTCGGCGCAGGGGCTGCGGCGGCGACGGGCACGGTGGCGGTTAGGGTTCACGCGAGGGATCGTGGGGTTCTCGTGATGGAAAGTGAAGACGAAGGAGGTTAAGGGAATATATAGGGATAGAGAGAGAGAGAGAGATTAGAGGAAGAGAGAGAGAGAGATTAGAGGAAAGAGAGAGAAAAGGAGGCGGGCCCACGAGGGTTTGAGCCTCGTGATTGGCTGAGACGAGAACAGAAAGGATTAAAAGGATTTTCTAAATATTTAACTGGTTAAAATATGTAACAGATTAGAGTATCGAATATATATTATAGTTTTAGTATATTTAATTAAATTGGGATTTTGGCGCTAAATGAAATATTTCCAAATCGCGCCCGGGTTGCGCCCAAATATTTGAAATTCAAATAATAGGATTTTAAGCGGGTTCCAAATTTTAAAATGAGATGTCTTATGATTAAAAAGCATGCCCCCAAGTCGGACACTTGCACGCGCGCGTAGCCGTCCAAACTCGCCCGTTTCACCGAACGGGATGAAAACTCGACGCACGGATGCTACCACGCGGCTAGGGGTGACGAGTAGGCCAATATGGATATTTTTAATTTCATTTTAGGTGCTAAAATTTGTTACATGCAAAAATGACTTAGCCGATCAAAATTTTGCAACAAGAACCAACAAGCAAGATAAATGAAATGAGCAATGTCAAACACTCAACCAGTAACAGAAATAGTATTATTGGGCTCGGGTGTTACAGAGGGCTACGACAGGTTTTTCTGAAAACCTATTGCGTAATGAACTTGATATCGTTGTAGAATCAAATGATTTTAAAATGGAGTATTTTTGAGGCTTTTCTAGTTTTGCTAAAGGAGTCACTCCCGGTGAAGGGATCGTCGGTCCTTTCCTCGTCGAATGAGGTGCGGGATATATCATATATATCACTGTGCAAAGCATAAACTCTTAAAAGCAATCAAAAGACAAACCGAGTGTGTAGCATCTGCCAGTTTTTGCTAAAGGAGTCACTCCCGGTGAAGGGATCTCGGTCCTTTCCTCATCGAATAAGGTGCAGGATATATCATATATACCGCTGTGCAAAGCAAGAACTGTAGCTACTTGTTTTATTTTGAAATTCGATTCTACAACATCTTAGGTTTCTTTTTCTTTCATTAATCACATTAATGAAGTCCCATCATTTAAATACCTAAACATCACAGATAAATACGACGTACACTTATGCCATCCGCATTCTCCTCTATGTCCCCTCGTGCACCGTTAGGTTAGGTAACTAACGGCAGAGCAGGGCAGGGCTAGCACGGGTATAAAACATAAGTAACGTCTATATAATATATCATATATACTATATACTGTATCTATCACAGAACATCACATGATCACATCACAGATATCGCAGCAGAAGAAACATATGAAATATTGGATATACTAGGACGTCCGTGTTTTCAATACGAGCCAGTATAAAACACGGATTCCACGGTCGTGATGAATAGCCAAACCCACACCCCTAGACCCCTACGAGAGCGGCAAGCAACCCTACCAATTCTGGAGTTAGGAGACCCGGACTCGACTCCTCGAGTTGGTCTCCCACTGGACTCCAGAACCCGGTTACTTGTGCTCTCCTCCTTGGGTCTATCCTAGTGCGGAAAAGTAAATAATATACAACAACGGTGACAACTTCCGCAACCTGGAAGTGCCCCAATAAAAAGAATATTACATACAAGTTTTTACATGAATGAAAATGAAAAACACTCATCTCACATAAAAAAAACCCCGGCTATTCAAACACGACGATCCAATATAACATATCCAGCAACACATAACAACACATGTCATCAACGTAAGTAAATGTGCGCATCCCAATTGTCGTTGGCATATAGCAACGAAACCGGCGATATCACATATTACACTTACGGTCACAGAAAAGAAAGTGTAAAACTACAACAGTTGGAATCCGCAACCCCTTTAGACACCGCATGCCTAACAATTATAAACTCTGCATTTTAGTCTCATTATCGAAAACACTTTTCAATATCAAGTCGGGAAATTCAATAAGATTCCCGGCATCCTGATCGAATGCTCGTCGCAAACTTTAGTAGGCGGCTGCACCCCCGATACTGTCGACGAAGTGCACCAAGGTGGAACACCGCTACCGCGAGCACCCAAACGGATGCTTTCGGCGACGGGGTTCTCCTACAGTCACTTGGTCGGGGCTATGGGTGAGGCTGTCTATTAAGTTTATCCGGCGAGTATCCGCATACGCTACGTGATTGCGACGGACTTTTGATCACATCAAAATTCCGTGGCAACCGATCAAGTGAGACTAAAGTGCTATGTTTATAACATTCATATCAGTTATCTCATAACTACTTGTGGATTCCAAGTATTGTATCCCATTCCGGATAAATAGAAAATGTTAAACTTTCCGATTGAACATTCAAACACCCAAGTTTTCCCGATAACAGCTCAACTCTTGAAATAAGTTCAAAGACATTGACTTCATGCCTCAGTACCAACGGTCCAACCGTAGAAGGGTCAAGCCAACGCCTCACATGTGGCACGCCGTACTGCCCCAAACCCAAAGGTTCAAAGGGCAGTTCAAGATGGTCACATAATCGAGTTAAGGTTTGTTATCTTCTAGAGGGACCATCGCGTTACTTGCACTACTTAGAACGTCTTAAAACCCCGGAAAAGTCCAACAATTGGAAATTTCCCGACAGGGAAAAAATTGGGTATTTATATCCGGTCGAACTTTTTAACATATTCAAAAAATTATCCGGAATCCACATAGACAAAATCTGATAATCCGATCGAATCATCAAATCCCCAAAACAACCCCAGAAAATCCAACTCTTGAATAAATATCAAAAATTCCCAGAAAATCCAGCATAATAAAATAGGAGTTACTGTGCAAACAGTACTGGGAGAAGGGACAAAAGTGTCGCGGAACCGCCGCATTAGCCATGCTAATGCCGCGGTTCCGCCGCATCGTAGTGGAATCATGATCTCGTTTTTCACAGTTTTTCTTAGAAAACCCTGCTGAATTTTCTGCATATTTTTAATATTGAAAAATCCACATTTTCAAAAATTGGACAGAGAGTCGTCTCGGATTAGGGTTTCGGGTTCGTTCGGGTTTCAAACTTCGTCTACGCATCGCCTAAGGCTCTAGCTAGGCTCTGATACCACTGTAGGTCGGCAGCCACCCCACCCAATGGGGTCGCCGTGGCACCAACGGGTCCCTCAGCCGCTACTTTTTAAGCATGCCCCCTCGCGAGGACTACAACCCGCCGGAATACCTTCCGGTCTCGGGACACCCTGGGGGTAAGAGCCTATGCTTCGCCACACTGTCACACAGTGAGAACCCCCCATAGGTCGACATCCAATGCCTAGTAGCTCTGATACCAGTGTAGGGTTCCTAGGCACGCTAATGAGGTCTCACAAGGCATCAACCATGCCAATTTGAAAAATTACAAGTGCCGAGAAACCCTAGACAAGATCGTTTACTAGAATTTTAGACGAAAACGAAAACTAGTTAACTACTTAACTGAAAAGTGAACGGAAATACAACCTTTGTAGATCCGGTCCTCCACCTCCATAGCTCCGCAATGCAGTCTCCTCGCTGTCCAAATGGAATCCCGGGCTCTAGCGTCGGCTTCGTCGGAGAAATGGGCGGGCAAGGTCGTCGGCTTCGTGCCGAAGATGATCTACGTCGAGGCATCACAAGATCAAGCTCCCACTTCACCAAGTCATGAAACTTGTGAAGAAAACACCCTATACTACTTGGCAAGAGGTAGAGGGTGAAGAAATAGGAGGTGGGTTCACTTTAGAATTGGATTTCTCACTTTAGAACTCAAGTTGCCATTGTTGGTAGCAAGCTTCTTCATGAAGAAGAAGAAGAAGAAGATGAAGATAATATGATAAGTATTATTTGATAATTGAAAAAGAATTCATTCTTATCATATTCTTCACCATAGTTAAGTGTAGAGAATGAACTAGGGTTAGCTCAAATGGTTAGGGTTAAGCATGAGACAAGAATGGTGACTAAGTCAAAGCTTCATGAATCTTCAACTAAAAACAAACAAAGCCACCATTCTTGTTTACATATCAAAAAAAAATAAACAAATAAATAAATGAATAAGCAAAACCCTAATCATCAACTTAACCATGGTTTAATTCTTTACACTTAACCAAATAAGCATGTATCATCAAACATGATACAATCATGTGCACAAAAGTATATCACATATACAACTTGCACATCCAAGTGAGAAAATCCATTTAAAGTAAACCAATACTAGTTAATGCAAAGTAATATATCAAATATATAATTATGCATTAAATCATTAAATCAACACTTGATTTAACGATCCGGTCATATCGCATATAACCGACTAATATCTAATAGTAACAACTTATCGAATCAACACTTGATCCGATAACCCGGCTATACCGCATGTAACCGATCAATGTTACAAATCGCGAGAATCAAATACAATATCACATACTGGTATTATTCTCGGTCCCGCACATATCTCATATGCGCTCCTATTTCGTTTCGCTTGAGCCAGGAAACCTCTGTGTAGGACTCTAAGGACTCGTCAATACGCCGGCAGCAGATGATGATCATATCAAACACCCACAAGCTGCAAGCGGTCTGCTAAACGTAACGGCCACCCAGGTATTGAGCGATCAGAAGATCGACGAGCAAGCCCGCTCACACTCCTGTGAATCCAACCAGTAACACTTACCGTACAGTCCGGTCTGATCGTCTGATATGTCGCATATCTCGCCTTGGGGTGGTAAACGTCAGACCCCAATAGCTCAATAAGTCATGTCGATATGAGGTCTATAACAGTTCGAGAAACTACTGGTAACACTTACCAGTATATCTCAGCAACCCTGGCCAGGGATTTCCGATTATAGCCAATCGAACACAGCGCAACATCAACTCCCTATACTGGGAGAGACGAATCCCCTCCTATCGCTCATTGCCTCCATGTGACTCGGGACTGTACCCAAAAACCACCGTTTTGCACGCCCTCTTGGACGTGGTAAGGTGGAAATCAAAGCACAGTGGGAACCACACAAGACTCTATGACGATCTCGGCTCAACAGACTACTCTATACCAGTGTCACCAGAGAACTGCCATCTGACGTAAGGTATAATACCATCTAGGAGTTTTCGGCGAGTCCGTCCAGTGTACCCAGTCTCTACTGAGCACCCGTATATCATCTCTGATGTCAAACACCAATGGATATGGGATTATCCATCGCCCATCTGTATGGGTCGAGAATGTACACGCTAGTCTACTCTGGTATATCGATGCCCCGTCTCGATACACCCACGACTAGGGACTTTGAAGGATGTACTTATGGACTACCATGTCCCCACTAGTATGATCCGCATCATAGTCCAGGTAGTCAAGTACACATCCTAAGGGCTTTACCAATATGTATCAGAGAGACAATCAGTATACACGTTAAGGTAAAGAGTAACCAGATAGCATACTATCATGTCGAGCAAGAAATTCCTCCCTATATATGTCCCAGCATCCACTACAATATACATCCAATGTACAGTAATGGCCTCTAGGGCATACATATAACTAACACCTTACAGGTCACTATTGTGCGTTGATAGAGCCCTTAGGATTCTTGCTTGACGGTCAGCAGTATGATGGCGATCATATACGTGGGAGCTGGGGTCTATAAGCACATCCTTAAAAGGTCCCTAGTCGTGGGAGTTTTCGAGACAGGGCATCGATACTCCAGAGTAGACTAGTGTATACAGTCGAGACCCCGACGAGGGGCGGTGGCCGGTCTCACAAGCCACTGGTGTCAGTTGGTTCACCTAAGATGTATGCAGGTGCTCATTGGGTTATGAGTACACCGGACAGGACTCGCCGGGAACATGCTAGTTGGTTTTATACCTGACGTCAGATAGCAGTTCCCTGGTGATATGTGTACAGGTTAGTTCATCAACCTGAGATCGTCATTTGTCTCGTGTGAGTTCCCACTGTACTTTGATTACTACCCTACCACGGCTCAAAGGAGTCGTGCAAACAGTTTTTAGTTGGGTACAGTCCCGAGCCACATGGAGGCAGTGAGCGGATCTGCAGGGGTTCGTCTCTCCCGGTATTGGGGGTGAGGTCGCACTGTGTCTAGGAGAGCCATTACACGAAGTCCTTGGCCAAGGCAGGAGGTATACTGGTAGGTATTCCAGTAATATCTCAGGGTGTTCTGGGCTACACTCCGACACGACTTATACCGCTTTTGGGGGTCTGACTTTTACCAACCCCTAGGCCCGACATGCGATGCTCATAGACGAACGGACCGGACTGTACGGATATTGTCACTGACAGGCTCAGTAGGGTGTCAGGATGAGTTCGCTCATCGACGTCCCTTTTGGTCAATACTTGGTAGCCCGTTACGTACGGCTAATACCTCTGACGTGCTAGTGGTTAAATCCACAGCCAATGTATTGACGGGTCTTTAGAGTCCCCCACAGACAGTTTCTCAAGTTTTGGGAGAAACGCTGAAGAGGCCATATAGATATATGGCAGGGTTCGATCATATACGTGCGGTATTGCACGAATCATGATCGGACGGATAATACTAGCGGGCTTTGGTTTAAGCCGGATCCTAGTATTGTATAGTGTAGATTTTGTCTCATTGCATTTGTATTCAGTCGGAATACAAATGCGGGTATGTATATACAGTCGCAGGGTTTTCCTGTAATTGATTATGGGATAAGTTTTTTGAAGTTGCCAGTTTGCTTTCCGTTTCGGCCATTTTCCTTTGTTTCTTTCATTGGCTGAAAATTGGCGGAAGGGTGTTTATTTGCAAATGTGCAAATTTGCAATTTGGAGGGTTGTTTTTGTGATGATGGCTTCATGATGGTTCAACCATCATTTGACTTCTTTGTTCATCATTGCTTGCTATGATGGGTTGAGTGATGGGTTTTGGAGTGAGACTTTGTGGTGATGATTATTCCTAATCATGACCCTTTTCTCTTGCTTGCATTATTGCTTCCCCCTCTTGTCTTTTCTCTCTCTCCCCTTGACAAAAGCTTGGCCGGCCACACTAGGAAGGGGCTGTCCAAATTATTGGGGTGGGGTTTTTTATCTCTTTGGTTTGCACTAAAAACCCTTTAGCTCATCTCCAATGTTGATATCCTTCTTCCATTCCAAATGGCAACTTAAAACAACCCCATGAGACAAAACCATTCTACACTTAGCCTACAGCATTCTTGGACACGTTGGCTCGCCAACTTCGTGCCCGAGTTACCTCGGTCCAGAGGTGGGAACCTGTAAAAGGACCCGGCGATGTGGTGCCCTTTCCGTCGAGGAGATGAAGACCGGAGATTCTGCGAGGAGATCGGGATGGAGGCCGAAGACCGAAGGACACGGATCGCTCGGTATAGCTTTCTACCCATTCTCTAGTTTGCTAGTGGTAGGTTAATGGCCCGATCCGGGTTTAAATGTCCGCGGTAGCGCCGGTTTCTAGTTTATAGAAAAGTTTTGTTTTCCGCATTTTGGCCTCGTACAGACAGCCGCGGCGCTGCCGTGCACTTACATTGGTATCAGAACCACGCCATTAACCTAGTCTAGCTTGCTCTAACGTGTTTACAAGTTCGATCGAACGAATTTTCTAAAAACCCCATTTTCAAGTCCAGGTTTCTGTCGAATTTTTTCTGTGCTCAAAAAATTATTTGGTACATTGCAAAAATACGTGCAGGGTTTTATAAGAATTCTGTGAAAATTTGGTCGGCTGAAATTACAGTAGAGCGGCGGATCAGCGGCCGAAACCACGTTTAGGCCGTTGATCCGCCGCCGTACTGTAGCCAAACTGCACCAAATTTCTACAGTGGGTTTCTGACATGGAAATAGGATTTCTGGTATATTCTTTTTGGGCCCAGATTTATTTTGAGTGCTACAGTAGTGCTTGGGGCCCACTTCGGGAAATTTAGTCGATCGAAATTTTAAACATATTAGTTCACAGTATTTACATTATATTTGCGACCGTGAATGTCACTTGATAGGTAAATCCTGTCTAACTGCTATAGTTCTTTTAGACGGATTTGCAAACGTGACATTCACGTTGATGTTATGTGCTGTGCTGTGATGTTACAGATTTGTCATGGTGGATAGCCTGGATACAATGATAGTACAGTTTGGTTGTTTATGTACATTTGATATTGCGGGGCGAGCGTCCGACATGTGGACTGTCGTTACTGCTTGTTTGTATATTATTCTTTTGGGGCACGACCGGGCTGAGGTCGATATACCCGTTGTATATTTTACTTTCTGTACTAGGATTACCCCGGGGAGGGGTGCACGCGTAGCCGGGTTATAGAAGGCAACGGGTCCGCATCTCATGGCGTTGAAACGGAGGGGGCTTCACTCTAGAATTGGCGGGCTATTCGCCGCACTCGTAGGGGGTACAGGTTGACCTAAGGAGGGGTGCTCAAGTTACCGGATTCCGTGAAGTGCTGGGTGGTCCATTCACGTTTTTGAAGGGGGCTGCCTCGCTTCAGGTTTTGGCGGGTAACTTGCCGCGCCCATAGGGGTCTAGGATTTCATTGCACAGGCTATCCACACGCCCAAGGGAACGTCGGGTTTCAGAAGAGGCTCTATGAAACCCGGGGATCCCAGATATCTGTATTGTTCTGCGATACTTATTACATTTCTGTGATGTTGCATTTTATCATGCCTTAAGCAAATATTATATATTGATATATGTACTAGTAGATGTTGTATATATTTTTCATCCACGCTGGTCCAGTCCCCGCTCTGTCGTTAGTTAAGTAACCTAACGGGTGATGACGGGACCCAGTGGCGAATGCGGATGGTATATACGTACATCATTATTTTCGTTCTTTATTGGTGTGATCAATTATGGGACTGCGTTGATTCGGATCAATGCAAGCTAAATAAACCTATTCTGATGTTGTTGGAACATTTTTCAAAAAGCTGTTATTGCAAGGATGTTCTCTTTTATTTTGCACAGTGGTATTCGGTTATGAATATCCAGCACCTCAGTCGACGAGGCAAAGGCCGAGATCCCTTCACCGGGAGTGACCCCTTGGACATAAGTTTGTGTCAGGGTAATAACTTCACTATAGTCGATTGCCTTTTGCTTTGCATCGTGGTTTTCAGTTGGAATATCCTGCACCTCATTCTATGGGGAAAGAGCCGAGACCCCTTCACCGGGAGTGACCTCTTTAGCAAAGGTTTTCGTCACTATATTTTTATAAAAAGCTATCCGGTTCCTTCAACGATATCAAGTTTATTACGTTAAAGGTTTTTCGCCAAAAACCATTCGTAGCCCTCCGTCATTTCAGATGGGTAGCACGTAGTATTCATGCTATGTTTGTTGACCTTCGTCAAGGCATAGTGAATGGTAGCTGCTTGTTACCTTTCTGTTGCATAGATAGATGCGTTGGTTTGGGACAGTCGTATAGCCTTGTTGACCTTCGTCAAGGGCTTGTACGGGTGGGTTCAAATTAACCTGGACAATGACGGGTAGAACTTGACATGTGACTTATAATTTGTTGACTTTCGTCAAGGTCATAAGAGCATGTGGTAAAAATCACATCGGGAGTTTCTAAATAAACTGAAACTTGCCAGATATGCGCATACCTTCTGGAGTGTGATAACGTGAGTGGATTCCATCACGTTATCATGCGATGATAGTTGGATCCCGATTCCCACTGATGAGTTGGTTTACTCTTCGGGTGATCCCGACTAATTCTTCTTTCAGGTTTGGAGGAGAATTTGAGGTTACAGTGGGAGGTTTCCTGATTGGATAAAGTGATAACCATTCTGATCTAGGTTAGAGTGCACGCTGAGTGTTTCTTTTCTCTCTCTGTGGCAGCGACCATGGCCCGACCCTTGACTATGACTCAGTGACCAAGTTGACCGAACCTTCTTAAAACACTGGATTTTGGATTGTCAGAGTTGCATACCTCATTGCCACTCCTACTTTTACTCTTTTCTCCAGGACACCCCGTATTACTACGAACGTCCACTTCCATTGGATAAAACCATCGTATGGTTATATACGAACTCGAAGGAACTTGTTCTATATTCGATGATGGTTTCTGGTTCTGGAGAAAACGAATAGGACTATTCAGTTGTTTTTTCCTTTTACCTTCCCTCAGGTTGCGAGTGCTCCTTGGATTAGGACAGTACACCTATTACGCTTATTGGATGGTCTTCTTCCAAACCATAGGCAGGTGCCGAACGGTAGGGAATGAAGAAAACCAATTAGCTTAACGAAGGTGTGCAGAAGGTATTAAGTAAAGACATATAAAGGGGTTAGTAAGAGGGCAAAGTAAACTGTGACTGCTATTCACGACCAAACCAAGTATTTCTTCTCCAATCCTACTTCACCTTTGTATTTCTCCAGAACACTCCGTATCACTACGAAGATCCACAGTTTATTGGATACTCCATCGTATGGTTATATACGAACTCGAAAGGAACTTGTTCCAGTTCGGGGATGGATTCTGGTTCAGGAGAAATAGGAATAAGGTTTATTCGATCGTCTTTTATCTTCACCTTCTCTCGCATTGCGAGTGCTCCTAGGATTAGGACAGTACACCTATTACGCTTATTGGATAGTCTTCTTCCAAACCATAGACTGGTGCCGAACGGTAGGGAAGGAAGAAAGCCATTTAGCCTAAGAGGGTGTACAGAAGGTAACGACTAAAGACATATAAAGGGATTTGGAGAGATGGTAAAGAAATATACGGTTACAGTTGTAAATCTGGATAATGGAAGAGTCATTACTATGAATACCCGGATAAACATTTCAATGTTTCAGTTTCACTGTGTACTGTTAATAGAAAACTGATTTCCCAATTAGACCTTGCGTCAGGGTATGTATTTACCAGGTATAATTCTCACATCTGTATGGTTTTACAGATGATGAGTAGGAGTAAGTTATTGGGAATTAAGTGATCATCCTCATTATATCGGAATTCGTTGTAATTGGTGATATTTGAGGAAATCGCCTGGGCTGTTTGCCGGACGGCAAATATTTGGTTTTGAATATCCGTTGCTATGCACCAATTTCAAATTGATATATCTATACGTCTATTTTTATAGAGTGAGATATAACTTTTTGAAATTATGTCCATGACATGTACCTATATCGGTGAATGGTTAGGTAAGGAGCATTAAACAGCGGTGTAATTCTTCTTAACCATAAGTACTGTTTTCAACCTACGACACACAGGGATTGAGTTATTAGACTCAAGGGACTTATACAGAGTATTGTATGTTGTCCAGTGTCCATCAGGACAAAGGGGTTGGTACTCGTACTATATTCGGTTTACTTTTGACTTCTCTAATTTTTAGACAAGTGTTTTGTGGAAACACAAGGTCCATGTTTTGAGAAGTTATAGGTATATGAATAAAGTAGAGAACCAGGTGTTACAAGTATCGGGATTCTTCAAGGTGATCGAAGATATAGATACTTGTGTATGGTATTCGGTTGATAGTAATGATAAAGAGAACTTGCTTCTATTTCAGGTTACTCATAATTGGAATCACTCCTGAGTTGGGTAATGCTGATCGGCCTCCTTCCATTTAGTTGACATGCACTGGAGACAGTTGCATGATTTGAATCTGGTTCCTATTAAATCAGTGCCTCTGTTTCTATATTGGATATAGAACGGTTCATATCTTAACGATGTTAAGGTACGGGGAGTTGTCCGGCTTATGCTTAAAACCAGACTCTGGATAACTCAAGGCAAGTTTCTGTAATGGCTGTTTGTGGGTTGACCCGGGCTATGACGAGGGTTGATTTTCTACCATCTGGAAGATCAATAGTGATATTGTTCTTGACTCGCCACAGTTTTAACAAAATGGATTTTTTTTTCAGAAAACAGTAGTGGGGGTATGGTAGAACTGGAAGTGATTCCAGAACCGCAAACGATTACTAAAAATTTAATAGGACCTAAAGATTCAATCTGGATTGACATTCTATTGGCCACTCCGCATATATGGTGGGTAACCTCAGGCACTCGAGAGATACTTCGGTATGATCAAAGACGATGACAGGGAGGTTCTTGTTTACCCAGACTTTCCATTGCTGTTGTTCCAGACTGTGAAATCCGGTGGAAGGATGAGTATAGCGTCGTTCTAAACTAGCTTTAGAAGTGCACGTATATATGATTCTGTCAGAAGGTTGTCGTAGTCAGTGGGAGCAGCGGAAGCATTGGTGGACAAGTGGCTTATGTCTATTTATACACTAAAGCAGATATAGCAGAGATATATCATCTATTTCTGATGTGACAGTCATAGGTTTGACTTCATCAGAATAAGAGGATGGATCTGTTAAGAAGGTAGTAGGGTATGATGTCCTGGTATTTGGATGACATACACAGAGTAGGAAGTGAAATTCCTATACTACGATCGGTTAAACTTTGGTTGTCACACAGTGGTTTCTCCACATAAGGATATAGATATTATATCAGATATTCTGGTAACTAGATCTATGGTTTTAGATCTAGATTTGGGTAGTTTCCCAATCTGGGTACTTAGACAGCATTCTAAAGGTGTTTTAGGATGGACAACTCCTGGCATGGTTGTGTACCTGCAGGTGATGGAGTCACCCTCTCTAGAGGTGTACGTCTTACAGACTAAAGGGAAGAGAGATGTGCATGATTGGCAGATCACTTGCTTAGGCAATTGAGTCAATCATGAGATATCAAGTATCACACCAGATGTTTTTTGCACTAGATGCAATAAGTTGATATTGATCCAATCCTGGAGAAGCATTCGGAAGCAGTTTTAGAACATAAGTGGATGTTCTAGGGATATGATAACAACAGCCTCATTCGGGAGACAGTTATCATTCCTGGCTTCCAAGGTGACCTGGATGACAGAGTGACTGTCAGAGTTATAGTTTTCCCTCTGACGAGGGGCAGTGTTTTGGACAGGTGATCCAAGCAGACTCTGAGGGAGGCATTACGCAGGACACTGATTAAGTTCAGTTGACGATACAGTCTAAGAAGTTTGGATTTGGAGTTCATTTATGAGCTAGGTCCCATCAGATATCCAGACATATTCTAAGACAGGTATTGCTCATTTTAGGAGATGGCTTTCTCCATGAACTTGAGATAAAGAGAGGCATAGAAAGAAACATCAGGGCGGACCACTCACTTAGGCTATTCCTCGAACGTAATAGTTTCGCAAACGGGTTTTGTGAAACTGATTAGTAAAGAAGTTGGGTGTTCGGTATCACACGGGCTGTGAGTATGCGACATCGCAATAATTAGCCTTGAGTGCAAGTGGGAGATTGTTGGATATAGTGCCCTTAGAGTCAATTATTGGATCACAGGCATGTGATTGCAATGATTGAGGGAGGACCTATACTGGTAGGACAGTCTTACTCAATATGATAGTATGCTATCTGGTTTATCTTTATCATCGTGTACTGCTTTAGGTGACCTTACAGGTCACTATTGCGCGTTGATAGAGCCCTTAGGATTCTTGCTTGATGGCCAGCAGTATGATGGTGATCATATACGTGGGAGCTGGGGTCTATAAGCACATCCTTAAAAGGTCCCTAGTCGTGGGAGTTTTCGAGACAGGGTATCGATACTCCAGAGTAGACTAGTGTATACATTCGAGACCCCGACGAGGGGCGGTGGCCGGTCTCACAAGCCACTGGTGTCAGTTGGTTCACCTAAGATGTATACAGGTGCTCATTGGGTTATGAGTACACCGGACAGGACTCGCCGGGAACATGCTAGTTGGTTTTATACCTGACGTCAGATAGCAGTTCCCTGGTGACATGTGTACAGGTTAGTTCATCGACCTGAGATCGTCATTTGTCTCGTGTGAGTTCCCACTGTACTTTGATTACTATCCTACCACGGCTCAAAGGAGTCGTCCAAACAGGTTTTAGTTGGGTACAGTCCCAAGCCACATGGAGGCAGTGAGCGGATCTGCAGGGGTTCGTCTCTCCCGGTATTGGGGGTGAGGTCGCGCTGTGTCTAGGAGAGCCATTACACGAAGTCCTTGGCTAAGGCAGGAGGTTTACTGGTAGGTATTCCAGTAATATCTCAGGGTGTTCTGGGCTACACTCCGACACGACTTGTACCGCTTTTGGGGGTCTGACTTTTACCAACCCCTTAGGCCCGACATGCGATGCTCATAGACGAACGGACCGGACTGTACGGATATTGTCACTGACAGGCTCAATAGGGTGTCAGGATGAGTTCGCTCATCGATGTCCCTTTTGGTCAATACTTGGTAGCCCGTTACGTACGGCTAATACCTCTGACGTGCTAGTGGTTAAATCCACAGCCAATGTATTGACGGGTCTTTAGAGTCCCCCACAGACAGTTTCTCAAGTTTCGGGCGAAATGCTGTAGAGGCCGTATGGATATATGGCAGGGTTCGATCATATACGTGCGGTATTGCATGGATCATGATCGGACGGATAATACTAGCGGGCTTTGGTTTAAGCCGGATCCTAGTATTGTACAGTGTAGATTTTGTCTCATTGCATTTGTATTCAGTCGGAATACAAATGCGGGTATGTATATACAGTCGCGGGGTTTTCCTGTAATTTATTATGGGATCAATTTTTTGAAGTTGCCAGTTTGCTTTCCGTTGTGGCCATTTTCCTTTGTTTCTTTCATTGGCTGAAAATTGGTGGAAGGGGGCTTATTTGCAAATGTGCAAATTAGCAATTTGGAGGGTTGTTTTTGTGATGATAGCTTCATGATGGTTCAACCATCATTTGACTTCTTTGTTCATCATTGTTTGCTATGATGGGTTGAGTGATGGGTTTTGGAGTGAGACTTTGTGGTGATGATTATTCCTAATCATCACCCTTTTCTCTTGCTTGCATTATTGCTTCCCCCCTTGTCTTTTATCTCTCTCCCCCTTGAAAAAAGCTTGGCCGGCCACACTAGGAAGGGGCTGTCCAAATTATTGGGGCGGGTTTTTTATCTCTTTGGTTTGCACTAAAAACCCTTTAGCTCATCTCCAATGTTGATATCCTTCTTCCATTCCAAATGGCAACTTAAAACAACCCCATGAGACAAAACCATTCTACGCTTAGCCTACAGCATTCTTGGACACGTCGGCTCGCCAACTTCATGCCCGAGTTGCCTCGGTCCAGAGGTGTGAGCCCGTAAAAGGACCCGGCAATGTGGTGCCCTTTCCGACGAGGAGATGAAGACCGGAGGTTCCGCGAGGAGATCGGGATGGAGGCCGAAGACCGAAGGACACGGATCGCTCGGTATAGCTTTCTGCCCATTCGCTAGTTTGCTAGTGGTAGGCTAATGGCCCGATCCGGGTTTAACAGTCCGCGGTAGCGTCGGTTTCTAATTTATAGAAAAGTTTTGTTTTCCGCATTTTGGCCTCGTTCAGACGGCCGCAGCGCTGCCGTGCACTTACAGTCGCTGGTTGCCTTAATTCCAAATCGAAGCATAATTTCGATAGGGAGGTCGTTGGTTGATTTGTCCATGGCACGGAGTGTCTGTGGTCGACGTTTCCCCGGCACGAAGTGTCACTAGTTTTGATGTAGAGGTCGATTCCCAGGCGAAGCATAATTCCAATAGGGAAGGTGGATACTCCGAGACGAAGCATGATTTTGACACGGGGTACACTCTGAGATGAAGCATGATTCTGCCACAGAGGTTGTTGGTTTGATTTGAATTGGGTTGACATCAGCATCGCTATGCTGGAATATAATACCAGCAGCGAATCATCATTTGCCATGAGTGTATTTGGCACGTTCCTAGTTTAACGACTTAGGGGTCATCTGTTTCCAGTTTAATGACTTAGAGGTCATCTGTTTCCAGTTTAAAGACTTAGGGGTCTTCTGTTTCCAGTTTAACGACTTAGAGGTCATCTGTTCCCAGTTTAAAGACTTAAGGGGTCTTCTGTTTCCAGTTTAACGACTTAGAGGTCATATGTGCCCAGTTTAACGACTTAGAGGTCATCTGTTCCCAGTTATAGAGTTAGGGGTCTATGGGATTGGAGTTTAGGATTTTGGGATAGGGGTCGGCATCTGCATTGCTGCACTGGAATAATTCCAGAAGCAACTCATCATTTGCCTTTGCCTATTGGGGAGCGATGGCTTAGGAGACAGGTTTAGTTCCCTATCACCTAAGGCTTTTCAATTTTATAAGCCGTAAGGGTCTCATAAAAGCATTTTATCCCTACGAGTCTAAAGGGTCCGACAGGTGTATTTTCTTCTTAGGAGTCGTGGGGAATCCCAAGTGTGTTTTTCCTTTGTGAGTCGTAAGGATCCCACGAAGGTGTTTTCTTACGAGTCGAGAGGATCTCGTAAGGTTTGTTCTCCTCATGTATCGTGAGGACACATGAGTGGGTCTTTCCAGATGGAGCATAATTCCAAGGGCGGATTGCGGTGGGGCATGAGTGTGATGAGAATTATTTGAGCCCATGGATTGTATACGGTATTCAACTTGGGGACCGGCCGTAGGGCCAGGAGAATTTTGGGAAATTGGATTTTGGTTAGCGTCTGCATTGCTGCAGTGGAATATGGTACAAGGAGCGACTCATCATTCGCCATTGGGAATTTGAATTTTGGTTGGCGTCTGCATCGCTGCAATGGAATATGGTACCAGGAGTGACTCATCATTCGCCATTGGGAATTTGAATTTTGGTTCGTGTCTGCATCGCTGCACTGGAATATGGTACCAGGAGCGACTCATCATTCGCCGTTGGGAATTTAGGGATTTGGGGTTAGGTTGGCGTCTGCATCGCCGCACTAGAAAATGGTACCAAGAGCGACTCATCATTCGCCTTTTTTTTACCGCGGTTGCTCTATCATTTCATCTTTTCTGATCGCGAAGGTCACGATTGCCCTATCATTTCGGCTATTTATTCGCGGTTGCCTTATCATTTCGGCTTTATTTTCATCTTTATTTTTACTCGCTGATTTTTATTGCGAGTTGCCCCATCATTTCGGCTTTTTTATTATTATTATTATTATTTTTTGTTTTATTTACACATTTTTACATCCCCAGTTTAACAACTTAGAGGTCGACTATTCCCAGTTTAATGACATGGTGGTCAGTGGTTCCCAGTTTAACGACGTGGTGGTCGGTTGTCCCCCAATTTAATGACATGGTGGTCGATCTCTCCCAGGTTAATGACGTGGTGGTCAGCTATTTTGTATGAAGTTGGCGATCGCAACTTGACTGTTTTTTAACACACCTTTAGACAGTTCTATCTTTCCTGTGTTGTATTGCTTTTCGACCCAATCTTTGAAGACGAAGCAGTCCTCAATGGCACGACCTATCATTCTATGATAGGGGCAGTATTTGGGGTCGTCGATCATATTCGCTTCTTGCGGTCTTTTTGATTCTGGCAATTGTAGACCGTTTCTTAGGGCGTCCCTGAATATCTTGTGGACTTTGTCCCTTCTGAAAGAATAGACTTTATCCAGCTTCTCTTTCAGTGGAGGTTCTCCTCCCTCTCCGAACACTGGCTTCCGATTCCGGTTGGTATTAGGCCCGCTCATCCCTTGCTTATTTCGGTTAGCTGAGGTGTTGAAAGATTCAGAATCCTCGGAATTTCCGCCTTTGAGATTTTCATCCTTTCGGTTTCTCCAGAACCTATTGTTATTTTGGGAATCCGAGGAGAATTCCTGCTTTGAGCGCTCCAGCATCTGAACTTTCCTGGTCAACTCTTGGAATGTTTTGAGACCCGCGGTGTATAGAAACGGGGCAATCCAATTGATGAGATTTCCGACAAGGAGACTGACAGATTGGTCCTGCTCTATCGGCAGTTCACATTTGACGAAGAGATTGCGCCATCGGGTTATAAAATCCATGCTGCTTTCGTTGTTCTTTGGCTCGGTCCTTACGAGATCGTCAATGGTGATCTTATCACTGACGCTCATGAACCTCTGCCGAAACAGAGACTCTATTTGGATGAAAGTTGTAACGGAGCCATCCGGTATGCTCGTGTACCAGTCGAAAGCAACATCGATCAGGCTATTAACAAACTGACGGATGTTCATAACAGAATACTGCATTTTATACCGCCCATTCTTATGCTCGTGTGTTTATAGGTAGGTGCTTTTAATCCGTATTTGTTACATATTTACAGAGTACAGGTTTCCAGTCCAAATATTGTAAATCAAGACAAAATCTCCACAGTTACACCAAATACAGAACATCTGTTGACAGCAGATAAAAGCCGGGTTCTGGTCATCCATATCCGTCCAGTGCCGAGTACCAGTTCCAGAGATGAGACATATGACAGTGGTCATTCGTGTCTCGGACAAGCACAGAGCACGAGGGGGCTGCACAAGAATCAATGGGTGCGCAGAGCTCGATGGAGATAAAGTCAAAAGTAAAGAAAAAGATAGCAATCTTGGACTAAGAATTCTGAAGATATTCTGGAAGATTTTGTGCAGTTTGAAGTTTTCAAACACGAGGAAAAAGTAAACCAGGAGATCACCCAAAAACCGAGGACCCAAATCCCCTATACGGCCACGGATCCGCGGCCAATAGGGGGTATTGGCCGCGGAAACGCGGCCGTACTGTGGCTTCAGCGTGTCATCTTTTAGGGGCTTTTTTGTAACTTCCCATAGGTTCTGAATGTTGCCCTATATTTCCAGATCCCTGCCTATAAATACCCCAGATCTGAACCATTGTAAGGGTCCATTCTTTTAGTATCTTTTTGTAGGTTTTAGTTTTTCTTCTCCTTCTTCTTCATCTTTTCTCCATGAAAATTGTAGTGAGAGCTTTTTGAGTGGAGGATTAATGAAGATGAGGGCTTTTTGTATCATTCTCTTTTGTTTAATTTCCCCTTGAGATTCTTGCTTTCTCTTGATCTTTCAACCTCTTCATTGAGCTTGAAAGGTTAAGAGTTTGTTATTGAACTCAAGGGTCGTATTTTCTTATAGAATTAGCACTTCATTTCACATGCGTTCTCTACCCTTCTCTTGATCTTGCAACCTCTTGATTGAGCTTGCAAGTTTAAGGGTTGGCTATTGATCCCATGCTTGTCTTGAGTTCTAGTTTCTAATTCTTTTTATTGCTTATTTATTACTTGCTTTTTATTACCTTGCTTTACTTTCTTGCAATTTCATTTCATGCACTTACTTACTTGTAATCTTTTCTTTTCTTTGTTCTTTTCTTTTGCTCTTTGTTGTTCATTTTGTGAATGTTGTAATTATCATTGTTAAGAATCAATACGGTATTGTAAGTTAAGATTTTCTTTGCTCATTTCCTTTTCCCGTTATTTTCCTTTGAACTCCGCCCGAACCATACGCAAGCGCTCCGTTAGGCACCCTACCCTGACAAGGTAACGGTGATTCCTAACCGCGACCGGTTGCGTTCGGTTTGGCCGGAGGCGAAAGCAAGAGACAAGAACGGAAGGACAAGGGTAAATAAGCCGTATTCCACGAATACCGCGCTTAAATCCCCTAATCCACGTTGTTGCCGATTGCTCTAGCTTCAATTGGTCAAGACTCGGCTCAAAGGTTTTGAGTACGGATTTCTTTAGCTTATAATCTCGTATCTTTTTCTTAACAACTTTATACTTGCAAATAATACACTTAGGATAGAATCGAACAAACCTCATACAAATTCTTTATTGACTCGTCTAAAACAAGAACGGACATACAACCATCTCCCTGTGGATTGACCCGTGCTCAACCGGCTAGCTGCATAGCGACACCGTCCTGATCGCGGTTATACTTTAGAACTTTGAACATCCGACACGCCAAAAGCGTGCGATCAACGGAGGAGAAGCGCATCATTGCCCCCAGCATTCCCTCATGAGTCTTTAAAGTGGGCGATGTGCTGATTTGCATTTCCCGTCCCATCAAATCTTCCGAATTTGGGGATGACATAGCTGCTAAGAAATTCTACCAGATCATACTGAGCAGGATATGGTCTCCCACTACTGCTGATATCTTTTTACGTTTCAGCTTCGGCTACCAATGTTTTGACTTTGTTGGCAACCAAATCCATGATTTGATCTTAAGTTAGCGGGCTACTGTCATCGGTAGCCAAGACATTTCCTGAGATAGGATGTGACTGACTTTCATGCGGTCCGCCCATCTTTGGATTTGAGCGAATAAGCGCCGGCTGCCTTGGGACACCGTTTCTCGGTTCATGAGCAGAGCCCTATGCTTGATTGGGCGGATGAGAGGCAACTTGGGCCGTGAGCTGCATCACGATATTCGTCAAGTCGTCAATTTTAGAGTAAAGTTTGGCCATCTCCTTGTCTTTGCTTCTGAGCTGTTTTCGAAGCTCTTGGAGAAATTGCTGCTTTGTGTTCTTGGAACGGAGTATTGACTCATCTTTGCTTTCCGAGCCTGACACCTTATGAACCGAAGGATCTCTCCGCTTATCAGCTTCACTGGGAGGATTTTCATTACCTTCTGGAGGATGCTGGTCTTGGGAAGTGACAGCCGCATTCACACCAGATTGGATTTGAGATGTGGTGGCCCCGTCCTTGCTCTCGCTGCGCGTGCCCACCATATCGACAGTGTGGACCACATATCCAGCGATATCTTTATCTTTGGCGGGGTAACCCTGTTCTTCGAACCTCATAAAGTTAAGCCTAGCAGGAGCCCTAGCCCTTTTGTTGGCTCTATATCTGAGCATTTTTTGTCTTAGCTTCTCGATTTTGAGGGCTTAGTGGGCAACCGTTTTTTGGGAATCCACTGTGAGTCGATTGGTCCATTTTTTAGGAATCCACCGTGAGTCGATTGGCGGGGAGCTTAGAGAAGATACCCGATCGAGCAGTTATCAAGGGCACCACCGGAGCTTTCTCGAGATGCCTTATTGCTCTATTGGTGTTGATGGCCTTGCCTCTAGCTGGAGTAAAGAAAAGTTGTTCAAACACCGACTTGCGTTTGGGTAGTGGTGCCCTCGAGATCACCACATTTGGCATCTTGCCTTACGAGGCCGGTTTGTCTGTTAACGGAGCTTAAGGAGCTGGGATGGCATTAGCTGACACGAACAGAATAGAGCCAAATGGTAGCGGCGGCTCCTCCCATTGTCGCCCGAGACTGGCCGGGAGGACCGTCCTGGCATCCATCTTCATCGTGTAGGAGATGGGAGCTGTGTCGAGAGCTGAGCTGATCCTTGGAGACATTTTGTTATGTCTGGAGATTGCAATTTGAAATTTGTTAACCTACACAAATATAACAACGCTAAACTTTCTGTACAACTTTCTATACAATTTTCTCAAAAAATACAGAAAAGGGTATTTTTGCCTGAGCACAAGATATAAGTTTGTTTTGCTTTTTAATAGCAAGAAGGAGCTTGTAGCTCATTGGTAAGACCTTGCACTGCTGAACCAAAGCACCAGAGTTCAAATCTCATCCCCGCATTATTTTTAATATTATTTTGTTTTGAATTTTTAGAAGTCCAAGAGCCTACACCTGCATAACTCTTAAAACCCCCACTACACATATAAAACAAACTGACACAAGGGCTACACAAAGCGACGAGGACACGTGGCAGCGAGCCCCGGCCCGACTCGGCCGACTCGGGCCGGCGACTCGACCGACTCGGCCCGCCGCCGCCGGCCGAATTCGGTCGGATCGCCGAGTTGCCTTCATGAAAGTTCTGCCTTTTTGTATTCTAATAACCCCTGTATACTTTAATTTCTCTGCACAGTAACAGAGACATTAAAAATCCCCCATTAACCTATTTTTTAATACAATTTTTAATACATTTTCAATACAACTTTTCATCTACCCTAAACCCTAGATTAACCTATAAATACCACCCCTAAACACACCTCTCTCATTCACAATTATTTCCAAACTCTCAAGAAAACTCTATAGAATTTTTGTGTACAAGTGGAGTTAGCGAAGGGCGAAACTCCGGCGATCTTTCGACAACGACCCTAGGAGCTCCCGGCGACGAAACGATGCACCGGCACCTCCTACCGCTTCCTCTCCCTCTTTTCTTGACTCTAAACCCATAAGTCCCACCTCCCTCTTCCCTTTGATATTCTAAAAAGTTTTTTTTCTAAAACTCGATAGAAGCGGAGTTAAATCCGACTTCCGATTCGGTTTCATTTATAAAGTTCAATTTTCCTTAACACAACCATATTAAACTCTTCCATATTGACTATTAATCAGTAACAAAACATGTTGAACAAATTTCATAGCAAAATATTTCATTTTGTAACTTTTACCGCTCTTTTTTTCTGTAAAATACCATGTAGTTTAGTTTTGATATTAAACATCATATTTCATTGCTATACCTTTAAATAGATCACGAGGTAATGACCTACCTCTTCACAATAATCATATGCAACATAGCACAATACCTTCTGGGAAATATAGATTCGGGAAATATCGTTTTACACAAAACAACCTTTAACTTATAAAACCGTTTTCTACAAGATTACGTATTTTTACAAATCATTGCAAAGCGCCGCTACAACTCATTTTGAGGAACCCGACTGGGATGGTGCGGATTATCGCACATCCCTAGGCTTAGTAGTCGAGATGCAGACCTCCGCAAAGAGCATTCGGTCTCGAAATATTTGAAATACAAATATCTTAAGAAAATGAGATTTCTAGAAAATAATAAAATTATTTTTATAAATATAAATATATATATGTATGTATGTATGTATTATCAAAATACCTATTTTTGATATAATATAAATATTCCAACTTTTTTAAATCAAAAGGATCACTTTACATGAAAATACCATGAAATTCCATACAAATTCAGTATTACAATTCAATACCCTATGTTATGAAAAATAGGTGTATTCACTAGAAATGTCACAAATATAAAATCCACAACTATGAAAACTCTAAAGACGATAATTAAATACTTGAGATGTATTTTGTAAATTATACAAAATTATTTTTACATAAAACCCTCTCAAGTTTTATAAATTACAATAAGGACCCTAGTAAATATAGGTTTAAGCGGGACCAATCTCTTGAGCCTCAGGGAGCCGGAGAAGTGGGTGCTTGCCTATTTAAGGTAGACAACTTAACAACGGTGTTATCAACACGGTGATCGTCTTTGAAAAAGACACAAATCCAGCCGCCCATGTGCAGCGGTTACCGATAACATCAAAACCTAATTCAGGACTTCAATTTCTTTTCTCTCTTGAGCCTCAGGGAGCCGGAGAAGTGGGTGCTTGCCTATTTAAGGTAGACAACTTAACAACGGTGTTATCAACACTATAATCGTCTTTGAAAAGACACAAATCTGCCGCCCATGTGCAGCGATTACCGATAACATCAAAACCTAATTCAGGACTTCAATTTCTTTTCTAATTGTTCTGACTTAGACTGAGTCTCATTATAAATAATCTGACTTGAATATGATTCAAGTACAATCTACAATACTACAATTCAATATGAATCCAAGAATTCATATATTCAATCTATTCAATTTGTATTGACTGAACCGAACCATAGATATACTTCCATCTACATGATTCTCCAGTTATATCCATGATTCTCCAGTTACATCCATTTACTGATATCATGGTTTCGGCTAGTCATTCAATTATATAATCTATATTACAAAACAATACAAGTTGCAATACAATATAAATAATGCAATCAAGACATCGCGGGGTTTAAGGGGTAGATTGGTATGGAAGGTGTTAAAAGTGGCATGAGACTGCAAGATTTAAGACACCTAACCTGAATACAATCGCCGTTGTTCCAGGCTTCGGAAGAATCAAACACGTGGGGTTTGTCCCGGCTAATCGATGGAAAGCACCTGTTTGTGCGCTAGCTTCTTTACCTCCCTTCTTATCTAAGGCAAGAAAGAGTGCACCGCTTTCCTATGTCGGTCCCCGAAGAGAGAACTTGGATTGGGCGATGCTGTTCGTAGAGGTAGGCTCTCTCCCTCTTAGTTGGTCAGTACCTTAAATTTGCCTCTAGTCTCTGGCATATAGAGACTCCTCTTGTATACACTGGCATTTTTCTGTACCAAGCTTCAAACAACGGCGTTAACACTAAATACAACAATATAACAATATAATACATCTGTAAAAGCTATTCTCTCTCTCTTACTCTCTGTCTATTCTATTTCTCCCTTATCTTTGAGACTTACGAGCGATTTTTTCACTGACGACATTCTCTTTCTTCTTCTTTGAATGTCTTCAGGTGACTCGGACCTTCCGGAGATCGAGCCTAGCACTGAAGACTTGACCAGTTTACTGAAGATCCCGAGCTGTAATTACTCTTGTACACATTTCATTTCTGTACTTTCTATTTCTGTTATGCCATTGTTTAGGCATCGCTTTCATTCAGATGTATTTACTTTTCCATGCATTGTATAAAAGAATGTTAATAAATAAAGTTGTTGCTCAGTTATACCTACTGTCTTTGTCTCTTGTGCAATTTATTTATATTGCTTAGATACGCTTAGTGTATTTACTTCAGAGTAAACACGTAGCGGCCTCGTCGCGTCCCCTTCGCCGTATACCGGGAAGCGGGGCGTGACAGGTTTTGTTGGTGATCCATGCAGGTCAGAGCTGTATGGAACCCTACCATGCAGTTCTGTTCTGCGTGAAAAACCTAAGCAATATAACACAAGAACCAGCAACTAAACATTCTTTACAATTCATGTTCCTTGAATCTTATCATTTCATATACTTTGAATCTGTCCTAACCAAAAATTTTCATTTCAAGGTTATGGATTTCCCGAACAACACCAGCACCAACTTCAACAACACTCCACCTCCCCTACCAATCATACCTGCCATCCCTGCTCCGCTCAACGAGCAGACGGTTCTTCTTAAGGCGATTCGCAGCCTCCTAGAGGGACAGCGGTAGCATACTGCTCTTTTAATGAACCGTCCCAAGGCAGAAGCACCTGGGGTGAAAAAATTCATGGCTTTGCACCCCCAAACAATTTGCAGGAAAGGAGAGCCCACTGGAAGCTGAGGAATGGGCTCAGAGTATCGAAGATGATCTGGCCGCAGCACAAGTGCCAGAAATAGCTTGGGTCCGTGTTGCGAATCTGCAGCTCATGGACAATGCGGGGGTTTGGTGGAAGACGGAAGAAAGCCGTCTTGATCAACCCATAGAATGGAAGACTTTCTGCGACATGTTCGACGCAAACTACTTCCCTGAGACTGCCAGGTTCGACATGGAACAGCAGTTCATCCATCTGCAACAAGGTTTAATATGGACAAAATCTGTAGATGAGTATGACGCTGAGTTTACCATGCTCAGCAGGTTTGTGGCCCATCTCATACCAATTGCTGAGATCGGAGCTAAAAGATTTCAGCAAGGGTTGGACCCGAAAATCCAAGCTGCATTAGCTACAGGGGATTTCCCAACCCATGATTTGGCTTTGAAGGCTGCCCGAAGATACGGGGCAGTAGTAAAGAGGAAGAGCAGACCTCAATCTGCAGGTTTGAAATGCCCTGCCCCTCAAATTGCAAGAGGAGCCTCTTCCAGGCCATCGTTCGAACACAGAAGAACTGAAGAAATCAATAACCAGTCAAGTCCAGACTTCTGCTACTACTGTAGGAGAAAGGGACACTTGTGGAAGGACTATAGGCGCGCAAAAGGTCTATGTATAGTTTGTGGTGCGTCCAATCACGGAATTGATAACTGTCCTTATAGACACAACCCATCTCACACACCCACCAACTACTCGCAGCGGCCAGCTACCCAGGCTCCTGCACCTCGTCTAGCACTCCCAGCTCTACCACATGCACAACCTACTCGCTAATTCCAACAAGCAATGAGGGACATGCCTCGAGGGCAGAGAAACATGCCCCAAGGACAGAATGTGCCTCCAGTTAGGAGAAATGTATCACGGCGACAGACATTCACATTAGCAACCGTAGAAGCCGAGGCTGTAAGTCAAAGTAACACCGGTAAGCCTTTTTCACATTTTTGAAAAAACCCTTGCACCATCTTGTTATACACTATCAGTACTCTAGTCACCAAACTTTCCTTGAATCTGTTGCACTTTCCTTTTACAAATTTCGAGGACGAAATTTTTATAAGGAGGGTAGAATGTAACAACCCTAAACTTTCTGTACAACTTTCTGTACAATTTTTTCAAAAAATACAGAAAGGGGTATTTTTGCCTGCGCACAAGATATAAGTTTGTTTTGCTTGTTAATAGCAAGAAGAAGCTTGTAGCTCATTGGTTAGACCTTGCACTGCTGAACCAAAACACCAGAGTTCAAATCTCATCCCCCACATTATTTTTAATATTTTTTTGAATTTTTAGAAGTCCAAGAGCCTACACGTGCATAAGTCGTAAAAACCCCACTACACATATAAAACAAACTGATCCAGGGGCTACACCAAGCGACGAGGGGCACATGGCAGCGAGCCCCGGCCCGACTCGGCCGACTCGGGTCGGCGACTCGTCCGACTTGGCCCGCCGCCGCCGGCCGAATTCGGTCGGATCGCCGAGTTGCCTTCATGAAAGTTTTGCCTTTTTGTATTCTAATAACCCCTGTATACTTTAATTTCTCTGCACACTAACAGAGACATTAAACCCCCCCCATTAATCTATTTTTTTTAATACAATTTTTAATATATTTTCAATAAAACTTTTCATCTACCCTAAACCCTACATTACCCTATAAATACCACCCCTAAGCACACACCCCTCACTCACAATTCTGTCCAAACTCTCAAGAAAAATCTATAGAATTTTTGTGTACAAGTGGAGTTAGCGAAGGGCGAAACTCCGGCAATCTTCCGACGATGGACCTAGGAGCTCCCGGTGACGAAACGACGCACCGGCACCTCCTATCGCTTCCTCTCCCTCTTCTCTTGACTCTAAACCCATAAGTCCCACCTCTCTCTTCCCCTTGCTATTCTAAAAAGTTCTTTTTCTAAAACCCGACGGAAGTGGAGTTAAATCCGACTTCCAATTCGGTTTCCTTTATAAAGTTCAATTTTCCTTAACACAACCATATTAAACTCTTACATCTTGACTATTAATCAGTAACAAAATATATTAAACAAATTTCATAGAAAAATATTTCATTTTGTAACTTTTACTGCTCTTTTTTTCAGTAAAATACCATGTAGTTTAGTTTGGACATTAAACATCATATTTCATTGCTATACCTTTAAATAGATCACGAGATAATGACCTACCTCTTCACAATACTCATATGCAATATAGAAAAATACCTTTTGGGAAATATAGATTCGGGAAATACCGTTTTACACAAAACTATCTTTAACTTATAAAAACCGTTTTCTACAAGATTACGTATTTTTACAAATTTTTGCAAAGCGCCGCTAAAACCCATTTTGGGGAACCCGACTGGAATGGTGCGGATTATCGCACATTCCTATGCTTAGTAGTGCAAGATGCAGACCTCCGCAAGGAGCATTCGGTCTCGAAAGATTTGAAATACAAATATCTTAAGAAAATGAGATTTCTAGAAAATAATAAAATTATTTTTATAAATATATATATGTATGTATTATCAAAATACCTATTTTTGTTATAATATAAATATTTCAACTTTTCTAAATCAAAAGGATCGCTTTACATGAAAATACCATGAAATTCCATACAGGTTCAATATTACAATTAAATACCCTATGTGATGAAAAATAGGTTTATTCACTAGAAATGTCACAATATAAAATCCACAACTATGAAAACTCTAAATACGATAATTAAATACTTGAGGTTTATTTTGTAAATTATACAAAATTATTTTTACATAAAACCCTCTCAAGTTTTATAAATTACAATAAGGACCCTAGTAAATATAGGTTTAAGCGGGACCAATCTCTTGAGCCTCAGGGAGCCGGAGAAGTGGGTGCTTGCCTATTTAAGATAGACAACTTAACAACGATATTATCAACACGGTAATCGTATTTGAAAAAGACACAAATCTGCTGTCCATGTGCAGTGGTTACCGATAACATCAAAACTTAATTCAGGACTTCAATTTCTTTTCTAATTGTTCTGACTCAGACTGAGTCTCATTATAAATAATTTGATTTGAATATGATTCAATTACAATCTACAATACTACAATTCAATATGAATCCATGAATCCATATATTCAATCTATTCAATCTGTATTGACTGAACCGAACCATGGATATACTTCCATCTACATGATTCTCTAGATACATCCATGATTCTCCAGTTACATCCATTTACTGATATCATGGTTTTGGCAAGTCATCCAATTATACAATATATATTACAAAACAATACAAGTTGCAATACAATATAAACAATGCAATCAAGACATCGCGGGGTTTAAGGGGTAGATTGGTACGGAAGGTGTTAAAAGTGGCACTAGACTGCAAGTTTTAAGACGCCTAACCTGAATACAATCGCCGTTGTTCTGGGCATTCTAACGGAGCCTTGTACTTCAATTTGCCTCTAGTCTCTGGCATTTATAGACTCCTCTTATATACACTGGCATTCTTCTGTACCAAGCTACAAACAACAGCGCTAACACTAAATACAACAATATAACAATATAATACATCTGTAAAAGCTACTCTCTCTCTCTCTTACTCTCTGTCTATTCTATTTCTCCCTTATCTTTGGGACTTACCGAGCGATTTGTTCGCTAACTACATTCTCTTTCTTCTTCTTTGAATGTCATCAGGTAACTCGGACCTTCCAGAGATCGAGCCTAGCACTGAAGACTTGGACCAGTTTACTGATGATCCCGAGCTGTAGTTACTCTTGTACACATTTCATTTCAGTACTTTCCATTTCAGTTATGCCACTGTTTAGGCTTTGCTTTCATTCAGATGTATTTACTTTTCCATGCATTGTACAAAAGAATGTTAATAAATAAAGTTGTTGTTCAGTTATACCTACTGTCTTTGACTTTTGTGCATTTTATTTATATTGCTCAGATACGCTTAGCGTATTTACTTCAGAGTAAATACGTAGCGGCCTCGTCGCGTCCCCTTCGCCGTATACCGGGAAGCGGGGCGTGAAAACAAAGAAGCATGATTTCAGTACAGGCAATCGATATGTATATTGATTGAGTTCGCGTGAACGTTTAACCCGAAATATGGGAGGAGAGATCGATCCCACTGGGCGTGCTAGAAACTATAGGGTGTTTTTTGTCACCCTATTGAGATGGGAATACGCGCGCGCTTGTCAGGCGCATTACAGATTCCCCTGCCTAGGGTAGGCCGGGGTTTACTGATTGTGGGGATCCGAATCTCCGGCAGCCGCGGACTAAGCTGCGTTAATTACACCTCGCCTTTGGAGCGAGTGAACCTCCGATTGATGGGTCAAACAGGTCATGCGAACTCAATGTGCGGTGTTGTGTTTTGGAGAGGAATTAGATAAATCGGGGGCCCGCAAAGTTTTTACAGGGGTCCCGCTACCCGGATAGCAGGCTGGGGGTCAAGGGGGCTAGCAGCCCCCTTGCGGGGTATGGGGCAGCGCCCCGTTAGAAATATTTTTCTAACATGGAGCAGTGTCGTGGAGTGTGTGTGTGTGTGTATAAAAGGGAAAAAGCGTCCAAAGGACGCGTGGGGGCTAGTGCCTCACGTGCGAGGGATGCAGGCGCTGGGCGCTGGTGCCTCACGTGCTTGGCACGTAGGCGCGAGCGTGCTGCGCTAGGTGCTGGGCGCCAGCGCCCCACATGCTTGGCATGAGGGTGTTGGGCACCAGCGCCCCACGTGCATGGCACACGGGCGCTGGGCGTCAGCAAGAAAAGGGACTTGGTCCCTGCACTGGGAGTTGTGCTCCCGATTTGACTTCTCTGAAAAGAGATTAAATTATGGAGTTAAACTCCAACAGATCTTGAATGGGGTTAAACTCCTAGTAATCTTTGTAAATGATCAAAGGGGCCCCTTTGCTTCTCTCCCCTTTGGCCCTGGATCTTCCCAAGATGGGATTTTTGGAGATGGGTCTCCTTCTTCTTCCTCTCGATTGGCCGGATCTTGGAGAAAGGGGGTGAGATTTAAAAATCTCCCCCTTTTGAGATCTGATGGAAGATCTGAGCTCCCCTTTGTGGGTTTTGTGGTGAAAAACTATTTAGTTTTGGAAAAGGAAGAGTAAAACTCTTGATTTAATTGAAAATAGGAAGAAGGTTTAGAACCTTGAGCAAGGAGAAGGGGGCACATAAAAAACCATAGAGTTTGAGATAATGAAAAGTATATTTTTATTTCATTATCATGTTGCCTTATATAGGCTTACAAAATTACACATAGCCCCTTGGGCTTTACAAAATAGCTTTTTGCCCATCTCATGTCTCATGTGCTCATTTTTTTTGCACATAAGCCATGGGCTTTACAGAAATTTGGCTTTATACCCATTTTCTTACATTCATGCATAAAAAAAATTACATCAAAATTAATTATTACATGATTTTTATTTCGGCGTGGGGGAGGCCGGCCGCGGGGCTCGACTTGGTCACGGGCCCACTTGCTTGGGCTTGGGCCCGCTTACTTGGGGTTGATCTTGACTTTGACCCAGTCAACTGGGATGTAAATTTTGACCCCAACACCCACCCCCAGGGGCCACCACGTAGTGGCCCCCTAGGGTAGGCAGACGTGAGAGCACCCGGTTGGGGTGCTCTCGGGTCACCCACCCCCAAGGCCACCTTGTGGTGGTCTTGGGTGTAGGTCCGGCCTTTGGTCCCCCCCCGGGGTGTCCCTGGGGTGCGCACGCTCTACCCCGCGGCTTCTCGGTTCAAACCGTGAGCCCGCGGGGTGTGCAAACAACTCAAAACATTATTTTTGAAACTGTTTTTATCGGCAGTTTTTGCGCGACAAAAACGGTGGATTTCTAACGTCGCTACAAGTTACCATAATGTTCTAGCTTGGCTCTGATACTATGAAAGTAGACCTTAGCACCACCATAAGGTTCTAGAGGCATCAAGCATGCCAAATTTTAAATTTTATTAGGTGCTAAGTTAGACTAACAAGATCTTTACTAGGTTATTAGGGTATGCCTTTGTGATGTAATGAACTAAAGAGAAGAAAAGAGCATACAACTTTTGTAGTTCGAGTCCTTCTCTTCTATAGCTCCGGGTTGAAGTCTACGTGACTCTACTATGCTCCTCTTCGAGTTGAACGAACCTCCTTCATGATCTTCGCACCAAAGATGATCCATCCGAAGTTCCTCTAGCCCAAGCTAACTCTCCACTAAACTCCTTTAGTGTAGGAAACACACCACACCAAATTGCTAATTTGTTGTGGGATGGTGAAGTAGGAGATGTTAAAAGCTCACAAGTTTGTTTTCAAGCTTCATGATTCACATCTCATGTGAGGGTTGAAGCTTGAACCATGGCAATTGAGGAAGAAGATAAAGCTAGAGAGCAACCATGGGAGCAACTCAAGAAAAATGGCTAAGTGTTGAGAATGAGACTAGAATGAATGGAAACTCTTGACCCCCACTCATTCGAGCATGGAATTTTGCAATATAAAATTACAACCATGCTTGAATAGCGAGTCAAGATGAATGTTGGGGTCAAAATTTACACCCAGGTTGACCAAGTCAAAATCAAAGTCAACCCCAAGCCAAGTGGGCCCAAGCCCAGGTCAAGTGGGTCAATGCTCGAGTCGAACCCGAACATGGAGCAGCAGGCCTCCCCCCATGCCAAGATAAAAATTTTGTAATAAATAATTTTGTTGTATTTCTTTTATTTTATTTTATGAATAAATGTAAGAAAAATGGGCTTAAAGCCAAATTTTTGTAAAGCCCATGGCTTATGTGCAAAAAGAAATGGCACATGAACCATGGGATGGGCAAAATGCCATTTTTGTAGAGCCCAAGGGGCTATACGTAAAGTGTATAGCCTATAAAAGTAATGATAATGAAAATATCCCAACAACTTTTTCTCTCTCCAAAAAGAATCAAGATTTGTGATCTTCTCCTTCTTCAAGGTTCTAAAGAAACCTTCTTCTCTCTTTTGAATTAAATCAAGAGTTATACTCTTCCTTTTATAAAACTAAATAGTTTTTCACCACAAAACCCACAAAGGGGAGCTTAGATCTCACATCAGATCTCAAAAAGAAGAGATTTTTAAAATCTCACATCTCCTGATCTTTAAGATCCTGCCAATAGAGGAGGAATAAGGAGACCCATCTCCAGAAACCCCACTTTGGGGAAGAACTAGGGCTCAAGGGGAGAAGCCCTTCATCAGCTTCAAAACATCCTAGGAGTTTAACTCCTCATACACACACACACACACACAAAATAACAAGTTCTCTTTTCTGGGAGTACAACTCCCATTGCAGAGACCAAGTCCCTTTTGCCGTCTGAACGCCCGTGTGTTGACACGTGGGGCGCTAGCGCTCAAAGCACTAGCGCCCGAGCACCCACGTGCTGACACGTGGAGCGCTAGCGCTCAAAGCGCTAGCGCCCTTACGCTCAAAGTGCTAGCGCCCGAGCGCCCACGTGCTGACACGTGGGGCGCTAGCGCTCTTGCTCTCAAAGCGCTAGCGCCCACGTGCTGACACGTGGGGCGCTAGCGCACTTGCGCTCAGAGCGCTAGCGCCCAAAATGCTAGCGCCCAAAGCGCTAGCGTTCGAGCGCCCACATGCCTGGCACGTGGGGCGCTAGCGCCCGAGCGCCCACGTGCCTGGCACATAGGGTGCTAGCGCTCAAAGCGCTAGCGCTCTTGCGCTCAAAGCACTAGCACCCAAAGCGCTGGCGCTTTTTCCCACGCATCCTTTGGATGCCCTTTCCCTTTTTTTATTTTTATATATGTATATACACACACACACATACTCTACAACACTATCCCTCTCAAAAAAAATTGGGCCGGGGCGCTGCCCCGCACCCCACAAAGGGGCTGCTAGCCTCCTTGACCCCCAGCCCGCTATCCGGGTAGCGGGGCCCTCGTAAAAAACTCTGCGGGGCCCCGATATATCCAAACCCCCCTTTTAAAACACAATAAACCACACTGCACATTGAGTTCGCATGACCAGTTTAACCCGTTAATCGGAGGTTCTCTTGCCCCAAAAGCGAGGGGTAATTAACGGCGGCTTAGTCCGCGGCTGCCGGAGATTCAGATCCCCACAATCAATAAACCCTAGACTACCCTGGGCAGGGGAATCTGTAATGCGCCTGACCAGCGCGTGCGCATTCCCATCTCAATGGGGTGACGAAAAACACCCTACAGATTATGGCACGCCTGGTGGGACCTATTTCTCCTCCCATATTTTGGATTAAACGTTCATGCGAACTCAATAAATATATACATATAGATTGCCTGTACTGAAATGATTTTTTTTTTCCGTGCAGCAATCAACTTTCAATGACAATGTCCCCAAGACGAATTCAGCTTCCAACGGGACCCCGATCTCGTACGTGGTCAAGATCAATACTCGTGTGGTTCTCCCCGCAAGCCTCAGTCGACAGTGGGAGGAATTGCCCCACCAGTTTGGTTCCATCATCATCTACCCTTCCGGAAGCGCTCATCTGGCAGAAATCCCGGCGAAACATGTGGCCAAGCCGGTCTCAAGGGGCAAGAGGCCGAATGTTGTGATCGCTAAGGCACCACAACCGAAGCTTAAGACGGTGTCTGAATGACTCTCTTGTGCTCCAGCTGAGGGCAAGACTTCTGGTACAAAGGGCAACATCAAATGTTGCGGACGAGCTCAGGTGATGACTCCAACAAATGCACGATCAGGCGTACCTCCAAAGTCCTCCATCGCCCGGTCTACGGTGGCTTCCCGAAGAGCCGGAGCCTGCCAAGCGCTCAAATCAGAAAAGTTAAGGTGCGGCTCAAGTATCGAGCCAACAAGAGGGCCAGGACTCCGGCCATATGGAATCTTGTGAGGTTCTAAGAGCAGAGTCATCCTGCGATGACGGCTGAGTCGGCCATAAAAATCAGCAATTCCTTCGAACCTCTGAAGTGGGTTCAGAGAAATGCCATGACCACCAGGATTAAGAAGACAGAAGTCCGAACAATACCACGAAGGGACGTGTCCCAGCTTCAACAAAAAAAGTATGACACTGTCTCTTTAGGAGTCTATCAGGCGCTCTGTGCCGCACGAAAGCAGCGGGGAAAACCCAGAAAAGAAGCGCCAGCACCATTCAAGAACCTGGTCAGGCCAGCCGCCTTCAATCAACTGCCCACTACCGAAACAGGGGGGGTCAAGACAATGATCTGTGAAATCAGCCACCGATAATAAAAAGACGGCTGGATATATCATCCATACGGTCTATATGGCGGGTGGGCGCCCCAGCGACAACCTTCGTAGCAAAAGCAAGGATGGGGCCACCACATCCCAAGTCCAATCTGGCTTGAATGTGGTTGCCGCTTCCAAAGAACAGCCGCCTCCACTGGATGATGAAAACCCTCTTGATGAGGACGATAGGCAGAAAGACCCTTCATTCCAGGAAGAGTCAAGGTCGGACAGCGAGGAAAAGCTGAATTTCCGCCCCAGGATCGCGGAGCAAGAGCTGCTTCAAGAGTTTCAAAAACAGCTCAAGAGCAAAGATAAAGAGATGGCCAAGCTCTATTCGAAAATTGACGACCTAACGAATGTTGTGAGGCAGCTTACGGCTCAAATTGCTCGAGCGCCTCCCAATCAAGCATGAATCTCTACTCATCAGCCAGGTGATGACAATCCGAAGCAGCCAATGCTTGTTCCTTTGGGTCCAAGACTAGTCGAGCCGCACGAAAGCCGGCCGCATTCCGCTTCTGGGGACGCCTTGGCCCCAGATAGCACTATCCCGCTAACACAACATCGGATAATGGATTTGGTCACCAGCAAGGTTAAAACATTGGTGGCCGAATCTGAAGCTCAGAAAGAAATTGACAGTAATGGGCGGCCATATCCCGCACAGTACGATCTGATCAAGTTCCCGAGCGGCTACGTCATTCCTAAGTTCGGAAGACAGGACGGGAAATGAAAATCAGCACATCGCCCACTTTAAAGCATCATGCAGAAATACAGGGGGTAATGATGCTCTCCTTCTTCGTCAGTTTGTCAACAGCCTGACTGGTGTCGCTTTTGACTGGTACGCGAGTATACCAGACGGGTCCGTCATTACCTTTGCCCAAATGGAGTCTCTGTTTCGGCAAAGGTTCATGAGTGTCAGTGATAAAATCTCCATTTCCGACCTTGTGAGGACCAAGCCGGGGAAGAATGAAAGTAACACCGACTTTATCGCCCGATAGCGTAATCTCACAGTCAAGTGCGAACCGCCGCTAGAACAGGACCAGTCCGTCAGCCTTTTCATTGGGAACCTCAGCAATTGGATGGTCCCATTCTTGTGTATAGCAGGCCTCAAGACGTTTCAAGAGCTAACCAAGAAATTCCAAATGCTAGAACGCTCGAAGCAAGAGTCTACTCCGGACTCTCAGAGAGACAAAACTTGGAAAAGCAGGCAGTATGACAACCGTAGAAGCGGGAGTTCCAGCAGTACCAATATCTTTGATGACCTAATCTATAAATTCGTCGAATGCTATTTTGATGACCTGGTCGTCAAGACTAAAGCCAAGGACGACCACGTCCAAGATCTTAGGACCGTTCTCACCAGAATGAGGGAGTACGATCTGAAGATGAATCCTCTGAAGTGCGCTTTTGGCATGTCATCGGGAAAATTCCTGGGCTTTATAGTTCGACATCGGGGGATCGAAGTTAACCCATCCAAGATAAAGGCCATCATGGAAATGCCCCTTCCGAAGAGTCTGACGCAGCTAAGATCTTTTCAAGGCAAGCTTGCTTATATACGGAGGTTTATCTCAAATTTATCGGGGAGATGTAGGCCCTTCTCAAAGCTCATGAAGAAAGGAGCTCCTTTTGTCTAGGATGCTAAATGTCAAGAAGCGTTCGAAAGCATCAAACAGTACTTGTTGCACCCTCCAGTGCTGGTCGCTCTCGTTCCCAATAAACCGCTGATTCTCTATACTGCCACGCTAGATGAGTCACTCGGTGCGCTCCTTGCCCAGAACAACGAGGAGGGAAAAGAGAATGCCCTCTACTACCTCAGTCAAACTTTAGTCGGGGCGGAACACAACTATTCCCCGATCGAAAAGCAATGCCTGGCTCTGATATTTGCTGTGAAGAAACTGAGGCACTATTTGCTCGCTCATCGGGTTATGCTGATCTCCAAGGTCAACCCGCTCAAACACTTGATCACCAAAGCAAGCTTAGCCGGTAGAATGTCAAGATGGGTTGTCATGTTACTTGAGTTTGACATAGTTTATACTTCTCTGAAAGCAGTAAAAGAGCAAGCTCTTGCAGACTTCCTTGCTGCTCATCCCGTATCAGAGGGGTCACCGCTCAATTGCGAGTTACCAGACGAACAAGTGCTGCACCTCAAGGAAGATAAGCCATGTTGGGAGCTCTACTTCGATGGAGCCTCATCAATGAGGAGCTCCGGTAAATCAAGCATCCCGCAGATAAAAGAAGGGATAGGGTTGGTGTTCATCACGCCATCGATGGGAATCCTATGACGTTCTTTTGCTCTCACCGAGCCTCGCACAAACAATGAAGCTGAATATGAAGCTCTGATAGCTGGTTTGGAGCTCGAGTGGTGGAACTCATGAAACGGTTCACTCATATTGAGCTGATGAGAGTTCCTAGGGCGTTGAATGGAAAGGCTGGCATACTCGCTCGCTTAGCCAAAGAGCTGGCTGATCCTGACAGGGACGAAATTCTGATCACAGTCAGGAGCCGGCAAATTCTACCCCCAGTCTCACTACGAGAAGAGGAAAGCGCGGAACAGAAAAGCAGCCCTGCCGAAGAAGGTTCGATCGTTCAAGACGAGCCCAATTGGAGGGAACCCTTCATAGAGTACTTCCGATACGACAAGCTGCCTGAAGGAAAAGCTGTGAACGTTCAGCCGAAGAAGAGAGCTCTCCGATACGTATTTGTAAATGACACGCTATACCGCAGGTCATATGACCAACTCTGGCTCAGGTGTCTATTATTGGCCGAAGCAAAAGGTCATGAAAGAAGTTCACTCAGGCGTTTGCGGTGCTCACCAATCTGGCCCCAAGATGCGACTTCAAATCAAATGGCTTGGGTATTACTGGCCCACCATGATACGAGATTGCGAAGAGCATGCAAAGAAATGTCATATCTGCCAAATTCACGGTGATTTCATTCACAAGCATCCCAATCCGTTGCATCCTAAGATGGCGTCGTGGCCCTTCGAAGTCTGGGGCACCGACATAGTTGGCCCAATTGATCCTCCGTCATCCAAAGGCCACCGGTTCATATTGGCCGCAACTGACTATTTCTCCAAATGGGCAGAAACTGTCCCGCTAAAAGAAGTCAAGACAGAAGATATTCTGACATTCTTCCAGCATAATATTCTATACCGCTTCCGTACACCAAGAAGAAACATTTCTGACAACGGGCCTTCTTTCAAGAGCTTCAAAGTCTCAAGGTTCGCTACTCGGCACAAGATAGACTGGAGATATTCCTTCATCTATAATCCAAGAGCCAGTGGTAGCCGAAGCCTTCAATAAAACTCTATGCAAGCATCTGAGGAAAAATGCTTCAGCCAACAAGAGAGACTGGAATCTCAAACTTCACGAGGCGTTGTGGGCATATCGTACCACGCACCGTACCCCAACTCAGTCGACTCCGTACTCATTGCTCTTCGGAGTGGAGGCGGTCCTCCCCCTCGAAGTCGAAGTTCCAAGCTTGAGAATGGCCGTTCAGCACGAGTTGACGGAGGAGGAAAACGTGCTCCTTCGGCTTGAAGAGCTCGACGCCCTCGAAGAAAAGAGGCTTGCAGTACAGCAGAATCTGGAGCTGTATCGAGCCAAAATGTCACGGGCCTATGACAAGATGCCTCGTCTCTGCGCTTTCAAGAAAGACAAATTGGTGTTGGTCCTCAAAAGACCGATCATCCCAAATCGACATGCCAAGGGAAAATTCGAGCAAAACTGGGAAGGACCATACGTCATCGAGAAAGTGTTTGACGGAGGATCCTACCAACTGTTCCCCTCCGAATGGCGGCCTAGACTTTGCGTCTCGCCTGAGATTCGGGGAAGATGCTATTTGGTTTTATCCGTCTACCTCTCCGAAAATGCCAAGTTGATTTATGGCACCATGTATCGGAGGTTTAGACGGATGCGGCCGATGTAGCAGACTTCGTCAGATTCCCCCTCGCTTGAGGGGTTTTTGATTGTGGGGATGCTCTTCCCTGCAGGCGCAAGCCCCTGCAGTTAATTACGCTACCGCATTGCGGTAACAACTTTCTCCTTCTCCAGAATTTCACTTCGTGTCGTGTGTGTTTGTTTTGTTTGTGGTTGCCCGTGGATTGTATACGGAGACTGAGTAATGCCGTCACCCGTAGGACGTGGATTAGTCCAAATCCGTATTTACTTAGATTTGGGTTTGGTGTTTTTAGTTTAAGGATACGTTAGCCGTATTGAGGCTAAGATCGACTTAAACGTTCGTCAAGGATACGTTAGTCCTGTTTGAGACTAAGATCAACTTAACGTGATAATTTATTTAATATCTGGCCATCGGGACTCATCACCTCTCTAACGTCGTTGAAGGATTACAACGGCAGATGTCAGAGGAGTTCAGAGATGTACCCTTGAACCAAGGTTGAATTGGAGTTTTATAGTCCGTTTGAATGTTTAAGGATACGTTAGCCGTGTTTGGTGCTAAGATCAACTTAAACGGGACCGTTTAGATCCGGCAAGAGAGCATTTGGATGCTCCATTGTTCCAGTTTAGGGACATGGTGGTCCATCGCCAATTTAGGGACGTGGTGGTCCATATTCCAGTTTAAGGACGTGGTGGTTCATATTCTAGTTTAAGGACATGGTGGTCCATTATTAGTTTAGGGACGTTTCGGTCCGATATTAGTTTAGAGACGTTTCGGTCCAACATTCCTATTTTGGGACGAATATTAGTTTAAGGACGTTTCGGTCCAATATTAGTTTAGGGACGTTTCGGTCCGATATTAGCTTAGGGACGTTTCGGTCCGATATTAGTTTAAGTACGTTTCGGTCCAACATTCCTATTTTGGGACGAATATTAGTTTAAGGACGTTTCGGTCCAATATTAGTTTAAGGACGTTTCGGTCCACGAGTTTAAGGACCCCGCAGTCCATATTGACGTATGTGGTCGTCGGGACCCGTCACCTCTCTGACGTCGTTGAAGGATTACAACGATAAGTGTCAGAGGAGTTCGGAGATGTACCCTTGAACCGGATGTAAATTGATTTAGGAGAGCAGTCTTGCTCGGTCAATTTAATTTGAGGACTTACGGCCATGATTGGGCTAAGTCCAGTTGAGAATATTCAACGTTTTTATTTTCGGCCTGTTAGGCCTGTGCTAGGGCTTTGCCCCTGTTTAATAATGCACTGCATTTTATTATGGCCTGCTAGGCCTTTTTGATTTGGGCTCTGTCCTTTTATAAATGATGCAGAGCATCTGTTTTGGTCTGACAGCCCTTTGTTTGGGCTCTGCCCTTTTTAAAATAATGCATGGCATTTTATTAGGCCTGTTATGCCTTTTTAATTGGGCTCGACCCTTCTTTTAAATAATGCAGCACTTTTATTTGGTCCCTTGGACCTTTGATTGGGCTCTGCCCTTTAATAATGCATTGCATTAGATACCCTGACAGTGTCCCACATGGCTTGTCAGGTACTTTGCGCAATTAATGAGCGCAAGCGCTCGTGGAGGTGACACGTGTCACGTTCTGGTGAGCGCAAGCGCAACAGCGCAGTGCGCTGCGTTAGTGCACTGCGCTGCTGCACTGCTGACACGTGGCGCTTCCTGGCGGCTTGCGCAATAGCGCAGTTTTGGCAAGTGCTGGGCACTGTTCTTATTCTTTTGGATCAATTTCATATCAGAGAAAACAAGTTTTTTTCTTGTTTTCTAAAGAACCGGTGGTTCATAAAAAGAAGTGCAAGGCACTGTTTATTATTTTTTCTTTTCTTTTCATTAAAGATCCTAGATCTTGTTCTCAGATCAATGATCTGTTCATAAGAGAATTTTCACTTTTTCTAAAGGTTTTTACCTTTTTCTTTGTTCTTGAGGATTTCTCTCCAATTCTTCAGTCTTCACTGTTTAATTTTTCACAAAAAAAATGTTCCTCCTTTGAATTGAGGTCTAGGGTCCTTTTTATAATGCCCATAAATTAGTTAAATTTGTTAAAGAGATCTTTCTCTGAGTGATTTGGGGAATTTTCCCCACTGTTGGATCTTTGATCCAAGGGCTCCTGTTTTACAGAAGAAAATCTTCTTGTTTTAACAAGAACAGAAAAGATTTCTTTAAAATTTTAATTCTGTTTTGCGCAAACGCCTCAGCGCGTGACGCGTGTCGCGCAGTGCAGCGCTTGCGCAGCTGTGCTTACGCAACTGCGCAGACACGTGTCGTGCACTGCAGCGCTTGCGCAACTGTGCTTGCGCGGTTGTGTTTGCGCAACTGCGCAAACACGTGTCGCGCAGTGCAGCGCTTGCGCAGCTGTTCTTGCGCAGTTGTGCTTGCGCAACTGCGCCGACATGTGTCGTGCAGTGCAGCGCTTGTGCAACTGAAACGTTGCTTCCTTTACTTTTTTGTTTTAAACAGAGCTTTACTCTGATTGGTTGCGCTGCCTCGTGCGCTGCGCCGATGCGTCTGCGCCAGACACGTGGCGCCCTGCGCTCAGCGCAGAAGATCTGAAGCGTTGCTTCATTTATTGAAACTTAGATTTTGGGCAAATCGGAAGCGTCGCTTCTCCTGAGATATCTTTTCATCTCCTTTTTTCAAGTCAAACTCGTATTTCCAAAATTCTGATTTCCCGGGCCTTGGAAATGATTTCATTGTGCACAGAATCTTCTGCGCCTGGGTCTATATATATAATTCGAGGCTGAGCCTTTTCTTCTCTCATTTTCAGAGAACTTCTTCGATCATGGCTTGCAATCGTCCTCATGCCCGCCGACAACCATGGGAGGTGCCGATTCGGGACATCGTTCCCCGTTTTGCTGCGCGCCTAGTGAACCCCTCTCTCTCGGACGAGCAATGCGACACTGCAATTCACGAGCTTTTGACTCGTGTGGGGTCTCCTCTCCCTCCGAATTCCATTTGGCTTCGGATGATCCTTGCCTCGGTGCTCCCCGACATTCCCCCTCCTCCAGCAGAGATGTCCCCGGCAATGCTGGATGCCGCCGAGAACAAGATCGAGGGCTTTCTTGAAGCGGACTTGATCACCAAAGCCCTGAGGGACTGCTCTTTCCATTTGCTGAGCCAGATACGGGCTCGTCGTGTTGTCATCGCCACTTTTTCCCAGGAGTGCGGCGTCGACCATTGGATGGCTACCCCTCAGGAGGATCGCCGCTTCGACGTGGTGGAGAAGACAGAAAGGGAGCTGGGGAATCTTCTTCTTCTTTTTGTGAACCCTTGTCTTTCTGATCCCGTATTCGGTGATATTTTTTAAATGTAATATCAATAATAATGAATAAGTATTTTTCTTTTTAATCAAGTATTTCATTGCATGTTAAGGGTTCTTTTATTTTAGTTCTCTGTTGTGCTTGTGCATCGTATGATTTTAATTTGTTATTATTAAGTGCATGTAATTTGGCAAGGATAAATTGCCTTTGGCACTTAACCCCCCCTTTTTTTTATGGAACGGTGCATCTGCGCTAGCGCGTCTGCGCTGCCACGTGTCACGCAGCGCAAAGCGCAGCGCGACTGCGCTAACGCGACTGCGCTAGCGCGACTGCGCTGCCACGTGTCGCAAAGCGCAGCGCGACTGTGCAAGCGCATCTGCGCTGACACGCGTCGTGCAGCGCAACGCTTCCTTTATCAGAGCTTTGCTCTGATTGGGCGCGCCTTCTTGGACGCTGCGCTAATGCATCTGCGCCAGACACGTGGCGTGTCGCGCGCAGCGCAAAGGATCTGAAGCGTTGCTTCATTTATTAAAGTTTAAATTTTCAAAGCAAAGCTTTGCTTCTAATTGGGCGAAGATGAAGCGTTGCTTCATCTCCCGCCTTGGAATTTGAACAGAGCTTTGCTCTGATTGGGGTAAATAAATGCCCCCCCCCACCGTTGCGCTTACGTGGCCTCCAAACGCAAGCGCAACGGTGGCAGAATCCCAACCGTCGCGGCAGCTTTTAGAAGTTGAAGAGGCACTTGATGCCTATAAATAGGACCTTTGGTCCCCCACGGATGCTTATCATCTTTCAGATTTATACTTTTAGAACTCAGAGCCTTGCTCTCTTGTTTAAACACTTTTAAAAGTTCAAACTTTAAAGAATTTTAGGTAAAAATATTAATTTTAATTAAATTAAATCAACTTTAAGAGCCTTGCTCTCAATAGATCCCTGATCTAAAGAAGACCCATTTAGGGTTTCACTTAGCAGAGCTTTGCTCTAAAGGGGTCTAAAGAGAACTAAAGGGAACCCTATTAGGGTTCCATTAATAGAGCTCTGCTCTCCAAACGGTTTCCCTTGGATTTTCTTAATTAATGGAGCTTTGCTCCTTCCAAATCATATAGAAGAACTCTTAAGAGTTCTTCATGGCATTTGATACTATTAGTATTATTATATTATTTTTTCTCAGAGCAAAGCTCTCAATGTTCTTAGGGAATTTTCCTTAAATTCTCCCCATAACTGGTTTTTGACAGGTGTCACTCCTGTCTATAGAGCATTGCTCTCGAGGAGTTTTAACTCCCTATACCTTTTCCTCATCGCTAATCTTCCAATGTTGCTTCCTTCAGGCATTATGGCGGTGCATCTATACAGTCTGCACGAGTTCATTACCTACGAGGATATTCGTGCACAGGACCGTCAACAAAACCAAGAGTTTACAGACGCCCAATGTGCAGAGGTCATGGGTCGTCTGAACGCAAGCGGTGGTTGGCTGCTACCTCGTCGTTCGGCTCTTTTGAAAGTCGTGCTGGGAGCAATATGGAGAGCACTTCCGGGTCTTCACGAGGCCCTACCGCTCAATGCGCTGGATGATGCCGAAGACAAGGTGCATTCAGTGTACCTGACGGGGCTGATCTCGAAGAAATGGCGGGACAGCCTCATTGACATCCTACATCAAATCTTCCAGCAGACGACGATAGTTGCTGCTTATCGAAGGCCGAGAGGGCTTGCCGCGGATCTCGACACAGAGGAGCGCGAGAGGCTGCGCATAAGAATAATTAAAAAGGCCAGAAGAACTCTGGATGGCCTTACTTTTGAATTCCTCAATCCGTGCCCCGGATCTGAGGTTATACCGTTGTAATAATTTGAATAATGTTTCTTATTTATTGCTCTTATGATTGTAAGAATTTTTAGCAATATGAATGGAAACCCCTTTTTTTTATTTTAGCTTGTCTTATTTCTCGTTCTGAGTCTTCTACCCATGCATAAATGAGTGCGTCTCAAACGCTTGATCAAACGTAAATCGGATGCTCCTTCTGTAGCTTTCTTCTTTCTCTTATTATCGGCATGCTATCTTAATAAACATGGTTGACAGATAATAGAGTAGGCATCTTGGTTTCTTCAAGAGATAGCGATGGCTTAGGCTGCAGGTTCAGATCTGCCTCCTAAGACTTTTCAACTCTATAAGCCATGAGGGTCTCATAGAGACTTTTCTCCCTACGGATCGAGAGGATCTTGTAGGTGGTTTTTCTCCTTAGGAATCGTGAGGATTCCTAAGTGTGGTTTTCTCTTATAAGTCGTAAGGATCCTATAAGAGAATTTTTCCCTCTTACGAGTCGAGAGGACTCGTAAGCGGTTGTTTCCCTCCTCGTCGAAACTCGACTTTGGAGAGTGAAACCCATGAATAGTATGCAAGAGACCGTTTAGATCGACTTACAGGGTTCCATTGTTCAGGAAGCAAGTTTTTTTTTGGTCCCTGCTGCCTGAGGCTTCATCTTGCAAGTTGAAACGAATCGGGAATTTTCTCGCGGAGACACTGGTTTCTCTGCGAGCCGACGCGAATCAGGAGGCTCTCGTCAAGGAGTGTTTGTATCCGTGAGTCGAGGAATTTGCTAAGGATTATTTGTTTCCCTAGCGCCAAGGATTATTTGTTTCCTTGGGGTTTGAAACGAGTCGAGAATTTCCCACGGAGGCACTGGTGGCTCTACGAGTCGACGCGGATCCGGAGGCTCTCGTCAAGGAGTGTTTGTATCCGTGAGTTGAGGAATTTGCTAAGGATTATTTGTTTCCCTAGCGCCAAGGATTATTTGTTTCCCTAGCGCCAAGGATTATTTGTTTCCTTGGGGTTTGAAACGAGTCGAGAATTTCCCACGGAGGCACTGGTGGCTCTACGAGTCAACGCGGATCAGGAGGCTCTCGTCAAGGAGTGTTTGTATCCGTGAGTCGAGGAATTTGCTAAAGATTATTTGTTTCCCTAGCACCAAGGATTATTTGTTTCCTTGGGGTTTGAAACGAGTCGAGAATTTCCCACAGAGGCACTGGTGGCTCTGCGAGTCGACGCGGATCAGGAAGCTCTCGTCAAGGAGTGTTTGTATCTGTGAGTCGAGGAATTTGCTAAGGATTATTTGTTTCCCTAGCGCCAAGGATTATTTGTTTCCTTGGGGTTTGAAACGAGTCGAGAATTTCCCACGGAGGCACTGGTGGCTCTGCGAGTCGACGCGGATCAGGAGGCTCTCGTCCAGGAGTGTTTGTATCCGTGAGTCAAGGAGTTTGCTAGGGATTATTTGTTTCCCAAGCGCCAAGGATTATTTGTTTCCTTGGGGTTTGAAACGAGTCGAGAATTTCCCACGGAGGCACTGGTGGCTCTGCGAGTCGACGCGGATCAGGAGGCTCTCGTCAAGGAGTGTTTGTATCCGTGAGTCGAGGAATTTGCTAAGGATTATTTGTTTCCCTAGCGCCAAGGATTATTTGTTTCCTTGGGGTTTGAAACGAGTCGAGAATTTCCCACGGAGGCACTGGTGGCTCTGCGAGTCGACGCGGATCAGGAGGCTCTCGTCAAGGAGTGTTTGTATCTGTGAGTTGAGAAATCTGCTGAAGACACTGGTTTCTTCGGAGTTGGACTGAACCGTCGAGATTTGGCTTCGTCTTCTGGCAGAGCCTGTTGGGAAAGTATGGTTCCCTCTTTGTTTACGTCCTTGGATTGCATACAGGGATCGATGTGATCTTAACTGTAGGGCCAAAGTTTTATCATCATTTTTTTTGTTTTATCTCTGCGATGCTCTATCATTTCAGCTTTTATATCGCGAAGGTCGCAATTGCCCAATCATTTCGGCTATTTTTTGCGGTGCCCAATCATTTCGGCTATTTATTTTATTTTTACTCGCTGCTTTTTATTGCGAGTTGCCCAATCATTTCGGCTATTTATTTTATTTTTACCCGCTGCTTTTTATTGCGAGCTGCCCTATCATTTCGGCTATTTTGCATGCATACATTTTTACTTGCTGCTTTTTATTGCAAGTTGCCCTATCATTTCGGCTATTTCGTATGCATGTGAGGCCTATTGGCTTTTCGCTGTAAACCGATTTCGGCATCAGCACCGCTACAACTGGGATATTACCAGGAGAGAATCATCATCTGCCTCTGTCGATGTCGAACAAAGGTGGCTTAGCGACCAGGGTTAGGGTCCTGTCGGCTAAGGCTTTTGACTTCATGAGCCGTAAAGGTTTCACGAAGTTATTTCTCCCTACAAGTCGTGAGGATCTTGTAGGTGTATTTTCTCCTTAAGAATCGTGAGGATTCCTAAGTGTATGTTCATCTGTATGTCGTAAGGATCCTACAGTAGGGTTTTCTTCTTGTAAGTCGAGAGGACTTACAAGGGTCGTGCGAACATATCCCCAGTCATGGATGGATCTTGGTTGGGGAAATGCTTATTCGCGCCCGTGGATTGTATACAAGGGTCAGTATTGAGCCACTTGTAGGGCAATATCGAAGGTTGTGGGGGTTGCTTAAGCACAGGTTTAGGTCTCTGTAACTTAAGACTTTCAACTCTTATGAGCCGTGAGGGTCCCATAAGAGAGTTCTCCTTACGAGTCGTGAGGATCTCGCAAGTGTATTTTCTCCTTAGGAATCGTGGGGATCCCTAAGTGTGTTGCACCTTTGTGAGTCGTAAGGATCTCACGCAGGTGGTTTCTCCTTACAAGGTCGAGAGGACCCTATAAGTGTCCTTTAACGAGGTTGCGCCCTTTCAGGTTTTCACGAACACTCGCTGGTAGTCCTGCTGTTTTTACTCACGGAGCCCTTTCGAGTTTTCATCCGTGCCCATTTTGCTTATGGACATACCGTTTTTTTATTCTTTTTATTTTCTTTTTCTCTCTTTTTTTTAACGAGGTCGCGCCCTTTCGGGTTTTCACGAACACTCGCCGGTAGCCCTGCTGTTTTTACTCACGGAGCCCTTTCGGGTTTTCATCCGTGCCCTTTTTGCTTATGGACATACCGTTTTTATTTATTATATATTTTTTTTATTCATCTCGTCAGCCTAAGGATACTGCGGTATTAGTTTAAAGACGTTTCGGTCTGCTATTAGTTTAAGGACATTTCGGTCCGACATTGAGGGGCTGAAGAAGGCCAGTTACCACCTATAGAGTTTGGGCTTAGGAAGATAGCAAGCGGACATAGTCATCGTCATCTATCATTGACCTAGGCCATGGCTCATTAAGCGTAGTATCTCTTTAGGAAGCGACCGTTTATTGGCCTGAAAGGCCTTTCACCGTGCATAACCATGAGAAGATAGGCCCCACCCTGGTAGACCTTATCTATGATGTACGGGCCTTCATAGTTTGGCTCGAATTTTCCTCGCTTGGCGCGATTGGGGATCATAGGCCTTTTGACCACTAGCACGAGTTCGCCTTGGCGAAATGTCTTCAGTCGGGCCAGTCTTTCATATGAGCGCGTCATCTTTGCTTTATAGGCCTCCAGATTTTGTTGCGCTATGAGCCGGGTTTCATCAAGGGCGTCAAGTTCTTCAAACCGAAGGTGAGCATTTTCTTCGTCCGTCAGCTCATAATGGACTGCCACTCGTAGAGAGGGTAACTCTATCTCGAGGGGGAGCACTGCTTCTGTACCAAATACCAATGCGTATGGCGTTGTGTTCGTGGCTGTCTTGAACGTAGTTCGATACGCCCAGAGAGCTTCTTGCAATCTCTCGTGCCAGTCCTTTTTATTCCGGGACACCGTTTTCTTCATAATCTTTGTTAAGGTCTTGTTGAAGGCTTCAGCTAGACCATTAGCTCGCGGATTATAAACCGAGGAATATCTCCAGTCTATATTATGCTGTTCCGCAAAGCGACTGATCTTGTGGCTTCTGTAAGCTGGCCCGTTATCGGGGATGATCCGTCGCGGAGTTCCAAACCGATATATGACGTGCGTCTTGAAGAAGTGGAGGATATTTTCCGTCTTCACTTCTTTTAACGGTACTGCTTCTGCCCATTTAGAGAAGTAATCAGTCGTTGCTAGGATGAAACGATGTCCTCTAGACGATGCTGGTTCGATGGGGCCGACTATATCAGTCCCCCACATTTCGAATGGCCAGCTAGCCACCGTTGGATGTAGTGGATTTGGATGCTGGTGGATGAAGTTCCCATGAATTTGGCATGAGTGGCATCGCTTCGCATATTCGAGGCAGTCTTGAATCATCGTGGGCCAATAGTAGCCCATCCGTTTTATCTTCAACTTCATCTTTGGGCCCGCTTGGTGAGAACCGCAGAGTCCGTCGTGAACTTCCTGGACGACCCTTTTCGGTTCGTCAGGTCCTAAGCATCTCAGCCACAGAGAATCAAATGACCTCTTGTACAGAGTATCGTTGACGAAGGCAAAAGACAGAGCTCGTTTCATGAGCTGATGTCTTGTGGACGCTTCTTCAGGCATTCGGTGGGACTTGAAGTAATCTATGAAGACTTCTCTCCAATCCTCGGTATTTTCCCAATCTTTTACTTGCAGGGTTGTCTGCTCGTTCGCTCCTTTTTCTTCGGATGATTCCGGAGATATTTCTGCAGGGGCAAGCACTCGACGGCTTTGTACCACGATTCTAACGTCATCGAGGTTCTCGTCAGCCAGTTCTTTAGCAAGTTTGGCCAACACGTCTGCTTTGCTGTTTTCCGCACACGGTATGTTCTCTAAAGTATAAGAAGAGATTTGGGCCAACAATTGTTGCACCTTTTCACCGTATTTCACCAATTCCGGTTTGCACGTTTGGTAGTCGTCGTTTACTTGACTAACGACCAGTTAAGAATCCCCGTATATGAGGAGGTTTTCAATTCCCATGTCAATGGCGATCTCGAGGCCCGCTATCAGAGCTTCGTATTCGGCTTCATTGTTTGTCCTTGGCTCTGTTAAGGAGAAAGCGAAACGCATTATCCCTCCTTGTGGAGTCACGAAGATGAGGCCTAGCGCCGATTTGATTACAGGGGTACTTTGTTTGCGCTTCTTCACGGAAGATGCTCCATCGAAATAAAGCTCCCATCGGGTATTATCACCGTCGATCGCATCAAACGCATGTTCGTCTGGAAGATCGCAATTCAGAGGAGAATCGGCGGGTATCGGATGCTCGGCGAGGAAGTCGGTGATGGCTTGGCCTTTCACTGCCTTGAGAGGTTGATATATTATCGAGAACTCCATCAAGAGTAGGGTCCATTTAGCGAGTCGTCCCGTCAGTATGGCCTTTGACATCAAGTATTTAAGGGGGTCCACCTTTGAAATAAGACGGACTTCAAGCGCCAACGCATAGTGCCTGAGCTTTGTTATCGTAAAGATCAACGCCAGGCAGTGTTTCTCAATGGGAGAGTAGTTGCTTTCTGCCCCCATCAGAACTCGACTTAAGTAGTAGAGTGCTCTTTCTTTCCTTTGATCGTTCTCTTGTGCCTATAATGCACCTAAGGAACCTTCGAGGGCGGTTGTATAAAGAATGAGGGGCTTTCCCTTGACCGGAGCAGCCAACACCGGCGGGTTCTGCAGGTACTTTTTGATCTCGTCTAGCGCGCTTTGGCATTTTTGGTCCCAGACGAACGGGGTCCGTTTCTTCATCAGGTAGCTGTAGGGACGGCACTTGCCTGAAAGATTGGCTATAAATCGCCGTATGTATGCGAGCTTCCCTTGGAGAGATCGCAACTGTTTGAGAGTTCTCGGCGGAGGCATTTCTATGATCGCTTTGATCTTTGACGGATCTATTTCAATACCTCGGTGTCGAACGATGAATCCCAGGAATTTGCCTGAGGAAACTCCAAATGCACACTTGAGCGGGTTCATTTTCAAGTTGTATTGCCGAAGGCGTTGAAATACAGTCTTCAAATGCTCGAGATGTTCTTCGTATGATTTGCTTTTAACCACGAGATCGTCGATATAGCATTCGACGATTTCGTGTATAAGGTCATCTAAGATCTTCGTCATGGCCCTTTGGTAGGTGGCACCGGCGTTCTTTAAACCGAAGGGCATCACCTTGTAACAAAATATTCCCAGAGGGGTCCTGAAGGCTGTGTGCTTCTGGTCTTCTGGATGCATTTTTATCTGATTATATCCTGACGAGCCGTCCATGAAGGAGAAAACCTCATGAGTGGACGTGTTGTCTATCATCAGTTCGGTGACTAGCACTGGGAAATCATCCTTCGGGCAAGCTTTATTAAGATCCCGGAAGTCTACGCATATGTGCACAGTCCCATTTTTCTTCATCACCGGGACGATGTTGGTGATCCATTCCGGATATTGAACCTCCTGGATGAAGCCAGAGTCGATCAGCTTTTTGACTTCAGCATTGATACTCATTTCAAGCTCGAGCCGCATTCTTCTCGGCGCCTGTTTGACTGGCTTGACGTCCGGAGATATCGCCAATCTGTGCACAGCAATTTCTGGATCTAGTCCCGGCATTTCGGAATAGTTCCATGCGAAGCAATCTTTATGCTGTAGAAGCACATCCTTTAACGCAGCCACCCTTTCTTCAGATAGCAGCTCGCTGATGAATGTCGGTCGCGGGTCATTTGCCGTCCCCAACTCAATTTTCTTGAGATTATCTGCAGTGGTATGGATTCCATCTTCCAGCTCTTTTGGCGCTGGTGGGAATTCTGAGATCACCTCATCGTTGCTGTTTTCGAAGCACCAGGGAAGGTCATCCATGTTCTCGGGCACTTCTTTTAATATCATTATCACGTGACAAGTACGGATTCGCTTCCAATCCCAATACGGAACTAGTTCTTCTTTCGTGGCCTTGGGCTCGTGCTTTTGTGGCGGTGTTACCCTCCAGTTGTCGGACAGAGCGAACTTGCCAAGCTGATACTGGTCTTCGACCCAATTCTTGAAGGTGAAACAGTCCTCGAGAGGGTGCCCTATTACTCGATGGTAAGAGCAATAGTCCGGGTGTGAGACTTCACCCGCTTGTTCGGGATGTTTAGACTCCGGCAGTGTAAGCATTTGATGTTTTAGAGCAAGATCAAGTATCTTCTTCGTCTTGTCCCGAGGAAACGAGTATGCTCGACCCATTTTCTTCATAAGGGATAGGTCAATAACGTTCGACTCCCGTTTGCATGGCTTCTTAGCCCCGCTTTGTTGCTGTTGAGCGCCTTTTCGGCCTTTCGACTTATTTCTGCTTTTGCGTCGAGCCTTTTTTATAACAGGTTGACAGGGAGTGGCATTTTCATCTTTCACGGCCTGTTGGAGGAGGCGTTGCGTTTTGGCTTTCTCGTAGATGACCATTTCGCGGTTATGATCGTCTCGGACTTTTTGACCCGCTTCCTTTATAAGCTTGTCCATTTGTTCCTCGAACGACGGACTGGGCACTTTTGCATCTGGAATTTTCATTGTCTCAGGATTAGCGTCCTCCCATTGAGCATCTGCTTCCTCATCGAAGTCATACATGACGTAACAGCTGTTTAGTAGCTCTTGCTTCTTTGACCGGATGTATCCAAGTCCGATTGTCTCCATTTTCCCATTAGGCAGTTTGCGTTGAGTTCCGGGGACGTTCCAGACTTTGTCATAGAACCTGGCTTTTCGAACGATCTGCTTGAAGGATATCCCCTGGCGTTTCAGCAGCTTTTTCAAACCCTCTGTATAATATCTGGGAAGACGGATAGGTTGAAGCCTGTCGAGTGTGGGATCCGCGCCATGCCAGACTTCCTTTTCCACCTTGGTTTCTTCAGAGCGGTAGAACAGAATTTCTCTCTCTCTTTCTCTCCTGGGAGGGATATAGAACGTTTGCAGCTCTTCTACATTGTAAATATTAAGTGCATCCAGTTCTTTATGGTGTTTAAGCGGCACTACGGCGACTTGTAGACTTTGCTCTTCATCAGCGGACGTTCGTATTGAAGGTCGAGCAGAGAATACAGCATGGATTTCATCTTCCGAGTCGCTACCAAAGATTAACGTAGGAGCGGACGGTCCTGGCTTGTTGTGTTGGGGAGGACCCGAATACACTATCTCCTCTTCCTCCTCAGTATCACTGCCGAAGACAGGGATGGTGGCGTTAGCTTTATTCTCCAGCTTGTGACACCTTTCTGTGTCTTCGAAATCCGGTAAGAAGTATTTGGCATCTTCGTATTTGCGGACTTCATTGACAGAGAACGGGTTCAGTTCTCCCGTCACGGTATACTCGAAACCATCCTTAAAATACTTCATACACTGATGTTGTGTAGAAGGGATGATGTTGTACTCGTGTAACCATGGTCAACCGAGCAAAGCGTTATAGCATGTCTTGGCGTCTATGACGTGGAACTTAACGTCCATGACGAGTAGTCCGAAGCGTAGCGTCAGTATCACAGAACCAAGAGTTCTTGATGACTGGGAGTCGAACCCGGAGATGGTGATCTTGTCACGAGCAAGGTGCTGGACACTCATGCAGATTTCTTTTAACACCCGCACGTTGAGTAGGTTAACAGACGACCCGTTATCGATCAGGATTTTGCCTATCTTTATATCATGGCAGTATCCCGAGACATAGAGAGGGCGATTGTGTTCGCACGTCCCAAGTAGAAGGTCTTCATCGCCAAAAGTCACATCGGCCGTGTGCACTTCCTCCAATTCATCCTTCATCTTTTCCTCGGCCAGGCATGCTTGGAATTGTTCTGGGTCTTGGAGCGCCTTAATCAATGAATCTCTCGCCTCCTTTGATAGCAAAAGGGCGTCAAGAATGCTAAGCTGTGAGGGCAGCTTTCTCAGATGTGCTAAGACGTTGTAATCCACCTTATTCTTCTTCGGCGGGTTGTTGGCGTTTAGCTCTTCCAGAACTTGGTCATCTAAGACGATATCTTCAGAGACCTTTTCTTTCCCTTTATCTTTTCTGTTTGAGGGTCCGAGATTCTTTTCAGGCAGCGTCCAATTCCGCAGCCGGATATTTTCGCAGACCTTCGGCTCTTCTTCTTTTCCCGAAGTGGATTCTTTAAAGAGAGGGGCAGGTTCCAGCTCTTCATCAGAATCGCTCCCGAATGTAGGCACTTGTGACCCGCCAGTGTTAACCATGCAACAATTGCCGGTAGTTCTTTTAATCCCTTCGGTCGTATTTCTTTGCTCTCGACGAGTTCTACGCTTTTCCCGCTTAAAGCGTTGTCGATGAGCAACATATCCTTGCCACCATCTATCGAAAGCTTTGCACTCTTCAGTGGGGTGCGAAATCTTCCGATGATATAAGCAATAAGAAGGATGCATTTCCACTTCACCAGTAATTTTTCCTTCGGAGGATGGTAGCTTCATGCCCATTGATATGGCCTTAGCAAACCTTTTGCTTATCTTAAATTGGCTTTTGTCGGCAGCGGAGGTGTTTTGCTCCAGCGGGATCATCTCATCTCTTTCATCAAGTCGCTGGCGCTTGGCCTTTTCAAATATAGCCGTCTCGCGTTCTCGATCAGCTTTACTTTTCAATCGAGCTTCGTTAAGGAACGCGTCAATCATTTCATCTGATAGCTTCGGGAATTTTGGTTCAAGATCTGCCCCCAGTGCTTTGGTACAAGGAGTTTCCTCATCGTCCATGAACGAATGGGAAATCATATGACAGCTCGCCACATATTCCTCGGATTCATCCGATGAATTTTCTCCCTCGTCTTCTTCTTGAAAGACGTGATTGAGGAACTCTTGGAGCGTAATGGGAGTCCGTGCCTTCTGGTTGTATTCTTCCAGCGCGTCAATTTGTTTTTGCAGATCCGTGCGCTTGTCGCCAGGCTTCACGGGCTTCTTAGATTTCTTCTTCTTCTTTTTCGAAGATTTTGACGGCTGGTTGCGAGTGCTTGAGCCACCACCATCGGTCTTTGGAGTTGTACGTGGTTTCAACATCCCCTCAATGACCTGTGGTTCCAATGGGTTCTTCCACTTGATCCCTGGACATGTCTGAAGATCGTTTAGCATCCTCTTTGTCTTGGCTGATAATACAACCTCCCAAGGAGCTTCTTCAATGACGGAGCATGTTGCCCCCGGCGTATTCGTCCCCTTAGAGGTGTGGGGCTGCGAGGGATTCACCTTCCATTTGTCAGATAACGCGAACTTGCCCTGCCGGTACTGGTTTTCAAGCCAATTCTTGAAAACGTAGCAATCTTCGATCAGATGGCCTAGTACTCGATGATAAGGACAATAGTTGGGCTCGTTGACGTCACTTGGTTGCAACGGACGTTTTGGATCCGGCAGATTTATGAGTCTATTGCGCAATGCCAGCTCGAATAACCTCCTCGTTTTATCGCGGGGAAAGGAATAAGGACGTCCCATCCTATCTTCAAGGGGTACGTACGGGCGCATATTATTTTGACGCACAACCGGCTTCGAGTTGCTCGGTTGTTGTTGAGCATTAGCGACGACGATCGCTTTTCCCTTCCCTTTGTTATTTCGGGAGTTCGGCTTTGGAAGAGGAGGTTTATGGCCCATCTGATCCATCTGCGCTAGCTTGTCAATCAAGGCCTAGAAGGTAGTCGGCTTGAAAAACATCATAAATTGCAAGATGGTTGCTTGCGGATCAAGGGTTCCTACAAACATTCCCACCGCGGGAGCTTCTTCAATGCGCTGCTCACACTTTGACCATAAGTTCCGCCATCGTATAGCATACTGAACCCACGTCTCGTCGGGTTTTATCCTGGCGTTAATTAGTGTCGTCATCGGGGTACGTTCACTGGCGCTTGCAAAACGCTGAGTAAACAGCAGCTCCATCTCTGTGAAGGTTTTAATAGAGTCGTTCGGGAGCTCAGAGTACCATTCGAACGCCGTATCTGATAAGCTTCCAACAAACTGGCGAAGCAACAGCTTGTCGTCACCGCCAGTGTTGCCGCAGAGTGCCCTGAACTGGGCAACATGCTGGTGAGGATTGCCCGTCCCCTTATAGACATGGAACTTGGGAATCATATAACCTGGTGGGTACTTGTTTTGATCGTACCAACTTGGATATGGCCGCCCCGTTTTTACGACCTGGACGGCTGCTTCGGTCGCATGATGAACCCGTATTTGTTGGGCAATGTACTCATCCAAATCAGCTTTGGAGATCGTATCCTCTTTAGCCGTCGACAGAGCTGGTGGAGGATTTGATGTTTCTCCCCTATCGTCTCCAAGGACGATCGGGGGCTCTTCAGCCGGAGGATCTTGTTGTATCATCATCCCTATCATGTCTTGGAAGAGGAGGCCCATACGCTGTATGTTGGCTGCTTGTTCAGCAGCCTCTTTGTCCTTCTTCTCCAATATCCGACGAAGGAATTCAGCGTCGGTTTCTTCCTCCTGACGTTCGTCCGAGGACATTTCAGGGTTTTCTTTTGGTTCGGTAAGTGCAGCCATAGCATTCATCATTTCTTGAAGCTTTTGTTGTTGCTCATGCGCCTTGGTCACTGATCGGGTAAGCGGTCGATGACCCGTAGATATGCGGCTTTCTTCTTTACCAGACGCCACATAGACGGTGTGCACTACGATGCCCCCTAACTTAGGGCGTTTGGGTGCACCACCTCTGACATTTGTCGCCGGCGCGGGGGTTTTCTCTGGCCTTCTTCTTTTGTGGGCCGTTGAAGTTGGAGGGGCCGTTGCAGTGGGTACCCTAGTGATCGTTGTCCCTTGCTGTTCAATATGACGGTATTTTCCTTTTTGCACCTTCGTCTTCTTTCGTTGACGAGAGTGACCTGGGTCGACCACGGAGTCTTGAACCCTCCTCCAAACTTTATAAATTCTTGAGGATAGCCGTTGAGGGGGCTGTTCTTGCTTCGTTTCTGGAGCTCTCTCTGCAGGTGGAGGAGATCTTTTCAGTGTAGCGGTTGGAGAGTTCTTCTGTACCCTCCTCAGCAGTTCAAAGTTGTTCCCAGTTGGAACAGCAGCGTTGACTTCCACCACTGGAGCCGGTGGAGTTAGCCCTGAAGGGGAGTTGCCCCTTGCCTTCCTCACTCGTTGCCAATGGCGACGTCGAGCATGACGAGCCGTTGGGACTGGCTCGGAGATTGAGACATCTTCTTTTTGCCCCCTGTCTGAATGAGGTGCCACCGGTGTTAACCTCTTAAAGACTAAGGTTATCTTTTGAGGGGTGATATTCAACCTGTCGAAGACAGATCCTCGAGCAGGGGCAGGAGCAGGAATCGTCAGTCTTGAAAAGACTGACTCTTTGACAGGGGAAGCCGCCTTGACGACTTCTGGAGCAGCAGTTATTGCCTTCCTTGGGACAGCCAATTTAGAGTTTTGATTTAGCCTGGTGAAAACAGAGGCTGTCGGTTTGGTAGCGGGCGACCCGTTGAAAGGGGTCGTCGTAGCAGTGAGCCGGTCGAGGACCGACTTCTTGTTCACTTCCGGTGCAGGTATTGGCATAGAGAAGCTTGTAGGTGGGATCATGGTCCCGAAAAACAGGCCAGTAGTGGCTTGGGTCACCTGGTCTACAGGCAGAGTTAGGAAGGAAGCCGCTTGGGGCCCATATGCTACACCTCCCGGTGAAGCGGAGCGTCCGTTGCAGTGACATTTCGAGCAGTTGGTGCAGTTAAAGGCCATTAAATCTTGAGTTCTGCGCCAGGCAAAAGACCAAATCTTAGTAACTTGAAATCTGAAGGCAACCATTAACAAACCGCGATTAATTCGCGAAGACGACACACGAAGTGTGGAGTGGAAAGAGGAAGAGGTCCCACCGGGTGTGCCAGAATCTGTTCCCCTCCGAATGGCGGCCTAGACTTTGCGTCTCGCCTGAGATTCGGGGCAGATGCTATTTGCTTTTATCCGTCTACCTCTCCGAAAATGCCAAGTTGATTTATGGCACCGTGTATCGGAGGTTTAGACGGATGCGGCCGATGTAGCAGACTTCGTCAGATTCCCCCTCGCTTGAGGGGTTTTTGATTGTGGGGACGCTCTTCCCTAGAGGCGCAAGCCCCTGCAGCTACCGCATTGTGGTAACAACTTTCTCCTTCTCCAGAATTTCACTTCATGTCGTGTGTGTTTGTTTTGTTTGTGGTTGCCCGTGGATTGTATACGGAGACTGAGTAATGCCGTCGCCCGTAGGACGTGGATTAGTCCAAATCCGTATTTACTTAGATTTGGGTTTGGTGTTTTTAGTTTAAGGATACGTTAGCCGTATTGAGGCTAAGATCGACTTAAACGTTCGTCAAGGATACGTTAGTCCTATTTGAGACTAAGATCAACTTAACGTGATAAATTATTTAATATCTGGCCATCGGGACTCGTCACCTCTCTAACGTCATTGAAGGATTACAACGGCAGATGTCAGAGGAGTTCAGAGATGTACCCTTGAACCAAGGTTGATTTGGAGTTTTATAGTCCGTTTGAATGTTTAAGGATTCGTTAGCCGTGTTTGGGGCTAAGATCAACTTAAACGGGACCGTTTAGATCCGGCAAGAGAGCATTTGGATGCTCCATTGTTCCAGTTTAGGGATATGGTGGTCCATCGCCAGTTTAGGGACGTGGTGGTCCATATTCCAGTTTAAGGACGTGGTGGTCCATTATTAGTTTAGGGACGTTTCGGTCCGATATTAGTTTAGGGACGTTTCGGTCCAACATTCCCATTTTGGGACGAATATTAGTTTAAGGACGTTTCGGTCCAATATTAGTTTAAGGACGTTTCGGTCCAATATTAGTTTAGGGACGTTTCGGTCCGATATTAGTTTAAGGACGTTTCGGTCCAACATTCCCATTTTGGGACGAATATTAGTTTAAGGACGTTTCGGTCCAATATTAGTTTAAGGACGTTTCGGTCCACGAGTTTAAGGACCCCGTAGTCCATATTAACGTATGTGGTCGTCGGGACCCGTCAACTCTCTGACGTCGTTGAAGGATTACAACGATAAGTATCAGAGGAGTTCGGAGATGTACCCTTGAACCGGATGTAAATTGATTTAGGAGAGCAGTCTTGCTTGGTCAATTTAATATGAGGACTTACAGCCATGATTGGGCTAAGTCCAGTTGAGAATATTCAACGTTTTTATTTTCGGCCTGTTAGGCCTGTGCTAGGGCTTTGCCCCTGTTTAATAATGCACTGCATTTTATTCTGGCCTGCTAGGACTTTTTGATTTGGGCTCTGTCCCTTTATAAATGATGCAGAGCATCTGTTTTGGTCTGACAGACCATTGTTTGGGCTCTGCCCTTTTTAAAATAATGCATGGCATTTTATTAGGCCTGTTAGGCCTTTTTAATTGGGCTCGGCACTTCTTTTAAATAATGCAGCACTTTTATTTGGTCCCTTGGACCTTTGATTGGGCTCTGCCCTTTAATAATGCATTGCATTAGATACCCTGACAGTGTCCCACATGGCTTGTCAGGTACTTTGCGCAATTAATGAGCGCAAGCGCTTATGGAGGTGACACGTGTCACGTTCTGGTGAGCGCAAGTGCAACAGCGCAGTGCGCTGCGTTAGTGCGCTGCGCTGCTGCACTGCTGACACGTGGCGCTTCCTGGCGGCTTGCGCAATAGCGCAGTTTTGGCAAGTGTTGGGCACTGTTCTTATTCTTTTGGATCAATTTCAGATAGGAGAAAACAAGTTTTTTTCTTGTTTTCTAAAGAACCGGTGGTTCATAAAAAGAAGTGCAAGGCACTGTTTATTATTTTTTCTTTTCTTTTCATTAAAGATCCTAGATCTTGTTCTCAGATCAATGATCTGTTCATAAGAGAATTTTCTCTTTTTATCTAAAGGTTTTTACCTTTTTCTTTGTTCTTGAGGATTTCTCTCCAATTCTTCAGTCTTCTCTGTTTAATTTTTCACAAAAAAAATGTTCCTCCTTTGAATTGAGGTCTAGGGTCCTTTTTATAGTGCTCATAAATTAGTTAAATTTGTTAAAGAGATCTTTCTCTGAGTGATTTAGGGAATTTTCCCCACCGTTGGATCTTTGATCCAAGGGCTCCTGTTTTACAGAAGAAAATCTTCTTGTTTTAACAAGAACAGAAAAGATTTCTTTAAAATTTTAATTCTGTTTTGCGCAAACGCCTCAGCGCGTGACGCGTGTCGCGCAGTGCAGCGCTTGCGCAGCTGTGTCTGCGCAACTGCGCAGACACGTGTCGTGCACTGCAGCGTTTGCGCAACTGTGCTTGCGCGGTTGTGTTTGCGCAACTGCGCAAACACATGTCGCGCAGTGCAGCGCTTGCGCAACTGCGCCGACACGTGTCGCGCAGTGCAGCGCTTGCGCAACTGAAACGTTGCTTCCTTTACTTTTTTGTTTTAAACAGAGCTTTGCTCTGATTGGTTGCGCTGCCTCGGGCGCTGCGCTGATGCGTCTGCGCCAGACACGTGGCGCCCTGCGCTCAGCGCAGAGGATCTGAAGTATTACTTCATTTATTGAAACTTAGATTTTGGGCAAATCGGAAGCGTCGCTTCTCCTGAGATATCTTTTCATCTCCTTTTTTCAAGTCAAACTCGTATTTCCAAAATTCTGATTTCCCGGGCCTTGGAAATGATTTCATTGTGCACAGAATCTTCTGCGCCTGGGTCTATATATATAATTCGAGGCTGAGCCTTTTCTTCTCTCATTTTCAGAGAACTTCTTCGATCATGGCTTGCAATCGCCCTCATGCCCGCAGACAACCATGGGAGGTGCCGATTCGGGACATCGTTCCCCGTTTTGCTGCGCGCCTAGTGAACCCCTCTCTCTCGGACGAGCAATGCGACGCTGCAATGCACGAGCTTTTGACTCGTGTGGGGTCTCCTCTCCCTCCGAATTCCATTTGGCTTCGGATGATCCTTGCCTCGGTGCTCGCCGACATCCCCCCTCCTCCAGCAGAGATGTCCCCGGCAATGCTGGATGCCGCCGAGGACAAGATCGAGGGCTTTCTTGAAGCGCACTTGATCACCAAAGCCCTGAGGGACTACTCTTTCCATTTGCTGAGCCAGATACGGGCTCGTCGGGTTGTCATCGCCACTTTTTCCCAGGAGTGCGGCATCGACCGTTGGATGGCTACCCCTCGGGAGGATCGCCGCTTCGACGTGGTGGAGAAGACAGAAAGGGAGCTGGGGAATTTTCTTCTTCTTTTTGTGAACCCTTGTCTTTCTGATCCCGTATTCGGTGATCTTTTTTAAATGTAACATCAATAATAATGAATAAGTATTTTTCTTTTTAATCAAGTATTTCATTGCCTGTTAAGGGTTCTTTTATTTTAGTTCTCTGTTGTGCTTGTGCATCGTATGATTTTAATTTGTTATTATTAAGTGCATGTAATTTTGCAAGGATAAATTGCCTTTGGCACTTAACCCTCCCTTTTTTTATGGAACGGTGCATCTGCGCTAGCGCGTCTGCGCTGCCATGTGTCGCGCAGCGCGACTGCGCTAGCGCATCTGCGCTGCCACGTGTCGCAAAGCGCAGCGCGACTGTGCAAGCGCATCTGCGCTGACACGCGTCGTGCAGCGCAGCGCTTCCTTTATCGGAGCTTTGCTCTGATTGGGCGCGCCTTCTTGGACGCTGCGCTAATGCATCTGCGCCAGACACGTGGCGTGTCGCGCGCAGCGCAAAGGATCTGAAGCGTTGCTTCATTTATTAAAGTTTAAATTTTCAAAGCAAAGCTTTGCTTCTAATTGGGGGAAGATGAAGCGTTGCTTCATCTCCCGCCTTGGAATTTGAACAGAGCTTTGCTCTGATTGGGGTAAACACCAACTAATAAGTGCCGAGGGAGAAAGGCCCATGCCACCCATCAATGGCCGATATCTCAAGAAATACTACGCGTGAATGCTCCAAGTCGCAGGCGAATTGAGCACACCAGCCCTACGGTCTGGATCATACATCCTGCAAAACCGTATACAATCCACGGGCGTAAACGACCCCTATCTCTCCCAAGTCATGCCGGTAAGGCTACTTTTAAAGTCCTACCAGCGGCAAAAAAACGGTATGTCCACAAGCAAAACGGGCACGGATGAAAACATGAAAGGGCTCCGTGAGTAAAAACAGCAGGACTGCCGGCGAGTTTGTGAAAACCCGAAAGGACACAAACTCGTGAAAAGAGATAAAATACACTCGCAAAGTCCTCTCGACCTTGTGAGGAGAAAACCCCTGCGTGAGATTCTTACGACTCACAAAGGAGCAACACACTTAGGAATCCTCACGATTCCTAAGAAGAACATACACCTGCGAGATCCTCTCGGCTCGTAGGGAGAAAATGCTTTATGAGACCCTTACGGCTCATAAAATTGAAAAGCCTCAGGTGATAGGGACCTAAACCTGTCTCCTAAGCCATCGTTCCCCAACGGGCAGCAGCAAATGATGAGTCGCTCCTGGCATTTTGCTTCAGTGTTAGCGGTGCTGGTGTCGACCAAAAACCCAAATCCCAAGTCCTCCCGAGGCAAATGATGAGTTGCTCCTGGCATTGTTCCAGTGCAGCAATGCTGATCCCAAACAAGATCCAAATTCCAAGTCCCCAAACGGCAAATGATGAGTCGCTCCTGGTATTTCGCTTCAGTGTTAGCGGTGCTGATGCCGACCAAAAACCCAAATCCCAAGTCCTCCCGAGGCAAATGATGAGTTGCTCCTGGCATTATTCCAGTGCAGCAATGTTGATGCCAAACAAGATCCAAATTCTAAGTCCCCAAACGGCGAATGATGAGTCGCTCCTGATATCATATTCTAGTGCAGCGATGCAGACGCCAACCAAAATCCAATTTCTCACAATTCTCCTAGCCCTACGGTTAGTCCCCAACTTGACTACCATATACAATCCACGAGCTCAAATAATTCTCAACATACCCATGTCCCAGCGCAATCACCAGTCCAGCGGCCGGTCTCCGCCCTTGGAATTATGCTCCATTAGGAAAGACCCACTCATGTGTCCTCACGATACATGAGGAGAACAAACCTTCGTGGGATCCTTACGACTCGCGAAGGAAAAACACACTTGGGAATCCCCACGACTCCTAAAGAGAAAGTACACCTACGAGATCCTTTCGACTCGTAGGGAGAAAATGCTTTTATGGGACCTTTATGGCTCATAAAATTGAAAAGTCTTAGGTGATAGGGACCTAAACCTGTCTCCTAAGCCATCGCTCCCCGACAGGAAAAGGCAAATGATGAATTTCTCTTGGCACATGTGCTTCAGTGTTAGCAACGCTGATGCCTACGCTAATCCCAAAATTCCAAACTCCAATTCAATAGACCCCTAAGTCGTTAAACTGGAAACAGATGACCCCTAAGTCGTTAAACTGGGAATGAGGGAAATTGCCTCATGACAAATGATGATTCGCTCCTAGTACCATTTTCCAGTACAGCGGTGCTGATGTCAACCCAAATCACATCGAATCAGCAAGTCAACTTCAACCCTGACATCGCAAGAAGCGGAGCAAGTCAAATCAAGAACCGACCGTCCAAGTCGCAAAAAGGGCAGCACCGACCGTCCAAGTCGCTAAAAGGGCAGAACCGACCGTCTACGTCGCAAAAAGAGCAGCACCGACCGTCCATGTCACTAAAAGGGCAGCATCGACCGTCCAATTCGGAAAAAGGGCAGCACCGACCATCCAAGTCGCTAAAGTGGCAGAACCGACCGTCCATGTCGCTAAAAGGGCAGCACCGGCCGTCCAAGTCACAAAAAGGGCAGAACCGACCGTCCAAGTCGCAAAAAGGGCAGAACCGACCGTTCACGTCGCTAAAAGGGCAGCACCGACCGTCCACGTCGCTAAAAGGGCAGCACCGACCGTCCAAGTCGCTAAAAAGGCAGCACCGACCGTCCATGTTGCTAAAAGGGCAGTATCGACCGTCCAAGTCGCAAAAAGGGCAGCACCGACCATCCAAGTCGCAAAAAGGGCAGAACCGACCGTCCACGTCGCTAAAATGGCAGCATCGACCGTCCAAGTCGCAAAAAGGGCAGAGCCGGCCGTCCAAGTCGCTAAAAGGGCAGCACCGACCGTCCAAGTCGCTAAAAGGGTAGCACCGACCGTCCAAGTCGCAAAAAGGGTAGCATCGACCATCCATGTCGTAAAAAGGCAGCGCAGGCTTCCTACAAAGTGGGAACCAGATCACTCCGGGCCAAGGAAACGTCTATCACGGACACTCCGTCTCAAAGAAATATCAAGCAACAACCGTCCGTGTCGTAAAAAGGACAGTGCCAGCTTCCCAAAAAGCGGGAACCAAATCACGTCGCCTCCACGTGAAAGAGGATCCATCAATTTCATGCATACGACCCATATATGATGTGTGCAATTATTGATGGGGGGCACTTTGTTGGGGTCGAAATTTATACCCCGGTTGACCAAGTCAAAATCAAAGTCAACCCCAAGCCAAGTGGGCCCAAGCCCAGATCAAGTGGGCCAATGCCCAGGTCGAGCCCGAACATGGAGCGGCCGGCCTCCCCCCATGCCAAGATAAAATTTTTATAATAAATAATTTTTTTGTATTTCTTTTATTTTATTTTATGAATAAATGTAAGAAAAATGGGCATAAAGCCAAATTTTTGTAAAGACCATGGCTTATGTGCAAAAAGAAATGGCACATGAGCTATGGGATGGGCAAAATGCCATTTTTGTAGAGCCCAAGGGGCTATATATAAAGTGTATAGCTTATAAAGGAAAGGATAATGAAAATATTCCAACAACTTTTTCTCTCTCAAAAAAAAATCAAGATCTGTGATCTTCTCCTTCCTCAAGATTCTAAAGAAACCTTCTTCTTTCTTTTGAATTAAATCAAGAGTTCTACTCTTCCTTTTATAAAACTAAATAGTTTTTCACCACAAAACCCACAAAGGGGAGCTAAGTTCTCCCATCAGATCTCAAAAAGAAGAGATTTTTAAAATCTCGCATCTCTTGGTCTTCAAGATCCTGCCAACAGAGGAGGAAGAAGGAGACCCATCTCCAGAAACCCCACTTTGGGAAAGAACTAGGGCTCAAGGGGAGAAGCCTTTCATCAGCTTTAAAACATCCTGGGAGTTTAAATCCTCACACACACACACACACACACACAAAATAATAAGTGCTCCTTTCTGGGAGTACAACTCCCATTGCAGGGACCAAGTCCCTTTTGCCGCCCGAACGCCCGCGTGCTAACACGTGGGGCGCTAGCGCCCTTGAGCTCAAAGCGCTAGTGCCTAAAATGCTAGCGCCCGAGCGCCCACGTGCTGACACGTGGGGCGCTAGGGCTCAAAGCGCTAGTGCCCTTGCGCTCAAAGTGCTAGTGCCCAAAGCGCTAGCGCCCGAGCGCCCACGTGTTGACACGTGGGGCGCTAGCGTCCAAAGCGCTAGCCCCCGAGCGCCCACGTACTGACACGTGGGGTGCTAGCGCTCTTGCGCTCAGAGCGCTAGCCCCCAAAGCGCTAGCGCCCGAGCGTCCACATGCCTGGCACGTGGGGCACTAGCGCTCTTGCGCTCAAAGCGCTGGCACCTAAAGCGCTGGTGCTTTTTCCCACGCATCCTTTGGATGTCATTTCCCTTTTTTTTATTTTTATATATATGTATATATACAAACACACATACTCTACAACACTATCCCTCTCAAAAAAAATTGGGCCGAGGCGCTGCCCCGCACCCCGCAAAGGGGCTGCTAGCCCCCTTGACCCCCAGCCCGCTATCCGGGTAGCGGAACCCCCGTAAAAAACTCTGCGGGGCCCCCGATATATCCAAACCCCCCTTTTAAAACACAACACACCACACTGCACATTGAGTTCGCATGACCAGTTTAACTTATTAATCGGAGGTTCTCTCGCCCCAAAAGCGAGGGGTAATTAACGGCGGCTTAATCCGCGGCTGCTGGAGATTCGAATCCCCACAATCAATAAACCCTAGCCTACCTTGGGCAGGGGGGATCTGTAATGCGCCTGACCAACGCGTGCGCATTCCCATCTCAATGGGGTGACGAAAAACACCCTACAATGAATAAACAAATATAACTCTCATGCTTGCAACCATACTCTCAATTTACACCTCATTTCTATTTTTCTCAAAAATAGAAAATCAAGCCATGCTTCATTATTATATATATATATATATATAATGAAGAATAATTAGTGAGCTAATGATATTAGTTAAGATATAATTATATCACATATAATGTATATCACATTATTAAATCAACACTTGGTTTAAAATATCCGGTTATATCACATATGACCGATTAATATCATTTATCTGTATATCACATTATCAAATCAACACTTGATTCGATAATCTGGTTATATCACATATAACCAAACCGATAACAGTTAACTGCCAAATTACAATACGGTATCACATACATGTATTTAATCAGGCCCACAGACATATCACATATTTGTCCTACTTCATTTCGCTTGAACCAGGAAACTTCTGTATGGGACTCTAAAGACTCGTCAATACGCCAGCAGTAGGTGATGATCACATCAGTCACCCACAAGCCGTCAGCGGTACTAGCTGGATGTAACGGCTACCCTGGTATTGAGCGATATGAAGATCAACAAGCAAGCTTGTCCATAGTCTCCATGAAGCCTATCAGTAACACTATCGTACAGTCCGGTCTCTTCATCTGATATGTTGCATATCATGTCTAGGGGTGGTAAACGTCAGACCCCGGTAAAGTGATAAGTCATGCCGATGTCTATCCTATAACGGTTTGAGAAACTACTGATAACACTTATCAGTAAATCTCAGCAGTAGCCATGGCCAGGGACTTCCAGTTATATCCAATCGAGTATAGCGCAACATCAACCCCCAATACCGGGAGAGACGAAACCCCTCCCATCGCTCATTGCCTCCATGCGACTCGGGACTGTACCCAAAATCCACCTGTTTGCACGACTCCTTTGAGCCGTGGTAAAGAGGAAATCAAAGCACAGTGGGAGCCACACAAGTCTCTATGACGATCTCGGGTCTACAGACTAACCTGTATCAGTGTCACCAGAGGACTGCTATCTGACGATGGGTATACTACCACATAGGAGTCCTCGGCAAGTCTTGTTCGGTGTACCCATTCTCCAATGAGCACCTGTGTACAATCTTTGATATCACTCACCAATGGTTGTGGGATCAACCATCGCCTTCTAAAGGACAAGAAACGTACACACTAGTCTACTCTGGAATATCGATGCCTTAGTCTCGATATTCCCTCGACTGGGAACTGATTAAAGGATGTACTTTTGGACCACTCTGGCCCCACTAGTGTGATCTCATCACAGTCCTGGTAGTCAAGTACATATCCTAAGGGCTTTATCAACATGTAAGAGACAGACAGTATAAATACCAATCTACATGTTAAGATAAAGGTAACCTGATAACATACTATCATGTCGAGCAAGAAAGCCCTCTATATATATGTCCAACCATCCATTATATTAACAATAATGGCCTCTAGGGCATACATATTCCTAACACGAGAACCCCAAAAGAACCGGCGCCGCCGGCCCCTTTTGTCCTCTATTTTCTTCTGGTCATTTATAGTCATCACATCATCCTATTTATATTGTTTGTTTATTCTAATGTGATGCCTATAAATATCAGAACAGATTTAGAGAGAAAGGGGAGGCAAGATAGACCAACATACCAATATGCCATATACCATATGGTTAAGCTTGGTTTAGAAGAGAGTTGTGTGAGCTTAAGCTTGGTTTTTTCTTCTTCTTCCCTCTTGGAGCTTTCTTTTGAGAGCTTCATTATGGATGTTGAACAAGTAATCAACACCATGTATCTCAACTCATTCATTTGTTAATATAATTGTTCTTTTCTTTGTTTATTTCTTCTTTGTTGTTTTCATCTCTTTTGTTTATTATGTTTGAGTAATCTTTTGGTTGTGGTGATGGTGAGGATGTGAGATGAATGGCTTTGCCTTCCTCCTCCTCTTATGATTGTTTAATATGCTCAAATTGTGATTCTAATTTCAAAATTGTTCTATGCTATTTGTGTGATATGGTATTTTGAATCCATGGTTACAAGGTAACCTCTTCATATACCATATTCATACATATTCTCCATTTTACAATGTTAAGGTTAGAATCAATTTAGTGTTAAGGTTGCTAAGCATTAGATATGGTATTTTATTAACAAGTTGCTTGACACGCTTCTTGTTTTCATATACACTATGCTATCACAGACCACTTAGCAAATTTAACACTAAAACTACTTACTCTCACATACTAATTTGTGTATTTAATGTTGATGTATGCTTACTAACCCTTGTGCTTAGTATTGATACTTTAAGCTTGGACATACAAACGATAAGTGAAAAAAGACAGATTTGTTTCGTGTCTTGCGTCGAATATCAACAATTTAATGATTTGTACTCTGCAACCGCCTTGACAAGTCATGCTTCACATCGGGATCAACACCGGGACGAACAACTCATGATCAAAGGAGTGTCGATGAAATCGCCACAATTTAACCATCCGAACCAAAGCCACGGCCAATTTCTTTTAGCTTGTTTTCTATAATTCTGTATTTTCCATTTTGTGACAACAAACCTAAATTCTTTCTCGAACCTTAAGCAACAATCCCTAATCACCAATTCCCTATGGATCGGCCCGTACTTCCCGGCTTGCTACAACGCGCCGTGCACTTGCGGTTTATAAATTTTAAAACGAGACCAAGCTCGTGTGTGCAATATTTCTAAAAACCAATTCTTTTCGAAACGTACAAATTAGCGCGGGGGTAAAGTCCCAACAGTTACCATATGGCAACTGTGGGTTTCCCATCGCTTCTTAGGTTGGATATATCCCAAACCTGAAGTATCGAACTTTCCACCAGACTTGAGTCCACGAGTCCCTGGTGTTTCCCAGATTCTCTTATAGAATTGGGACTGTCGAACAGTCTATTCGGTTAGCATCCTTGTCGCTTCAAGAAGTCCTAAAAACTCCTAACGTGGTATCTTAGCATGAGGATGGGCTTCAGTGTATCAAGACTTGGATCGAGTCCTTCCCATATTTCCTTTTGTATTCTTGTCCCTTCCGACTTATAGAAGAGTATTGCTCTTTCTCCTCTACATCTGGGAAGTACGTAGAAAGTCACCAGATCCTCTACCTTATCAACATTGATGGTTTCGAGCTCTTTATAGTGCTAAGATGGGACCATGGTAATATGCAGGACCTAGTCTTTCTCTTCAAGAGTCTTTACCCGCGGATGAGTGGAAAACACGGCGTTGGCTTCTTTTTCCGAATCGCTACCGAAGACCAGAATGAAGGTTGACGGAGCCGGTTGATCACTTTCCGGTCGTGGCCGACCCAAGAATACTATATCCTCGTCTTCTTCAGAATCACTTCCAAAGACTGGGACATTATGCATCGGAACTTGTTTGTCTTCTGGTTTACCGTACTTTTCTGTATCTTCGAAGTTCGGCAGAAAGTATTTAGCGTCTTCATATTTTCGCACCTCGTTTACCGAAAAGGGATTGAGTTCCCCTACAACGACATGCTAATTGCCATCTTTAAAGTACTTCATACACTGGTGATAGATAGAAGGCATAATATTGTACTCGTGTAGTCAAGGTCTACCAAGCAAGGTTTTATAGCACGTTTTAGCTTCAATAACGTGGAATTTGATGTCCATAACGAAATACCCGAAGCGGAGTGCCAGAATGATGGATCCTGGCGTCTGTGAAGATTGCGAATCGAACCCAGAAATGGTGATCTTCTCGCGGCCGAGATATCGAACTTCTATAAACAGTTCCATAAGCACTTTCAGATTCAATAAGTTGATCGAAGAATTGTTGCCAATAAGTATCTTATTTATTCTTCGGTTGCCACAGTATCCGGCCACGTAGAGTAGTTGGTTGTGTTCGAAGGTGCCTAACAGCGAGTCTTCTTCACTAAATGTAACGTCCGTCGTATTAACCTCTACGAGCTTGCCTTTCATATCTTCTTCCATAAAGAATGCTTGAAATTGCCCGGGCTCTTGCAGGGCCTTGACGAGAACATCTCGAAGCACTTTTGATAGAAGGAAAGCATCGTAAATGCTTAGGTGAGATGGAAAATTCTTCAAGTATGTTAGGATGTTATAATCCATCTTATTTCTCTTAGGCTGATCTTTTGCAGTGAGATCTTTGGTGACTTCCTTATCCATGTCGATCTCCTCGACAACCTTTTCTTTCCCCTTGTCCTGCTTTCTTTTATTGGCGGATCCAAGGCTCTTTTCTGGCAGGGTACGATTTCATCATTGTATATTGTCGCATCTTTCTGTATCTTCCTCTTCTTCTGTATAGCGAGGGTTGAATGGGAGTTCATCTTCATAATCACTCCCGAAGGTGGAAACCCCGGAAGTTCCCTGATCGTCAGCCATATTACAACTTTCTATTGCCTACCCCATTTTATCGCCAGTTTCGGGACCCTGGTCCTCAAGCAGTCAAGCCTTTGCCTTTCGCTTCTCTCTCTTTAGTTTCCTATGATGAGAGATATAATGACGACGACGCCCGTTCTGAACCCATAGCTCTCGTCGATGGAGTGGATAACCATCTGGTGATATAAGCAGTATCTTGGATTTTTTTCCCCACCCATGAAATAAAGGACTCCTAGGGTATACATCAGGAAAGGTGGCGGCTTCATCTCTTTGGATAGGGCTTTAGCGAAACGCTTCTCAGCGATGTCCTTGCCTTTATTTTTTGGTAACGGTTTCTTCTTTAGTTGGTGAGTTGCGGAATTTTCTTCTTCCGCAACTTGGTCTTTTCATATAAGGCCAATTCACACTGTTGATTCTTCTTGTTGGCTTGGAAATCCTCCGTCGGCAGCTTATCAATCGAATTTTCTTAGGAAGGGTTTGAAGCATTGGGCACTGATCCTGCCCCCTGCGTAGCCCTGTTGATCAGTCGAAAATATTGTATATTTTAGCCGGCAATTTCCCCATCTTTTACATATATTTAGAAGTGTTCGGCATTCATATTCTACATATTAGCAAATCTGTCACAAAATATGAGATTGCATGTGTTAGACTTTTAAACCGACACTTTAAAGGAAATTAACCGCATTTCATGGCATCGCATCATTTCTATATTTGCGCAACACTTGTCTTGAGTATGTGCAGGAAATACAGAAGAAAAAGCAAAAGAGCTGATCAAAATTACGCCAACTAAATCATTTCAGATCTGGTAGCAATGAAGAAGGAATTAGACAATTCTATATATCAGAAAAAGGCTCATACATCAGGCCCAGCAACAACCAGAAAGCCCAAGCTTCAATTCTCCCATTCAGCCGCGGAAGCGCGGCGGGAGCAGGCTTGCGCCGCGGATCCGCCGCGCTTCTGCCACCTCAGCAAATCATTTTTACAGCATAATTCTCAGCTCTGGTCCCATAGTCCTTTCTGACACTTCAAAGTCCAGAACTATCTCGAAGCTACTGCCAGATCAGCAAAGAAAATTAAGGAAGGCTAATCCTAATTAAGTTCCTAATTAATCCTCTTCTAGAAGCTCCTCCTAACTAATCCTCATCTAGAACCTTCTCCCGTAACTAACTTTTGGAGGGAAATTTGAATTCCCTCAACAAACTTTTGGAGGGAAAGTTAGAATTTGAAATCCTAGATCTAGGGTTAGTTATCTATAAATAGGAACCTAGACCTAGGGTTAAAGGCTAATCAATAACCATTGGTTCATTCTACACTATTTTCTTCCACAAGTCTCGTGACAAGGCTTGTGCGAAACCCTAACCCTAATTCCACTCCAAATCCAAGATCTTGAGTACCAAATCAAGCAAGAAGCCTTCAACCTTTTAGGAGCCGAGCCGATCTTCAATCGGGCAAGTGATCCAAGCCGATCCGCAATCCACGGAGACGAGCGAAGCCAAATCGACGATCGAGTTCCTCCTCTTGTAGTTCTTGAGTGATTGTAACGAAATTGTTGATATAAATAAAAGGTGAAATTCTTTTATCTTGCTTTCTTTTAATTCTTGCATCATGATTAGATCTCAATTTGTAATTGTTGTTCTTGTTGTGATGTTTGAGTGAAACTCCGCTCGTTAAGGAGTCGAGACGATTGTAGAATGATGATGCAACAAATCTTAATACTATTTTTAAGTCCTACGACTTTGTAAACCCTAGCAAGTTCAAGAATCGATGACCTAGTTTCGTAGCGATGCTTTCTTGATTGCAATCGCTCGAAATTAGGGATCTACGATCGTTTCTTGAATTTACTAGAGGCTAGAATATGAATGATATCGACGAATGAACAAGGGATAAGATGAAACCCTAGTTTCACAAGAAATCCCTAATTCTCGATCGATCATCATCGATCTAGTATCAATTCATCGAAGGATAAGAATATGTAATTGTAAGATTACATCACATCTATAGATCCGATCGATTCCTACGAGCCTCATTTCGATTCTTGAGATTTGGTTTGGAAAAATCAACAAACTATCAATTCTTGATTCTATCTTTTAATGCTTTCTTAGATCTAGTTTTTCTCATTCTTGAACATCAACTATAAATCTTGAATTGTTTGTTTTCTTTTCATTAAAGTTTCAATTCATCTAATTCAAAATACGAACGATTACACTTTCCCTGTGGACGATCCGCACTCACATACTAACTACATCCGACACCGTAGTTGATTGCGGTCAAATAATTTTTGGTTGTGATTTCTTTACAATTTCATAATACACATCGAGAATTCTTATCAATCAAATGGCGCCGTTGCCGGGGATAGTGCGCTAATAGTTCGTATTTTGAAATTTGAGTTGAACAATTTATTTCATCATAATTTTTAGATCTAAACTCGTACAAACACTAATACGTGTGTTGTGATTTGTTGCGAGAAAATCTGGAATCATTGGAGCTGGAGAAAAAAATTTCTGAACATTCCAGAGGACTCAGGAGCTTAACAGAAGCTCTCTGTAAAAACATTGTGCAGTGACCTTACTATTCAAGCGCGGAAGCGCGGCACCAGAGCATCATCCGCGGCGGATCCGCCGCAACCCTAGCTCTTCACTGCATAAGTTTTTCTCTGTAAGCTTCTATCTTTCTTATCTCTTACCTCATCTGCTCCAACTAATATTTTATGCAGGATTCTTTGCAAATAAATCGCAGCGCCGCAAAGCAATAAAAATTTGTGCGTGTTTTGATTCTTTTGGTTGTTTGCATATTAATACGGAAATTTAAGGGGCACGACCAAATTCAAATTAGGTGGGGATTTCATTACCCTTCCTAGGCCCCGAAAACCACAAACTTGCATCCGCATTTACCCTCATTAATTAAAAGAAATCTAGAGATGACTCTAAGGACCGTCGCGCTCAATTAGGACAAGAGAAGGCCGTGGGTAATTCATTGCTTATCCGAGTTTTCTTGTGGTGCCTAAGGCGAGTGTGTCTAAGGCTAGTGGTTTTTAATTAGGCCCACTACTTACGTAGTGGAGTACCTTCCCACTTACCTGACACTTATCCGGCCACAGGGGGACAAAGAGGCAGTGGAGGATTGATCCTGCGACTTGTCTTTTGGCAGTTAGGAGCGGTCTAGAGTTTGACCTAGGTGACTACTAGATTTTAGGGTTTTGCTTGTTGCATTTGTTGTGTTGCATCATTTTTTCAAAAATCCGTATTCTTTTTCAAAACAAACACCGCATTCATATTCTTTCCCCTAATTATAAATCACGCTGCCACTTGTACTAACCCTTTTTAGTGCAAGATAGGCTGGACACGGGTTTCTAGTGCCCGTTAGTCCGCGTTTCCTTTTATCGACCCAAAAGTTGGTATTTCTACATTTACCTTTCTTTTACCCACCACCACACCCACATCGATGGATCCACCTCCATCGAACTTCTTTTCCACTACTCTGCCGCCGTCCGTTGGTGCGCAGAATCCACCTCGCATCTCTCTCCAAGAGAGATGTTATCCTACACGAGGCCCACTTTCCACCTGTCTTTCCACACCACCAGCCAACGGGGAAAATTTTCAAATAAAACCCCAATACATCAACCTTTTACCAAAATTTCACGGTCTCGAGTCTGAAGACGCATACGTGTTTATCACGAAATTTGAAAATGTATGCGCAATGATGGGTACTTCACAGTTGTCTGTGGATGCTTTACATCTTCGTCTTCTCCCATTTACCTTATGCGATTTAGCCGAGAAGTGGCTATATAACACTACCGCACATTCCATTTCAAATTGGGACGAATTTGTCAAAGCATTCCTTAAGAAATTCTACCCACATCAAAAGACAGCTCGAGTCCGTAGCGAAATCTATCAATTCACCCAGCTTCCAAATGAAACATTTTCAAAATGTCTTGACCGCTTCAGGGATCTGTTAATCCAATGTCCACATCACGGCATCCCGAGATGGGAATTGTGCCGAATCATTTATGAGGGCATTACTCCTTACACAAGACAGTCCCTTGAATCCATGTGTCAAGGAAACTTTATGACCAAAGATGATAGGGAAGCCTGGAAATTTCTAGAAGATTTCGCTGAAAAATCTTTACAGTGGGAGGGTGTGAGTCAATCGTCTAGGGATGGCAATGATATTTCCATAGGAGTTAGTGCTGACATTTCAGCTATACAAAAGAAACTCGAGAATATGGAAAAATTCTTAGCTGCCCTAAGTCAAATATCACTCTCCAAAACTGTATGTGGTTGTTGTTCTGATCCGTCTCACTTGACGGAAGAATGTCCGTTTCAAGGTCATGAGCATACAAATGCCTCATTTCAAAGACCTAGAAACGATCCATCTTCCTCCACATATGATCAGGGTTGGAGGAATAACCCTAACTTTGCTTGGAACCAATCACAATTTCAAAACACGGTTCCAAACCAAAACAATTTCCAAGGGGTCCCTCCACCACAACAGCACCCACCACTTCAATTGAGTCAGCACCCTTTCCAATCACAAAACTTCCAAAATCCGGCCAACACTTTTGCACCGTCTAGTCCTCTGCAATTGACCGGTACAGATAATACCTCTGCACTAGCACAAACCTTGGATACTTTCATGAAACAATCCATCCAAGGGACGGCAAGTTTGCAATCTTCCGTCGAGAATGTAATGAAGATCATTATCTCTCAAAATGAAAACATCAAATCGATGAAAGAACAAATTGCACAACTAAAAGCCGAAATGAGTGCACGAGAAAAAGGGAAACTTCCAGCTCAATCTTTACCTAATTCTGGCTATTCACATCATGTGGATGCACTCACGTTGAGATCTGGAAGAGTGCTTGACACTCACCTTGGGGAAGAGTTTGATGATACTGATAAATCAATCAATAGAACCCCGGCTGAGACCTTTTCTCACACACACACTTCTGACCCCAGTTCTTCTACCCTACCACCTTCTTCCGAGCCTATTCTCCATTTCCCAAAAGGCTCGCCACTACAGCCCACCTCTTTTACCCCTCCACGGACGATCCCCACTTCTATTCCGGGATCTGTTCCACACACACTTCCTTCTCCTATGATGGACCCAGCACTTACTGCTAAAGCACCTTATCCTAATCGGTTAAGGACTAACACACCAAGTCCACATATGGAGAAGATTATGAACATTTTTAAGCAAGTAAACACCAACATCCCTCTCCTAGATGCCATCCAACAAGTTCCGTCTTATGCGAAAACTCTTAAGAACTTGTGCACTAGGAAGAGGAAGAATCCAGTGCCCAAGAAGATTTTCATGGAAAAAACAATAGACACGGCTTTCCCCCAACAACTACCGAGGAAACGCAAGGATCCTGGATATCCTACTATTTCCGTTTCTATTGGGGAAAAACACATCAACCGTGCTCTATTAGACCTTGGCGCTAGTGTTAACTTGCTTCCATACTCAGTCTATGAGCAATTAGGGATCGGAGAGTTGAAGCCAACCAATTGCACTCTCCAGATGGCTGACCGATCTATCACCAAACCTAGGGGTGAACTGGAGGATGTGTTAATAAAAATCGGAGAATTTATATTCCCGGTAGATTTTATTGTAATTGATACACAACCTGTAGCGAACCCACGGAATCAAATTCCGGTGATTTTAGGTCGCCCCTTTTTGGCCACTTCCAATGCTATTATCAACTGTCGTAACGGTTCTATGACCCTATCTTTCGGGAATAGGTCAATAGAGCTGAACATTTACAAGTTGGGAAGTGTACCCTCCGAACCTACTGCTCAGGTCTGTTCTGTCGACTTAATGGATGTCGACAGCAGCGAATTTGATGATCCTCCTGATAGTGATCTTGACTCTTTTCATATGTGATTGTTTGACCCAACTATGTATCATACACATACGGACTCTTCCACCGAGATGTCCGGGTCAACAATTAACACCGATTATGAACTGCTTTTAGAGTCTGAAGATCACCCCGCACTTTGTGATGACATTATTCACCGGGGTATTAATGGAACTTTTGAGGAAATCTTCGCTGATGAACTCGCATTTTTAAATGACACGGGTGTTGAAATGAATCATCTCCCAATCAATGAAATTGAACCTCCACCCCTTCTTCTGAAATGTAAAAAGAATGCGAGTTATCCATCACAATCACTGCATCGTCTCTCCAAAATGAGACGCACACACATTCTATTCCACCACTTAACCTTTCCCCACTTCTTCTTCCACCAACCAGAGCACTGCATTGATAAATTTTTTGAATGGTTGGTGTTAACCTTCGGTCTTTGCAAAGCTTGGCATCGACCAATGATTTTTGACCCCCACTTGTGATTTTAAAAGATTAACATTGCATAACTCAAGTTTGGGGGGTATAATTTTTTCAGGCTCCTAAAAAGAAATTTTTTACAAAATTTTGAGCCAAAAATAAGTTTGGGGGAGGTTCTTCACTTAAATATTTTGCCCCCACTAATAAATTCCTCCCAAGCTTACAGGTTTTTCAGATTTAGCGGATGGCAACAGTGAGGACACTGTTGAAAACAAGTTTGGGGGAGGTTTGTGCTTATTTTCGCATCATTTGCATATCATCTGCATAAGCACAAAACATTTTTTTGAAAAATCATAAAAATTTAAAAAATTTCAAAATTATAAAAATATTTTTTGTACATAAATAAGATAATAAAAGTTTAGATAGTGAAAAATTACATCCATGAGATTAGAAAAATTTAAGAAAACTAAGAAAATTAGAAGTTTTCTTATACGAACTAGTAATAAGTAGTTATGAACCGTTGTCCCAAGGGTTAGTAAGATGAAAGACGTCACTAATCTGAGGATAAAAATAAGTCTGAAAAATAGTTTCTATTCTGGAAGCCAAACATTTTGAACGTTGCTACCCTGCTATTCGCACTTACACACATCTTAAAGCCTGGGATAGTAGAGCATACCTTGAAATGCTCGTCTTAAAGCCAAAAGTATGGAAAAAAAAGTATTTTGAAAATGGTGAGAAAAATAGACACTGGTTTTGTTATCACCAAGGGCAATAAAAAAATATATAGCAAAAGGGTGCTTCTTCACCTAGTGCCCTAAGGCTAACTGGTCTGGGAGTCACTGCTATGCCTGAGGTGGTGCAAGACTAGAAAAATACACCAAGCACGCAAGCACATTAGTAATCGGTCGGTTAGTACCTCAAGAAGTATTAACGGTCGCATGAAAGTGTGTAAGCAATCTCGTTTATCAAAAAGTACTGAGGTTGATGGGCAAGAGTATGATAGCTTGAATTGAATTCTCCGGGTGTAGGGATGTCTTTACACACACGCAGGGTGATATGATCGATGTTTGGAAGAAAGATAGGAATGAACAATAAGACGATGTTTTATTGAGGGAGGACGTGATGTCTAACATCTTTTCATGACCATTAAGATAGGGCTCATGACAACCGAAAAGCTAGCTTAGTTGGAAACCCTAATTTTCAAAGTCTTTCTTTTACAATTCTTTTCTTTAAATGTAATATTCATGATCTTGCTTTTATTATTGGATTTTGTGGGTGCAATCCGCTGAAAACCCTAAGGAGACAACACTCCTCCTACTAGGGACACCTAGAGGTTTAAAGACTTGTTGCACGTGCTCAGTGCAATCGTGTTGCCTACGAAAGTGTGCTAGTTAGTTTTTCTCTTTCTTTATTTTCTCCTTCTCTTTTTAATAAAACATTCGCTCGAGACGATCGAAATTAAGTTTGGGGGTATTTGATCAGTCGAAAATATTGTATATTTTAGCCGGCAATTTCCCCATCTTTTACATACATTTAGAAGTGTTTGGCATTCATATTCTACATATTAGCAAATCTGTCACAAAATATGAGATTGCATGTGTTAGACTTTTAAACCGACACTTTAAGGGAAATTAACCGCATTTCATGGCATCGCATCATTTCTATATTTGCGCAACACTTGTCTTGAGTATGTGCAGGAAATACAGAAGAAAAAGCAAAAGAGCTGATCAAAATTACGCCAACTAAATCATTTCAGATCTGGTAGCAATGAAGAAGGAATTAGACAATTCTATATATCAGAAAAAGGCTCATACATCAGGCCCAGCAACAACCAGAAAGCCCAAGCTTCAATTCTCCCATTCAGCCGCGGAAGCGCGGCGGGAGCAGGCTTGCGCCGCGGATCCGCCGCGCTTCTGCCACCTCAGCAAATCATTTTTACAGCATAATTCTCAGCTCTGGTCCCATAGTCCTTTCTGACACTTCAAAGTCCAGAACTATCTCGAAGCTACTGCCAGATCAGCAAAGAAAATTAAGGAAGGCTAATCCTAATTAAGTTCCTAATTAATCCTCTTCTAGAAGCTCCTCCTAACTAATCCTCATCTAGAACCTTCTCCCCTAACTAACTTTTGGAGGGAAATTTGAATTCCCTCAACAAACTTTTGGAGGGAAAGTTAGAATTTGAAATCCTAGATCTAGGGTTAGTTATCTATAAATAGGAACCTAGACCTAGGGTTAAAGGCTAATCAATAACCATTGGTTCATTCTACACTATTTTCTTTCACAAGTCTCGTGACAAGGCTTGTGCGAAACCCTAACCCTAATTCCACTCCAAATCCAAGATCTTGAGTACCAAATCAAGCAAGAAGCCTTCAACCTTTTAGGAGCCGAGCCGATCTTCAATCGGGCAAGTGATCCAAGCCGATCCGCGATCCACGGAGACGAGCGAAGCCAAATCGACGATCGAGTTCCTCCTCTTGTAGTTCTTGAGTGATTGTAACGAAATTGTTGATATAAATAAAAGGTGAAATTCTTTTATCTTGCTTTCTTTTAATTCTTGCATCATGATTAGATCTCAATTTGTAATTGTTGTTCTTGTTGTGATGTTTGAGTGAAACTCCGCTCGTTAAGGAGTCGAGACGATTGTAGAATGATGATGTAACAAATCTTAATACTATTTTTAAGTCCTACGAGTTTGTAAACCCTAGCAAGTTCAAGAATCGATGACCTAGTTTCGTAGCGATGCTTTCTTGATTGCAATCGCTCGAAATTAGGGATCTACGATCGTTTCTTGAATTTACTAGAGGCTAGAATATGAATGATATCGACGAATGAACAAGGGATAAGATGAAACCCTAGTTTCACAAGAAATCCCTAATTCTCGATCGATCATCATCGATCTAGTATCAATTCATCGAAGGATAAGAATATGTAATTGTAAGATTACATCACATCTATAGATCCGATCGATTCCTACGAGCCTCATTTCGATTCTTGAGATTTGGTTTGGAAAAATCAACAAACTATCAATTCTTGATTCTATCTTTTAATGCTTTCTTAGATCTAGTTTTTCTCATTCTTGAACATCAACTATAAATCTTGAATTGTTTGTTTTCTTTTCATTAAAGTTTCAATTCATCTAATTCAAAAGACGAACGATTACACTTTCCCTGTGGACGATCCGCACTCACATACTAACTACATCCGACACCGTAGTTGATTGCGGTCAAATAATTTTTGGTTGTGATTTCTTTACAATTTCATAATACACATCGAGAATTCTTATCAATCACCTGTCTTCTACCGAAAGTGCGTCTTCTCCTTGCTCGACTTCAAGAATGAGGGAGATTGTATCCTATTTCTCGTCTCTTATCAGGGCATGAGAAACCATATGGCACATATAAGAAGTCATGTGGCAACTTCTCACACGTTCCTCTTCTTTCTTTGTTAAATCTTCTTCTTCTATATCATTACTTCCAATGATGTGTTGTAGGAATTCTTCGAGCGTTACTGGTGTTCACGCCTTCTGGTTGTACTCTTTCAGCGCGTTAATATATTTCTATAAGTATGTACGGCTGTCTACATACTCAGCTGGCCACACGAGCTTCTTCGTCTTTTTCTTTTTGCTAGACGGTTCGACTTGGGGTCTATTCCCCTTATTAGCCATCTTTGGAATTGGAAGTGGCTTCAACATCCCTTCAATAATCTGGGGTTCAATCGGGCTCTTCCACCGAATTTCTGGGCATGCATGCAAATCTTTCAACATCTTCTTTGTTTTTAGTGAGAGAACCATCTCATACGGAGCTTCGCTATCCTAGAACAAGATACCCCCTGCATATCTGCTTTCTTAGGGGCATGCCTTTGTAGTGGGTCTATCTTCCAGTTATCGGTCAGCTTGATCTTACCCTGTTTGTACTGGTCTTCAACCCAATTTTTGAAGACAAAGCAGTCCTTAATCAGATGGCTGACGATCCGATGATAAGGATGGTAATTAGGGTCATTAAATGAGCTAGATTGTGCTGGAGGCCGAGTCTCGGGCAACATCACCATCTTGTTCTTCATCGCTAAGTCAAATAACTTTCTCGTCTTATCATGGGGAAAGGAATACTCACGTTCCATCTTTTCTTCAAGAGAGAGACCTAAGCGACTATCACTGAGGTAACCTCCTGCCTTAAAGCTACCTATTTGTTGTTGGGTATTGGTGAAAAACGCAGCCTTGTTCTTATTCTTGCCATTCTGAGATTCTCCACCGGACGAGAAAGGACCTTGATCTATCGCATCCAAATGAGCCAACTTGTCAATGAGCTCCTGGAAAGTCATAGGCTTGAAAATTATGAGGTACGGGAAAATTTGTGCGTTCTTGTCGATAGTGCCTATAAACATGCTTACAGCCGGAGCTTCGGCGATGGGCTGCTCGCATTTGGACCAGAGATTTCACCATCTCATGGCATATTGGACCATGTCTCGTCGGGTCTAGGCTTTTCATTGACTAGCGCAGTCATGGTAGTCCGTTCATTTGCACTAGCGAACCTCCATGTGAAGAGGAGCACCATCTCAGCAAAGCTCTTGACGGAGTCATTCGGATGTTCTGCATACCATTCGAAAGCTATGTCTGAGAGACTACTCACGAACTAATGAAGGAGAAAAATGTCGTTGCCTCCAGTATTGCCACACTTAGATCTTAACCGAGTGACATGCTGCTTCGGATTACCGGTTCCTTTGTATATCACGAACGTCAGGATCGTATACCTTGCAGGGTACTGTATTTGGTTGTACCATGCAGGATATGGTCGACCTGTCTTGATTAGTTTGCTGGCATCTTCATTGGATTGATGTGCTTTGAACTGCTGAGCAATATATATTCATCCAGCTATGACTTGGAAATCATCTCTTCCTTTATTACTGATGATATTTGAGGGGAGTCATCAGTAATATCCACCGATGCTTCTTCTGCGGGTTGTTCGGGCTGAGCTATCATCCTGACCATACTCTAAAACAGGATGGCCATCTTATCCACCCTAGCATTCATCTCTGCGGCCTTTTCATCTTTTTCTCGAGGACGTATTTTAGGTAGTCAATATCTGACTCCTGACTGGTCCTCTCTTCAGAAACAACGTCCGGACTTGTGTTGGGCGGTGGAGTAATAAGTTCCGCCGCTTGAACCATAATTTCTTATAACTTTTGTCGATCTTTGGTTATAGACCGGGTGACTGGTCTATGAGAAACAGAATTATGGTTGTCTTCCTTAGAGTACATCATGTAGATTGTATGAACTACCATGCCCCCAAGGCGTTTAAAGTGTCGGCCCTTGGAGTTTGCCTCGGGCGTAAGAACCTTCTCCGGCCTTCCTCTTTTGTGGAGGACCGTCTTGGGAAGAACAATCTTTGTATCGGAAGAAGAGTCGTTACGACGAGATTAACTCTTCAGCATCTTGACCCGAGGAGAATAACTCGGATCGATGGTGGATCTATGCACTTCCTTCTAGATCTTATGGATCGTTGAGGACAATCGTGGGGGTGAGCGTACAGACGCGGGTTCCCCTAGTATCTACACAGGCGGTGGTGACTTATTGAGCACAGTGGTAAGCGAGTTGCGCTTCACCATTTTCAAAAGTTCGAAGTTGTTCCCAGTTGGAACAGCAGCGTTGATGATCGGTATAGGGGCCGATGGTGTTAGGGAAGACAGAGAACTGCCTTTAGCCTGTCTTTATTAACGCCAGTAGCGACGTCGAGTAGTTCTCGTGACGAGAGCTTCTTTAACTTTAGGAGCTTCTTCAGTATGCCCCCTGTGTTGCTTGGAGACCTCAGCCAATGCCAAGCGCTTGAATACAGATACCCTCATGGCTACTGGAAAAGTAGTCTGAGGGGACAATCTGCAGAAGACAAATCGCCTTAGGGATGCAGGATCCCTGGATGACTGAGAAGTTAGGAAGGTTAGCTTCTCGAAGACCGTCTTCCTGGGTATCATGGGCTTTTTCTTTAGTGGACCCACAAAACTCGAGCCCAGTCTGCCGAAGAATGTGCTCTCAGATTTGGTAGGTTTATCAGCAAAACCTGCAGAGACGGTGACCAGTCTATCAAAGACCGACTTTCTTAGGATTTCCTCCCTTGGCGTTGGGCACCAATAATGGGGAGTGGAGGAAATCGTCCGAACTGAATCCCGCTTAAGGTCTGCTGGACCTGAGTCGTAGGAATGCACAACAGCGGGGTCATGAACTGACCCGACATGATCAGTTGAGGTGCGGAGGTATTGGTGCCATATTTGCAGTTGCAGTTGCAAGATACCATTAAGATATGTATAAGAAGGAAAACACCAGCTTCAGTATCCCAAAATCTAAGAGCAACATAAATATATATATATATACCGCGATTGGTTTGCGAAACACGACACTTAGAGTGTGGAGTGGAAAGAGAAAAATGTCCCACCGGGCGTGCCAGAATCTATTTACAGCTGGAAACCAGGAACTGAGGCGTCGGGAGGACGTCTAGCCTGAATGCGGGGGCAGATGCTATATAGAACATATCCATCCGCCTCTCCGAAGATACTAAGTTAATTTATGGCACCATATATCGGAGGTTTGGATAGATATGACCATTGTAGTCGACTTATCAGATTCTTTCTCGTATATAAGGGGTTTATTGATTGTGGGGACATTTTTTCCTGCAAGCGCAGGCCCTGCAGTTAATTACGTTATTGCGGCATGATAACAACTTTCACTACTCCATAAATCTTTGTGTGTCATATTTTTGTTTATTTGGGGTTACTTTTGGATTGTGTACGGAGATTAATTTATGTCGTTGCCCGTAGGACGCGGATTTGTCCAAATTTGTATATTAGATTTGAGTTTGAACCTAGGTAGCAGTTCTCATCTCGATAAAGTCCATCATTCATAGGATATTTATTTTCATCTAAGGATCGTTAGCCTTATTATAGACTAAAATCAACTTAGGTTCCGATTAAGGACCGTTAGCCATATATGAGACTGGGGTCAACTTAAATATTTTAATTAAGAATCGTTAGTCTTATTGCAGACTAAGATCAACTTAATTATGAAGCAGAAACTTCTATACATGGTGTATATTAGCTTAGTATCCAAGCTATGGCTTGCTGGTTATATGTGCATGCACATAGTATAGTACGCACATACTTCGCATGGGTCCATTCATACTTTTCCCTTTTATAGGAGTATACATGAGTATAATGTGTGCAAGCATATGGTGTGCATGTTGTTCCATTCAATAAATGCGCAAGTGAGTATCATGTGATGCGCACTTGACTGGGTTCAAGTGACGCGCACATGTATATCACGTGACGTGCAGGCATATTTATATAGGGTGCACACGTAAGTATCATGTGACGCACATCTATATGAAGTGCCCACGTGAGTATCACGTGATGCGCACTTGATATTAATCATTAAGTCTGGCAGATGTGGATAATATTCTCCACATGCGATCACGTGTAGAGCACGTAATGCGCGTATCCATAATTCACACCGTAGGCTAAGGTGCGCACTATGTTGCAAAAAACTTTGGCTTTCAAGGAGATATAGATCTCTGTTATTTGATTTAAAATGCATTCATATGGCACATTTAAATTTAATGAAAGTCAAAACTTTCAACAGAAACACTAGTTTCGATCTGTATCTTTTGTGGTCTTCCTTTGACAAGGGTTTTTTCCACATTCTTAGATCATAGAATATATCTCTTATAAACGTAATGGCTTTTTATATGAGTGATATAAATTCTAAAATCGTTTGATCTTTATTTTTAGAAAAGCACTAGTTTTGTTATGAAAAGCACTAACTTCTGTGAAAAAGAGAAGGCATCCTCTCTTTTTATTTACCTAGTTGGCAAGGATTTTTCATTGTTTTTCTTTTTGAGAACTTCGGCTCTTCAAGAGCTCAGAGAGTCTTTTTTCTTCTTTTTTGTGCAGAGAAAAAGCCCATTTCTTTATGATAGGGGGTTCTTATTTATACGAAAGGAATTGTTAAGGTTTATTCCCAACAATTAGATGAGTTTTGATCTCCATTTGATCTTAATTGATTCATATCAATTAAAAGTGACATGCACACCTTTGGATTATCCAAACATCAATTTTGATTATTTTTGTTAAGTTTGTTATTAACAAACAGACTTAAATTGATTTGTACCAATTTAGGGTGCGTGTGCACCGTTAGATCGTTGATCCAAGATCAATTAGATCTATTTTAATTATTTTTGTTAACTTTGTTAACTGATAGAAGATTTTCTTCTACGTGCGATGTCCTTTGCTATGTGCATGTGTCTTGCACTTGTCGTGTCGCGTGTGATGGTATTAGCCATGCGCACGTGCCCTGCACTTGGCACGTCGCATGTGATGGCATTTGCCATGCGCACGTGCCTTGCATGTGTCACATCACATGCAATGGCATTTGCCAAGAGCACATGCTTTGCATGTGGTGGGTTTAAGCCATACGCACGTATTTTGCACGTGGCGCATCGCATCCATTAGATGAACCCTAAAATGGGTGCAAACACACCCAACAAGTACTCACACGTAAAGTGTAGAATATCATGATAGTTAAGTGTCGTGAAATGCCCGCGTGCATATATGAACATGAATATAATAACAAAAGAACACACACACACACACACACACACACAGAGAGCAACAAGTCATGTTGGGTCCTAGATATCACTATCGTTAAACCTTAACCATAACCATGTGAGTTTGAAATCGATTGGTAGAAATTATTCTCAAATCTTGAGGGATATCCCATACATACCCAGGATCATGGCCCACTGTTGCTCGGAGACAATTCTGAGCCTACAGTTAGGCAAATCCTACACGAATCATGATCACGGACACGAACACGGTGGATGATGTCCAACACACCACCCCTATACCATCGGCGCGTTCGATTGGCCAACCTCTAACACTAAAAATCACCCAAAATTACGGGTCCAATTTCCGCCTTTCAATTTCCCCAATCCTCCATGTTTTCTAAGATAGTCACGACAATAAAACCCGGACACGAAATCACGATAATAACACGAAGTCACGACAATAAACACAACATCATGAATTAGTACCGGTGGCACGAATCAACATGTATATGTAGCTCGGTATTCAAGTCGGTAATCATGTTCTATTATTCAAGTCATAATGGTCACGATATGTATATATGGCATGAGACAGGGTTTTCGTACATGTCACGGATAACACGTAATAACATGATTTCAATAATAACCATAATAAGAATTGCATGAAACATACGAGTATGGTAATTGGGTGTGGTATTTAATCGAACAGGTGTTATGCATGATTTTATAAGTTGATTTAATGGGTGTGCTAGCATCCTTAGGGTTCCATTAAATACACAAAACATGGGCTTCACACATAATTGAAATTCATGATATTACGGTCATGTATTTTTTCTTTAAACTAATGAATTTAAATTAAGGAGTTCATCGTTGTCGCATCGGCGAAATACAACGGAGCGAGAGTAATTGCCTTATGTTAGGTTTTCGTTGGATCTTGATAATGATGACAAAGACGATCTTGACCTGGTGGCTTGGATCGATGGGTGTAGCAATCTCATGAAGAAGATGAAGCCGATGGTGACGACGTCAGGTTGCTCGAGTTTTGAAGTGGAGATGAGAGAAAGGAAGACTGGGGTTTTGAGAAAGAAGATCTAGAGTTTCTGGATGAAAGAGGCGGACAAGATTAGGGTTTTCTCGAGTTTATTTGTGGGTTTAAATATAGATTAGGTCAGTTACGTGATGGAAAGATTTATACGAAATATCAAGAATTCGATTAGATTCACGTTGAGCCAACTCAACATATGTTTGAGCCGTCTCACAGAGACAGAGAATAAAATAATTGCTTCAGGCACTCGTTGAGCCTGCTCAAGATAGCCTTGAGTCGTCTCAAAGGTGTTGAGCCTTCTTAAGTTCATCATGAGTCGTCTCATATGCACAAAGAAGGAAAAATCAATTCTCTGGACCCATGAATCGGCTCAAGATAGTCATGAGCCGTCTCAAAAGTGTTGAGCCGGCTCAAGAGCCGTCTTAAGCACCCAGAAAAGAAATAATCACAAGGAAAGACTCCTTAACCATCTCTGGGATGTTTGAGCCGGCTCAGGGCTAATATCATAACTGATATCGTACTAAACATGTCAAATGAACATAGAACCAAGGGAAATATGAAAAACACTTATTTTATTAGGATTTCGAGGTACAGGGTGTTGCAATCATTTTTTCTAATCCAACGACTCGTGCAAATATCGACTCTCGGTGCAGCCTCTCCATGGTACTTCCATTTTGTATACCTAGGCGAAATCTTGTTCTTCAGTAAATGGTCATACACTATATCTCGACGAAAGTCGAAATAGTTCATGCGCTTTTTACACGGACATGAAATCAATTTTTCATGGGATTAGTCCCTCAATGCAAATTCCATGAACTCTTCGACGACGGTCTTATAATCATCACTAAATTTCGACGATTTCATCCAACTCATATCCATTACTTCTTGATTTTTTACATCATGTATTACATAATTATCATATCATTTTGACATTTAGTTTATGACTTGTAGTTAAGCTTTAATATTTCAGTTTGATCTTTCAATATATCACATCGGCTGTCAGGAGTAGGGTTTCTATTCCATTAAGAATTTATAGCGCATACACCGCTGCATTTATGTTTTCATTCGTTTCGAGAAAATTTCGGCATCACCTCCTCGCTATTCTCCGAGTACACTGGAATAGAAGGAATAATAATTATTTCAATACTAAATATCAGTACTGTAATGATCATCCTCTCTATATTTGTACACGTAGAACCAGCAAAAAGATGCCGATGAAACTAATTTTGAAACGAATGAAAACACAAAAGCAGGATGTGTTTGCGTTATAAATTCTTAATTTGTCCACACTTGACAAATCTATCGGTTATAATATGACCAGTATTCTCGTCACATAAACTACACGACGGTTATCAGAAACAAACGATTAAACGCTTAGTTTTGACAACCATCACGTAGTTTTATGTCATGATGGAAACTATTGCGTATATAATTGATAGACGGGGTATAAGACGCATTTTGTTTTTTGAATGTGAGATTCTCGATGTTAACATATAAATTTTATGTTACCATCGAGTTTCGTATTCTTAATATAAGATATTTGTATTATTTTAAGGTTTAAAATTCAATTTCAAGATTTTTGACAGTTTTTAATTCAAGATTTTGGATTTTTTTAGGATTTTCAATAATTTGAAGTTTTTTATCGCTCAATTTTAAGGTTCAATTTCAAGATTTTTTAGGGTTGAATTTTGGGGTTTAGGATTTAGGTTTTCAAGTTATGGTGTCAAATTAGGGTTCTCTCATTTCATCTTTATCATGAAATATTACCACATGATCAACAATTTTTACCATATGATAAACAATTTTTTCAACATAATCACAAATTCCATAAACCTAACATTTAATTTTTACCATATAATCAACAATAAGTTTCAGAATTTTTTCTACATTTTCAATTTTTCCATAAACCTAACATTCAATTGTTCCACATTTTCAATGTTTCCACACCGAGAGAGAGAGAGGGGCTTACCACGAGTAAAGGAGGCTGATGGTGGTGGCAATTGTGAAGGCAGGTGATACTACGTGGAATTCCAACGCTACTGCAAAGAGAGATTATGTGTGTGTGTGTGTGAGAGAGAGAGAGAGAGAGAAAGACAGTGATGAGTGAGAGAGAGACAGAGAGAGGGCTTACCACGATTAGAGGAGGCCTACGGTTGGAAGAGGAGGAGATTGCGACGGCCTGCGCTTGGAGGTGAAGACAGCGATGGTTTGGAGAAGGAGGAGGAAGAGGAGGAGGTCGGCGGCTTGGAAAGAGGACGGGGAGGGGACTGTGCTTGGAGGAACAGCAGGAGGAGGGGGAGGGGGTATGCTTCGAGGATGAAGGGGCCGATCGTCGCTGACGATGGGAGGAGGAGGAGGTCAGAGCTCTGGGGAGAGGAGGGATTTTGGGGGATAGGGTATTTTGTGTGGGAAAAGGGGATCTGATCTCAAACCTGAGCCTTTATAGGGTTATTTCGTCGAGTCGTAGCCGACGGAATAACCCAACATAGTGTTTAAAGTATTTCAGTGGCAGATTTGGTTTATTAGGGGTTTATTTCATCGGATAATAGCTGACGAAATAAACCCCCAACGAAATAACTGTGTTTTTCTTGTAGTGATCGTTTACTCTTCCATTCAATAAAGATACAAAATCAATCAATTCAGATTGAATAATTCTTTGAACACTTTTACCGTACTAATTGTTACATCGATTGATTAAGAAATAAAAAATAAATAAATATAAGAGTCGGAACTATTTTATTCTAATATATTTTTCTGTGGGTCGGAAGCCTTCTCCTTACTTTCCAATCCGAAAAAGAAAAAGAAAAAGGAAAAAGAATTGGTAGTGCGTAAATAACGTCCTTAATGTACATCTCGGATAATATTTATCGTCAAAACTTAGAAAGAAAAACTGATGTAATTTTTTACCTACTACTCAACTATGGTGTTTGCTAATAAACCAGCTGAGTGGTAATTTGTTTAGATGGCTTAGAATGTAAATTTTTCTTGATTGTTGGCTAATCTTAAGGATAGTGATTTCTTTTTAACAAGTTTAGGAATGTTAAGCGCTAAATGGGATCTACATGAAAGGTGTTATATGCGATTAACCCCAGCCAGAAACAATGCACTCATACGATCGGATACAAGTAATTTACAAGGAGGATAAAATGAAAGAAAGCCTAGCTGTATATGCATATTAAATAAGTTCTCTGAATGTCAAAGGTATCAAGCAACACGCCTTAATATCTGTTGATTAACATAAAAAAAATAAAAATAAAACAATGGCATCACAAGAAAAAGATGATAATTATAATATTGATATTTGTATGATATGCAAATGGCTTGCAGCAAGGGCAAGACAATTAAAATTCTAAAGAATATTGACCAATTAATGTTGACCTTGGTCAGCAAAAGTGGGTGCAAACAAAGTGGGCGGCAAAAGGAAGCAATTATTATAGCATTTGTACTTCGCAACATATACGTTCCTTGCAAAGTGTGGAAGCTCTAATATGTAGCATGCCTATCATATGTAATAATAAGGGTAAATTATCAAAAAGCCCCGGCCCGCTATCTGTAGTTGTCTAAAAAACCCTGTAATTTTCGAAATTGTTGGAAATGACCAACTGTTCAAAATCTTTGTGAAAAAACCTATGAGGTTTTTTTAAACAAGCTATGAGGGAGCAAAAGACCAGGGTTTTTTGCACAAGTTTGAAGCGGGCCGGGGCTTTTTGATAATTTACCCTAATAACAAGTGTGGAAAGGGGAAGAATCAACGTCAATTAATTCGTAACACCTTGACTTTGTGGAACCATGGAACCCTAATTTTTAATTTGGAGCGGAACTTTCCCTTTCACAAAGTCTATTTCTCATACGTGATTTGTTGTTGACTGTGAGAGTCCCTTAGAGTTCTCTAAGTTAGCTCTGATTAGGCTTCAAGAATTGTGGTTCTTTTTCTTCTTCCTTTTAATTAATATCATGATGCACAACAAGAAGGCTTAATTACTTGGCTCCAAGAAATATGTGTGTGTCTACACATATATATGTGTGTGTGTGTGTGGAGGAAACAGCACTATTTAAACAACAATATTTATTGATTTAATATTTTTTTCAAAATATAGATCCCACATATTCATAATATTTACCTCGGTTAAAATATCCTATTTTTTTCTTAAAATCATTTGGGTTTTCAAATAATATTAGAACAGGATCCGATCCCTCCCTCTCTCCTATGAGATAACTTAAAGTCAAAAAAGAAGGAAAAAAACCCGAATAAAACCATCTCATTTCTCTGTCCAAAATAGACTTCATCAAAACCATAGATGCGCATCTTCCAACCATATCCAGAAAAGACCAAAGGAAAAAAAATTTACCTTCACTATTAATGCAAGAGAAAGGGGTGGCAATGGTGACATGGCTTAAGACAGTTATGGTAAGATGGCGATAATGTCGAGATAGTTGTATCAACAGACAGTCAATGCACAAAATTCCGACAGAGCAGCAGCGACGATAACGAGAGAACGGTGACAAAAATAGCAGCCGATTACTGCACTAATGACATGCAACCGCAACAATAGAAACTAGGTCTAGCAACTGTGATAAAGTTGATTGTAATACTGCTCATCAAAACAAAGGCACGACAGTACTGCATATATCCCATATTGAAATAAAGGAACTATATTCCAACGAAAGCGAAGGCATAGTTTTCAGACTCCACGTCAAACATATCGATCCAGAATATATACATATATGAAAACATAAACTACTTTATATACCAACATAGCATCTGTGCATCCCGTTTTGGGGATAAGTAACAAAGATGATGCTCTCGCCTTTTATGCTGCCTCTGCGAAACCAACCCTTAAGTTGCCGTAATCAAACACTGTGTGGTAAACTCCCATGAAAACGTCACCCAATATCCTGCAGCAACATTTTAAAGTAGATTTCAAATTTTATTATAATGAGAGAGCTCGTCTTGCAATGATATCGGAGAGTTAAAAACAAAGAGGTACGGAAATGGGAAATGTACCAGAGAGGACCGCGAGGAGGAGGAACATCCAAAGCTGTGAATCCGCTGATGCACTGCGCCACCTCTCCTTCACCGACCTTTAGAACATACTGGGAATACCAAAAGAACACTGATTTGAGAATAATAGCTCTCAAAAAAACATAAACAAAAAAAGGTATAGCCATGACTTTATAACAAACATCCTCAAATAGATAGTGAGGATGCAGAGATTACTACTAACGCTAGCAGATGATAAAATAATAAAGATCTCCAGGAATCTCAATGGTTAGAAATTTGATAGTGAAATCCAACATATCGATCATTTAAAGTATTTGGAAAAGAAACTATTTCATGAAATAAAACTATATGATGATGACTCCATCACAGGTGACCTTGGAACTTTATAAACTAGACCACCAAAAGAATACATAGCTAGGGAAAGCATCTCAAAAAATCATACCCTCAAAGTAACTCTAAACTTTTAACTTCAGAGTAAATTCTAATCGGATAAAATAAATTCAATTTGTAATTATCATTCGCAACAAGTCTGAATTCTCGCTAGGAGATGTCTATTACATGATCACCATGTCCAACTTTATTAAAATGAACGCTTATAACATGCCCAATATTTTTTAAATGTGCATTACATAAGCCGTAAAATATTGCATAATAATGTAATTAAAACAAAATTTGAACATTGCTGACCGAATCGAAAAGAACATGGTTCGAGAATGACCTATGCAACACTACTAAAACTTACAAGTAAATGAAATGCTTGAATGAAAAAAGATGTCTGCGATTAAAATTGAATTAAAGTAAATAAAATGAGTGCTAGCTATCATGCACGGAGTAATACCTGCTCTGGTGTGAGGTCAAATTTCTTGCCACCAAGAGTGAAAGAAATGCTAGGCATGGAGGACAAGACACCACAATCAACAGCTGATTCTCCCTGGGGGCTGGGCAACCGTTCACATAGCTGCAATGCAACTCAAAGCATGAATTAAAATACAGTAAAAAAAATTAATCTATCATATGTATTAATAAAAAGAAGAATCACCTGATTGACATAGTTCAATATGAGATCCTGTGTCTTGTTCTGCTTAAGCTGATTTTGTATCCATACAACTGCCATCTCACAAGCAGCGCACATAGCATCTTTCTCAAGAGAATTCTCTCCATTGTTCACCACACTCTCAATGCCAATACTAGAGAGAGAGAGAGAGAGAGTCAAAATTAAAGCATGATAAACACTTCAAGAATAGGAAAACTTAAAACACTTGGTAAGTTTGCTAGAAGTTGACTGCTGAGTATCCAACCTGACTCCATGAGTTCCGTCAAAAGCACAGAGACCAATCTGAGAGCAAATTTTCATCGGTTGTGCCTACAAGAGAAACCATGATTGTAAGACAAAGCTATCTTTTACATTCTCGAAATTATTTGAAACGTAGTTGAAATGCAGACCGAAATCAGGAGCATATCCAAAATCTGCTGCCCATACTGAGCAACCACAGCTTTGCACTCTTGGCTGACAACACCAGCAGCTCCAATCTTTTGATTGATTTCTGCAATAATGGTCTGCAAGGAAAATTATGGGTTACAATCAAGTGGCAAACTGAAGATACTTGGGACAACCTCATGGTCACAACATAGCCCATTGAAGTGTCAAATTCATTATCAGATCACATAATCAATTGAGTTAAACGAAACCCATCAAAATTCTCATTGTTATTAGACAAGTATCCACAAAAGTTGACGCAGAGGAAGGGAAACACATAAACATGGCAAGGATAGAGAGTGTATCAAGATTCAAGGCTCAATAATATATTAAGATTACTGATGATATTAGCGGTAATCTTGAGCATGGAAATGATTATACTGTCCCCCTGCTCTCCTGCCTGCAAGGACTGTGGACCCATATGCCACTCCTTCCGACAACTGGTTCTACCCACAGTAAGGTTCAGAAGGGGGGAAATGCTTTATTACAATACGTTAAATTGCCAAATCCCTGAAATTTGTGTATGAAATCCTTGTGCTTGCTTGTTCTGGTTTTGGGCTTTAGCCGAAACACAGGTTCAGGTCAGGACGAATACCAAAAGGTAGGGAAGAAATCCTCAGGATGTGAACCCTTTATTGGAAGCAAAATTCTGAAGGAATAGGGTGTGAATACTACAGGATCAAAATTTACAGGTGAGAGGCTAATAGGTTTCAAACTCCAGAAATTCTCACCCAACATACGAAGTACAGCTACCAAGACATCATAGCGAGCAGCCTTCTCAAGATGGTCAACTATCAACATATTTGACTACAGCTACAGCTATCATATCAAATTTTTAATTCCAGTAGAAAGAGGGACAAGCTCTCCAATTATCCATGATTGGCATGAAAAAAGGATGTAAACTAGGACTTGCCAAAGTTTATTGCATGATTGTGGTATGCGTTTCCTTTTTAATTGTATGCCCCTTTATGGGTGTTATGGAGTAGGTCCAATTGGTAGTTGAGATTTGGCTTTGGGAGACGAGGAGAGAGAAAAATTGATGTATTCTACCCACAAGCACCAGTATGTCATTTACCAAATCTTGTAAGCTGCCCCTACTGAAGCCGAACATAAATATCATAGTAAAGTTTGCATGCAAAAATAGGTTAGGGGTGGTTAAATAAAACTAACGTCTTTAAACTGTAAAAGGGAAGAATGACGAGCATTATGTCAATTGATTTGCTTTTGTATGTACATTGTTCTATGTAGTACAGTGTTAAATGGCAACAAAAGAACAAGCCTTTATCCCAAAATTTTTAGGTCTGCTATATGGATCCATTTCTTCCATTCTGCTCTGTTACGGGCCGTCTATCGTATTTAAATGTCTCTATCCGTATTTGTTTAGGTCTACCCCTATCCCTAGTTGCGCCATCAACTACAACCTTGCCGGTTCTTCTAGCTAGGGAATTTATTGGTCTCCGTTGCACATCCACATGCGTTAATGTGTGGGTTGTATAAATTGTTTGCTGACACAAAAGAATGCAGTAATATCATACATCCAACTTATATATACATGTATGCATAATATTGATGGGCGGACATTTGTCGGGGTCAAAAATATTGACTCTCAAAAGTACTCAAATTAGGTACATATGAATCTGTATCTAGACTGGGTTCTAATGGCTATAGATTTCTGCACACTTGGTCAATTGGGCCAAATGAGGATTCATTTGAAAGCCCATTGAGTGTTTAGGTCTACCCCTACCCCTAATTGGATGACTCAAGGATTCATTTTCAAAAAATCAAACGGTGTATCGTTTGGACTTCCTTAAAGGAAGTTATGGCCAAATCATTGAACCATACGCGTGCAGAATTGCAGGACCCTCTTTTGGGTGTCAGAACCTTCCTTAAAATAAACGGTTTGGCCTATTTTTAAGGGGGTGGAGGGTTGTCCCCCGACTCACTCTGAAAATATGGAGAGTAGTTCTACAACTACTCTCTCCCCTTAAAGAATTATATATACTTCTAAAATCAATAGAAAAAAGAGAGGGAGAAAAAATCATACACATAATTCTAAAAGAGAACCTATAAGACACATAATTCTAAGAGAGAACTTGTAAGCGTTCTCGTCTTTTGAAGAAGAAGATTGAAAATATTGGAATGGAATCTTCATTCCTTCTCCTTGTACTTCTCTCCCTCTCTATCTTTCTCTCCGATCAAGGATCAATAAAAGATCCATGAAAACTTAAGTTTTCCTCTTCAATGAAGAAATTTGAAAGCCATGGTCATGGGTTCTACCACTCCAATAAAAAGAAGACGAATATCTCAGAACACAAATTCATGTTCACCAATTGGACTGAACTTGGAACATGAGACATCCCATCTTCTGCATAAAATGAAATATGCCACCCTATTTCTTTTATATATTTTGGAAATAGGATAAAATCCTGTTTCTTTAAAAACAGATACCAAGGCTAAAATCCCCTCGGGAGGTTCTCCTAAAAGAACTTCTCATTTTGGCCTTAAACATGCTATCGGGAAGCCAAGAAATAGGCTTCCCGCTTGTGTCAAGACCCCCCTCCCGAAGGGACCCCTCCCCGACGTCGGAAGTCCCCAAAAGTGGGTCTCCCGCAAATGAAACATCTTTGTTTCCTGATAAACTTGAGGTCCCCACATAGAGTGGCCCCACTTTTATCAATTTTGCCATGATGTGACCCCCACATGGGGCGGCGCTCATTCATATATGTCAAACTCGTCGCTAAAATACCCCCAAGTATAGAATTAAACTCTTAAATTAGAGTTTTCTCATAATTTTGTACTTTTTGCAATATTGATGTAATTTGCATTCAAATTGTACACAAATATAAATGAAATACAGTGAAATTTCTTTTGTTTCTTGTATTATTTTCTATTTTGCAAGTATATTGTATACTCTATAATGTGATCTCTATGATGAGATTTGAGCAACCTAACAAAGTATCATGTCTAAGTAATGTCTAGGGAACCATAGACGCTTGCGCCTATAAGAAGTCTCGAACCAGGTTTTTTTTTTAATTCCCACTCTAATAAACCTTCTAGTCAACTTTTGAAACTCAAACTTGTTTTGTTCAATCGCTTCCTTTGTTTCAACGTTCAATTGCCGGAGGCCCTAACGAGGGTAAACATTGTCAATATGTATTTTTAAAAAAATTTAAAAAATATTGTGCCAACTCCACCAAAAAGTAGAGCAAACTAAATGGCAGCTTTATGTGCAATGTAAGGGTTACAAGTTGGCTCCCTCGAAGGACTAAATTAGGCAGGTAGTTCTTACGCAAGTGGCAGCTAAGAAAAGATCAACATCCCAGGAAGGAAACAATTGAAAGGAGATGCAATTTATAAAGAAAATAAGCTGAATAAGAAATCTACAAAAACATTCCAAAATTGGGGAATATCATGTATGTAATTGATTAAGTGGAGGGTAAGTGAATATAAGGTCCTTGTGGTACAAGAGGAGGAGCTTCATGGTCCTACATGTTGCTTTCCAAAACCCAACTTACAAAATACATGTCAATGAACAAGGCAAAACCTCAAACCTTAATAATAAACAGAGTTTCCACAGAAAGAGAAAGAAGGCTAATTTACAGTATAAATTTTGAGTCATAATACATACTGTTGGACCAGCAATCAAAGAAGTTCCAGAATCTGCAATTGCTGCACAACCTCCAGCACAGAATCCTGGAAAGCACATATGTGAAGAGGGGCGAAATTCAGCAATGTAATTGTTTCCTGAACAGCAAGTTACATTATATAGAAACAAGAGGAATCGATAAGATACCTGTTGATTGGCCATCAACAAGGACATCTCCCATGTCAAACTGCATTAACAGATTTGTATACCAAGTTACGAGTCAATACAATCATACGCGGTTGACAAGTTATGACTTATGAGAAAAAAATTGAATGCGCCACCCTGCATTGAAAAAAGGAAACAAGATGAGGGATCCACCTGCCAGTAACCCTTCTGAGTCACAGGGACATGTGTGTGTTCCCCCTTGTGGTGACTAGGATCAATTCCTCCAAACACAATTTCGCCTCCTTCATCGCCCTCTGTTTTCCGGTTCAGCCAGAAGGAGAAAACAGGATCTTTAACAAGACCTTGTTCGACCATATTGTACCTGCGAGACGGGAAACTTGGTCATTCCAATATGTATCGTGACTAGTTAATTATCAGCATCCAGCACTTGGTTGGTATTTGAAAAATATATCTTCAATGTTTTTAACAAATTACCCTCATTTGATACTGAACAATTTCCAATTAGTTATGTATTTAACCCAACAATCACGATACTGCATTTGTTTCATGAAATGTGTCAGCATTCAAGTCAATCTCATAATATTGACAAACCACCCTCTACATTTTCCACCGGTGTATGCATAGATCTATAGAAGGAAAATCCCTTTTCTCAATGAATTTCCAATATGTAGACCGATCTACTTTCTTTATAAACAAAGAAAAAATAGTAATTGGCGAATTGTGTATATGGAGTTCCACCTGCAGGTGTAATTTCAGTTCGAATTTTCTAATAAATTGAAATTCTCTAAAGAAACAGGTGGATTTTAATACCCTGATAGAAATTCAATGAACTAAGCATCTCAATTACAAACAAACATATAGCATAAATTGGGTTTGCAAATCCATGATTCTCAATTGCATGAATTCCTGATATACCCAATTCTTTGGAAGTACTTCAATTAGTTTTTTAAGATTCGGTAGAATTATAGCATTTACAAACAGCGAGTTACCTTTTCTAGTTGTGACAACAAGCATATTATTTTTTTCAGAAGCACACAAAGCATGGATATTAAAAAAATTATGATAAAAGGTCTAAACATCACATATGGCATTCTTAATTCGAACAAAGGCTGCTAAAAGAATTCAAGGTATACTAATTCCTCCCCCATATCATATACAGAACCCTTCAGTCATATTATTACAGCTAAAACTTATAGTATTGTGTCTAATTCAAGTTTCCAACTTTATAACTTGTTTTAGTTGCTTATTGTTCACAACTTGGCATCCAACTTAAGGTGAGACCATTTAGGGTTGTCTATGGACCAAGCCTTCTGAGTTCTGATTCATGGAGATGTTAGCTCTGACGATGTAATCTAAATTCTTGACAGCCTGACACAAATTTAAATTGTTAATTTAACAAGCATTTACTTCATTGTCGGAACAAAAAAGACAAACAAAATGACAGCACCAGCACCGATATCCCATTAAGTAAATGCCACATCCTAGCTACAGAGAGAGCTTACCACACAGGGACTGCGCCACCAACTGAGATTTCTTTAAAACCTAGACCAAGTATTCCATCAAACTTGGCTACCAAGAAAGTGATGCCTGGCTCTCTGGTGGCTTCAATAAATTCCTGGAGGAGGAAGTCTCACTAAGAGTGTTCAAAAGTACAAATACGACTAAAGAAACTGTAGGAAAAAGCCCCAAGGAAAAAAAATAAAATCAAACCTGGTTTTTGACAACAAGGTCACCAAGTTCAACATTGTCTTCGCTAAAAAAACCAGAAATTGCACCAGTTCCATACTGGATTGCTGCAGATTTCCCTGCTCAAAAGATAAGAACATTTAATTTTTAAGTAGCTTCAACAAAATTCCTTAATCGAGCTGCGTCTATCTAACAGAATATGTAGGAAGTACTAAATCACAGGCAGCATCTATTCCAACAAATCGAAATAAAAGTAGAACCCATACGGGATCTGCTCAGCATTCCCTCTCAAAATTGTTAGCGGTAAACTACTTTCCAGCAAGCTAAATAGGCAAACGCTAAAACTACAAATTTGCTTGAGGATATGTTTGTTTGTTCCTAATCCTTAAGGTATGAAACGGTCGTTTCACAGCATTTTACTAAAAGGGCCCTAATGCTTTGAAACTCAGGAATAAATCAAAATTAATCAAATGAGAGAGAAAATTCTCTTCTCACTGAATCACACCCCCTTAACATCCCCCCGCCCCCCTCTCTTACAAATCTTAGGAATCTAAACAGAAGAGTTTTGATAGACCCCAAGAAGATGAAATAGTAATCTCTGATGAACAAGAGAGAAGAAAATTTTACTGTTGTGATCCATAACGGCATAAGAAAGCGTAGGAAGTCCTTTATCAACTGTGGGAAATAAGATTAGGGAGCGATATAATCTCTTTGAAGTTTACCAAATACAAATATTTTATCAGCTTCTGCTGGTTAAACTGAAATAGTGCATATGAGCCATGTCAAAAAAAATTGCCTAGAGAGAACCACACCATGCACACAATTCAAGGTCCACAGGCCTTCACCTTTGTGAAGGCGCCTTAATTAGATCAAAATATCTATAATATTCTACCATAACTCCTACAACTGCCACCACAAATTCTTGGGCTCTGAACAAAAATGACCTACTAAGATAACTGAAAAGAACAAATCCACATCGCAGTAGTAAATGGAATAGAGTGAAATAAACCCACCATTCTTTTGATAAGTTTTCGATCGGCTGGACCTATACTTGGAATGGAACAGGCAAGAAATCTGCATTCAAAAGCCAACAATTTCAATATTCCAACAGATATTTCAACAAAGCCCCAAGTAGCACCAAATTAATCCCCAAACTCACCGAGAAGTAGCACTTGGAAGAAGGAACCCACAGGTTCGAGCTCCCCGTATCGAATATAACAGTGAACTTCTGCGGGGGAGTTCCGATACCGATCTCCCCAAAGTACTGAGCATTCATGTAGTTCTTCAAGGAGATGATATCAGAAGAATCCGACCCATCACTGAGACCACCTCGAAGGCCGTACCTTCGGCTCTTCAACTGGTTGATCTCTTTCGCAGAGAGCTTTGCTGCAAGCCTACTGTTTTCGTCAAAAGCTTTCTTTTTTAGGCCGATTCGAATCAGGCCTTCAGCTGAAGCTGGAAGAATCAAAGGAAGAACAAGCACAGAGATGAGTAGGATTGGCAGAAGAGCCCTGTGTATGGTTCCCATGTCGACCTGAAAACAAGCAGAAGCTACGAGAGCATCAAAAATACTGGGAGGGGAACGATTTTTGATCGGTAGATGACTTCAAAAACCCTAAAATTGGTGCATTTACAATTAAAAACTTTCAGAATCAAGCGGAAAAAAATCTGATGCTAATAGATAGAATTGACCTCTGAGAAACCCTAAATAGAGCTTACCGATGAAAATGGAAGGGAGACTGAGAGTGGAATCGAGGAGGCTGAAAGAGGAATTTTTGAGAGTAAAGCTGATAAATAGAGAGAGAGAGAGGTCGGTGGGAAGATGACTACAACTCCATTCTACAAGCAATCTATTTTCGTGATATTTTTGTATGCGGGAAGATCTCGACCGTTGGATGTGGAACTGCTGCGTGCCGGAATGACGGGAGCATCACGAGGTTCTCGGTTTGGGAGCATTTATGAGACTTGCAGCATGGTCCAAGCAGCGTGCGTGGATTCTACAAGCAATCTATTTTGATTCGAGGATTATCTCAGCTCCAACCTTTTCTGGATGCATGAGACACAACGGAAGTTAAGGTGTCGTGGGTTTCGTGCCACAACACACAATCCTCCCCCAAAACCTTTTTCCAAACCGAAATATTTTTTTTTTTGACAACTGAGCATCACTGGCCAACGCGGGGATCTCATGACACACACCCGCGCGCTCAGGATCAAAACTGGACGTGCGCATTTAATTAAAGAAAGAAAACGGAAAGTGGGAAATACCTTGTGCGTGTGGCGGATCGGACATGGACCTCCTATCTCGCACACACGCATGCCACAACTAACTGGCCAATGAATTATGGGTTTTTTCCAAACCAAATTGATTATCCATTTTCTATTTTAATTCGTAAAAATCATCTTTACAGCATGAACGTTGGTTTTTTTTAATGTGCGATGCATGCGTGTATGTTTTGAACAACAAACAAACATCCCAATGAAGCCATCCGTAAGATTTTTTACTCGGGAACATTGCTTATATATTACTAAAGATGTCAATAGAATTTAAATTAAATTAAACTGATTATGAACAATGTTAGAATTGAGAAATTTACGAGTCTTATAAAATAACAAAGATACAGGGGCTTATGTATAAATTTATAAAGCAAGACTCTTTTTGGGCTTTGGAGCATAAGAGAAAATGTGTCATGAATTAGAAAGAGAGAAAGAATTGTTAAATTTTCATTAACTTATTTTTGTATTTTGTTTATCTAGAAGAAACAAAAATGGCGGATGAGATGGACATTTTCTAATCTCAATTTTGGCTATAGGAATTTTGTGAATTTTTTTTCAATTTTTTATTTTTCAAATTAATGACATCATCCAAGTGAGTTTTGGTAGTAAAAGCTCAACTAAAGAGTCGTTCTTTTTTCAAATGAGCTTGCTTACGAACTTGAAATTTGCAATTGAAGGGACAACGACACTCGATAAACTTGTCACTGGAGAATATTGAGAAAGATGAGCCGGTTTTCATGATCGGTTTGAGAGATTTTTGAAAACCCTAATCTTAAAGCCAATCCGGCAGAAAATCTATGAATTTTGGGGAAAATATAGGGGTTGTAAAGGTTTAAAAACCCTAACTCGATATTCACCGCAACCTCCTAACGGAGTAATGGAAGATACCAAAAACATTCTATTTTCGGCATGTTAGGAGTTTTTTTGGTGCAATTTAAATTTATGAGAGTCTTTTAAGTAAATACAAAGTATGTTGTAGCTTCTTGGTAATTAACAAAGCATGAGAGACCATTTTAATAAGAAGCACAGTATACATAAATGGCTTTGAATAAATATATTTTTTTATTAATTGCGGTCTGGAATCATATTTGTTGGTTTTCTAAAAATAAAGCAGTTTGAAATTTTGATGGAGAACGGTTCGAAGCTCTCTAAAATGCAAGAAAGATGAATTGAAATTTTGGTTTTGATGTTGCTTAAATTTACAATAAATTTTACTAAAATATCATGAACTTCCATCTCCTTCTTTTAACATAAATGTCATAAAGTTTGTCAGATGCATTCAAATAAGGCATACATCATCTCTACTACATATATTAAAAGCTGTTTGATACCATTCTTAATAAAGCTGTCCTAAAATACTTTCAATGATAAGCTAAAATGTTGAATTAGGTTGTAAACCATTTTGTTTGAATGTCTATGATTGAAAATGAAGCATCGGAAAACGTCTGCCATGAAATTAGTTCAAATTTTTCTTATTTTGTTACAATATTGTATTGTGGGCATTTTGCATATCATTTGATTGGAAATTTCAATATATCTTGGAAGCTTTCTATGTCTCCGCTGACCAGATTTTCTGGATCCGTCAACGTTTAAACGAATGCTAAATCCATGCTCATCACTTGAACCATTGCGGATGATGGTTTTTATAATATGCTTTTGACATATGAAATTTGCCGTCGTGGCTATGGAAAATTATAGAAAATCATTTGTCTTTTTTCAATACAGATCGGGTAAAACTCACAAACCCATGTGTTGGATTGATCCGGAGACGGACCGGCTACGGAAAATATTTTAACAGACACTAAACGTTTAGGCTATAGCCTATATTTTAAGGGTCGATCGCGGATCAAACGGGTATCGGTGGCAGGCGGCGATCTCACCGCACGGCTTCTATCTTATCGGGTCCCAAACGGCTACGTGTTGCTTGCACGTATTGAATGGGGCGCATGAAATTAATGTGCGGGGTTTGTGTGTGGTATCTTCATTTGTTTTTTAAGTTCGATGCAGCATCAGTTACTGGGACTTTGGTTGCTTCTTGGACTCATTTACTCTCATCAATCAATACAATCCAGAAATAGAGAAACTAGGATCCTTTCTTATTACAAGTCTTGGAAGCAATGCTGTTTCTTGTTGACTTTAAATTGAGCCTACTTTTAAATACACAAGTGTGTGAATACTACTATATTCGTATATTTCGAAGAAAAAAATTTATTAATTCCATACTTCAGAACATGTACATCAATTTTAAAGAAAAGTTTCTTATTTCTTAGGGCATTATGTAACAATGGAAATTAATGTTTTACACGAAAAAATACGAGATGAAATCATCTATCTGGGAAAAATGTACCATTAAAAATCCGGACAAAATCGAGAAGAAATTAATTATAGAGATGACCCGGACTAGAGAAAATCATACGTATGATTGAACTATCCTATGCTTAATTATCCAAAAGAAATCCATTGAAAACTCTTGATTAGGTTAATTCTTCACCCTACAAACTGTTTTTGGGTCTGAACGGACGGCACTTCAAATTTATGTTATCTGAATAGTATACTGCTATTGGAAAAAAGAAGGTCGATTTCATATGCATTAGATGCAAACTTAGAGTGTAAAACAATCATATAAATTTTTCATGTACCTGTTATAAATTACGAAGATCAAAGCCGGGCGATGTCGGAAAATAAAGCTGCCTGCGGTGCATTTTAAGGTTTATGAAATGTAGAATTTTTAAAAAGGCAAATTTCAACTTACTATAATGAACATTGGGAATTTTCCATGAGTGGTATCCTGAACTTTTAAAATGATGGTTCGCTAGCATGAACTTTCATAGTATTACAAAACTACCATAACGGCGTTAATGGAAGAGTAGAAAATGGCTATACCGGCTTTTCATATAAATTATCAAAACATAAGAATTTACACTTTTTGGGAATTTTTGTTAGTTTTTATAAAAGGACATATATTTTAACCAAAAAAATTAAATTCTAAAGGTTAATTCCATTTTTTTGTTAATTTATATGAAAGGGTCGTATAACCATTTTCTAATTTTCCATTAACTCCTCCGAATGTTCATGGTAGAAGTCCATCATTTTGAAAATTCAAGATGCTAAAGAGTTCATGGTAGCGAGTTAAAATTCAGCCTTTTAAAAATTTTAAATTCGATCCAGCCCAGCCCAAGTCCGCATAGATAACACGAGACAAAAACGACCATATTTGGATGGAGAGCAGGATAAAACGAGCATTAGGGGCTTTTTGGTTGCAGGATTTTGAAATTTGGATTCCTAAATGGTACAATCCAAAAAATCTGGATTAGCTAATTTTGTATTTGGTTGGTATTGGATTTCTAGTATTGGATTTCTAGTGTTGGATTTATAGATCTTTGTAATCCTTATTTGGTTGGGAAAAAGTAAGTGATGTTTGGATTTGAGAATTAAAAATAGATAGAGAGATTAAATTTTTTGATAACATAAAGTACGTGGGCCCCATGTGAACAGTGCCAAATCCACAGTTGGATTCAAGAATCCTAAAAAACGGTGGGCCCCTCACAATAAACAAGCAAATTCAAACCCTAAAGTTCCTCGGCGAAACAAGAACTAGCCAATCCTCACTCTTTTTTTGGATATTCACTCTAGGGTTTTAGCCTTTTTCTCCTTCAAGCCCATTCTATTTTCTATAAATTCTGTAAATAAATGTTTATTTTACCTTTTTTTTATTTCTTCAGGCACCTCTTCTATTCTCTGTTCCATCGCTCATTAATCATGGACGGTAATTAATTATATTCATTTCTTATCATTTCATGTTGCTTTTTATTGATTTATTATTTATGCATCGATTGTACCCAGAAAATGCATTATTGAGTGTAAATATCACGTTAACAAACATTCGGCAATTATTTGAACCCATTTGGGAAATCATGTGATTAATGATAACAGGTTTAAAATGTTGTTGTTGTTGCTGCAATGAATGGGAATGAATTTTTATGTACATAACGATGAAGTGGGTGCATGGCTGATGATCTGTATGCGTGAAGTTATTCGTTCGGCTTGTTCATAGATCACAAATTAAAGTGAGTGTATAATTTTCTGATTAGGTTTGTGGGTTTTGCATCCAATTATATTATTTTTATTGACATGAGAGGATATCTTTTAATGTTATTTTTCACCGAGGGAGGGTTTTTGCTAAATATGGAAGCTTCCATTCTATCCCTGTTTTCTTAAAATGCATGAGACTCCCTCACCTTTGCCGGAAAAGCTGGAAACCTCCCTTAACTTGAAAAACCTGCACGCGGCCCACAAGCTTAACGCCATTAGTTTTTCGGTTTATTTTAAAAAAAAATACCATCCATCCTTTCTTTCCCAAATTTATTTTTCTACATTCTTTCTTAAAATCTTTTTGCTCTATATTTCTTAACCTTTTTTCTTTCTCGAAATCCCCTCTCCTCGCCTATCCTTCAATGAGTGAGTATGAATTAAAGAGAATATGGAGTTAGGAAAGGAGAATAAAACAAAATTATTGGGTTAGGCAATTAGAATCGAGGGGCGGGACATTTTCAGCAAAAATAAACAATCTCATGGATGAAAAGCTAACGGTGTTATCGTTCATGGGGTAAAGTACAAGTTTTGTAAAGTTAGGTGGAGTTTCCTATTTTCCGAGCAAAAGCGAGAGAGGATTCCTGCATCCTAACCCTTTAACTATTTTAGAATCATCTAATATCACCAAAGATTTTTCCAAAAGTTTTTGTTTGCTAATAAAGATAACTGAATTGTAGTTTGTAGATATCTGAGTCAATGGAGGAATTTCTTAGGACCGTTACTAAGAATTGTTTGTATGTCCAAATACGACGTGAATTCCGAGAGTAATGTTACTGGTACTTCCCCCTTCTCCTCTTTGGGGTATAAGTTGGCGGTGGTTAGAAGGGGTCTGTTCCGCGCATTGTGAGCTATTTACGTAGGGTTTGTTTACACAGTCGGGGTGCACCAAAGTTATTTATTCAGCAATGAAATGGCCTATGCCATTTTATATGCCTAATCCCTGCATTTTGCCTTAGTCTAGTCCTCGATTTTGCAATTCGGGCAATCCTGAAATTCATGGGTAAACCACATCTCGGCGCTCCCTTCCACAAGATCATTGAAACTGTTAATAATTAACTATTCATCTAGTACGTGCGCAATCATGATATTTCGACCCTCTTTGGTTTTCTCGATTTCTTTAACTTTTGAATACTTTTTAGACTACATATTCTACTAAAGATTTACCCTTGGGAACCCGTATCCATTTACAAGGACTTCTATCACAGATATAAAATCCTTGGGAACATGGCACAATTACATTAGTTAAAGAAAAAGAACAGATCAGTGCACAATTACATGCCTTCAAGTATCACTTTGTTGAAGTTCTTCCAAATAGGAAGCTTTGCTATGCATTTAGTTCTAGTTCAGCATCTCAAGGTGTGCACTAATTTTCCAAAGTCCGTAGGTCGTCACCATATTGCAAAACCTTGTTCTTTTCAGGTTGAATTTGGAAATTTGATACTATCCTGAGTCCTTGACTTAGAGATGTATGTAATATTAAATTTCGTTTCTATCAACATCTCGAATTTGTCTCAGTTCAGTTCGTTAGAGATGTAAACAGGAACTTTTAACTTCCAGCATATATCTATTTAGTTTGCCACTTGTTTTCTATATTTTATTTTTACTGAAAATTGGGTAGGTCTAATTTATCTTTACTTTTGCATTAGATAAATCTAGTAGGAGAGCAGTAGATAGCTAAAACTATTGTCCGTCAAATTGAAGTCACCTTTGAGTAGGTCAAGCTTCGCTTGAAACCCTTATGGATCCAAATAAGAATTTATATGGAAAAAGCAAAAAATAAATCGAACATCCGTATTATGTGTCTAACCTTTGTTATTGGTGAAAAGGTGGTTTCATTGTTTACATGTAACACCTGTTTAGGATATTTTGAGTTTTTGCGGTTACCACTGTTATGTTTGCGTTCCTACTTGTAGTTTCACTCATGAGGAAAATTTAGTTCTTTTAGCTAATTTTTTTATGCAAACTCCTCAGATTTGAGCATAAAAAATGTTTTTTCGTGCAACTCAAAAGATATCCGACCTATGTCTAAAGAATCAGCGAATGGACTACTCCCACAGGTTAGATCATGTTGTCTTTGTTCTTTCTTTATTTGTCTTCATGGTTCTGATATATTTTTTGTTATAACAAAGCTAGGTACAAGGTTGGAGCCTGTCAAGTGAAGATGGTGTAACGATGCTACATCGATCATGGAAAGTCAAGAGTTTCGCCAGAGGGCTAGAATTCTTCCAGCTTGTTGCAGATGCTGCAAAGGCGGAAGGTGAGCATCTGCATTATCTAATGGCCGGTTATACCTCTTCAGTGATAACTTTTAGGCACCGGCTATTTTATTGGCAGCCGCTACTTGAAATGTTTTTTATATTAAATTTTTTATAATAATAATTCCAATGTCAAAATAATTACATGTCTCTCTCTTTCTCTCACGCGCGCGCGCGCTCGCGCACACTAGATCCGGACCATCTTGTATATCTCTATTTATTTCGAGTTCAAACTGGAAAGAGAGACACCCAAATTGAATGATATTATTCAATTGTAATAACAGTAGTTGATTAATCAAATTTCATGCGATAAAAGTAGTATAATGAATACCTGCTGATTGTGCGCTGCTGTTGCAGGTCATCATCCTGATCTTCATCTGGTTGGTTGGAATAATGTCAAAATCGATATATGGACTCATTCGGTTGGTAAGTTGCTTGCTATCTTGACATTTCTTTGGATACAATATGAATTACTTCAGCTTGCTTGTCTTTCTACGACATTTCATTCATCCTTGCTTCCAAAGCGTAACGCCGACATGATTAATTCACTGTTACAAAAACAGGTGGACTTACCGAAAACGATTTCATCCTCGCCGCAAAGATAAATCCTGTAAAGGTAGAACATCTCTTGAGCAAGAAATCTACTGCTGCTTATGGAATTGAATATGAAGACGCGCTTCCCCTTTTCACCTGCGATGCTTGATCGCCCATTTACTAGCCGTCTTTCTTCGAGTCGACTCTTAGCTTAGCGGCTCAGTAATATGATGATTGTATATATAGTATAAATTGCGTTATGCTCTGAATAATTATTTACCTATGTAGTAAAAAGGAGATGAAGTGACTGAGAGAAGTTTCAGGTTCAGATCTTTGTAACACGCACTAGATCGGATAAGAATATGTATAAAGAGCATAGTTGTCTCATTTTCGTATCATTTATTCAAAACATGTTCAAGATCTTGAAAGCTATTTCCCTTAACCACTTGAAAATTTATTCTCGAGGGCTGAAACCGTTTCTTCGAGCTAGATGACTCTGTGCGGCATTGTAGTTGACCCTGTGCGGCATTGTGCCCTGACGTCTCTTTGATCATCCGAATCTCTTCTAGATGAGCATCACGGTGGGATGGTATTTCAATGGTCATGTGATTTATACACGATCCCCCTTTTGGTTTGTGTATAAATATGTCCGAGCAAGCTCTTCAACAGAGTTCGCCATCTCTTGAGCACAACGGAAACCACATGTATGATTTCTTTTAGATCGCTTTTCTCTAGTAATGATTACTTCACTTGCTTGCATGCTAAGCTAGCTGTGGCCATCTTGCAATTAATCGCCGAAAAAAACTACTATGCAAGGGCTTGCACCATGCAAGCCCTTCTAGAGTAGTTTTTTCCTTAATCGCCATAGAAGAGGGCATTGTCATTGATTGGATAGAAGCCGCAACTTCACCTAATGCCTTCCCGAGCGCTGAGCTTAACTCTGCACATGAATGATACATGAATGATTTTTGTCACTTTTTGTCAAAAGTCTGTAGATAGCTTAAACCTATAGAAAATCATATATGTTATACTCTTTATATATTTCGATTCGTATATCACGCTGCAAAGTCTCAAACCTAAAAAAACGCCCTTCTCCTCCTACACCTATACACTGTCCAACATTTGCTTGCCGGTTCATTAGTATTCAACACCTTTGAATTTAGTCTTGAACCGAACCCATCGGTGGGGGATCCAGGAAATCTGGTCAGATAGGAAGGAAACTAATAATATTATAAATATGTTTCGAAAAAAAAAGTTTCTTTGATAAGCATCAAAATTTAGATAGCATTTTTCAAGCTAAGTTCATTATTTCCAAAAACCTTTTTCCAATGATTAATAAAATGAAATACCAATTAGCTTCTTATTTGTACGATTGTTGGGCCTAAGTTTCAATATATATTAAGATATGCCATGTGTAATAAAGCGTCCTCTCTCTCTGTCTCTGTCTGTGGTTACACTCTTTTATTAATTTTAAAAAGGGGAAAATCGATCTAAGCCCCTGGCTTTGAAAAACAATAGGTTTAGGCCCCGTCCCAAAGAAAGTTGTAAAAAATCCTTAAACTTCAAATTCTTGTTTTTTAATTCCTATATTACATTTGGTATTGTTTTATGCCAAAATTGCCCTTTCAGGTAAACTGTTATATTTTCTTTTTAAAATACTATAGTTATCTTTCAAAATACTACATTTATGTTATAAAGTACCACATTTATATTAAAATATATCAAATGTAATAAATATAGTAATTTTACTAAAAAAAAGTACAGTTTCATGTTAAATATAGTATTTTAACACAAATGTAGAATTTTATAACATAAATGTAGTATTTTGAAAGATAACTATAATATTTTAAGAAGCAAATGTAGCAGTTTATCTGAAAATGCAGTATTGGCAAAAAAATAGTAAATATACTATAGATACTAAAACACAAGAATTTTTAAGTTTTGAGAGTTTTTCACTACTTCTTTTGGACCATGGGCCTAAACCTATTGATTTTTAAGGCTAGGGACTTCGAGTAGTTCAACTCCAAGATCCAAATACCCAAAGGAGTTTAACTTCACGTCCAGACCTTTTAGGAGTTTAACTCCAAATTCAAGCCTTTTAAGAGTTTAACTCTAAGTCCACATCCAATTTATTACATATGAGTTTAATTCCAAATTCAAATCTTTTGGGAGTTTAACTTCAAATTTATACCTAATTCCTGTTTAGGAGTTCAACTCTAAAGCCCATCGGGAGTTCAACTTCCAGCCCAGGGGCTAAGTCCCTTTCTCTACTGGTGTTTCTAGCGGTCGCGTGCCGTGCACATGACCCGCTGGCGCCCACACTCAAAACACGTCCTCTGTTAGAAAAAATTTCTAACGAGGCGCTGCCCCGCAAGGGGTCTGCCCGCTTGACCCCCAGCCCGCCATCCGGATAGCGGGACCTCTGTTAACTCTGCGAGGCCCCCGATACGTCTAAGTCCCCTTCAAAACATAACACACGCACACTGCACATTGAGCTCGCATAACTAGTTTTACCCGCCAATCGGAGGTTCCCTCGCTACAAAAACGATGGGTAATTAACGGCAGTGTAGTCATCGCCTGTTGGAGATTCGGATCCCCACAATCAATAAACGCCAGTCTATCCCAGGCAGGGAGAATCTGTAACACGCCTGACAAGCGACGCATATTCCCATCTCAATGAGGTGACGAAAAACATCCTTTCTCTCCTCCCATATTTCGGGTTAAACGTTCAGGCGAACTCAATCAACATATATATCGATTGCCTGAACTAAAGTCAGATTTTTTTGTGCATACAGGTTAACAGGTTTCAGTTACAATCTCGAACTCAATAATCATGTCTCCCCAGACGAGCTTCGTTTCTGACGCGACTCTGATTCCCTATGTGGTCAAGATCAATGCCCGCGTGGTTCTCCCTGCAAATCTCAACCGGCAATGGGAGAAGCCACCCCGTCAATTTGGTTCCATCATCATCTACCCTGCAGAAAGCGCTCATCTGGCGGAGGTCCCGACCAACCAAGCGGCCAAACCGACCTCAAAGGGCAGGAGGCCGAACGTTGTGGTTGCCAAAGCATCCCATCCCAAATGCAAATTCATATTCGAACGGCTCTCCACTGTTCCGACTGGGGGCAAGGCCATCAACACCAATGAAGCTACGAAGCATCTCCAGCGAGCTCAGACGGTGCCCATGACAATCACGCGAGTGGGCGTCTTCTCTGGACTCTCTGTCAATCGGCCTACGACGTCTTCCCGAAAAGCCGAAGCCTGCCAAGTGCTCAAAACAGAAAAGTTAAGACAGAAGCGGCTCAGATATAGAGCCAATAAGAGGGCCAGGACTCCGGCCAAGTGGAATTTTGTGAGATTCCAAGGACAGGGTTACCCCGTGACGACAGCTGAGTCGGCCGTAAAAGTCAGCAACTCCTTCGAACCCCTGAAGTGGGTTCAGAAAAATGTCATGATCGCCAGAATCAAGAAGCCATCAAACCGAACGATGCTCCAAAGTGGTGTGCCTCAGCCCCAACATCGAAAGCATGACATCGTCTTTTCAAGAGTCTATCAGACACTTTGTGCCACGGGAAAGCAGCGGGGCAAAGCCAAAAAGGAAGTGCCAGTACCATTCAAGAACCCGGTCAGGCCAGCCGCCTTCAATCGATTGCCCGTTACCGGAAAAGAAAGGCCACAACATCAGTCCGCAAAATCAGCTGCCAAGGACATACACTAAGGCCGGGTGGTCAGGAAGGATGTATGTGAGGCCAACTATTTCCTTTCCTATACACCAGAGACGAGTGCGGCTTTCCAATATGATGAGATGGAAGCCATTACTAAGGGTTACACGACTTTCTGGTACCAAAAAAGCAATGTCTGATATGAGACCTATTCTTTGGCCTGCTTCCCATGCGCGTTAGAAAGCAATTCTCATATCATAAAAGAGCTACTAGCCAGAGAGTAGGCCTACTAAGAGCAGATCATGAACCCAAAAGAATAGAGACGATTCCGGCTAAGCCGGAGAGCTTGGCCCGATCCTACTGGATAAGGCGATGGATCACGAGATTGACGATGCTATTATGCTGACCCATTCCGCTAATACGAGAGAGCGAGGCAATGTATATTGTGTTGAGAGGTTCCACGCGGAGATGCAAGACGGGTATTTTTACGGATATGACAAGGCAGGGTAGTCATATAGCGGGCAGGCGAGTAGAAAGATAGTCAAGATTGGAATCAAAAATCGCGCAGGCCTTGAAGTGTCAAGGCCGAGAGAACATACTTCAAACAAAGGCATACGCTAGACTGAAAGGGCCCAGTGGCGTGGCTCATTCTTTCCACTTGCAGCTTGACGGTGCAGCGGCGGGACCCGAAGTGTTGGAGAAAGGCAGAGAAAAGTAGCAGACTTATTATGGAGAAGCTTCTGTCGATGGTATATTAGATCATTCATATGCTTTCAGAAGATGTCTATTCGTTAGATTTTTGACTATTAACATTGCCCCTTTATTTTCCTGCCCTCTTTCCAGTATAAAGTACCTATGTACTATGTACGGTCTCCAAGTAAAGCCCCAGTTTTGAATCCCATTTTTTCCAGTATATGAAGATTGATTAGTCAGCCGAGAAAGCAAGTATGAAATTCAAGCTTGTACGAAATAGAGATTGGTTAGGCCAAAAAAGTGATAAATCACGCTTTGAAATTACATCCAAACCTCAAGCCTGCTGCTATTATTGGACTTGTTGACTCTTCCCTCGCTCTATATTTTTTTGGAATTGACTTTCTTCGCTCCAGCCTTACCTAACTGGAACTAAGAAGCCTGCCATTCCTACGATAACTAGAAAGCATACCGATGATACTTGAACCAGTTCTATGCTTAACACAGGGATCCAAAAGTGGGTTACAATGAAAACAACTCTTCTATCTCGATTTTGGACTGGACCCTAGCTCCTATTCTACTATCTTGGGGCTATACTCGTTGGTTTAATCCAATTGGTTTAGCCCTAGATCCCTTAGCAAGCCATCCATCAAGCGCAAAAGAGAAAGCCAGCAAGAACGTAAGGTTGCAACGAAAAGGTATATTCCCCAGTTCCAATAGCCCTCTTTACAGTATCGGGAAAGAATATTAGCCAGTACTTCCTTTCCGCCTAACTGGAAGCAAGAAGCGAAGCCAGGGTTCCACAGAGGAAAAGAAAAGCTTCAGATGAAGGTGCTCCCCTTTATTTGAATACCCACCTACCTAGTGGGAGTAGCTCGACTATAAGAAAGTACGCCACCTTTTCTTTTTCATTTGGGCAGATCCGTTTGGGAAAGAAGCTCGCTTCCAATATCAAGGGTGACCGAATCTTTTAGCTTTTTGAGAGAAGCCTGTGCAAGCAAAAGGGGAAAGGGAAAGGAAGATATATAGATTCGCCCTAAGGCCCTGAAGCCGACCTAAAAGCTTTATCCAATAATAAGCTAAAGCACTTACACTGGGGTTTGATTCCTCTCTCACCTGAACCTATAGATTCTGTTATCTGGTGGTCGCATCTCCCACTCCCTGCTACGTTGGTCTCCATTTTCCACTTCAATGAGCTCATAAGCCGTGCTTATAGAGAATGTTCCATTCTTGGATGGTTCCCCAAGCGATTCGATCACCATTACCTGTTTGATTCGGCGGCTTAATGCCCGCTATTTGTTGACACGATGCCACTGGTCAGAGATGCTGGAATTTCTCCCATTTCCAAGACCCATTCTCATCAAGAATATCAGCCATGCATCTTTACAAGTCCTCTTGAGGAACTGCTTCTATAGCGTTCTCAAGGGTTTTTTCCTCATCCATCCTAGAATCCCTTCTTTTTCTCATTGAGAGACCTCCGAAATCAACACATTCTTTTCCCTGCCCAACCACATGAACTCTTCTATGCCCTTCTCTTGGAGAGGGGGTTTAAGTATAAGCGGATGAAAGCCTGGCTAGAGCGAATAGAAAGAGTGGATTTCTCAATTCACTGCCGGGTCTAATCCTCCTTTTCCCGGATGCTGATCTAGAAGCTAAAGCGAATCACCGGGATCTAACCCTTGCCAAATAGAGGATTGATTGAGCCACCCATCGTCCCCCTCTTACCGCTTTGCTCATCGCATGCTGGTTATCAGAGTAGAAGCTGCATCACTAATCGCGGATGTTTGGACATTTTTAGGAGTTGAGTAGCTGCCCACCATCCCCTTCTTCAATGAGAGAGGACTCAACCCCCGAACGGTATGGCTTGTTAAGGTACGGCTCGGCAAGGGACGAAGTAGTTGATGTGATGAAAAGGCATCCCCCACAGTGCAGATGAGTAGTGCTATTGGTATCATTCCTTTCTTTCTTGGTCCAACTTGTGTGTGTTTTGAATTAATGTTCGAAATAGTATATATCTATATAATAGAAGTCTGTGATGCATTGAGAGTAACCCCCTTCTGACTGAAAGAACCGAACCATCTTTCATCTCTTTTTGCTCACTCCATGAGAGAAGAGACTTTTTCTTATTGACTTCATCAGGAGGTATGTAAATATCCTGTGCTTTCCTTCCTTTCTTTTTGTATGGTTCGCCACATCACATGCCTTTTCTCTTTATCTTTCAAGCTAGCATCGCTATCTCAGTCTGCTTTCCCTGCCATTGGTAGTACTCTCGATTTCTCTTTCATTGCGTGGATTCGATTCCTTGAGATCTAGCTCTCCGCTATCTATAGGAATAGAATCAGTCCCGGTCGAGAAGTCGAAGTGATCGAAGCATTGGTGAAATGAATCAATCGACTCTCCCTACTTACTACTTAACACATGTAAGATCGAAAGGGCAGGGGCATCTCTTGAGTAGAAGGAAGATGACATAGAATGCAAGCTGTGAGGAAGGGACTTATGTTAAGCTCTCCTGGCATTACTTAACTAAAGCACTAAAAAACGTCAAGTTATCATCTTTCTGTCCTTTCTTAGACTCAAAACCATCGACCCTCAAGTCTCGTTATCGTTGTAAGTGTGACTTGGAGTTATCTGAGCAAGCCAGTGATTTTACCCTGCGTGAGGGCTTCCACGTCATCTTCTCTTTCAGCTTCCATAGGTTGATTAGATAGGGGTGGAAATGTAGGCTCCAGTCGTATAGGAACGGTAGGGAATCGCAAGAAAGCGCGTAAGCGCGTAGTAAGAAGGTCTTAGAGAAGTTCGAGAATGGTCTAGTTAGTTTGTCAGTCCCAGATTCGCTAGTCATATTCCCAACCAGTGTAGAGAGTAGCTCGCCACAGCCTCTTGTCTCTTCTTCTAGCCAGGAAAGTGAATTGCTTACGACCAGATGTCTTAATAGATAGCAGCTTTCTCTCAAACTCGTACTCTAAATTCACGTTTAGTATGGTAAAGCAGAAGTTCGAAAGCGGACAGTATCCATGTTAGGAAAGGAAAGGCAGCCCTAACGACAGCAAGTAGTAATAAGCTCCTCAATCCTGTGCCCTTTGCCTGTTCCCGATAGTATGTCCAGCAAAGAAATAAATAGGCCCAGCTTACGTCTTCAAGTCCCGCCAGTTTCTATGCCCGGGGAAATAAGTCACCTTTTATAAGGTGTGGTTACCCATTAAGTAGCACGCGCCTTTCCTATGGTTAGGTTATTAAGATTCGTCCTTTTCTTTTCCCCTTCCATGTGATTCACCAGTATACGCTATCCAGTATTCCCATTTCCTGCTCTTCTTCTGATGCCAGTGATTGTAGCCGTCTTGTCAAGGGGGGCGGGTGTCTTGTCTTTCGCATGGTGAAAGGTGAAAACTCCAGTGGTAAACGGTTCCTTCAGTCAAGTCAGATAAGAAAGTCAAGGGATGGACATCTGTAACAGACTTAGGGGAGGGTGTAACAATGCCAATAGTCCGTCCTCTTTTTACAGTTCAAGTAGCAAGTGGGAAAGCTCGTAAGTCGAGGGTTAGGACTTTACAGGACAATTAGAGCCAGTAAGCCAGAGTAGAGTCTCTCGTAATACAGTGCAGGAAGTGAGCTCGGTGCCTTCTTTATGGTAAGATCTTTTTTATATGGGATGGACGGATGAAAGACTCTTTTTTAATGCCAGGTTTTGTACCCTGCTTCCTGTTGTAGGGGCAGATCCATTTTTCAGGTATGAAAATAAAGCACCCGTTAGATCAAGTATGGAATCCTTATTGTATGTATGCCTCAAGGAAACCTCTTCCTAGAGCCAGTTAGAGTGCCCAATTCCAGTTTCAATATCTTTCTCGCTTAACCCGCTCTAGATCAGCCTATATTAAGCCAGAAAATCCAATACCGGGAAACTCTTTTATAGTAAAAGGTTCGGAAGTAAGTAGTTCGCTTTTGGATTTCGGGTCCAAAACCCAAGAAGAGGGAAAGGCGGGAATGAAAGAGGGATTGTCCGAGCTCAAAGGCAAGGAGATCTATTTCAATAAAGTAAAACGTAGCTCTTGCAGAGGGAGGGGGAAGTCTTTCTAGAGCAAGGGATGTCGCTAGCATTCTTCTTCTCTAAAGTAGTTTCATTCCAGTGGGTGATAAAAAGTCTTGCCTAGTCCTAGGGCTTGAAATACAGGCAAAGCATCGTAGTACCTCCTTGAACAAGGCTTGTTACTACAGAAAAGAGGCGATAGAGATTCATTGGAAAGATGACCCTTGCAAGAGGCAAGAGTTGATATCGAGATGCCTCTTATTGGACATTTGACCGGGCAGTAGAGCAAAGCGGGAAGATCAGTATTTAATTAAAGTACACTTGCTCTAGAAGGAGCTGCTAGTCTTAGTGCCACAGAAGGAGCGAAGCTGACTCGACCAGACGGGAGAGGAGCGGACTGCGACGAATGCCTTTCTTGCCAGGCCGGGAGTTGAAGAAGGAGCAGCTGTTATAGAATCCACAGTTTTCAGGTTTTCGGGAAATGAATCAATAGTAGAAGCTATCCCCGAAGAAGATTGATGGACAGAACCAGTTGGCACTAGTAATGCCGAAACACAAGTTCCCGCGTTAGCAATAATACGATAGGAGTCAGGGGCAAAACCTTCTTCTATTGCACCTTGGACTGGGAGACGTGCAGAAACTATTCATGCTGTCGTGTCGAACTAGGTCCCTTTTGACTTTTGGCCTTGATTACCTTTCCGGTCAATGATTAGGACTTTTTGACAAATGACATATTTGCACTCATTCTAGCAAAGAGCGTATTATTGCAGGGGATAGCATCACAGCACATTCTTCCTAAGACCCTATACTAAGAGCGGATAAGCATGAAATTACCTTGAAAAGAGCGCCCCTCACAGTGGATATTCAGCTAAGCCCGGATAAGGCGCAAACAAGAGATAGCGATTCACTGCTTTTCAGCTTTCCTTGCTAGGTCCAATAGGCTGTTATAAAGCGTTTTCCCCAGGAAGGTAAACCTCACCACAGAAAAGATTTGAACTCATACCTTCTACGCTCCGTGGGAAAGACTTCTCTTGCATTACAGGTCTGCTCATCTATCTCACTTATTGTATTGATCTTATCTGTTCACAATGGATTACTCGCTCTTGGACACCTCTTACTGCTTACTAAGGCATTTAAGGAACTAGCGGTTATTCCGATTCCTACTCCTAGTAGGCCACTCACTTCACTCCCTTTTGAATGTGCAGCCTAGTCTCTGTCCGTGGGTGTGGCTATCTTCTACTATTGATTAACTTGTTCTCTAGATGCCAGATGCCTAAGCCTATTCTTGCAACAGACGTGGCATAATTGCTAAATCAGTTCCTTCCCTCTCTCACAACCTAGTCTGCTCGTGGTCATGGAAAGCCCGTCTTTTTGGCATAACTGCCTCTAGCAGCTCCTTCCTTTGGAACCCTTGGTTTTCCTTTTACTCATATTCATGTGCTGCGGATTCTCGAACAAGAACAGCTTATTCTCTTCTTCTCTTTCGAAACAACCTATTTTGAACCGATTCGTGCTAACACATGAAAGAGCCAAGCAGCGGATAAGATCCCAACAGCTGTTATTCCAACAACAGCAAGAGCTGATATGAAGACAAGAGCGGTTACGTGAACAACGGTGAAAACTGTATTCTCTTCCGTCGTTTTTGGGCCCCAAATGCCACCACCACCTATGAGGCCAATTCCCCAAACTTCACCAGACCCGCTCACGATCTACTAAAGGGGTAAATCCGGCTTCTAAAAATGACCCGGATTACGAAACAATGCCGAATAGTATTACGGTATTTACTACCTTGAGATTTCATTCTCAAGAACGTTCAAGATTTCCATCACCACGTGTCTCGTCCATCTTCTCGGTATCGGTAAACCCTTTCCGACTTGGATCGATAGTGTACCATTTCCGCCTGGGTATGTAATGCCTCAATTCTGTATGTTCAACGCTTTGAGCAAGCCAGAGCAAGACTTGGCACACTTTCTTTCCCGTTGCGGAGAGACCTCTAAGAATGGAGCATTATGTCTTCGACCATTTTTGCAATCACTCGAAGGAGATGCCTTTGTATGGTATAGCAAGCTGCCTCCTGGGTTAATCCCTGATTGGGATAGCCTTGTAGCTCGGTTTCACAAACACTTCAAACTATACTCAAAACCCACAGGAGTGTAAGCGTGATCGAATTTTCGGAAGCCAAGCAGCGTCAACACGAGTCTGTTGATTACTTTATCGCAAGATGGAGAAAAAGAAAAAGGTAAAGAAAAAGTCATTTTCTTGGATCAGGAGAACTCGGAAAACAGAACATTTTCCTCCACTCCCTACAACCACGTGCCCGAACCTCTCCTCTTCCTAACGGTCAAAGAAAGCAAAGGTGCTTGCGGAGTTGTATCACATTGGTTTGGGCTTGAAGAACTCCACGAACGATCAAAGTGAAGAAGACACCGCTTTTTTTTGACCATCGACGATCAGATGCCAGGCCAGGAAAGGCAGTGGACAAGCCTCCAATCCAGAGCCAAAGGAAGAAATCCCATGCATAGACTCATCATGTATAAATCCATCCAACAAGGGTTCGTATACCTATTTTCAGGCCCAGTCTGCGCTAATCACTGGAAAAGTCCAGAAATTGACGATCCAGAGTTCCAAATGTATGGTTTACTTTGGAAAGTGTATGATCGTGTGGCTGCGAGAGGTGTTCACTATCAACCACCCGTATTAGTTGATCACCTTCCCAATTTGAAGGGGTGGATCCTTGCTTGTAGGAATCACCGGACATGACGGGTTGCTGTGTCCAGAAGGGACTTCAGTGATCTTTTGGATAAGGTAGGGAGCAAGCTTACGGGGTGGAGCTCGATGAACCTCTCCAAAGCCGGCAGAAGCACGCTGATTATGTCGGTTGTTATGGCTACACCCATCGTAGCCATGTCCTACTGTGGTGTGCCGGCTGCGGTGCTTGACTCCATCGAAAAGATGAATAGGGATTTCCTTTGGGGTGACACTGCTGAGCATAGGAGACTGCACCTAGTCTCGTGGGAGAAGATCTGCAAACGGAAAGAGGAGGGTGGGTCGTTGCCTCAAGCCTTGGCGCACGTATTTGTTGGCGAAGAACCTGGGCAGAGCACTGTCCCAACCCTCGTCTATCTGGGCGCAAGTTGTTCGAGCAAAGTATTCCCTCAATGAGGACCTTGTCATGTCTGAGGGCTCTCGGGTACAAGTGTATGAATTATCACCTATATGGAAAAGGTTGAAGGATTGCCTATGCTGGGTCTCGAACAAGAGGAGATGGGTGGTTGGTGAAAACCAACAAGTCTCTCAATCCAGTGCAAGATATCATCGAGCAGGCCTTGTGCATAACCGCCCCTGGCTCTTCTTTTCTTCACCCACTGCACAATAGTAATGGAGTCTCCCTCCATCCAAACCCGAGATGCACCCAGGACCTCAACTGCGAACCGCAGTCCAGCCCATGCACCTATAAGCTCAGCAAGTGGAACTGATAACCCATAAACACTAATTCCTTCCGCATAGACCACCCCGGCTTGCTCCTTTCTGATCAGAAAACCAGCTCCGCCTTTGCCAGTTACCGGGCCCTGTACACACCGCCATCGAAATGAATCTTTAGCCATAGTGAGGGTGGGGGTCCCCAACCGAAAGATATGATGTTAAGGGGGACAGCTATATGAAATGAACTGTCGAATAAGAGGGATTCTGAGAGCCGATCAATCACTAGATATTGAGAGAGATTCTTTCAACCTGAGATTGATGAACTGAAACGATTTACTTCCTTTCCCCTTGCTTCATTTCAAAGGACCCTATCTCTTGGTTCGGGGATTGACTCCTGCCTTCACTCATCTGGAACTACTTATTCTGAAACGAAGAAAGCCAGCTCTTAGCGAGGTGCTGAAATCAACAACCGGAAAGAAAGAACTCGTTGCTGAAAGCGGTCTCGCATCTATCCGTGAGTGAAAGGAGAGAAAGTACTCTCACTAT